>CM046451.1:67690782-68290782 GCA_025506515.1 Flaveria trinervia | reverse complement strand
CAAAAGTTTGTTAAGCATTTGTTCACTGTTACAAATGCGGAAGTGAAAAACTTAAAAGCATTGTTTCACTTTAACAAATGCGGCTGAATAAAGTTGGTTTTCATTTATTCACTGTAACAAATGCGGTAGAGTGAATTATTTTATCCACATTTACTTCTACAAATGCGGCTGAACTATAAAATTTGTCCGCATTTCTTGACCATCATCATCATGATAGAAGAGTGCAGGACTAGTGAAGGGTGGTCACTTACAACACAACAACACAAAGAGGAGAGTAACTTAACTTATCAAACAGTTAAGTAGATGAACTGGATTAACCACAAGTAAAGACACTAAGAACACAATTAATTAAGAGACTAAACAAAGAGCAAGATACACAAGGATAGGTTTTCAAGATTGCAGTATATTGCTTTCTCAATGTTCTATTGCAAGTGTTACAAAGCATGATAAGAAAGTTACAAGAACATGAGATACTTATACTACATCCTACATCCGGCCATACTTTGAAGGCCAGCTGGTTACAATTGACTAGACACAACACAAAATCAATTCTAGAGTCAAAAAGGAAGATTGCCTTTTTGACTTTATGACTATGACATGCCATACCTCGCATCCTTATCTATTACAAAAAGGAGAAAGTACATGAAGTAGAAAGTTACAGACTCAAGATCTCATGTATAGTTACCAAAAGCACGGACCTTTTCACCAACTCATGTAAGTTAGTGACTTTATAGAGTTACAGCGGAATGGGGTCCAACTTTATGGAAAAGTACATCAGATAAAGCATGTTGTTAAAAGTCTTAGGAAGAAATCTATCTTCATGTTTTGGCTTCGGAAGACTTTGTCTCTGAAGCTTTGGAAGACTTCATCTTTGGCTTTGGAAGATATTGGTCTTGGCTTTAGAATATTTCACACCTAGAATATTTCTCTTGCTTGTGTGAAACTTCCGAAGCATTCTTCTTCAGTACTTGTGTGCATGCATGCAGAAAGACTTTGAGTGTTTGGTTGCTTCAGCCTCTTCATATAATCTATACAAACTCCCCATTGGCTGATGCTACCAAAACACCTTTAAGACTTCAGATATCAATTGTCCTCATCAAGATAATGACCAACCCCTTCTTCATGAGATGATCAGGATCCTTCAGACTCTCAAAGTGTCTTCTCATGTCAAAGAGATCATGCAGAGGTAGATTGAACGTGTCTTGCAATGTGTAGACATCCTTAATGCCTTGATCTCTAATGACATGCCATCTTTCTGGATTTGTGGTGTATGTCTAGGACAAGATGGGTCTTCCAGATGCTAGAGGAGCTACTTGATTGGGAGTTGATGGCGCATCATCTGGTCGCACACCCTCAGGATGTTCTGACTCATCCTAAGGTTTAGAAAAGGATGCAACTTTCTTTTTCTTTGGCTTTGGGTTTGAAGCTAACCTTTTCTTTCTCTTTGTTACTTTTAATTGAGAAGACTAGCTTGCAGCACCTGATTGATCTTCAATGTCTTTCTCAGTTGGGTCTCCCTCTCTCATAGGTTCAAAAGGAGAAGGTGGTTGACCCTGCTGTGGATCAAAAGATGAAGCTTGCTGAGATTCAGTAGGAGGTCCAGGTTGTGGTGTCTCTGGTTATTCAACCTTAACCTCCACCTCAGGTGGAGGTTGACTTGGAAGGGAGTGTAAGTCAATCAGCTCTCCACTCCTTATCTTCTGCTTGATCACCCTGATATGCTCATCCATAGTGGATAGAGACATAGGGCCAAGTCTCCTTCCGAAGAATCCATACAGCTTCAAGAAGCTCATCATCCTCTTCCTGTTTGTAGACTTCTTCATGCTCTTCTGGATGATGGCTCTTGACTTGGCAGCTTCTTCCTTTAGTTTCCTTTTGGTTGTCTTTATTTCCTTGACTATCTGCAGTTCAAGTTGTTTGAGTTACTCAACTCAACATAGTCATAGGATAAGGGAAGAAGTGTTGCTACCTGATAGTGGCCTATCACACTCAGGTAATTGATCATTTTGATCCTGTCTTCTTCTTTATCTACTTGAGGTTCTTGTTGAACCACATCATCATATGCAAGACTTTCTTAACTGGGGAGAGAGTAGGCACATGCTTATACAATCTTTTATTTCTTCTGTCTTCTTTGATTTATACCAATAGCTCTACATCTTCTGCCTCTTTCTTCTCCTTTGGCCTTTCCATGTCAACCAATTCTTTTAGTTCCTCCAATGGGAGAGAAATGACATTGTCAAAGTCATATTTCCTGGTCTGCAAGTAGTTGATCCTGACTACCCTCAACTCATCATCCTGAGTGTTTGGTCTGGGGGCAGCCCTGATTGCACTTTCCATAATTCTTGCAGACCCAGAAGGGGAACTCTTTCCCCTAACTTCTTTTTCCTCTCTCTCTCCTCCTCCTTAATCTCCTTAGATGTCATCTTTCTTTTCCCTTTGTCACTCATAGACCTTTGTGACTCAGGGTGGAGAGAGCTTTGGCCTTCATTTCTTGATATAGCTTCTGAGCTCTGGCCAGAGAGAGGTTGAGAAGCACCTTCACCAGCATGTGTCTCAATAAGGTATGGATCTCTGCAGCAGTTGATGTTGATTGGATAGGGCTCTCAGGTTCTGCCACTGGGCCTTCAGTCAAGGTTTCCCCTATGAAACTAATCTTAGGGTCTGCCTCAACATCCAGTTGACTGATGGCATTATCTGATTGCCTTAGTCTTCCTCTAAAGCTGAACTCTGCAATGATCCTATCGTGGATTCTTTGAGACATCCTGTCAGCTTGTCTTGATTGGCTTGGATTAACAAGTGACATGTTGACTAGATCCAAAATTTCATAGAAGTTCAAGGTGTGAAAATTGAAGATCTCTTGTTGCCCTTGAACTTTAAGAATGATAAGGGCTCTTCTTTTCTTGTCATACCTCCACCCAATGTGTGATTTGAAGATGGTGGTGATGACATAGCCCTTGGTATCCCTTCATCAAACAGACTCTGTATTAAAGAGTCTATAGAGTCCATCTCAATATGAACTTGAGGAATTTGCTGAGTATGCATAATTGCAAGTGAGTATGGTCAGTCCTCAATGTCCATACTCTCTGAAGAACTCCCAGGTTCTGTGATTGTAATGAGTTTCTCCCCCTTTTTGGTAGCATCACCCACTTGCATATGTGAGTCAGGAGTTAGGTCAATCACATCCACAGGTTCTTGTGTTCCTGGTTGAACTCTTCTTAAAGGTCTCCTAACTAGTTTGTCCTTAAGATATGAAATCTCAAGTTGCTGATCATTGACCCTGTTTTGCAAGGTAGTCACTTGAGATTCAAGGTGACTAACCTTGGAGACTACAAAGGTGCATGTTTTAGACAGTTTTTGCACCTTTAGTCTTAGATTCCCCTCATCTTCATCAGAAGAATCATTAGGGATGAGATGATTGGACCAGAGTCCTCTCTCTTACCACCAGCTTGAGTTTCTTGGTTGTTGGATTTCCTCTGCTCATTGGCAGTCTCAGTTGAGATGTCAATAGTCTGAGTTGCCATGGTTGAGGTCTTAATGATGGAACCACTTTCAAAAGTGAGAGCCTCTTCCATATGGACATCCTGAACAGTTTCAATAGTGTCCACCTCTGTGGTAGGTGACCGATGTTGGATAGAAATAGGAGACTCAAGAGCATTTATCTCTCTTTGATTAGGAGAAAGAAAAGAGAGTCATGATACTCACTAAAACCTAGATCTTCATCAGTGTAGAAGTCAAGCTTGGGGATTGGTTGGTTTATATCTAAAGGATGGGGATGGTAACTGTCCCCTTAAGGTTGATCACTTGAGTGTTGAGACTTAGAGTGATAGCTTAAGGTAGTTTGGCTTATGAGCTCATCAGGCTGAGCATGAGGAATCTCAGCACTTTTTATTAAAGTAATGGGAGTGGTCTGCTCCTCAGGAAAAGTAGGAGCGCCGTTGTTCACTTCTTCCTGTGGGGGTGAGTGTATAGGGGCCTGCACAGTCTGAATAGCCTGAGTAGGGGCTTGTTTGTATTTTCTTTGGTAGGTGAGAGTGATTTGTGGCTGTTAAGGTGGTTGGGATGTAGAAGGTATGGGTTCAACATTAGCTGGTGCTGCTAAGTTGTCACCTTGAGCATGAGCTCTAACATTTTTGGGACCAGGGCTGTTTCTACCCCAGAGAAGCAAACAGTGGGCTTTCTCAAAATTTTAAAGATGTCAGGCTTCATCTATCCCAGTTTAAGAATATTACATGTTCCCCTTAACTGTGAGCCCAGTTCACAGTTAAGAATGTATTGAACATATCTAGGGAACATGTAATACTCTAACGAGTCCAAGTTTGCAAGTAGATTAGTATAAATAAACTGAGATTATCTGAACTTGACCTGAACCATCCCATGGACAATGAAGGAGAGATCCTTAGGAATCTGGTCCCATCCACCATGCTTGTTTGATAAGTTGTGGATAACCACAAAGAGTAGGAATTTCCATTGGGATGAGACCTTCCCTTTCTTGAAGGTCTTGATAGAGTAGTCTTACTCATAGCCCATCTGCGCGAAGGACTGGTTAATAACTTCCTTGGGAAATAACACCTCACCTTCTTCATCATCCAGCTGAAGATGCTTGTTGATGATGGCCGAAGTGATGAAGATTGTTCTCCCCTGCACTGTGGTAGACAGTGCCTTCTCTCCATCCATGACGACCTCTTAGCAGGTCTTCTAGAATTCTAACAAATGATCCTCATAAAGTGGAGGATCAATGGTTAGGTAGGTGAAGTAGCTAGATAGAATTAAGAAACGACAAACCTTTGAGAAATGAGGATCTTTCTCATAGCTTAACATTGCAACCTGGTTATGTTGCCTTTGTAACTACATGGTAAAATTTGGGTCATTTGTGTGATGACGGTTGGCCATTTGGAGAGAGCTTAAGGATGAAGAAAGATAAAAAAGTGATTTCAGAGTGAAATTTGGGGTTTTAGTTTGGAGGAAAGAAGCAGATGATAGAAAGAGGGGAAACCGTTGGTTTATATGTGAAAAAGGATTTTAGATAAAGTTTAATGAAATAGGATAAACTTTGAAATACGAATGTTGGTCCCACCTCTGAAAAGGTAGTTTAGTTTTGCTCAAAAAGTAGTTTTCTTGGATGTCAAAAAGCTTTCGAAGGTAAATTATCTTCACAAGTTTTAATGAAAAAGCTTCCGAAGCTAGAATGACTTTGGAAGATTTTCCTAAGGATTCTAAGAATTTGACTTTGGAAGAAAATCAAGACTTGAAAGTTTTATTCAAAAGGACAAAACTTCTGAGATTAATTTTGCTTCGGAAGAAAATGGTCCTTGAAAACATATAAGTGTCTGACAAAAGTATTTAAGCTTCGGAAGATATTTTAGAAATTTCTTCCGAAGGTAAATTTCTTAGACAGTTATTTGTTTTGAAGGCATGAGTTTTTTCCGAAGGTAAAAGCATATCTTTCAAAGGACCAAAATTTTTCAGAAATCTAAGAAAAGTGTTCAAAAGGATTTTCATTCAAAGAAAACAAGAGCTTATGACAATGATGAACTAGACAACTTAGGACACACATATTTTAAGAAATAATAAGAATTAGTTTTAAGAAAAACCTATTCAAAGTTGATCATCCCAATAGCTGATATTAGATATTTAAATCTCTGTTCATCAAAAGCCTTTGTAAACAGATCAGCATATTGTTCATCTGTGTGGACTTTGACTAGTTTAATTAATCCCTTTTCATAATTGTCTCTTATTAAATGATACTTGATGTTGATGTGTTTGGTCCTTGAGTGCTACACAGGATTCTCTATGATTGAGATAGCATTGTTGTTGTCTATGTGAATGGAAGTCTCTTTGAACTTTAACCCATAGTACAACATCTGATTCTAAATCCAAAGCATTTGAGCATAGCAGCTTGCAGCAGCAATGTATTCAGCTTCAGCAGTTGATGCAGAGACCCAGGATTGTTTCTTGCATTGTCATAAGACAACCTTCCACCAAGAAATTAACATCCCCCAGATGTAGACTTTACAGTCATGTTGCAACCACCGTAATCACTATTTGTATATAGATACAGGTTAAAGTTAGAATTCTCAGGATACCACAGACCAAGTGTTGAAGCACCTTTGAGGTATCTTAGAATCCTTTTAACAGTGATAAGGTGAGATATCTTAGGGTTGGATTGATATCTTGCACAAATACATGTGGCAAACATTATATCGGGCCTGCTAGCAGTAAGATACATAAGAGACCCAATCATAGCCCTGTATCATGTCCAAGGGAGTGATTCCTAGCTATGGTTGTCTTAGCAATCTTACAATCAGTCATGTTGAACCTTTTAAGTATGTCCTGAACATACTTTGACTGACTAATGAAGATGTTATGAGCAACTTGCTTCACTTGAATTCCCAGAAAGAAATTGAAATCCCCCATGACACTCATTTCAAATTTGTACTTCATCAGCTTCTCAAAGTCTTTCCAGAGCCTTGGATTAGTTGAACCAAAGATGATGTCATCCACATACACTTGAACTAGCAATATGTCATTTCCCTGTCCTTTGATGAAGAGAGTTCCATCTTTAGTACCCCTCCTGTATCCATGTTTGTAGAGATACTGAGATAGAGTCTCATAACACTTCCTGAGTGCCTGAAGCAGCCCTAAAAAGCTTCATCAAGCTTGCAGACATAATCAGGATGATCAGGATCTACAAAACAGGTGGTTGTTTGACATACACCTCTTCATCAATCAGGCCATAAAGAAAAGCACACTTCACATCAAGTTGATAGACCTTGAAGTTCTTGGATGCAGCAAATGCCAGAAATATCCTAGCAGCTTCTTATCTTGCTACTGGAGCAAAGACATTAGTGTAGTCAATCCCTTTTTCTTGTGTGTATCATTGAATAACTAGTCTAGCTTTATTCTTGATAATAAAGCCTCTATCATCCTTCTTGTTCCTAAACATCCATTTGGTTCCAATGGTAGTCTTCCTATGAGGAAGAGTACAAAGGTTCCAAACTTTTTGTCTTTTGAATTGAAGCAGCTCCTCTTGTATAGCTTCAACACAACTTCCATCCTTTAGAGCCTTATCAACTTTCTTTGTCTCTATCTAGGACAAGAAACAAGACTGAAGACAAACATTTGCTTCATGAGTTTGTCCACTTGTTCTTACCCCAGAGACAACATCTCCAATGATGTTTGTAGTGGGATGAGACTTGTGGATCCTTAGCTAAGGGATCATAGCAAGTTGTTGAGGAAGATCTAAATTAGAGAAATTTAGAATTTAGATCTGGCATAGATGTTTCTCCCACCACATGAGCACACTTATTAAGAGAGACTTGATCCAAGGAGTGTGTGACATCATTGATGTTCTCATCTATGGAGTCGTTATCAGCATCAAGAATGTCTTGATTGCTATCACCACTACCATCATTGTCTTCTGCATTTGAAGTTTCTTTGTCTGGTTATAGAGCCTCTAAGTTGGAGTTTGAAGGCATACCAGATGTATCAGCTAAGTTTGTCATTGTGGTGCTGATAGAAACTTCATTTGTAGAAGTAGTTCCAATTAGAGCTAAAGATTTATTTCTTGAAGGTCTTCTAAGCTCAAATCTTGGATGAGGAGGTAAGATTTCTTCAGATCCTGAAATAGTCTCACATGATTTGTTAAACCAGTTGGTAACTAAATCAAGATCAAAATGCCAATCAGGACCAGAACCAGCCACACAGGGTGTGTGTTCACTGAAAGTCACATTGGCTGACTCCTCAAAAATTCTAGTTCTGAGATTGTATACTCTGTAAGCCTTAGCTTGGGAAGAGTATCCAATGAAGTTCCCATCATCTAATTTCTTAGCAAATTTGGCAATTTGATCCTTGGTATTCAAGATGGTGCAAGGACGTCCAAATGACCTGAGAAAACCAATGAAAAGTTTCCTCTTGTGCCAAAGTTCATAAGGAGTCTTGCCATGAGTCTTAACTTCTAAACCTCTATTCTGCACATAGCAGGCAGTGTTGACTGCCTCTTCCCAGAAGGTGATGGGCAGCTTAGAGTCAGACAACATGGTTCTTGCAGCTTCAATAAGTGTCCTGTTTCTCCTCTCAGCAACACCATTCTGTTGAGGAGTCCTGCGAGCACTGTATTGTCTTGTAATACCTTTTTCATCACAAAATGCATCATGTTTTGGTTCTTGAATTCATTTCCCTGATCACATCTTGTGATTTTGACCTTGGGATAAGACTGATTCTCAATCTTTAAGATGAAATTCTTTAGAATCTCAGGAGTCTCATCCTTAGTTCTAAGGAAAAAGACCCAACTGAATCTTGTAAAGTCATCTGTGATCACCAAACAATATGAGGTCCTTCCTAGACTCATTACAATGGTGGGGCCAAAGGATCCATATGTAACAAGTGTAGGGGTGCAGTGATAGAGTTCCTTTCCTTAGGCTTGTGAGATACCTTATGTTGCTTCCATTTCAGGCATGCAACACAATGGTCATCACTTGTAAAGTCTTTCTTTGGCATTCTAGTTACCAATCATTCTTTATCAGTTTATTCATGTTCTTAAAGTTTACATGGCACATTCTTTTATGCCATAGGAAAGAATCATCACTATTGGCTTTAGACAGAAAGCATGAAACTCCTCTAGAGGGAGATGTTTCTTGCAAATCCATCTTGTACATGTTCCCTTTCCTGGGGGCTCTAAACAGAATATGCTCATGAGGAATGACCACCTCGGGCTTGAGAACAATACACTCATGCTCAGTAAAAAGCATGTTATGACTCTAATCACGAAATTGGAATACACTCAGTAGGTTGTACCCAAACCCCTTGACAAAGTTTACCTTTTCAATGTTGAGCTTACCATTTGTGACCTTGCCCTTTCTACAAATGTAACCACCTTCATCTACTCCAAAAGCAACTAGCCCTCCATCAATCCTTTTAAAGTTCTAGAGTAGTGAGCTACTACCTGTGATGTGCCTAGAACAACCACTATCAATGATCTAGACATTCTTGTTTGTCTTGAGCTGTCCCTGCACAAAGAAAATGATTAGTTACATTTGGAAACCCAAGCCTTACTTGTCTTTGGCTCACTAAGAGAAACAGAAGGTAATGCAACAGTAATAGATCCTATGGTTGTGCTTGGAGGATCTTGAGCTGTTGTTGATAGATAATTTTCAGTCACTGGTCTTTCTTAGACTTTTACACCACCTTTGGAAGCTTGGACTTGACCTTCAATACTTTGGAAGCTTTTGAGACTTTGGACGTTTTGATGACTAGACCTTTGGAAGATTCTGCAAATACTGCAACAAACTTCAGTGCTTCGGATGTATTCCTTCCTTCCAATACCAACTTTTCTTCTGAAGGAAATTTTCCACTTGCCTTCTTCTTAGTTTTAGAGCTTCCAAAGGAAACAGGTTTTCCTTCCAAAGCTTGAATCTTCTTGGAACTCTTGGAAGTCCTTGTCTTGGTCATGTGAAGAGTACTTTAGGATTGTATGGACAATCCTTAGCAAGATGAGCAGTACTTTCACACATAACACACTCCATTTTCTTCTTCCTAAGAGCCTTTTGCTGGGAACAATACTGACTTTGGTCACATCCCTTCTCCACCTCATCTTTGCAGATGTTGAGACAATCTTTTTGGGGTGAGGACTGTTCTAGGAGTTGGATGGTCCAAGCTGTGTAGCAGTGATACACAATAGATTAGCCTTCTTCTTGGTACTGTGATGATTTGAACTTGAACCAAAACTCTTAGCAGAAGAGTTTAGGTTGATTTCTTCAGTCTTTGCTACTTCAAACCCTGTAGAGATAAAAACTTGTTTCTGCTTAGAGTCAAAAGTAGCCTTGATCTCTTCAGCCTTCCTAGCATTTCTTTTGCTCTTTCTGATCAAGTTCTTTCTCATTGACTTGGTCATCACAGTCTTCTTCTTCTCCTCAGAAGGATAATGGCCCTTCTTAGAATCCTCTTCTTCACTCATCTCAGAGGTACTTTCACTATCACTTCATCATCCTCTTCACTCAAAGGATCTATGAGAGGAAGCTCATCTTCACAAGTTCCACACCTAGGTGATCTTAGAGACAAGATTGTGTGTGGAGGAGCTATCTCATTTGATCCCCATCCCTGCTAGTTTTGATAGCACACTTTGTTGTGCAGGGATGAGGATATCATGTTCTTGAAGGTCTCTTCTTCAAGAACACATTTTCTGCCCTGGCTTTGCTGTTCACAAGCTCAGCATGACATTCAGTTAGCTTAGTTATGAGATCCTTGATTTGTGTCCTGTAGTTGTATGCTCATGTTTCTAAAATAAGCCTTTAGAATGTTTAAGGACTCAAGATCAGATCTCACTTTCAAGTTATAGGACCTGTACCTGTTAACTTTTGTCAAGACCGTGTACGTACGGAGTACAAACTGATTCTAGAAACCGAATCAAATAGTGTGGAATCCTATTTGATTGGCGATCCAATCAGTGAGAACGCAAACCCAATCGATCTAACAAATAAAGAAACGTTAAGATTGAGTAGAAAACAATCAGATGCGAACTATGAAGTTGGAATATTCGTTCTGGATTCTCTAGACGGCTAGGTTATGAATGTATACGATATATGTGTCTAGAGTCTCGGTTATCCACAAATTAAGTGGTATTTATAGGTTTTCAGTCTTCATTTGTGCGACTGAACAATTAGCATGGTTCAGTCATGTGACTAACCTATGCGACTGATTCATATGCATGACTAAAGGTTCAGTCGTCCGAATGAGTCATTCTCATGTCTCAATCATACGACTGATCTAGTCTCCTCGTTCCATCGCGCGACTAATTCATTAGCATGATGTCTTGATGCGTATGATCCATAAGTATGGTCCATTAGCATGAATAATCATACAACAACTTCAAACCTATATAATAATTTCCTATATATGAATTAAAGATACATTAATATCAAAGCACAAATCATATATCATTACAACGTTTCGTTACACATATGTAGCTATGTAAGACTTTTACATTAAGTGCATAAACTAGGGACATATGTATCAACAATCTCCCCTTTGGACCTAGTTTGTTATATTGTCTGACATCCATCATATGATCCTTAAACTTCTCATCTCTTGTGACTCCTACTTGTATTTGAAATGCAAAACAGAGGCGTATTACATTTTCGAATTGGAGGGCTTGTACAATATCTTGCGTGTCATAGAATAGTGGCCACTTGTATAGAGTGTAGACATCTTCAGCTGACAAGTTTGTAAGCCACATTGGGTCAAATACCCTGATAGTTTCAATTTTGCCCTCTCTGTTCAGAACTATGACCGCTTCACCCGTCCTCCAGTCACAATACCACCATTTGAAATGTGGAGTCAAGTCCTGAGGTATTTCCCATAAGGGAATCTTTGACATCATGCGCGGAGGACTCCACTTCAGCACTACTTTCGGCTTCCCAGATATAGGGTCCACTTCAGATCTACTGTACCTCTTCGGTTGTTGAGGTCTGAAGTTTACCCACCTGGTGTGGTATTCTTTCTTCAACGCAGCTTCAAACCGTCCTGACATCTTCCTTGGATTAGCGTACACCAGATCTTAGCATACCAGTCGGTTGAGCTCAAAACCAGGAAGAGTCTTCAGATCATAAGGATATCTGAAGTACTCAATCCCCTTCTCTCTCTTCACTACGTAGACATTCAAGTCCTCAAAATAAGCCCATGCTATGATCTTGCCCGACACCTTCTGATGTTTCTTGACTTTGTAGAGTTTGGTGTAGGCATTTTGCTTTGGAGTCGTGTGCTGGGCTGTTATTTCAGCAAAACAAGCTGCCCACTCAGCCTTCTCAAATGTAGCACTGTCGAAAGTATCACCAAGTTGGGTAAATATTTCCCGCGCGGTCAGTGTACTCTCGATAATGTTCTGTGGAACATCCTCAATCTCAATCTCATCAACATCCTCGCTTCTCATCACTCCAAAACATCAATTCTGGAGCATCTTTTACAATTTCGTCCAGATTGAGTCGGAAATCTCAGCTAGCTGCTCATCGGTCAGATCATGTATATATTTCTCTTCTTCGGGAGTGTAGTCACTAACCTTCTGACGATCCTTGCAAATCAAGAATCATGGTGAATTGAGACTTGATTGTTGAAGGGGAGCAACATCGTATTCATCTTGCTGTAGAGTTTTATCTGCTTGATTAAACATTTAGCACATCACACCTAAGTCATCATATAAGGCATTTAAACATAAACAACCTAGATCATACTTAATTACATTAATGAAACATATAATTCAAGTACAAAAGTTTTTAATACATATACATCTAATCATTACTTTTGTCTTGATCCGTTGTCTCTTCAGCTTGAGGAGCAAGGATGAGGCTCCTTGGTCTTGACTACGTTGGTCGCCTCTCTTGAGCTCGAGCAAAGGCTGATGCAGCAGCATCACCTTCCTAGTCATCCTCGTCCTCTTTATCTTTCCTGCTAGGTCCATCTTCTTCAACATTCTCCTCACTGTCATCTTCATCCTCCTCCTTATCATCATCATCATTATTATGATCATCATCATCATCATCACCATCTTGGATCTTCAGAGGCTCAGAATTTGATCCTTTCAGCTTTAGGAGTATCCTCTTTTTTTCTTCTCCAGCTCCTCAATCCTTTTACAGAATGTGCATTCTGTTCTCTGAGTTGTGTGATCTGCTCTGCCTGAGCTGCATTGATCTCCACTAGCTGGTTGAGCTACGCAGCTCTTTGCTCATCCTGGCAAGCGCTTTAGCATAATTCGGTTGAGATTGATTAGCTGTTCCTCTAACCTAATTGGGGTTAGAGAGGTCTAGCAGTGACTGGAGTGTGAGTGGAAGGATGGGCTTGGTGAGTGGTGTGGTGAATATAGTAGGTGGAATGTGTGTGGGTGTGGTGGAGTGGTTGTGGTAGTGGTGGTAGGATGTGAGATACTAGTAGTGGGTGGAGTGATGATAGGAGGTGTGGTAGTGGAGGTAGGATGTGTGGTAGAGGTGGGAGCTGTGGTAGAGGTGGTGTAGTTGTGGTAATAAGGGTGATCCTCCGTCTCTTGCTCTTTAAGCCCTGGGGTTGAGCCATTCGCTTCTTCCTCGAGCCTTTAGGAGAAGATGCTACCCTGGGCTGATGGGCTGGTTAGGGGTGTATGTAGGATGAGTAACATTAGCAGCAGCACCCTTAGACTCACCCTAGCATCCACCAACAGCCACTATTCCTCTCTCAATAGCCACTTGTCAGCAACTTCCCACTGTCCTAACAAGTGGCTCATTATCTAACTCTTCCTTCTCATAGGATGATGAGTCCTGGTGAAAAGGAACCCTCTCGGTTTCACCAGGTGTCTCACCACTATGACCATCATTGTGGTCGTCGTCATCGTCGTCTCCTTCATTGGATGTGGTAGTCATGAGGGGTTCAGTATCTAAGTCACTATATCATGACGCACTTCTTGCGAGCGGGCACCATGTAATCTCTCGGGCGAGATGCCCAAACAATCTCCTTAATGGGGGCTTCACCTACTTGCCCGGTAAACCTCTTGACCTAGAGTCATATCATCCATCTGTTGGGTGCAAGAACATAAAACTTAGTTTAACCATTAAACTTTCTGAAAACGCAGCGGAATAACAACTTCATATACTTACTTATAAGCTGAAAAACGTGTTCTTTAGTGTACCATATAAATGTAAAGCAAAACCAATAAACAAAGGATCATAATATGTGAATAAACAAGCTATGAACATAATGAAAGTGAACATAAAATCACAGCTACATAAAGCTGTGATAAACTACCTTCCCCAGCTGAAATGTCGACCAAAGAAGGGTGATTACATGCTAGAACTTCGGCCAAAACTCCAAGGAGGAGCCCTCAAACTTGTATACCCCAAGCCTCCTTGCAAAGCACCTTCTTGTAAGGAAGAATCACACCAAACCAAATCAAAATAGCTCTCGAAATCCCTAATGCTGCTACTCATGGCCATAGCTTTTTGAGAGAGCGAGAGAGATATAATTTTGATGTTCTTGCATGTTATTGAGATATGAGAGAAAAAAGTAAATCAAGACCACCATTGATGTGTGTTTTTATCAAGGCCAAGGACCCAATCAAAATAAAAGGGGGGGGGGCCAAAATTTTAAAGGAGGTTTCCCTTTTATAAAATTTAACACACACATTTGTTATTTAGTCTTGTAACTAGTTTATGCAATAACCATTTAATTGTATAAGTAGTATACTCTCTTATTATTGGTGTTATCCAACTAGTTTAGAAAAGACTTCAAAAATATTATTGAACAAAATATTATACTAATAAGGTGTTGTTCTCTCATATGCAACTTATTTAGAAAACCCATTTCAAATTGGTGTAAATATTTAATTGCATGATCTATCATCAATTAATATAATGGGTGTTTGCTAAGCTTGTAATTGGGTATAACCCGACTTGGATCATTACGTACTAACCGCCACTATTCTATGTGTCTTGGGCATATAGAATCCTACAATCTCCCACTTGCCCAAGATTCATAGAAGATTGATGCAAGCAGTAAATACCCCTAACAACGGTTTACTACCCTTAATACGCATGGCTTATATCCATTCAATAACATCATCCCTTTCAAGTACCCTACTTGAAATGATTTAGGTGAATCAATCATCTATCCTTTTGTTACAGAGTCATGTTAAATCCAAGAACATAGAGTGATCATTCCTTGTTGATTTAACTTATCAGGCCTTAGACATCTAACTCTAACATGATAAGAGGAACAAATTCCATCTTGACTACATACGTTTCTCACAAACACCTCGTGTCATACCTGAACATACCCTTGTTTGCTGTCCACTATTTCAGGACGGTGAAGAATTAGCTCAAGGTATAATACTTGGTGAATATCAAAACCCAATATGTATCTCAGGTCGGAGGATACCAAATGATATTCGCCTTTACTCAATTTACTTATGATCAATCAATAAGATTCCATGTAGTAAAGTTTGAGATGCGGTTAGTCCAAATTTGTATCCCACAAATATCTATGAACCTTGGTAGCAACCTATTGCTCTATATTCATCCTTATGAATATCAACCAATCCAAGTTCATAATAGTCTTACCCTCACACTTGTTCCCACAAGTATGAACGACTACGGACATTTAGAGTAAACAATTTACTCGTGGATTAAACATGCTAAATTGGAACATTAATTGAAACATTATAACCAAATAATTTTATTCAAATAATAGAGTTCCATATATCCAAATACAAAATTACAGATCAAATCCAATCACTAGAATATCGAAGTCCCATGGCACAAGTATGACCTTCATGCTTTGCCTTTTCAAGGAGCTTCGTGAGAGGATCCGCAATGTTTTGATCCGTGTGAACTTTGCGAATACATATCTTTCCCTTTTCAACTTCGTCTCGTATGTAGTTGAATCTCCGCTCAATGTGCCTAGTCTTTTGATGAGCACGAGGTTCCTTGATTTGAGCAATCGCACCCTCGTTATCACAAAGATCTCTAGGTTCCTGAATGGAAGGGACAACCCCTAGATCGGCAATGAATTTCTTCAACCATGCAGCTTCTTGAGCTGCCAATGAGGAGGCGACATATTCTCATTCTGTAGTTGATAGAGCCACCACATCCTGTTTGGAGCTCTTCCAAGAGACCGCTCCTCCATTCAAAATGAAAATATATCCTGATTGTGACCGAGAATCATCACGATCGGTTGGAAACTCGCATCCGTGTACCATTTACAACGAGTTCCTCATCACCAGATCCATAGATTAGGAACATATCTCTTGTCCTTCTTAGGTACTTAAATTATGTTCTTAACAGCCATCCAATGACTGTTTCCAAGATTTTGCTGGTAACGGCTTGTCATGCTTAAGGCGCATGACACGTCCGGTCGAGTGCATATCATTGCATACATGATGGATCCATAGCAGATGCGTATGGGATTGCCTTCATTTTATCTTGCTCATCCCTTGAGCTAGGACATTGAGTCGTACTCATATCGTTCCTCTTTGAATAGGTACGGTACCTTTCTTAGAGTTCTCCATCTTGAACCTTTTCAAGATCTTATCAATGTATGCACTTTGATTTAAACCAATCAACCGCCTTGATCTATCCCTATAGATCTTTATTCCCAGAATATAGGTGGCTTCACCAAGATCCTTGATGGAAAAACAACTTCCAAGCCAGGTTTTTACACCTTCCAAGGTTGGAATGTCATTTCCAAATAGTAGTATGTCACCAACATATAATACTAGGAAAGTTATTTTGATCCCACTAGCCTTCTTATACACACAAGCCTCATCAGCGTTTTTGATGAAACCAAATTTCTTTACCTCCTCATCAAAATGATGATTCCAGCTTCTCGATGCTTGTTTCAATCCATAGATTGATTTCTTTACTTGCATACTTTATTAGGATGTTTTGGATCGACAAAACCTTCAGGCTGAACCATATAGACATCTTCCTCAAGATATCCATTTAAGAAGCAGTTTTAACATCCATTTGCCAAATCTCATAATCATAATGAGCAGCTATGGCGAACAATATCCTTATAGACTTTAGCATCGCAACAGGTGAGAAAGTTTCATCATAGTCAACCCCTTGAGTTTGAGTGAAACCCTTTGCTACAAGTCTAGCCTTATAAGTATCCAAGTTTCCATGCATATCGGTTTTCTTCTTGAAAACCCACTTGCTTCCAACTACTTTGGATTTAAGAGGTGGTACAACAAGTTCCCAAACTTGATTGTCATACATGGATTGCATCTCAATGTTCATGGCCTCAAGCCATTTGTCATAATCCAAATTGGACACTGCATTCTGGTATGTGGTTGGTTCATCGGAATCTACCACATAGCATCCATCCATGAAAAATCCATATCTTTCAGGTGGATTACTAGTTCTACCACTTCTGCGAACGTTTTGTGTGTATTGATCAACCGCTTGATCGTTCTCAACATCCTCATGTTGAGTGCTAGTTTCAACCAAACGTGCATCGGGTTGTGGTTCTTGATCCTCCTCAAGATCCACTGTTCTACTGCTAGTTCCTTCCATAAGGAACTTTGCCTCTAAGAACTCACCCTTTCTGGCAACAAACACCTTTTGTTCCAGTGGATCATAGAAATAATATCCCATAGAATCTCTAGGATATCCAATAAAGATACACTTGGTGGATCGGATTTCCAATTTGTTTGGGTGGGAGTCTTAACGTAAGCCTCACAACCCCAGACCCTTAAGTATGATAGGGATGGAACTCTTCCATGCCATATCTCAAAAGGTGTCCTTCCCACTTTTTTGGTTGGCCATATTTAAAATACGGGCCGCGGAGAGCAAAGCGAACCCCAAAATGATCAGGTAATGTGCTTCTAGCCATCATAGATCGGACCATATCCAATAAGGTTCGATTCCTCCTCTCAGACACACCATTGTGTTGTGGTGTTCCAGGTGGAGTGAGTTGTGAGACAATCCCACAACTCCAAAGATGATCTTGAAAAGCATCACTTAGGTATTCACCTCCTCTATCGGTACGGAGAACTTTAATTGACTTGTTGAGTTGATTACCCACTTCATTCTTGAAGATTTTGAACATTTCAAAAGCTTCATCTGTGTGCCTTAATAAGTACACATACCCATAGCGACTATAATCGTCGGTAAGGTAATGAAGTATCTTCACCATTCCTAGTCATTGGCTTAAAAGGACCACATACATCCGAATGTATGATTCCTAATAAATCTTTTGCCCTTTCGTTAGTTCCACTAAGGGTGCCTTAGTCATTTTACATTGTAAACAAGATTCACATACATCAAATGAATCACATTCATTCGTTTTTAAAAGACCATTCTTTTGAAGTGTTTGTATACGTTTCTTGTTTATATGACCAAGACGACAATGCCAAAGATAGGTATCACTCAAATCCAACTTGAGTTTCTTGGTGCTAGTTTGGTACAATGAACTATTTAAAGTATTTTCATGAACCAATTCATAAATACCATTAATGGGTATAGCTTTAAAATAGAACATATCATTTAAAGAAACATGAATATCATTTTCAACAAAAGATAATATAATCATAAAGTCTTAATTGGGATACAGAAATAATGTCCTAGTCAAACTAGGAGCATACAAAACATTCTTCAAAATAACATCCAGACACTTGGAAGTTTTAGGATGTAGTCCCCACGAGCTTCAACTTGGACTTTGGTTCCATTGCCCATGAAGAGGCTAACATCCCTTGATTAAAGTCCCTACTTCTTTTGAACCCCTGCAACAAATTGCAAATTGAGTTCCACATCCGTATCTAATACCCATGTGTTTGAAGATGTAACATTAAGATCAATATGATCATGTATATTGTACCTGAGGTCTGCCCGACATCCTCTTGGCTTTCAACTCTTGGAGATGGACAGGACAATTCTTGCCTAATGTCCAATCTCTCCACACTTGAAGCATGGGTCATGGTAGCAACCTTTTGCTTCTTCTCTTGTGGTTTGTGTGGCACCCTTACCACCCCTTTCCCCTTTCCCCATACGGGTCCCTTACCCTTGGCAACCTTTGCCTTGGGTGCGGGATGAGGCCTTTTCTTGTTCCCACCTTCATTGATCGTGAGAACGGGTAAAACCCTTTTACCCATGGCCGCCTCGGCCGTTTTAAGCATTGAGTGAAGTTCACCAATGCTCTTGTCCCATGCATTCATGTTGTAATTCAACACAAATGTCTCGAACTTCTGGTAAGGCCATTAAGGATCAAATCCGTGGCCATTCCTTCGAGACGGGACAATTAAGCCTCTCGAGGCGGTGATATGACTTTTCATCTTAAGTACATAAGATGAAACATATTGGTTGTCGTCCATACGACATGCATGGAGTGCTCGAACCATTTCGAAGCGCTCAACCCTTGCTTGCTGTTGGAACTTTCCTTCAGCTGGGTTATCATGTCATAAGCTCCGTGATGTTCATACTCCTTTTGGAGATCCGGAGTCATGCTCGCTAGCATGAGACAAGACACTTGGACAGAGTCCTCAGTGTATTTCAGCCATCTTGTAGGCCTCTTCATCATCCTCAGAAGGCTGATCGGGACAGGATCGTCTAAAACATATGATCTTCTCTCTTGCTTGAGAAAAACTCTCAAGTTTCGATACCAATCAATGATTAGACGTTCCTTTTGGAGGATCGCTCGTAATGATTGGGTGGACGCGGATGAGTTATCATGATTGTCATTATTGGTGGCCATCTACAAAATTTAACAAAGATCTATTTAGATTTTCGATATTGCTATTTTTTAATAATTAATGTCTTTTAAGGTCATTTTATATTAATTCTAGAACCCAACATTACATTTAAATTGTGGTTAGGTGACCTTTATCCCACGATTTAAATTAATAAGGTGGTCAATGATTGACGGTTGCAACCATTTGCAACTTCTAGAGGTATGGGATCGACTTTAAACATCATATGTAAGTCGGCATGTTAATCCCATCAACACCATTTGGAAACCATATTTAGGTGATCCATTTAACATGGTATGCAAATCAAGTTACCCTACTTGCACACACGTGTGAGTTTACCCACAAGTGGTTAGGTGACCTTTATCCCACCAATGTGGTATCCCCACCTTAAATCATAAGTTCCCTCTAAATGTTAGGTGACCTTTATCCCATTAAGAGTTTCCAAATGACTCAAGTGTTGTGCAAAAGGATGGTGTTAAACTTGTTGGTCAAAAGTTTAGAGATTTCATAATTCTAGTTTAGAAAACTCTATGTACTTGTATTTGCATGCTTTCAATACAAGATACCCTATGGTTCTTTTAATAAAACCCATTTTTATAAAATCATTAATCCTTTTGATAACCATTATTAACACTTAATGATTAAGAACCATTTTATATTAGCTTTAAGATCATTTTATTGAGATTGTTAAACATATCAAATATCATACAATCATTCATAAAACCACAATCAAACAAGCATATATAAAAAACCATAATGTGCATAACCATAGCTACTATTGTGACCACACTTGTTTGCCATCACAAGTGTGGTCATTAGGTCTTTCCTAAGGGTTGAATACAACACAAAATTGAGATCAACATAGATTCCACTTGAACTTGCATCCATATGCTTCAATTCTTTTCTTTTGTGTCTTCCTCTTGTGCTTCCTTCCCGAGCATCTTCTTTTACAAATATATATATCCTAATACATATTTTCTAGTAAAAGAAAATTACTCCTAATCTATTATTACATCCCAATGAATAATAGACAAAATACATTTTTAAACAAAGCACAAATTAATATACAACCTCATTGAAAGAACATAATCAAATAAATACATTCAAACCAAACCAAACAACACAAGGTCAAGCTAGGTTATGCACTATCATATAAACAATCATAAACATCATTTAACGAACAAAATAAACCCCATCAAACCCAAAATTTTCAGCCAACATAAACTGAAAATTGGGTTTGTTTGTCAAACAAAAACAACCAAACATATAACAAAATTGACATTCTATCTTTCACGGTTTAGTCATAAGCATGAAGATATAACTTTGAAAGACATGGGGTTATTGAATCAACCCAAATCAGCCTATTATGAGTTGATAACATCCTATAAAACAAATTTTAAAGGAGAACAACAAGCAAGCTATCCACATAACCGGCTCTTGATGCCATTGTTGGGTTTGCAAGAACATAAAACTTAGTTTAACCCATTAAACTTTCTGAAAACGCAGCGGAATAACAACTTCATATACTTACTTATAAGCTGAAAAACGTGTTCTTTAGGTGACCATATAAATGTAAAAGCACAACCCAATAAACAAAGGATCATCATATGTGAATAAACAAGCTATGAACATAATGAAAGTGAACATAAATCACAGCTACATAAAGCTGTGATAAACTACCTTTCCCCAGCTGAAATGTCGACCAAAGAAGGGTGATTAATGCTAGAACTTCGGCCAAACTCCAAGGAAGGAGCCCTCAAACTTGTATACCCCAAGCCTCCTTGCAAAGCACCTCTTGTAAGGAAGAATCAACACAAAACAAATCAAAATAGCTCTCAAAATCTCCTAATGCTGCTACTCCTGGCCGTAGCTTTTTGAGAGAGAGAGAGATAATTTTGATGTTCTTGCATGTATTGAGATATGAGAGAAAAAAGTAATCAAGACAAGCATTGATGTGTGTTTTTATCAAGGCCAAGGACCCAATCAAAATAAGAGGGGGGGGGGGGGGCAAAATTTTAAAAGGAGGTTTCCCTTTTATAAAATTTACACACACATATATTATTTAGTCTTGTAACTAGTTTATGCAATTAACCATTTAATTGTATAGTAGTATACTCTCATTATCATTTGGTGTTATCCAACTAATTTAGATAAGACTTCAAATAATATTATTGAACAAAATATTATACTAATAAGGTGTTCATTCTCATATGCAACTTATTTAGAAAACCCATTTTCTAAATTGGTGTAAATATTTAATTGCATGATCATATCATCAATTAAATATTAATGGGTGTTTGCTAGCTTGTTATGGTTGGTATAACCCGACTTGGATCATTACGTACTAACTGCATCAATATTCTATGTGTCTTGGGCATATAGAATCCTACACCATCACCTCAAGAGTAACCGCATTGTCTCTCTCTGTTGACAGCAAAGGAAGCTTCTGATCAATGATCATCTGTGAAAACCGTGGGTACATACAGAAGCCTTGCTTGCCCTTAGCCTCGATGTTCTCTACCATGTATCGAAGAGCATGCGAAAGAAACTAAACGGATGGTTCACCACCAGAGCAACATATGCGTTCTGGATTTGTCCGACATCTTGTCAAAGCCTCCTTTCCTTGAGGCTATACACTTAAGGATGATGTGGGAAAGGTACTTGAACTGGGGGCACATGTTGCTCTTGTTGAGCACACCAGCATTGATGTCCCCGCGTACTTGATCCGAAGAGAACATCCCCAAACAGTCAGGGGATGTAGCTTGGTTGGGTAGGCTCCATCCTCACCCAGGTCCAAGACCCTCCTCAGATCGTCTTTGCTAATCACAATCTCTTGTGAAGATAGAGCTCCAGATATAGTGGGGCTCAGGGTACCTGTCAACTACAACACTTTCCCAGAAATCCTGCTGAATTGACCTATAAGGTGTGCATGATGTAGAGATGGCTTTGAAAATCCTCGATCTGTGCAAAAAGGCAATAATCCCAGTGAACTCAGAAGCGTTCCGGGATGTAGCATCAAGTTGAGCACAGATGTTGTCCTTGGTGCTCATAGTCCATCTGTTAGCAATGTTTCTGTAACACAAGACACATATACGTTAGATTTGTGTAAATGATGACATTTGACTCTAAAGAGCTTGGTTCATTTTGTTTAGTAGTGCAAATGGACAATACGACTGAGTCTTAGTTGTACGATTGAGCTCAGTCGTACGATTGAGCTTGTGACTGAGCTTAGTTGTATGCTATGCGATGCGGTTGAGCCTATCGTGCGACTGCACTCATATGCATGGTTCATTCGTGCGGTTGAGTCATACCCCCAGCTCAATCGTGCAATTGAAGTTCATCAGCACGTCCATTCGCATAAAGCCCTGTTCGACACTTTAAATTCAAATCTTGGTCAAAAATTGATGTTAAACGTTATGATTAGACTCGTTAGACTTGCAAAAACTCAAAATAACACCTAATGTTATTTAAATCAACAATTATGTCCATTTAAGTGGTTTATTTTTGATGAGTTTTTCAAATTTATTGTTTTGAATGATTTCGGTCCCTAGGGTTTGATTAAACTGGGCATTGTTGTCGATTTTGTCTTATATTACCTGTATATGAAGAGAGTAACAGTTAATATCACAATCAATCGGTAAAATCAATCAAATGAACTTTGGACAGAGTATCAGTATGTGCGTGCGTATGAATGGTGTTGCACCTGAAAGGATCATACATGCCAACTCAATGGGTGAATTGATGATTGTTTAGCTGGAATCCCACAAGTCCAAGATGCAATGCGGATGAAAAATACAAAAAAATAACAAGTATTATCTTCCGCATTAGACAATGCGGAAGACACAATTCTGATGCGGACAAGTGTTTACTCTTCCGCATTACTAATGCGGAAGACACAACACTTATGCTGAACAAGTTATTCTTCCACATTGACTACTGCGGAAGAATAAAAGAGATGCGGACAAGACTTTGATCATCCGCATTGACAAATGCGGATGACCAACCAAATGCGCACAAGTATTTGTTCATCCGCATTAACCAATGCGGATGACCACTTACTAATGCTGATGATCAAGTGGAAATGCGGATCAAGATTATCTCATCCGCATTGTCAACGCGGATGAACAGCAGAGATGCGATCAGACTTAGACTAGTTTCTGATGTTATAGGTCAGGGGTAGTTTAGTCATTTTGTAAAAGGCATCTTGTCTTGTCTATAAATAGAATAGTTTGTCATTTTGTAAAGGCATCTGTCTTGTCTATAAATAGAATAGTTTACCTCGTACTGAGGTGACGGTTGATAGATAGAGGATTTTGTTGTAATTATTCTCTATATTTGTCAACTATCATATATCAATACAAACAGAATTTATGAGTAATTTTCTTGCTTGATTGTTCTTCGATTGTTTGTTTCCGCCACTCAATCGTTGACTTGATATCATATTCGATTCTCAGTAAGAATATCACTCTTACTAAAACCCAGTCAAATGGTTAGCATTGAAGGGTGTTACAAATGCCACAGACTCCCCTCTATTTATATTGAGTTAACATTCAGTCGTGCGACTGGGCCCATTCACATGCTTCATTCGTGCGACTAGGGTTCAGTCGTGTGACTGGCTCATACGGCCTCATCCATTCGTGTGATTGGTTCGTTCTAGAGATCCAATCGTATGGATTGCTCCATGCTTATGATCCAATCGTGCGACTGGTCCATACTTATGGTTCAATCGTACGATTGGCCCATACTTATGGTTAAATCGTGCCATTGGCCCATACTTATGTTCCAATCGTGCGAATGGTTCATGCTTATGATTCTGACCTCGTACACTTTCATACATACACATTTAACTACTAATAAGACGTTATGACCGATGCTCATCTCAGACATGATGTTTTTAATTGAAAAACAGTTTGAGTACCTCAGACGTGATCCATTTAATTCAAAAAACCCGATTGGTCACCTCAGACGTGACCCACTTTTAGTGAGTGATTCACAGATCGAATCCAGATTATAGTCCGACTTTTACCTAACAATTGACTAAAAATTAAATAAAACAACGTAAAATTCAAACAAAACAAGCTATATTTTTGTATTTTTGATTGGAGATGGATTTAAATCTTTAGAAGAGCGTCTAACCAATTCACCTTCCTATACAGCACAGCTTCAAGTTAATTTGATCATTTCTGAGAGATTCATTATGGAATCATACAGGTTTATCAAAATCATTTAGTACACTTTAACAAAATATTTCGATGCTTGATTCTTGTTTTGACCGAGAGTCAACAACAAGTTTAGGAAATCATACTAGAGCTATAAGATGCACACACTGATTTTGACTGTCAATAGTTGCAACCATGATGATTGTCAGTATAATTGTCCTCTTAAATCCATACACAGATTTTTGACACAAATTGGTGATACGTTAGATTTGATTATTTCAACAAGCATTTGTGGATCCCACACTTATATGGTAATCAACATTCCTCAGGATATTTTGAGCGGTCCACGGGTATTTGACAAGAAGAAACTATTCTAAGAGCTTTCAAAGAGATTCCAATCCTCAGGTCAGTGTCACCGCACAGCAGAGAGGCATAAACAACAATGAATTCTAGAATATTTAGGTTATGCTTATCCTCAGCTCACTGCCACCACATAGTAGAGAGGCACACAACCTATCTTCTTGTTAGAGCATTATTTTTATTTTTGCACATAACGCACCAACAACATTTTTCATTAGCTTGATTGTGCTTAAATTTTTTTCCTCGTGCTTTGCTCTTTTTATGGTCATACGCACAATGTGCCATTTATTTTGCTCGTCACCCCTTATTGGAAATCCGTTGATTGTGTTAACCAGGGATAAGATAGGGACCCACAACAAGTTGAACAACTTAGTTTGAGTTTAATCACTAATAAAGTCTCCTCATCTATTGTGTTGAATCTACCAACATATCATATAATGGTCTAGCAACCTCTAGGTCTACTTTGTCTATGTTACCTTAGTAGCATACTAGTTTTACTATCATTTTTACTTTTATTTTGCTTAGACTTCTCAAACGTATACTTTGAATTTTGCATCTTAATCATTTAAATTCTTTTGAAGTCCCAAACAATTTGTTCCCTGTGTACTATTATTTTCCATAAGTGTTGAATTAGAATCACATATTTGATCTCATTTCTGTTAGCTAGGCTGCCCTCCTCCCTCGTTTTTTTAAGTGAAATAATGCAACTAATTTAATACTAAACTACCTATTCTCCCCCTAAAATTCTAAAACCAAAATATTTTGTGTTTTGGTTTTTAATAGACAGGTAAATAAAATAAAATGAAAGAAAGAAGAAAATAAAAGAGGACATGTCGGACTACGCACTTTCTTCCTCCAGAATCACATCACATTTCTTTTTCACGCCATTAACATCTAAAAGATATAAAAACTTTGGTTTATCAAATGATCTTGTGTAGAGGTCGGCGCGTTGAAAGTCCGTATTAATTTTAAACACATCGATTAATTGCTTTTCAAAATAGTCACGCATAAAGTGATATTTAATACCGATGTCTTTAGTTTTAGGATATTGGACTGGATTTTTGGTGACAGCAATAGCAGCAGAGTTATCAACAAAATAGGAGTGTTAGAAAATTGCAAACTCTAGTCGCGCATTTGCTGTTGAATCCAAATGATTTGCGAAGAGCAACTTGTAGCAGCAACGTATTCAGCTTCACATGTTGACAGAGCAACCGAGGTCTGCTTCTTACATTGCCAGGTGACTAACCGTCTACCAAAGAACTAACATCCTGCTGATGTTGACTTGTAATTCATCTTGCAACCACCATAGTCCGAGTCACTATACGCTGTAAGCTCAAAATCATCATCATGAGGTTACCACAACCCAAATGTTGGAGTATCCTTCAGATAACAAAAAATCCATTTCACACCAATGAGATGATTTACTTTTGGTTTTTCCTAATATCTTAAACACATACATGGCATACATGATATCAGGACGACACGCTATGAGATACATAAGGGATCTGATCATTCTCTATACATTGTAGCATCAACTAGATCACCATTTTCGTCAAGTGCCACATCATGGTTTATGGCAAGTGGAGTTCCAGCAGCTGAAGCATTCTCCATATCAAACCGACCGAGGATATCCCCTACATATTTAGTCTGATGCAGGAAGATTCCTCTTGCTGTCTGATCCACCTGTAATCCTAAGAAGAACTTCATCTCCCCTATTGGACTTAGCTCAAACTCTTCTTTCATTACAGATTCAAATTTTTACATAATTCTTCATTCTTGGAACCGAAGATTATGTCGTCCACATATATCTATACCAGTAGTAAATGACCGTCTTTTTCTTTGATGAATAACGTACAATCAATCACTCCTTTGAGAAAACCATGTTTCACAAGATGAGTTGAGAGTTTCGCATACCAGGCTCGGGGCTTGATGGAGCCGTAGTAGAGCCTTATCTAGTTTGTAAACTTTATCCCGATGATACGTATCCACAAATCTTTCGGGTTAACTGACGTAGACTGTCTCAAGGATTTCACCATGAAGAAATGCACTTTTTACATCTAGTTGATAACTTTAATCTTCATGTAAGATGCATAGGCTAGGAAGATATGGATTGCTTCCATTCTAGCCATAGGTGCAAACACCTCATTGTAGTCTATGCCTTCGACTTGACTAAAACCTTGTACCACAAGTGAGCCTTGTTTTTTATTATGACCCCTTGGTCATCTTTCTTGCACATCAAGACCCATTTAGTGTCAATCACCTTAGCACCTTTTGGTTTGTCCACCAGTGTCCATACTCCTACCTTTTGAAACTATAGGAGTTCTTCTTGCATGGCACTAACCCATGCCTCATTGTTTAAGGTTTCACTTACATATTTTGGCTCAAATTGAGACACAAAACATCAATAAGCACATCATCAAGATAGCCTTTTTCCATGACTAGGAATAATCAGCTGAGTATAGCTGATTTTGTGTCTGTACTCCCGATAGTACATCTCCTCTATAACATTATCCAGCGGATGATAAACATTTATTCGAGATCTGGGAGTGGTGGGAACAACTACTTCCTGATCTAGAGTTTGAATTCTAGGTTCAAATTTGTAGCCGTTGGAGTATGAGGTTCAAAAGTGTTAGAGGCAACAACATTTGATACTTGTGTACATTCAGTAGTAGGAACCTATTTCCCCTAGTCCACCAATTCAGTCTCCACTTCTTCATCATCAGAGGAGGAATCACTTACATCAAGTGCTCCCCCTAAGGGATTAGAAGATTCACTTTGTGGAGTTGATGCTGTCAAGTCTAGTGGCGGTGTGTCTAGGACATGGTACATCATTCGGGTTGTTAACTCATCATCAGGAAGGGAGGGAGGTATGTTGAAGGACTTAAAGAATCCATCATAGTTGAAGAAGAATGAAGGTCCCTTTCCAACAAAGGGGTGGTGTATCTTTGAACATCAACATTGCACCACTTCTACCTGACCCGTTGAGTTATAAATTCTCTTGTGCGGTATATTGTATCCGAGAAAGATCCCTTCTTCAGCCTTCTCACTGAACTTCCCAGACTGAATTTTCTTCAGTAGTGTACATGGTGCACCAAATGGTCGAGATACTCCATGTTAGGTTTACGTCGCTGGAGCAACCCATAACATGTTTTACCATGATGTTTGACCACCAAGACCCGATTGAGGGTGTAACATGCATTGGCCACTACCTCGTTCCAAAGTTGGATAGGAAGTTTCGATTCGGCTAGAATCATTCTTGCTGTCTCTATCGAGCTCTGATTCTTTCGCTCAGCAAATCCATTCATCTGTGGGGTGTAGGCAGACGTAAATTGATGTACAATCCCTTTTTCTTTACAAAACGCCTCCATCCACTGGTTCTTGAACTCTGTGTCATTGTCTAATCGAATCTATCTAACTTTCAGCTTGTAGAGTGATTTCAAAGTAATTACTAGTTGTTTGAATGATTCAAAGTTTCTGATTTGGATTTCAGAAACATCACCCAAGAGAATATGGAGTAATCATCTGAACTATGTAGCAGTACGAATCACCAGCAATACTTTTAGTGCTAACGGGACCAAACAAATCCATGTGTAGAAGCTCGAGAGGCAGGTCAATGGAATTAACTTTCTTTGCCTTGTGAGACTTTTTGGTCAGTTTGCCTTTCTTACATGCTATGCAAAAATCCGGAAGCTAGAAGTTCTTGACATTTACTCCATTCACTAAATCATTCTGTATCAGATGATTCATCTTCCGTGGATTTATGTGTCCCATTCTCCTATGCCAGGAGATTGAGTCCCTCTCTATTGCATTTGACAAGAAGCATTGAACTTTATGATCAGTTGTGGAGGATTTTAAGAGATCCAAGACATATAAATCGTTATATCTTGAAGCTGACATTAAGACTTTGTCCTCCGGGATAACATAATCCTTTTTCAGCAGTAGCACTTCTTGTTGTCAAACACAACTTTGAAGCCTTTGTCATAGATTTGGGAGACTGAAAGCAAGTTGTTCTGTAGTTGTTGAATGTAGATGAACTTATCAAACTTGACTTTCTGGTTTCCAACTTCGCCTTGAGCAGTGATATATCCTCTTTTATTCCTAGAAAATAATTCATGTCCTCCTTTAATTTGTTGACATTGAAAAGGAGAGACAAGTTCCCGGTCATGTGCCTAGACGCCCCACTATCAACAATCCAGGTATTGTGTGTTGCCAGCATACAGCACACCCTGCACATTCAAAGGAAATGATCAGTTTAGGTTTGGGACCCAAGCCTTAACTGGTTTGGGTGACCCGGAGAATCACATCATAAACTCAATCCACTGTCCACTCAAGGATGAGGGCATATCATTCTTCTTATTGTTCTCATTATCAGACAACTTGTTTGACTTTTCTTTCCATAAGCCAGTTTTGTGTAAGGCCTATTTGTGATAAACAGACGACTGGCTTAGAGTTTGAACTTTAGGTTCATTATTTCTCTTAGGAGGAGTAATAGAACTCCTTATAGAAGACCTTTGTTTTGTATCATAAAGTTCAATTTTCTTCTGGGAGTCTGATAATAAGGACAATTAGAAGAAATATGTCCTCTCTATAGCATGATCTCCCTTCTACATTTTGAGGAAACTATGTGGGATTGAGTGTGATATAGGTGCAACATGAGTCTGGTTGGATTTAGTCACTTCTCGTTTAGATGTTTCTGCTTCTTAAAAAAATTAATTGTTTGAATATTTTTAGCATTTTTAGCCTTTAGTTTATTTGGACGTTGATGTGTAACACGGGTTTGGTTAACTAGTTTAGTCATTTTGGGTTCAGAAGAAGACATGTGTGAACCTGACCTCACATTAACTTTTTCAAATTTTCATCCAAATTAACAGTAGGCCTCTTTCCTTTTGATTCCATAGTAGACTCCTTTTGTTCAGTGATAGAGTTCACCAGTTTACCCCGTGGAATCAGGATCCCTAACCAAAGGAGTGGACACCACATGATCCTTTACTGGGTTGTTATTTATAGGTCGACATTTTGTATTTAAATGGATCTCATGTGGTGGTGGAACTACTTTGTAACCCAACCTTTCCCTGTATTTCGTTCTTTCACTAAGTGCTGAACTATATGAGAAGAACTAGTCCAACTATGTTGTTTTTGTTTTAAGAATTAACTTCGACTTCTAAAACTTTTTTTTCTCTTTGTTTCTTCTAAAGAATTTAATAAAAACTTTATATCATTTGCTTGATTGAAAGCAACAACCTTGGTTTCCCTTAGTTGTTTACCCAAAAGTTCTATCTTTTTCTTTGTAATGCACTCATTTTGTTTTTTTAAATACGATTAGCTTCAGTGCATAGTTGTGAATCATTATCTAAGTTAAAATTGTAGTCTAATAACCTAGCAATTTTCAAATCAACGCTTTCTCTAAATTTGTCACATTCATCACAAGCATGTTTTTCAAACAGTTGGTCTTAGTACTTACCGTGAGGACTCGGTTGAATTAGCCATTAATGCAGAGTTAGACTCTTCGATGCTGGAGATTCTGAACTTGTTGCTCTGAGCTCTTCCTCAACCAAGTGATGTACCACATTCACAGCTTCTTCAGTATCTGACATTACTTGCTCAACTATGATCTCACCTTCACTCGCAGAACCATTATCCAGTCCCTCATCACGCATGTTTGATTCACCTAGACACACAAGCGGAAGGTCCAATCTTGCCCTTCATCACCTTGAGCTGTCAAGGCCTTTGTCTATATGCCTGAAGAGGTAGCTCCACTCATGGGTTTGTCTTGACAGTTGAAGGTGGAAAATGGATTTCCATTTCCTCTTTTCTTGGGCTTTACACATTCACATTTAAAATGCCCCTTTTCACCACAATTAAAGCAAGTGACTTTGGTTTTGTTGAAACCAAAGGTTGTGTCTTTAGTGACTACTAAATTCTACGTAGTCTTCTTAACAAACTTTTTCGCTCGTCTAACTGCACTTGCAAGTGCCCACATGATATCCATCCTTTCTAGTTCATTTTCGTCAACTTGCTCATAATCTTCATCTGCAAGATGGCAATTTCCGATCTTCCCAGCAACTAATCCATCGGAGGAATGGACAACCGCTGCTAGAAGATCCGTGTGCTTCTTTGCAACTTCCACTGTGATATTACCGAGATTCTCGGTCTTTAACTTTGTAGTATTTGCTTCAGTCACTACGTATTAGGAGCAAGATGTCCCATCATATCTCTAGAAGATCCATGTGCTCCTTTAACATTGCATTCCCATCATATCTCTTCTCCAATGCTTCCTATAACTTTTTCGCCCGTTTGTTCTCAGAGAACTGATGAAAGATGTCTTTCGGTATCGACTGAGTCAACAGGGCATACTGTTTCTTTTCTGCATTGTACTTAACCTTCTAGTTGTCATTCATTCCTCCCAGAGTCAGCTTAACTCCATCAGCACCGACTGGCATATTGTAACCTGTCTCAATGGGTGCCCAAAGATTAGGATCAACTTCATTTAGATAGATCTCGAAGCTCTATTTCCATTGTGGATAATCATCTAACGTTACAAGCTTTGGTGGGTTATTATGATTCCCAATTTCATTTTCCAGAAGCCAAAGGTTTTGGATGCGTGAGTCCCTTCCGGTGGTAAAGGCAGTGAATTGATTTTCCATTTCTATAAACTTTGAACTTTAAAACAAGACTGGTTCACTCGTGCGAATGGACAATGCGGATGAGTCAATCGTGCGGATGGACAAATGCAGATGAGTCAATCATGTGGTTGGACAAATGCGGGTGAGTCAATCGTGCGATTGGACAAATGGGGATGAGTCAATCATTGGGATGGACAATGTGGATGACTCAATCATGCAGATAGACAATGCGGATGACTCAATCATGCGGATGGACAAATGCAGATGACTCAATCGTGCGATTGGACAAAGGCAGATGAGTCAATCGTGCGGACGGACAATGCGGATGACTCAATCATGTGAATGAACTATTCATGTGATTGAGCTATTCGTGCGACTGAAGGCTGCTGTGTTTGAAAATTTTCGAATTTTGACACCTTGACACAAACAAAATTTTTCAGAAACCCTAATCAGCTGTATGACGAAAACGTGAACTTTTATGCCTAAGAACGTCGAAAACCTCCTGTGGACTCAAAAAGATGACCTTTTTCAATGAAAACGTGAGTTTTGACCAAAAAACTAATCGAATCACATGCAAAATCAAGAGCCAAGGCTCTGATACCATTTGTTAGGACCGTGTACGTACGGAGTAAACTGATTCTGCATGAAATCGAATAAATAGTGCGGAATCCTATTTGATTGGCGGTCCATCAGTGAGAATGCAAACCTAATCGATTTAATGATTAAAGAAACGTTAAGATTGATTAGAAAAAGATCAGATGAGAACTATGAAGTTGGAATATTCGTTCTGGACGCTCTGGACGGCTAGGTTATGAGTGTATACGATATATGTGTCAAAAGTATCATTTTTCCATGATTAAGTGGTATTTGTAGGTTTTCAATCTTCGTTCGTGCGACTGAACCATTAGCATGGTTCAGTCGTGCGACCGACCCATGCGATTGATTCCTACGCACGATTGAAGGTTCAGTCATGCGACTGAGTCATTCTCATGTCTCAATCGTACGACTGATCCAATCTCCTGGTTCAGTCATGCGACTGGTTCATTAGCATGATGTCTTCATGCGTATGGTCCATTAGCATGAATAATCATACAACAACTTCAAACCTATATAATAAGTTCATATATATGAATTTAAGATACATTAATATCAAAGCACAAATCATATATCATTACATCGTTTCATTACATATATGTAAGCCATGCAAGATTTTCATTAAGTACATAAACTAGGGACATATGTATCAAAAACATTAGCAATACATTCAGGGGTATAGAGATGTTCCAATACCTTAGCTTTATCATGATCTACCATCAGTGCTTAGTTTGGAAAAGCATCTTCCACCTGAAAGCTCTAGTCAAAGCCTACTTCTTCTACAGCAACTGCAGCATGCTGCTTTGGCTTGTTATCCTAGGGAGCTTTGTCAATGTAGTTTGGTCTGGACTGTGTTTGGCCACTATTTGTTCTTGGTGCCTTACACTCCCTAGCAAAGTGGCCGATCAAGTTACAGTTGTAACATTTGACTTTGCCTTTGTCTAGCCCAAACTTTCCACTTGTTGCATTGCTGGGAAACTTCATTCTAGTCCACTAGTTGAACTTGTTGGCTCTGTGAGTGAGAAGAGTCATCTGCTAGACTATCTCCATGTACTCCAGATCATCTGGATGGATACAGTCCATGTCTTCAAGGCTGAATAGAAAGCTGCCACAACTTTCATCAAAAGACACAAAGGCTTGAGAAGAACTTGTCTCTTGGAATAGGCTTCCTTGAGTGTAGTTCTCCTATGGTGTCTCAGGAAAGGTGATGAAAGGACCCTTTGGTGAATTGTTAGGGTAGCATATGAGATGATGTTGAGGTTCTATGCTATCCCTTTCAACCATATGAAGGGCTAAACCCATTTGATTTTTGGAGTTGCAAGAAGAACCTTGCATGTTCATCTCCATCTGGTAGCCATTGAGAATCCCATATAACTCTGTCAGGGTGAGAGTTTTCTTGTTCTTAGTCCTCTTGATAACCACGTGGTAGTGTGTCCACTGCCTAGGAAGTGAGGACATGAACTTCCTTACAATGTCTCTGTTCTCAAGAGCAACTCCTCCTCCACTAGGGTATCCACTATCTCAACATACCTGAAGTATTATTGAGTCATGGTTTCACCTGCTTTAAAGGTGAAGTTTTCACACTGCTGCTTTAGGAGATCCTTTTTGTTCTACTTTGCTTCAGAGGAACCCTCATACATCAGTTTCAATGCATCCCAAAACTACTTAGCTATTTTGCATTTCTTGAAACCTCTATATACATAGTTAGGAAGAGCATTCTGAAGGGCTGTCATGGCCTTCCAAACAATCTCTACTCTCTTTCTGTCTTCATTTGAGTAGTCAGCCATAGCCTTGGGGATCATACCACCACCAGTAGCAGAAGGGGTGTATGGTATGTAAGGTCCATTCTCAACATACTCCCACATTCTTGAGTCTAGAGACCTGATGAAACCTTCCATTCTTAGGCACCAGGTATCAAGTCTTTAAGAGTAATTAGTGGGGATTTGTTCATTTTTCCAGTTTCCATATCAGTTTTGGAAATGGCTGCCATTTGAAAAGTTGAGTATTTTTTTGTGTGAAGGATCTTAAGATGGTGGATCTTATATCAAGAGCCTGGAAAGCTCTGATACCAAATGCAGGACCGGTGAAGGGTGGTCACTTACAACAAAACAACACAAAGAGGAGAGTAACTTAACTTAATCAAGCAGTGAACTGGATGAACTAGATTTACCACAAGTAAAGACACTAAGAACACAAGTAACTAAGAGACAAAACAAGAGAAAGATACACAAGGAGATGGCTTTCAAGATTGCAGTATATTGCTTTCTTAATGTTCTGTTACAAGTGTTACAAAGCATGAAAATAAAGCTACAAGAACATGAGATACTTATACTACATCTTACAGTCGGCCATACTTTGAAGGCTAGTTGGATACAGTTGACTAGACACAACACAAAATCAATTGTAGAGTTAAACACGCAGATTGCCTTTTTGACTTTGTGACTATGACATGCCATACCTCACATCCTTATCTATTACAAAAAGGATAAAGTACATGAAGTATAAAGTTACAGACTCAAGACCTCAATGTACAGTTACCAAAAGCATGAACCTTTTCACCAACTCATGTAAGTTGGTGACTTTACAGAGTTGCAGCGGAAAGGGATCCAGCTTTATGGAAAAGTACATCAGATAAAGAATGTTGTTAAAAGTCTTCGGAAGAAATCTGTCTTCAAGTGTTGGCTTCGGAAGACTTTGTCTCTGAAGTTTCGGAAGACATCATCTTTGGCTTTGGAAGATATTGGTCTTGGCTTCGAAAGATTTCACACTAGAATATTTCTATTGCTTGTGTGAAACTTCCGAAGCATTCTTCTTCAGTACTTGTTTACATGCATGCAGAAAGACTTTAAGTGTTTGGTTGCTTTAGCCTCTTCATATAATCTCTACAAAGAGATTTGTCACTTGTTTATTCATTTTTGATATACATAAAAGTATTGAAGTCACCCACATTCAAGAATGCGGATGAGTAAAAACAAATGCGATAATGAAATTGTTTTCTGCATTAACAAATGCGGTAGAAAACTTTTGTCCGGATAGGTTTTTATCACTTCAAACTTTTTATGTACACTTGTTTGACACATATGTGGCATAGTAAAGTCCTTATCCGCATTAGTTTCACTTTGTTATAAATGACATAAACAGTTACCCGCAATGGTTATATGCATGGGTTACCTTAACCCGCATTAACCAATGCATTTACCCGCATTAAATTTTGAACTTATTCAAAACTTAATGTTTCTTAAAATAAATTCTCATTTTTGGTTTTTCTTGTTAAGAAGAATTGTCTTTGATTGAGCTGTGTCTTATGAAGTTGTTGGCTACTGTTGGGGTTATCAATTCTTGCTTGGATTGACTTGTATTATCAGAATTGATACAAGTTTCCCATTGTTTGACTGATCTTGGACTTCTCATGGTTCCAAGAGTCTGCATAAGCTGAGATACTATGGTATAACTTCTGCACCAACACAGACATTCTCTTTCTGATTTGTTTTGAATTTTTAAGAAAGTAATTTAAGAAAGTAAATGTCTATACAAACTGATCAAAAATTTTAAATTACTCCCCCTAAAGTTTATATCCATTCCTAGATAGAAACTTTAAGATTTAAAACTTTTTAATATGAATTAATTTTGATTTTTTGTTTTTCTAATTTAAGAATGAAGAGAAGTATACCTTTTGTTGGGATTATATCAATCTTAAATTACACATGTGCATTCTTTTGTAATAAAATGGACATGTTTATGAACTTATTGATTGAAGGTATGTTTGTCCTCTTAAACTCATAGCTAGTTAATATTTAATGCATGTGATATTTATCATGTTTTGGTTGATTTGATTATTCAACATCTACCTCACACACAAAAGCATGAACTGATCAACCATCCTCATGTAATGTATGGTAGAACTTTTCACAACTTTCTTGACCAGGTTACTTCAGTTGTGATATCTCATTTTCACTGATCCACATTAGGATTCTTTTACTTTGATCCTTTTAATGATGATCCATATTTTGATTATTTTCACTTCACTTTAAAAGGTGATCCATGATGAAATTCTGTTAGGATCTGGTATTTGACCAAACACCAACTGATTAACGTGTTAAACCAACCAAATAATGCAGAATCCTATTTGATTAGCGATCCAATCAGTGACAACGCACGTAGACATAATAACGAAATGAATCTAACTTCAAGAATCGATTGAGAATCGATCTACAGCGTTCTATGAACTTGGAGTACGAACGTAGAGGCTTCTGGACGGCTAGGTACGTCTGGAGTCGAAGTGGATTCAATGCTTACATTTTTCCATGAATTAGGTGGTATTTATAGGTTAGGGTTGCTCATTCGTACGATTGAGCCATGCGGTTGTTCCATTCGCACAACTGAGTGTTCAGTCGTGCGACTGAGTCAGACGCATGACGTTGTTCAGGCGTATGAACTATTTTGGCGCATGGACACTCAGTCGCATGGCCATTCGGACGCATGACCACTGTTGGGGCGCATGGTCCAGTCGGACGCATGAGAACTTCACTTCACCAAGTTTGAATGTATTCATTATTATAACATTATGCATAACACTTCAAACAATCACAAACCTATATAATTAAGTCAATATGCGTTAAACAACTCATTAATGAAATATTAAACATTATAGACACAACCAAACATTTTGTATTTCATTAAGTACCCAATAATTACATATGTGTAAGACATATTACAATCAGATCAGGATCTAGGTACATATATGTATCAACAAACTCCCCCTTGGACCTAGATCTATCTATTGTCTAACATCTTTCATGATTTCCTCAAACTTTTTGTACTTAGCTTCTTTGGTGACTCCTGTGTTTATGTCAAAAACAAAACATAGTCTTATCACTTTATGGAACTGTAAAGCTTGTACAATATCCTGTGGGTTGTAAAACAGTGGCCACTCTTATAAAGTATAAACATCTTATGCTGACAAGTTGGTGAGCCACATCGGGTCAAACACCCTTATGGTTTCCATTGTGCCATTCCTGTTCAAGACTATTACGGCCCCTCCCGTTCTCCAATCGTAGTACCACCATTTGAAATATGGAGTCCTGTGGCATCTCACGTAGTGGGATCTTAGACATTGTACGTGGTGGAATCCACTTCAGCACTACTCTCGGTTTACCAGTTATGGCATCAACTTCAGATCTTCTGATGTACCTCGTTGGTTGTTACGGTTTGAAGTTGACCCATCTGGTATGGTACTCCCTCTTTAGAGCAGCTTCAAACTAGCCTGACATCTTACGAGGGTTAGCATATAGCAAGTTTAACTTTGCTAACTGATTGAGCTCAAAACCTGGAAGAGTCTTCAGATCATGTGGAAATCTGAGGTACTCTATTCCCTTCTCACGTTTAACCGTGTAAATGTTGAGGTCTGCAAAATGTGCTCACGCTATGATCCTGCCTGCCACCTTTTGATGTTTCTTGACCTTATACAGTTTGGTGCAGACAGTTGATGTTGTATTTATGCGTTGGTTCAAAACATGCTGCCCATTCAGCCTTTTTGATTTTGACTTCGGCGTCTGAGGCTTGGCCTTCTCTTTATCCCTTTCTGACTCTTTATCCATCCTGTCCAGAGTCTCAAAAGTGTCAATGACAAGAGTGTCTCCCAGATTGGGAATGGCAGTTCCCTCCTTGTTAGTGTACTCTGATAGTGTTGAGCCGTGATATCTTCTATCTCAATCTCATCGACATCCTGAAGCTCATCGTCACTCTCTGTTTGTACAGTTGGAGCATCCTTCACAATTTCATCAGGATTGAGTCGGAATATTTTAGCCAGTTGCTCGTCAGTGAGATCATGAATTATTTCTCCTTCTTCAGGAGTGTAATTCACCGATCTCCTGACAATCCCTTGCAGATCAAGAATCATCGTGAGTTGAGTCTTGATCTATTGGAGGGGAGCAACATCATATTCATCTCCTTGAAAGTTAGGATCTGCTTGATTAAAACATGTAACACATCAATCATTTAGTCAACAAACAGATCAGTAAACATTAATAATAACCATAAACATTAATTACATTAATTAGATACAATATTCCAATACACAAAGTTTCAATAACATAAACAACTATGCATTACTCTTGTCTTGAATAGCTGGTGTGTCAGTAGGATCACAGAAGACGATGGGGCTCCTTGGTCTTGATTTTTCTTTGTGCGCCTCTCTTGACCTTGAGCTGATGTAGATGCAGCTGCATCTCCTTCGTCATCATCATCATCATGATCAACATTATCACCTGCATCAGTGTCATCCCCTTGATCATCACAGTCATCATCTTCATCATCATCACTGTCATCGTCATCACCATCATCTCCATCTCCTTCTTGGATCTTTAGGGGCTCATCTTTGGATCCCTTCAGTCTAAGCATAAGCTTCTTGTTCTGGGCCTCCAAATCTTGTATCCTCTATATTGAGGATGTATGCATCTCTCTCAGCTTAGTAATCTCTTGGCTCTGGGCCTCTATCCTTTGGGCTTGGATGCATTAAGCTCCATCAGCTGATTAAGCTGAGAGGCTCGCTATTCATCCTCGCCAGCAGCTTCAACACTAACCTATTAAGGTTAGCCAACTGCTCCTCCTACCCGACAAATGGGTAAGCAGATCCAAAAATAGGTGGGACATGTGAGGAGGTCCCTACTCCATGGGCTGTGGTGGTGGTAGTGGATGTAGAAAAGATTGGGGTTGGTATTGATGTGAATGGTTGTGGATAGCTGTAGTGGTGGTGGATGGAAGTGTGTATCTGGTGGAGTAGGTGTGGAAGTGGTGTATGAGGTGGTAGTGGTGGTGGATGGAAGTTTGTATCTGTGGAGTAGTGTGGAAGTGGTGTATGAGGTGGTAGTGGTGGTGGATGGAAGTTTGTATCTGGTGGAGTAGGTGTGGAAGTGGTGTATGAGGTGGTAGTGGTGGTGGGAGGAATGGTGGTAGTGGTGGTGGGAGGAATGGTGGTAGTGGTGGTAGTTGGAGTGGGTGAAGTGGTGGTACGTGGAGTCGTGGTAGTGGTAGATACGTTGGTGGGAACTATGGTGGTGATGAAGGTGAGTCGTCTCTTCTTCTTCTTCATGTCGTGGGGCTGAGCCATCCTCTTCTTCCTCGATCCTGTCGAGGAGAATGCTCCCCCTAGAACACGGCTTGGCGGATCGGGAGCATAAGTAGGATCATCAGTAGTCTCTCCCAATCCGCCTGGGCATTCACCAACCGCCCGGAGCCCTCATTTTGTGGGAATGACTTTACTTCCCACAGTCCGAGTCAATGGCTCCTCATCTGACTCCTCCTCTTCCTCACCAGGCATGAAATCCTGGTGGAACCCAGCAGTCTCCGCTCCGTCTCCAGTGGGGGCAGATGCTGGAAATGGAATATCAGTAGTGGGACCCCTTTGTTGAGTGGATCCTTCATCTCCAGCATCTCCGCTATCATCATCAAAGTCATGCTCTGGGAGCAGTAGCTGCTCGTCGTCGGAGTCGCTATCTATGTGACGCCAGTTATGTCTCCCTGGCGCCACATACCTCTCATTGGCCAGATGGCCTATCAGTCTCTTCACTTGGGGCTTTACTTGCTTACCCGTGTAAACTCTCATACACCCAAGGTCATATCATCCATGATCTCTAGAACCACAGCATCGTGGCTTTCCTTGGGAAGGGATGGAAGCTTCTCATTGAAAATCAGCTGTAAGAATCTGGGGTACATGCAAAAACCCTCCTTACCCTTTGCCTCCAGATTCTCCACAAGGTAAGAGAAGATCATGCTCAAGAAGCTGAAAGGATAGTTCAGCACTAGTGCCACATAGGCATTCTTGATCTGATCTGAAAGATCATCAAACCCACCTCTTCTGGAAGCGATGCACTTTAATATAACATGTGCTAAGTACTTGTATTGGGGACACAAGTTGCTTTTATTGAGCACACCTGAGTTGATGTCCCCAGCATACTTAATCCTCAGAAAGCATCCCCTTACGGTCAGTGGATGTAGCTTGGTGGGATTATCAGTATCGTCCCCCAGCTCAAGTACTCTCTGGATATCGGCAGCAGTGATCTCGATAGCCATCCCACAGATAGACTTCGTATGCTATACGGCTCTTGGGATCGATCAACAGAAGCATTCTCCCAAAACGCCTGGTGTAAAGACCTGTAAGGAGGGCAAGGAGTAGAAATGGCCTTGTGGATCCTTGATCACCTATGAAATGCAATGATCTCTGTAAACTCGGTGCCATTCCGAGTAGTATGATCTAGATGAGCACATATGTTGTGCTTAGGGTTGATTGACCATCTAGCAGCCATCAATCTGAAACACAAGACACATAATCATTAGGTACTCACATAACACAAAGCAGTTCTAAGTATCTTGTTTGAATTCATTCTGATTCATTCATGCGAATGAATCATGCGACTGTGGTCAATCAGTTATGCTATCATGTGACCGGACTCATTCGAGTGAATGAGCATGCGACTGAGTTCAATCGGTTGTCTAATCCTGCAAGTGATTCAGTCGGCCGACTGAGCTCGTTCGCATGTCCAATTCGGCCGATTGAGCTATTCTTCTGGCTCAATCATGCGATTGGAGTTCATCCATCTGACCAGTCGCATGACTTACGGTTTGGTTGACTTAGGTTCGAGTCTTGACAAAATCATGAATTTAAACATTATGAAATGGTTCGTTAGACTTGCAATCCCTTAACTAATAACCTAATAACCTTATTTTTAACATTTTACATGGTTTCAGTGGGTTATTAAGCCATTGAGTGGTCTGTTCTTGTTTCAATCGCGAATCACTAATTAGGGCACCAATTTCTTTTGATTTCGGTGTGATTTCATCACATTTTACCTATAAGAAGGCAGACGCACTTCAGAATATCAAGAAGGAGGATTAATTGAAGTCTAAAGAAATTTAGGCAGAGTAATGGTATGATGTGCGATTTAAGGACGATTGGGAGTGGTGAGAAGAATGCGATCGACTATGGCCCTTTATATACTGACTTTGCGTTAAATCGGCCGACTGGACTCATTCGCTCAGTTCATTCGGGCGAATGAAGCTCAGTCGGGCGATTGACTCAGTCGATCACCTTCAGTCGGCCGACTGAGGCTCAGTCGGTCGATTGACTCAGTCGCACACTCCCAATCGGACGAATGGCACATTCTGATAATCCATTCGGGTGAATGGATCATACTCATGTCCATTCGGTTGTTTAATGCATGAGTATGGTCCATTCACCTGATTGGTCCATACTCATGGTCCAGTCGTGCGAATGGGTCATACTCTTTAAATTTTTCTAACTTCCTGACCATTTGACTTTTAGACCCATTTAGACTATTCAGTTAACATTATGAACACTTGATCATCTCAGACATGATCATTTTAACTTGAAAAACTTTTGATTACCTCAGACGTGATCCTTTTAAACAATTTGTCGCTTCAGATGTGACCCAATTGTTGTTTAAAAGCACTTGTGGTCATCTCAGACATGACCTTTTAGATGATATGGTCCCTTATCAACTTCCATGACATAGTCCGATACTAACATACTGAATATGACAAACTTTGTACAAAAATAAAAGAAATAATACTGAAAACTTAAAAAATTAAAATATGTTTTTGTGTTTTTGTGAGAGTTAATTCCCAAGATGTAGTTCTAGGAATAATTATTCTGAGAGAGCAACCACAATCATTTAAACCATACATGGATCAATTCAAGTTGGAATCATACAGGATATTCAAATCATTCAGGACAAGTTATTATTAAAAAAACAACTTTGATGCTCTTTCCTTGTTTTTCATCTGGAGTCATTTAGCAAATTTAGGAAATCATACTAGTACGCTTAGGTCTCCACACTGATTTGAACTTTCAAGAATTGTAGCCATAGTGATTGTCAGTATACTTGTCCTCTTAAATCCATACATAGACTTTCAATAAAGTTTGGTGATCGTTTTAAGGTTTGTTTATTTCAACAAGCATTTGTGGATCCCACACTCATATGGTAATCAACATTCCTCAGGAGATTTTGAGCGGTCTTAGGGTAGTGTTCAAGAAGCGACTATTCATAGAATTTTCAAGAGAAGTCAATCTTCAAGTCAGTGCCATCGCACAGCAGAGAGGCGGCAAACAACAATGAGTTTTAGAATATATAGGTTATGCTTATCCTCATGTCAGTGCCACCGCACAGCAGAGAGGCACATAATCTATCTTCTTGTTTGAGGAAATTTTCTTCTTTTAGCACAAATCTCACCAACAACCTAGGTTATTAACTTGATTTTATTTTCATTTTTCATGTGCTTTAGCTCATGCTTTGGTCTTACACACACTTTTGTGGCATTTATTTTGCTCGTCACCCCTTATTGGAATCTTGTTGATTGTGTTAACCAGGGATAAGGTGTTCCCACAGCTAGTCAAACATTTTAGTTTAATCTTGAGATCACCAAACGGTCTAGTCATCTATTGTGTTGAATCTACCGACATATCAGCTATGGTCTACTTTCTTTGTGTTACCTTAGTAGTAGCTAGCTTAACTATCATATTTCCTTTTATATTGCTCAGACTACTTAGACTTATACTTGAACTTTGCATCTTTTTCAATTTTGATTTTTAAAGTCCCAAATGGTTTATACCTGTGCACTATCATATTCCACACATTAAATCGGTATCACACGTACGTTCTTATTTATTATCGACTTGCCTCTCCTTTTTTTCTTTTTTTATACCTATTCTCCCCCTAAAATACTAAGACCTCTAAGGATTTGCGTTTTAGGATTTTAATGAGCAAGAAACGACACTAAGTGTAATTAACGAACTAACATTAAACAAAACAAAAGAATTAAACTTAAAGAACACTATAATTTAAGAAGTTTTATAAGACACTAGACGCGACGCATCGGACTATACATGGTCATATTCAGGAATGACCTCACTTTTCTTTTTAACACCATTGACCACTAACAGATATAGAAAACATGGTTTGTCAAAAGCCTTTGTATAGAGGTCAGCGCGTTGAAAATCAGTGTTTATTTTTATCACATCAATTAAGTTCTTTTCAAAACAGTCACGTATGAAGTGATATTTGATTTCGATGTGTTTGGTCTTAGGATGTTGGACCAGGTTCTTAGTGACTGCAATCGCAGCAGAGTTATCAACAAATATAGGAGTGGAAGTGAAATGCAAACCATAATCCCGCATTTGCTGTTGAATCCATATGATTTGGGAACAGCAGCTTGCAGCAGCAACATATTCTACTTCACAGGTTGACAATGCGACCGAGGTCTGCTTCTTACACTGCCAGGTTACTAATCTTCTCCCAAAGAACTGACACCCTAGTGATGCAGACTTGTAGTTCATCTTGTGGCCGCCATAATCCGAGTCACTATACTCTATAAGTTCAAAGTCATCATCATGAGGGTACCACAACCCAAGTGTGGGTGTGCCCTTCAGATAACAAAATATCCTTTTGACCCCAATTAAATGATTCACCTTAGGCTTTGCTTGATATCGCGAGCATAAACATGTCGCATACATGATATCTGGTCTGGAGGCAGTGAGATACATGAGAGATCTAATCATCCCGTGGTACATAGTGGCATCTACCAGATCACCATTCTCATCGGGTGCTACATCATGGTTTGTAGCTAGTGGAGTGCCAGCTGTGGAGGCATTCTCCATGTCAAACCGATTGAGAATATCCCCTACATACTTTGTCTGATGTAAGAAGATTCCATTTGGTGTCTGATCCACCTGTAACAAGAGAAAGAACTTCATCTCCCCCATGGCACTCATCTCAAACTCAGCCTTCATTACTGCTTCGAATTCTTTGCATAATTCTTTGTTCTTTGAACCGAAGATTATGTCATCTACATAGATCGGTACTAGCAGTAGATCTCCATCTTTTTCTTTGATAAACACTGTGCAGTCAATGACTCCCCTGCGAAAACCGTGTTTCACAAGATGAGTTGAAAGTTTCTCATACCAAGCCCTTATAGACCCTTGTCGAGTTTGTAGACTATCTCGATGATATGGATCTTCAAATCCCTCGGGTTGACTGACATACACTGTTTCTTTGATTTCCCCATGAAGGAATGCACTATTCACATCAATTTGATAAACTTTGATTTTCATATAAGATGCATAGGCAAGAAAGATGCGGATGGCTTCTATCCTTGCCACTGGTGCAAATACTTCATTGTAGTCAATACCTTCAACTTGTCGAAAACCCTGAACGACAAGCCAAGCCTTGTTTCTGATGATCACTCCCTGATCATCTTTCTTACATTTCAAGACCCATTTGGTGCCAATGACTTTAGCACCTTTAGGTCTATCCACTAATGTCCATACACCTAACTTCTTAAACTGAAGAAGTTCTTCCTGCATGACACTAACCCAAGCCTCATCATTTAGTGCTTCACTAACATACTTTGGCTCAAACTGAGACATAAAGCAGCGGTATGCACCGCGTGAAGGTATCCTTTTTCCATCACAGAGGCATAATCAGTGGAGTACAACTGATTTCTAGTCTGAACCCCTGATCTCACATCTCCTATAATATTATCCAAAGGATGATAGACGTATAGACATGAGCCAGGGGTTGTCGGAACAACCACCTTAGAGTCAAGATTATGACCATTTGGTTCTGAATCTGAGGCGATAAGAGTTTGAGGTTCAAAAAGTTCAGAAGCATCACTAGCCGATGCTTGTGAACTTGTGGTAGTCGGAACCTGTACATCCTGGTTGATCTGATCATTTTCTTCATTTTCTTCATCAAAGGTGGAGTCACTCACATCAACTGCTCCCCCTGAGTTGGTAGGATCATGAATTGTTGAATCTTGAGATGGTGTGTTCAAGATATCATACATCATGTTGTTTTCCAACTCATCTTCTGAAGAAGAAAGAGATATGTTGAAGGACTTGAAGAATCCATCATAGTCGAAGAAGTAAGCAGGCCCTTTTCCAGCAGGCGCTGTGATATATCTCTAAACATCAACATTACACCACACCTCTACTTGACCTGTTGAGTTGTTGTAAACTCTCTTGTTCGGTATGTTGTATCCTAAGAAGATCCCTTCATCAACCTTTTCACTAAATTTTCCCTCCTGAGTCATTTTCAGCAAGGTGCACGGAGCGCCAAATGGCTCGAGATATTCCAAGTTAGGTTTACGTCGCTGTAATAACTCGTAGCACGTTTTTTCATGGTGTTTTACTACCAGAACTCGATTGAGAGTATAACATGCATTTGCCACTGCTTCATTCCAAAATTGGATAGGCAGTTTCGAGTCTACCAGCATTGTCCGTGCCGTCTCTATCAAGCTGCAGTTATTCCGTTCAGCAACGCCGTTCATCTGAGGGGTATATGCCCACGTAAATTGATGCATAATTCCCTTTTCCTTGCAATAGTCCTCCATCCTCTGATTCTTGAACTCGGTTCCGTTGTCTGAGCGCACCTGTCTTAACTTCAGCTTGTATAGGGATTCCAGTGTAGTTACCAATTCCTTGAAGGATTCAAATGTTTCTGATTTGGATTTCAGAAACATTACCCAGGAGAACCTTGAGTAGTCATCAGTAACTACATAGCAATACAAGTGCTTGCGATGCTTCTTGTACTGACTGGACCAAACAGATCCATGTGAAGGAGCTCAAGTGGAAGTTCTATAGAATGAGCTTCCTTTTCCTTATGAGACTTCTTCGCCTGTTTACCCTTTTTGCATGCAACATAGAAATCCGGGAGTTGGAAGTTTTTGACATTTAGTCCCCTCACAAGATCATTCTGGATCAAGTGATTAATTTTTCTCAGATTTATGTGACCCGTTCTCCTATGCCAAGAGATGGAGTCCTTCTCAGTAGCTTTGGACAAGAAACATTGGACTCCACTATCCGTTGTGGATGCCTTTGATAGATCCAAGACATAGAGATCATTATATCTAGAAGCTGACATAAGGATCTGGTCCTCCGGGATCATGTATTCCTTCTTAGTACGTAGCACTTTTGGTTGTCAAAAACTACCTTGAATCCTTTATCACAGATTTGAGAGACAGAAAGCAGGTTATTTTGTAATTGTTGGACAAAGTTTACCTTATCAAACTTAACCTTCTCATTTCCCACTTCTCCTTGGTTGTGATATACCCACCTTTGTTTCCAGCAAATGAAACATGCCCTCCTTTAATTTTTCTGACATTTGATAAGAGAGCTCTGTTCCCTGTCATGAGTTGGATGCTCCACTATCAATAATCCACATGTTAGTCTCAGAACTATAGCGAACACCCTGCACATTCAATGAAAACTGTTAGGATCAGTGATCTATGTTTGATTGATTAGAGAGTATAGCAGCGGAAATCGAACAATGAATTAGCCAATTCACAAGAACGAAACGATATTCAATGAAGAACAAAGACGGTTATAGAGAGAGAATTCTGCAACTATATTTCATTCAATATTCGCTTTCGTGGTAACGAAATGTCACACTTACAATTAGGTCGACACCTCTTATATAAGAGATGTGACGTCTGCTGATGTCACTTGATAGTGACATCTAACAGATTTATTACAACTGAAACACAACTACTGAAGATGTCAAAACAGCTGACATCTCCTTACAAAAATGCTAAGTGTTATCAGTTGTTATAACTACTGAAAAACATAAAACTACTGAAACTACAACGACTGAAGAACAAGCTCTTCAGTCGTTTTACAAAACTACTGAAAGTAAAAATATAAAACTACTGATATCACAACTACTGAAGAAGTACTCTTCAGTTGTTGTGACAAACTACTGAAACTTCAGTACTTGATCTTCAGACTTGAACTTCAGACGTTCATCAGCTGATGACTTCAGTAGATATCATCAGCTGATGTCTTCAGTCTTTGTCTTCAGACTTTGTACATCAGTTGTTGATCTTCAGCACTTGTAAACTCTTCAGATGTTGTACTTCAGTAGTTTGAACTTCAGCTTCAGTACTTGTGTTCTTCAGCTGTTCAGCTTCAGTACTTGTGTTCTTCAGCTGTTCAGCTTCAGTACTTATGTTCTTCAGCTGTTGTACTTGAGCACTTTAGTCTTCAGCTGTTGAAGTCTTCAGCACTTGATCTTTAGCTGTTGAAGTCTTCAGCACTTGTCAACTGCTAATGAAGCTTTCAGCAGTTGTTGTGATATCATGTGGGACTTAGAGGTTTTCTGATCTTGGCTCATTGGTTCTTTTGGTCCAACAAACTCCCCCTGAACCAATGCAGCCAAAACCTCTAAGTTTTTTATTTTCCCACTTATTGTTGGCAGAAAAGTTGGTCTTTTTCCTTCTTGATCAGTAGAGAAGATGACCCGTATAATCTCCGGCCTAGGAAGAAATCTCAGATATTTGTTTGGCAAGATATGAATGGGAACTCTGTTTTGGGGAACTGGACACAGAGTTGTTATCCCATTCATGAGATCTACTTCCCGTGTATAAGCCTGTAGGATTCTCTGGTGTAGGCTCTAAGAAACATGATTTGTTCTTCCATGGTCAGGTTCTCGGCTTCACCATCAAACAATCCTTCTCGCCCATGAAGCTCTGAGATGTACTTGGCCTGTTTGCCATTTTTGAGCTTAACTTTTGTAATCTGTTTGTATGCAAACTCATCAGGATGATTCCCTTCGAGTAACAGACTGAGCTCATTTTGTTTGAAGTTCTCAAGCCTCTTGTAGACTAACCCCTTTTTAATAATTATGTTCTCTAGCATCTTCTGGGGTGGTTGTTTAGTCTCGTAGGCCTTCTTGAAATCTTCGACAATCTCCCAGGGTGATACTACAAGGGCCACTGTGATCTCTTCATCTACGATCCTCTTGACTTGACCCTTGTATCTCGAAGGAATGTCTTTCTTTACAATCCTGTGAGCCACCCTCGGATCAGGCCATACTCTCACCCTTTCCTTCTGATATTGAAATGTGTTGGCGAGAGTGTACAACCTCAGAGCTTCTTTTTTCATACTGATAATTGATGACGAAGCAGCATAAGTTTTGTCAATGCTTTTCAGCATTTCATCATCATGAAGCTTTTGCTGCTCCTCTTCTTCAATCTTTACTCTCACAGCACCATCCTCTATGAGGTGGGAGTGATGGGCATAGGTTTCGCTTTCGCCAATGTTAGAACTGCAGACAGAGGCAGCCTATCTTCTTCCACATCATCCTCTTCTTCTTCTTCTTCTAGCCTCAACCCCTTCTCTTCTTCTTCTTAGGTGCATCATCGGCTGTTGGTTTAGATGGTAAGGGAGTTGGTTTTGTGGGTTGAGGAAGTTTGGATTTGGGCTTTGAGATTGGTTGGAGATTTGAGGGGTAGCTGTTTTTGAGTGGGTGGAAGGGAAGGTTGTTCCAGCATTTTGGTTGTGAGTTTAGCCTTTGTAAGTCTTGCCATTTCAAACCTTTTTCCAGCCCCAGCCTCATCAAGGGCTTCAATGATAATCCCCTTATGGAATTGCTCAGACAGACAGATTCTGGTGGCTATAGCCAGAATACTGTCTCTGGTCCATGCACGAATCTCCATCAAAGATCTTCCTAAGTATTGGCAATGAACGATCATGATCTCCAATATCTCCTTTTCCAGTACATCATACCCAGCCCATCGGGTTTGAATCTCCTCCACTTCCAACTTCCTGATCTCACTATCTAATGTGGCTGTATCAAAACCTGCTTGAAGAGTTGCTCAATGATTTTATCCATGGATCGGCTGTGTGTGTCATCTGCATCTTTTACCAGCTCTTCCAAGGATTTTTCTTCAGCAGTAGGTTGATCATCAGCACTTTTCTTTCTTTTATAAGTGATCAGTTGTTTTTGCTTTTCTTTTTCCAACTCCTGGCTTTCTCTTGTGCCTTCTCATCCTCAGATCTTTTCCTCTTCTTTTCTTTCATTGCAGTACTCTCCCCCTTTTGGATGCATTGGAGACAGGGGTTTGTACCGCAGAAAGTGTCTTCTGCACAGCATTATCAATCAGTGTTGTAGAGTTGAGGAAATCCTCTCATCAATGCTTTAGTAACAATTTCATTGATAATGGAGTGATGAGAGGTATGGATTGTTGGAATACAGCAACCATCTGCTCTAGCTGGTTCTGTCCCGGAGATATAGTGCCAAAAGCAGAAGCTGGAGGCTCATTGGAGTGAGAGGGTAAAGTGTTTGGGGAACCTTCAACTGAAGGTGCCATCTGTGGTTGGTGGAGGCAGATGGTCTTTGGTCCTTAGAAGTTTTGGCAAGCAGCTCTTTGAGTCTGCTCACCTCCTCTTCCAGGATGGTGTTTTGGGCGATTATATCGTAAAAGAAGCCCAGGTCATCATCAGTAGATACTGAATCACCTGACCTCCTGATAGGATCAGGATGAACATGCACTGAGTGTAGCTCAGTTGTAGCATGTGCCCCTTTGTCTTGGTACTGGGGACTTCCTGCCTCAGGATTGTGTCCGTCATCAGCAGTTGCCTCTGGTAAGGTCTTAGTAATGGTACCAACTACAACCTGATCATATGCTGACGCAGGAGAAGTGGCAGCCTCACCAGAAGTTCCAATCTCCATTGCTACACTAGGAGAAGGAACATTGTAACCCCTATGCTGTGGGTTCTTAGCTGCACTTTGGTCCTCCCCTTCAATGGTAGAGGTGTTCCCAGTAGTAATTGGTATCTGGGGTGGGGGTGAGGAGTGCAACTGAGTCAGCACTTGTGCAACAAGCAATGTAGGGCTTTGGGGGGCAGTTTCATGGGGTGAAGGGATAGAAGCAGTGTGCACCTGGGGAGGAAGGTGCTCTTCAATGGCAATCTCCTCAAGTGAGGAAGATCCTAGATGTGTGGGTACCCCTTGTGTGGTTGCTGCAGGCTCCTGTTGAGAGGAATCCTGAGCGGCTATGGCTGGAAGAGTCCTTATATCCACTAGGGGGTTATAACCAGTGGATATAGCCTGCGTTTGTGTGCAGGAGCATCCTCAGGGGACTCATTTCCCTGAGTAGCCATTTTGGGTTTCTTTTTAGTGGGTTTGGTGGGGACTTTTGATTTGGAGGTGTGGCTGTGGGTTCCAGCTGCGTGGGTTTTCGCAGCTTGGTAGCCAATTTGAGTGATTGGTCAAAGTTGTGACGGGAGTATACTTCAGGCAAAACAGCCATAGCAGGGACTCCCAGGCCAACAAGTCCCTCATGAAGCTGGTTGTAATTATGGCCATTATGAACCGCAGCTATAATATCCAACGGTTAGCAGTTAGTTTTTTGAGCCATATCCTTGAGCTCTGAAAATATTATTTCTGAAAAATTAAAGGCTGTTGCTCAAGAATAGATACATTACCTGCTGCCACTTTGTAGACATTTGATCCCAAGACGAAGTTTAGGAGCCAAACAGACATTTACCATGTGAAAGATTAGACGTTTAGCGTCATGGAATGTTTCTTCAATATTGTGGAGGCACTAAGGTTGCCCTGATATCCATGGGGGCAAAGGATAAATCAGTTGTGCCCTTTGGATATCCAGCAGGAGAAGTGGCATCATCCAGGTGTAGAGTTTGATGAAGTATTTCGGGAGTGATGACCACTTCGTGGTTGTTGACGACCAACCGAGAGACGTTGTGTTGTTCTCCCAGTGGTGAGGGTGACGTTCATCCAAAACTGTTTGAGGATTCGGCATGAAGGATTGGATTGAGAAGAAATGCCGTTTGGTAGGGTGACTGGACCATAAGATCGATAGCAGTATCAAACTTAGCCCAGAATGGCGATTTGGTGAGGTAAGCTACACAGTTGTGTCGCGGTTTGATTGCGTGGACGCCATTTAGAAGAGAGAAGGTTTGGAGAGATGAACGTTAGGTTTGAAGAAGATGAAGCTCTGAAGGATTAGGTCAGGTATTTATAGGTACGGGTTAGAAAACAACTGAAGGATTTGGTGTTAGTCATCAGTAGTTTTAAACGACTGTTGACATGGTATTACCCTTTCAGACGTTGAAACAGCTGAAGTCGTGGTGTTAGGCATCAGTAGTTAGAAAACTACTGAAGACCATGGTTTACTTCAGATGATGAAACAACTGAGGACTTGGTGTTTGTCATCAGTAGTTGTGAAACTACTGAAGACAGTTTTTGTCATCAGTTGTTGTAAACAGCTGAAGACTTGGTATTAGTCATCAGTAGTTATAAAAACTACTAAAGACATGTTTTTGCTTCAGTTGTTTAGAATGAAACAGCAGTTGTAGAAACAACTGAACAGAAAGTTCTCTTCTTAGTTTTTTCGTCAATTCATAGCCTTTCAGCTGTTTCAAACTGTCCTCAACACTTACTCATCAGACTTTGCATCTGCTTTTCAGGTGTTTCATAGGACGTCAGTACTTATCTGTTTGTACTGATTTCAGTAGTTGTAACTACATCAGTAGTTGGAACAGATAAAGTACTTCAGTACTTGCGAGGCATTTAGCCGTCAGTAGTTATAAAAACTACTGAAGGGGAAGGACTCATCAGTACTTATATGTGACATGGTTACCAATGATCACCAGTAATTATTACTGAAATCATCAGTAGTTGTCACTTATTCTAGATGCAGCATACCAAGCCTTAACACAAGGTTTTGGAAAGTAGAACTATCCAAAGCTTAGTAAAAATATCTGCAAGCTCATCAGCACTAGGCACAAACTTAGGATCATCAGACCTTTTTCAAACAAATCCGAATAAAGTGATGTCTGATCTCTATATGTTTGGTCCTAGAGTGCTGGACTGGATTTTTGAAAATACACAGAGCTGAAGCACTATCCATTAATAATGGAGTCTTAGTCTCTGTAATGCCATAATCCAGAAGTTGGTTCTGAGCCAGAGTACCTGAGAAGTACAACTTGCAGCAGCAATGTACTCGGCTCAGCAGATGATGTAGCAACAGATTTTTGTTTCTTACTCTGCCAAGAAATCAAACAGTTGCCTAGGAATTGACAACCACCAGAAGTTGACTTTCTAGTTAACTTGCACCCTGCATAGTCACTATCTGAAAAAGCAACTAATTTGCAAGAGTGTCCAGTGGAATACCATAAACCCAGAGATTGTGTACCTTGCAAATATCTAAAGATTCTCTTGACTGCAATCAAATGAGACTCTTTAGGAGCAGCCTGAAATCTAGCACAAACACATGTAGCAAACATAATATCTGGTCTAGAAGCTGTTAAATACATCAAGGACCCAATAATACATCTGTAAAGTGTTTCATCAACAGCTTTACCTTTCTCATCAGCATCCAGTTGTGTGGTGTTGCATATGGGAGTAGAACAGGCTTACAGTTTTGTAAATCAAACTTATTCAAAAGATCTTTTGTATATTTTGACTGATGATAAAGGTTCCATCAGCCTTTTGTTTAATTTGCAATCCTAGAAAGAACTGTAATTCTCCCATTCACTCATTTCAACCTCTTTTTCATTAATGTTGTAAAATCATCACACAACTGGGGATCAGAGGATGCAAAAATGATATCATCAACATAAATCTGAACAAGTAGCTTATGTTGATCCACCTTCTTAATAAACAAAGTTTTATCAATGGAGCCTCTGGTGAAATTATTCTTAGAAGAAAAGTAGAAAGTGTCTCATACCAGGCTCTAGGAGCTTGTTTCAACCCATAAAGAGCCTTATCAAGTTTATACACCCATTCAGGATGTTTATTATCCTCAAAGCCTGGTGGTTGACACACATAAACTTCTTCCTTTATTTTACCATATAAAAATGCACTTTTGACATCCATTTGAAAAACTTTGAGATTGTGGAATGCAGCATAGGCTAAATACAATCTGATTGGCTCTAGTCTGGCTACAGGGGCAAAAGTTCATCATAGTCAATACCTTCTTCTTGTGAACACCCCTGTACAACCAGTCTAGCCTTGTTCTTAACATAAGCCCATTTTCATCATTTTATTCCTAAACACCCATTTAGTGCCTATTGCACACTTACCTGGGGGAAGAGGAACCAGTTCCACACTTGTTGTTTCTTGAACTGAAGTAGCTCAAGCTACATAGCTTCAACCCATCCATTGTCTCTCAAGCAACATGGTAGTTCTTTGGCTCTAGCTGACTGATGAAGAGAGCATAGAAGCAGAAGTTAGACAATTGACTTCTTGTTGAAACCCAGCATTGATATCACCATAATCTGATACATGGGGTGATTCTTCAGTTCTTGATAACCAATGGATTTTGTGCAAGTGTTTGTAGAACCTTCAGCAGCAGCAGATGTTGATGTAGACTCTTGAAACCAAGAATTAGATGGTAACTCAAAAGATGTAGAGGAAAAAGAGATCTCATCAGCATTTGTTGTGGATGGAACTGCTGAAGCTACAGGAACATCAAATTTGGCAGACACAGGCAGTTGGTCACTAAACTTGAATAGGTGAGTATTGATATTATCATCATTATCATCAATACCACCAGTGGAAGACATGCTGCAGAAGATGATTTATCCACAGGATCTGCAACAGCTGGAGGTTGATAAGGAACATATTGCAGTATGTCCAAATCAAACAACTCCACAGGGTTTTGTGGAATCTTATCCAAAGGAGATTTATTAAACTTCACATGCAAAGTCTCTTCAACTATCTTGTTCTGCAGTTGAAGACTCTGTATGCCTTGCAAGTAGATGAATAACCAACAAAATACCCTGCATCACCACTAGGATCAAATTATGGAGTTGATCCTTTGTGTTGAGAATAAAACAGGACACCCAAATGCTTTGAAAAATGAGATTAGAGGAGCCAAGTGATGGAGAACTTCATATGGAGTCTTCATAAACCTCTGATTTACTAAACTCTATTCTGCACAGCAAGCTGTGTTAACAGCTTCAGCCCAAAAGTCAGTGGCAACCAGAGTCAGCCAGCATGGACCTTGCAGCTTCAATGAGGGTCCTGTTCTTTCTCTCCACTACTCCATTTTGTTCTGGAGTCCTTGGGATGCTAAACTGCCTTTTGATTCCCTTTGAAAGATAGAAGTCATCAAGTGTATGGTTTCTGAATTCAGTTCCATTGTCACTCCTAATACACTTGACTGGAAGGGAATACTGCTTCTCAATATACAACACAAAGTGAATAATCTTCTGAGCAACCTCATCCTTTGAATGTAGAAAGAAAGTCCATACAAATCTGAAGTAATCATCCACAATTACCAGACAGTATTTCTTCTTTGCCATGCTCATTACTCTCACAGGACCAAATAGATCCATATGCAGTAATTGCAAGCAGGCAGTGGACTTAGGCTCTTCAATAGGAGGGAATGAGACTTTGTGTTGTTTTCCTTTTAAACAAGCAGTGCAGGTTTCATCACAGTGGAACTCCTTTATTGGTAAGCTCTGACTAAACTATTGTGGATAAGCTGATTCATGTTTTTGAAATTAACATGACCCAGCCTTCTGTGCCACAGTTTAGATTCTTGAGAGAGGCTTTGGAAAATAGGCAAGGATTGCCTCTGAGATCTATTTTCTTGGAAAGATCTAAGGCATACCTCTTCCAGTCCTGTTGGCTCTCAGGAGAGTGTGATCATCCAACACCTTATCAATCAAATGCAGAACTTTGGATGACAGAATCCTACAGTTCTGACTGGTGAAAAGAGCAACATGGCCTCTATCACACATTTGACTGACACACAAGAGATTGTACTTGATCAGTTAGTTTTGGAACCCAAACCTTTTTGGTTTTGGGCCTGTTCCTCATCAACAATAGTAAACCTAACAGGTTTTTATTAGAAACACCACAGCCTAGAGGAAGAAGATGGTGAAGAAGAGGAATCCTTTGGCTTGGACCTCCTTTTCTGTGGTTTCAACATAGCAGCATCTAATTGGTTAACTCTACCCAATAGATGTTGAACCATCATAACCAGCTGTGTCTGATTTTGTGATAAAGCTTTCAGCTCATCAGACACATTGCCAGTGGAGTTTGATAAGTTCCTATTTGCACCTTCTTCTTCTGAGCACTCTCAGCTGTCACCTGTTTAACCCCTTCCTTTTTGGATTTCTTTGAGGACTTAGGGTTACAGGATTTGATGTTGCTGATACAAATGTGGTCTCAAACTCAGTTTTCATTTTTACCATTTTCTCTTTAATTTCTTCTTTATGTTTGAGTTTGGAACCTCTTTTGTACCAGCAATCATCTGTAAGATGATTGAACAAACCACATACTTCACATGGTTTCTTCTTCATCTTAGGTTGATCATCACTAAGAGGGTAAAGTAACTGAAGACTTGCTCGTCAGTACTTTGGAAGCATTGTTTGCTTTCCTGACTACCTCTTTAGTAGTCTTCAAACTCTTTCTCTCACTGACAGTTTTCTTCTTTTCAGTACTGGCAGTAGTTGGATTTGAACTTCAGGTTAAATCCTGCTCTCTAGTCCTTTCAGGACTTTCAGAATTAACTCCTGAGTTGATCAACTCATTGATCATGTGAGTGTCAGCAGTGGAACCATCAACATCAGCTGATAGGTTCTGAGAGGACTTGATGTTGACTTCTACTTCTGATTGTGTTGTATCAGAAAGTAGATCACATGATGAGAAGGATTGGTTATTACTCTCACCATCAGATTCTACCTCTGCTCTGGGAGTAAAATCTGTAGGTGGAGCAGTGTGATTGTAACCAATGCCAAACTTCACATTGGAAGCAGATTGCTTACTAAGAGCATTTCAAAACCTTTGCATGATTGTACCCATCTATCACACTCTACCTGGGTAACTGCAAGGGTTTCTTTGAGATCTTTATACTTCTCTAGAAGTATCTCTTCCCTAGCCTTATCATCAGTTATTTGGCATTTAAGTTGTAAATCTCATCATCTTATCATTAAGCACAGACTCAATTCAGCTTTGCTTTTGGAAATTATTTGTTCTAGCTCAATGTTCTTGTTGATTAAGCTACATTTGCTTCTCTAATAGATGCAAATGCTGCTATGCATGTTTCAGAACATAATTTAGCTTTTGCCTCAGAGGATACCTGTGATACCTTTGGTGTAGAGGCATTAGTGGATGAGTATCAGCAGAATCCAAAGCCATAGAGCTAGATTTCCAAAGGGACTTTCACCACCATGTTGACCAGCACCTGAGAACAGTTGTTCATGACCAGACAAGTCATCTGGTAAACTGCTCCTCAACAACTCCTGGGGTGAAGAAGTTGTGTTGTTTGGTTTGAGTTTTTGTGATAGATTGGGAAGGTTGTGGTTCAGGCAATGCTTGTGGTTGTTGTGCAATTGGAGCTTGAACAGGATTTGGTTGAGGCATATAATAGCAGGGATAAGGATATGACATTTGACCCTGGGGAACAAAGTATGCAGGAGATCTAGGATGTGAATGATGACCAGAACCAGCAGGATGTTGCCCTTTGTTTTGTGGACTAGTACTAGGAAAAGTCACAAAGGGTGCAGAAGAGTTAGATCCAGTTGATCTACACTCTCTTGCAAAGTGTCCTAGCCTTTGGCATTTGTGACACCTTAACTTACTCTTGTCAAACCAACTTTGGTTTTGCCAGGAGTCCAGGAAATTTCCTGCCAGTTCTCTTATAGAACTTCTGAGATCTGATATTAATCAATGCCATTTGGCTTAGAATATCCATCTCTTCTAGATCATCATCAGCTATTCCTTTCAGATCATCCATAATGAAGCATATTGTCACTATTACTGCCAGAATGACTCTCAATACCAACAAATGCATGATCAGAACTATTTGTAGAGAAATCAATATGCTCATCATAATTGCTTTCAGATGCAGCATATTCTGACTCATGACCAACCAAGGCAGTATTCCCTGGTACAAAGTCATCAGTGAGCTTTCCTGATGAGGACAGTTTCCTCTTCTGCTCTATCTCTCTTTCGAATGTAGCAGTTTCCCATGAAGTTGGGTGAGAGATAGGCCATCCAGATTTGCACTGAGCGTAGGACAATAGTGTATGTGTCCCATCTCTCAGGCAGTGATCTGAGGAACCTGTTGTTCATCTGGCTATTGGTGTATTCCTAATTCACCATTTTCAGTTCAGAAATCAAGCAGAAAAACGCTCAAACTGTTGAGTCAGTGTCTCACCCTTCCCATGAGAGAATGTCTCATATTGTTGGGCAAGGATTTCTCTATTGTTTGCTAAGACCTCATCTGTGCCACCGAATGTTCCTTCAGGGCATTCCAGAGATCATGAGCAGTTTCATGATGCATAAGCCCTGAATAGATTTCATTAGGCAGTGCCATGGCCAGAATTCCATGGGCTTTAGCATCAATCTCAAATAGTTTCCGATCTTCATCAGAGTATTGTTCCTTCTTCTTCGGAACCATTTGATTGGTTTCCGGATTGTTCACCATAGGCTTATGTGGTCCATGTACCACAGATGTCCAACAACCTGAACTGTTAACAGACAGGTGATGAAGCATTCTTCGTTTCCATATGTTATACTCGGTCCTAACCAGCATCGGAGGCTTGGTTGAGGAACCGGTATTGTGAGGATCATTAGAAGGAGTAGTCATCTTAGATTCAATCAAATTCGTTTAAGCTAAAACAGATTTAGAACAAAACATAACACCAATTGAACCAAAAGAGATCTCAAAATAAATGAACGAAAGTGACGAAATTCAATAATCTATAACCATTTCTTGCGAATATGCTAATTCAAAATCAACACGATATCAATTAGCAGTTTCAATAATCAATTGTTAGATCGATCAATGATTAACTGCTCTGATACCACTTGTTAGGATCAGTGATCTATGTTTGATTGATTAGAGAGTATAGCAGCGGAAATCGAACAATGAATTAGCCAATTCACAAGAACGAAACGATATTCAATGAAGAACAAAGACGTTATAGAGAGAGAATTCTGCAAATATTTCATTCAATATTCGCTTTCGTGGTAACGAAATGTCACACTTACAATTAGGTCGACACCTCTTATATAAGAGATGTGACGTCTGCTGATGTCACTTGATAGTGACATCTAACAGATTTATTACAACTGAAACACAACTACTGAAGATGTCAAAACAGCTACATCTCCTACCAAATGCTAAGTGTTATCAGTTTTTATAACTACTGAAAAACATAAAACTACTGAAACTACAACGACTGAAGAACAAGCTCTTCAGTCATTTTACAAAACTACTGAAAGTAAAAAATATAAAACTACTGATATCATAACTACTGAAGAAGTACTCTTCAGCTGTTGTGACAAACTACTGAACTTCAGTACTTGATCTTCAGACTTGAACTTCAGACGTTTCATCTGCTGATGACTTCAGTAGATATCATCAGCTGATGTCTTCAATCTTTGTCTTCAGACTTTGTACATCAATTGTTGATCTTCAGCACTTGTAAACTCTTCGCTGTTGTACTTCAGTACTTTGAACTTCAGCTTCAGTACTTGTGTTCTTCAGCTGTTCAGCTTCAGTACTTGTGTTCTTCACTGTTCAGCTTCAGTACTTGTGTTCTTCAGCTGTTGTACTTCAGCACTTTAGTCTTCAGCTGTTGAAGTCTTCAGCACTTGATCTTCAACTGTTGAAGTCTTCAGCACTTGTCAAACTGCTGATGAAGCTTTCAGCAGTGTTGTGATTCATGTGGACTTAGAGGTTTTCTAATCTTGGCTCATTGGTTCTTTTGGTCCAACAAAAACATTAGTTTATGTTAGAACCCAAGCGTTAACTGGCTTGGGTTTCCCTGTGGCATCATATCACAACTCAACCCACTGACCCTTTGAGGTAAGGATTGATCAGAATTCTGTGTTTCTTATTTTCAGCACTGAGGATGATTTTTCTTTCCATAATCCAGATTTGTGTAAGGCATGTTTGTGATAAACAGACGACTGGCTGATGGTTAACTTTGGTTCACAATCCCTTTTAGGAGGCGTCACTGAGTTCCTCTTAAAAGATCTTGATGTAGATGCATAAAGTTCAACTTTCTTCCTCGGTGTCTGGTAATAAGGACAGTGAGACTTATATGACCATACTCTCCAATTATAGCAGGATCTGCTTTCAACTTTATGGTTTATTTGTTTTGATGGAGATATATTTGTCACACAGTCAACCTTTTATGTTTGGACTGAGACATTACTTGTTAGATGTATGAGTTGGTTTTACAAAATTAATTGCTTTACCTGGTTTTACATCTTAATCTCTTGTTTTCCTGAACTGTGACATGATGCAGATGATTGATTAGATCTTATAGTCTTCTTAGGTTCTTGTTTGACTTTGTTTGACCTTGACTGTACACTAACCCTTTCGGTTTCTTTTTCAAGGTTAACACAAGGCATCTTTCCTATTGCCTTTGAAGTGGCCTCCTTTTGTTTAGGGTCAGATTCACTTGATTTACTTACGGAATCCGGATCGCTAACAAGAGGAGTAGACACCACATGATCCTTGATGGGATTATTGTTAATTGGTTTACTTTTGGTGTTCATCAAGGTCTCGAGTGGTGGTGGAACTACTTTGTATCCCAGTCCCTCCCTATTATTTCTCTCTCTTACTAAGTGTTGGACAATGTGTGATGAGCTTGTCCAACTATGCAGTTTTTGTTTTAATGAATTGACTTCTACTTCTAAAACTGTGTTTTGCTTCTTAGTGCCCTCAAGAGAGTTCAGATAGTACCTAATGTCATTTTCTTGGTTAAATGCAACTACCTCAGTTTCCCTAAGCTGTTTATTTAATAGGTCTATCTTTTCCTTGTAACTATGCTTGTTTTGTTTCAGTACCCTATTTGCCTCTGTGCACAGTTCCAGATCCTTTACTAAGCTATCATTATGATCGAATAGCCTCGCAAATTTTGAATCTATAACTTCTCAAAATTTATTAAATTCTAAGCAAGTATGATTATTAAACAGTTGGTCAGTAGTACTTACCTGGGGTTGAAGAAGAATCAGCCATGAGTGCTGGCTCGGTTGTCTGGTTCTGGTGATTCAGATGATGATGCATTTGCAGATTTTTCTTTTTAGGCAGGTAGTGACCACATTTGCAGTATCTTCAGAATTTGTCATTGCAAGGTCTACTGCTATATCTCCTTCACTTGTAGAATCATCATCAATATCCTCCACACTAGCTATATTTGACTCTCCTGGTGAGATGAACCGAAAGCTCCAGTCCTGTCCTTCATCTTCATTAGCAGTTAAGGCTTTTGGATCCTTACTTGATGAGTCAGCATTACTAGTTGTGGACTGTCTTAACGGTTAAATGATGAGAAGGGATTTCCATTACTGTCTTCTTGGTTTTATGCACTCCCTCTTGAAGTGTCCCTTCTCACCGCAGTTGAAACATGTAACCTTTGACTTATCAAACCCAAAGGTTGTGTCTTTTGTTGCAACCAGGTTTTGTCCGGTCTTTTTGACAAAATTTTTAGCTCATCGGACAGCACTTGCCAAAGCCCACATTATGTCCATTCGTTCCAACTCCATTTCATCCACCTGCTAATAATCTTCATCTGCCAGGTAGCAGTTACCTATCTTCCAGCAATTAATCCATCGTAGGATTGAACCACTGCAGCTAAAGGTCCATATGTTCTCTGGCACCTCCACAGTACATTCCCAAGGTTGTCGGTTTTAATTTTGCTGCATTAGCTTCATGTATCATATATGGGTGCTAGACGACCCTGACATTTCGGATTTGAAGTTGAGGGTTGTGTTGGAACTCCTGCGCTTGAGATGAAGGCGGTTTGTAGTGGTGCTCCAGATGTCTTGACTGAAGGAGTAGCATTGTAGAGTGCAGGATTCTGATCGTAGTTTGCCTTTTGGGCTCGATACTTCATCCTAAGCTCTTCTTCTATCAGTTTCCGAATGAAGTCTATGTCTAACTTCGAGAGCATTCCATTCTGTCTAAGATTGAAACAACGAACCACATTTTTCTGGTAATCCATCAGCAAAGTTGGATACCTTATCTTCCATCGAAGTAACCACTCCATGAGTGTGCATCTCACTCATCAAGTGGTAGAATCTATCGATCACATCAACAAGGCCTTCTTTTCCATTGAAGAGAAGTTGTCAAACTCCTTCTTCAATGCTTTTTCCTTGATAGCCTTCAGAGAGGCATTCCCGTCATACCTCTTCTCCAACGCATCCCAAAGTTTCTTGGCTTGAGTATACTCCGAATATTGATGGAAAATATCCTTCGGAATAGACTGAGTAAGCAAGGCGTAGACTTTCTTCTCAGCATTGTGTTTTACCTTCTGTGCATCCGACATGCCACTTAGAGTAAGTTTTACTCCATCAGCTCCAACTGGCATGCTGCCCGACTTATTGCCTCCCACAAATTTGTATCCACTCCATTTAAGTAGATTCGAAACGTTGCTTCCATTGTGGGTAGTCGTCTAACGTAATAAGTTTTGGGGGTTTATTGTGAATCCCCACTTCGTTCTCCAACAGCAGTAGATTCTGAATACGTGTATCTACTTGCTGTGTATGCTGAAAACTGATCTTCCATTACACTTCACTTTACTATTTAACAAGCTGCTGATGGATACGAATAAAGGTATGCGATTGGGCTTATTCGGCGATTGAACAAGTGCGGATGGGTTAATCGTGCGACTAAGAAAATGCGGATGAGCCAGTCGTCCGAATAAACTAATGCGGTTGAGCAGTCCGAATGAAGATCTCAGTCGTATGAATGAGGATACGAATGAGTTCAATCATGCGGTTGAAGGATGCGTATGAACTCAGTCGTGCGATTGAGCCAATCATGCGACTGAACCTGCTGAAGTTTGATAATTCGTAGGTTAAACTTGTTTTGGCCGTAAAAACTCGAATTTTACCAAACCCTAATAGTCGTATGCCGGAAAAACTACACTTTTCGATCAGGAAACGTCAAGACTCCGTTAGACACAAAAAGATTGGGTTTTTTGATGCAAAAACACAATCTTGTATCAAAATGATTGAATCAACACGTAATCAAGAGCCTATAGGCTCTGATACCACATGTTAGGATCTGGTATTTGACCAAACACCAACTGATTAACATGTTAAACCAAACCAAATAGTGCGGAATCCTATTTGATTGGCTATCCAATCAGTGAGAACGCACGTAGACACAATAACGAATTGAATCTAACGTCAAGAATCGATTGACAATCATTATATAGCGTTGTATGAACTTGGAGTACGAACTTAGAGGCTTCTAGACGGCTAGGGTACGTCTTAGGTCGAAGTGGATTCAATGCTTACGTTTTTCCACGAATTAGGTGGTATTTATAGGTTAGGGTTGCTCATTCGTGCGACTGAACCATTAGCATGGTTCATTCGTGCTATTGACCCATGTGGTTGATCCATTCGCACAACTGAGTGTTCAGTCATGCGACTGAGTCAGACGCATGATGTTGTTCAGGCGTATGAACTATTTAAGCGCATGGACACTCAGTCGCATGGCCATTCGGACGCATGACCACTGTTAGGGCGCATGGTCCAGTCGGACGCATGAGAACTTCACTTCACCAAGTTTGAATGTATTCATTATTATAACATTATGCATAACACTTCAAACAATCACAAACCTATATAATTAAGTCAATATGCGTTAAACAACTCATTAATGAAATATTAAACATTATAGACACAACCAAAAATTTTGTATTTCATTAAGTACCCAATAATTACATAAGTGTAAGACATATTACAATCAGATCAGGATCTAGGTACATATATGTATCACCAAATTCTATTGCTTATTTAAAAGGAATGTATTGTTATTGTAGATTCATCCAATTTGAATATGTTCCTCATTGGCAATCTTTTCGATCAATACATCTGCACTATGTACTTGTTTCTTTAGGTTTTTTCTTAGCAAAATAGAGATGAAACTTGATGTGGGTGAAAGAGATTCATAAAGTATAATTACCTGGTGTGTTTAGATTACTACCACACATACACTTACATAAGTCAATACATGCATGTACTCTTGAGATGAGTGTTTCACCATTGAATAAGATTTTAATTCATCACATCATATATCTTCTTTTCCAAGATAAGCCTACCAACGTATTAGGCAAGTCATGACAGTCTTTCAAATTTTGAATTAAGCACAATGAATGATATAACGACTGTAATTATATCATTTCCCACTGTATATATCTTTTTCATTATCAAAATTGACTTCTTTTTGTGATTTTCTAAAATTTTAAATTGTTTTGATGTTTTTGATTTATTTGAAGGTTAATCATGCCAATTGATTGAACTAGGTATTCAAACCTACTAGGTTCAATTGCCTTGGTGAATAAATCAGCTAATTGATTATCAGTTAGAACTTGAACCAATTTGATTAACCCTTTTCAGCACAATCTCTCAAAAAGTGATATCTAATTTCAATATATTTTTGTTTTTAGTGCTAAACTGGGTTATTTGTAATGAAAACAGCTATTGTGTTGTCAATGTGAATTGGAGTGTGCAAGAAGTTAAAACCATAATCAAGCATCTGTTTTGAATCCAAAAACTTGTGAGCAACAAGTTGATGCTGCAATGTACTCAGCTTCTACTGTTGAAACATACATGTTTCTCTGCTTCTTGCACTGCCAAGAGACCAGTCTGGGACCAAAAAATTGACAACCTCCAAAAATGGACTTCATATTGAAGTTGCATCCCCCATAATCACCATCAGTGTAGGCATACAGATTGAAATCTCCTTCCTTTGGATACCATAAACCATGAGCCGACTTGCCCTTAAGATATCTGAATTACCTCTTGATAGCATTCACATGAGATTCCCCTTGATCAGTTTGATATCTGGCACATACACAAACACCAAACATAATGTTAGACCTATTGGCTGTTAGATACATAAGTGAACCAATCATTGATCGATACTGAGTCTGATCCATAGATTTGCCTTCTGGATCTGGACCTATCTTCACTTTAGTTTCAACAGGGGTTTTGATAGACTAACACTCAGCAAGGTGGAATTTTTCAATATTGTTTCTACATGTATTGATTGATTGATGAATATTCTATCTACTTTTTATTGGAATTGCACTCCTAAAAAGAAGTAAGTTCCCCTATTGAACTCATTTGCAATTTTGAATGCATAAAGTCTTCAAAATCTTTATAAAGTTGCTTGTTTGTTGAGCCAAAAATAATATCATCCATGTAGATCTAGACCAGCAACATGTCTCTTCCTCTTTTCTTTCTAAAGAGTGTCTGATCAATGTTTCCACTTTTATATCCAAGTTCAAAAAGGAAAGATGACAGAGTCTCATACCACTTTCTTGGAGCTTGATGAAGACCATATAGGGCTTTGTCAAGCTTGTACACCTTGTGAAGGAAATCAGGATCTTCAAAGCCATGTGGTTGACTCACATAGACTTCTTCAGCAATCTTTCCATACAAGAAGGCACATTAACATCCATTTAATAAACAGTAAACTTCATGGATGTTGAATATGCAAGAAAGATTCTTATTGCTTCTAATCTGGTAATAGTTCCAATCACTTCGTCATAATCAATTCCTTCTTCTTATGTATACCCCTGTGCCACTAGTCTCGCTTTATTTCTGACGACAATCCCTCTATCATCGGTTTTGTTTCTATATAGCCATCTAGTATTGATAGGATATTGTCCTTCTGGAAGATCTACCAATTGTCATACTTCTTGCTTATTGAATTGTAGCAATTCTTACTACATTGCTTCAATCCAGCTATTGTCTTGAAGAGCCTCTTTGATGTTTTTGGGTACTATTTGACAAAGAAAGCATGAGAACAAACAGATGTTTGCAATACTCGACTTGCTTCTTGTCACCCTTTTGTTGAGTTCACTAATAATGCTTTCTAGTGGATGGTTCTTGTGTATTCTGGTGGTTGGAATTGAGTCACCAGCAATTGTTACATCAAGATTAGAGACATTCAGCTCATTATGGTAAGAGGCACCTTCATCTTGTACTGTTGGGGAGTTATGAAGATAATCAGACTCTTTTTCAGTGACTGCTTCAGCATTAGGAGCACTTTGATTACTTCCATTATTTGAGGTTCTTTCTATTTCAACTTGAGGTGTAGCTTGATTTTGATTTCTGACTTCAGTTGATAAGTCTTCTGAATGTGATGGTAACAAGCTACGACCAGCTTCAGTTGATACATTTTGATCTTGAGATGATTGTCTGACAGGATCACCTTGTAGTGGAACATCTTCATTCAATAGTTCAATAGAGGTAGGAGGAATCATTAGAAAGTCATCTTTTCTTTCTGCACATGAAGAAGGTTCAGCTGAATGTATGTTTCCTACATCAGACAAGTAAAATTGATCAAATGATTTTGTAAATGAGTCAATATCAAACAACCAGTCAGGACCATTGTAGATTTGGGAAATGAATGTTCCTTGAATTGAACATTTGTTGATTCATCAATAATGCTTAATCTAAGATTAAACATTCTGTTAGACTTTCAAACAGAAGAATAACCTACAAAGAATCTTTCATCAAACTTAGATGAAAATTTCCCAAATAGTCTCGGGTGTTTACTATTGAGACAGGACTACCGAATGACTTCAAAAACTCAATAAATGGTTTTCTGTGAAACAATAGTTCATATGGAGTCATGTTGTTTTGTTTTATAATCAGAGTTTGATTTAGCATAAAGCATGATGTGTTAACTACCTCTGCCCAGAAGGTAATTGGCAGCTTAGCATCGGCTAGCATTGTTCTTGCTGCTTCAATCAGTGTTCTATTTCTCCTTTCAGCTACCCCATTTTGTTGAGGAATTCTAGTTGCACTGAATTGATGAGCGATGCCTTTGGTTGCACAAAAGAAACTCATGTATTCATTTTTAAACTCGGTTCCATTATCACTTCTTATTGTTTTGACCTTATGATCAAGTTGGTTTTCAATTACTTTCATAAGTCTTTTATTATTTGGGATGCCTTCTTTTTATGAAGCAAGAAGAAAACCCATGTAAATCTTGAAAAGTCATCAATGATCACCAAACAATACTATTTCTTTCCAATACTCATAACATGAGTTGGTCCTAACAGATCCATATGAAGTAGCTTCAATGACATGTTGTTTGAGTTCATGAGCTTTGGTTTGTGGGAGATTTATGTTGTTTCCCTTTAAGGCATGTTGAATAGTGATCAACAAAATGAAATTCTTTTTGGGGAAGACCAATGACATGGTTTTCTTTGACCAATCTATTCATGTCTTTAAAGTTTGTGTGCCCCAAGCATCTGTGCCAAAGCTGAGACTCATGAAATGATGCTTTTCATAGAAGACATGTTTCTTCTTTTGGTGTAGTAGAATTCAGGTTTAAGACATAGGTGTTATTCTTCCTTGGAATATTTAGGACAACCCATTCTTTAAGAATCCGAAATCCTAGTTTTAGAATGTAGCAATGAGTGTTGGTAAAGTGAGTTGAATATTTCTTGTCACAGATCTGAGACGCGCTTAGTGTTAGGGACCGTGTACGTACGAAGTACTAACTGATTCTACGCGTATACCAGATCAAATAGCACAAAATCCTATTTGATTGGCAATTCAATCAGTGAGAACGCAGTTCAGATCAATCTAACAATTAAAGAAACGTTAAGAATGATTAGAACAAGATCAACTGTGATTTGTGAACTTGGAACAGGTTGTCTTGAGTCTCTGGACGGCAAGGATATGATTATGTGCATAGGTATTCAAATTGTTATGTTTTTTCCACAAATTAGGTGGTATTAATAGGTTAGGGTTTTCCAATCGTACGACTGAACCATTAGCATGGTTCAGTCATGCGACTGAATCATGCGATTGATCCATCCGCATGACTAAAGGTTCAGTCGTGTGACTGAGTCAATCTTTTGTCTTAATCGTGCGAACATCTCTGCAAGTTGCTCGTCAGTTAGGTCATGCATGATTTCTCCTTCTTCGGGAGTATAGCTCACCGACCTTCTGACTATCCCTTGCAAATCAAGAATCATTGTGAGTTGATACTTGATTTGCTGTAGAGGAGCAACATCATATTCATCTTGCTAAGATGTTTGATCTGCTTGATTTATACATTTAAAACATATCAATCATTAGTAATTAATCAAGACATTCAAACATTTGGTAAAGATATATAAACATTAATTACAGAATTTTAATACAAGATTCAGGTACAAAAGTTTTCAAATATATAAACATCCAATCATTACATTTGTCTTGAATTACAAACTTCTCAGCAGGAGGGGCAGAGGATGATGCTCCTTGGTCTTGAGTTCTCTTTGACCTTCTCTCTATACCTTGAGCTTAGGCAGATGTAGCTGCATCTCTTTCTTCATCATTATCATCATCTTTCTTTGCCCTTGGCCCTTCATCTTCACTAGTCTCATCATCATCACTATCATTATCATCTTCATCATCATCATCATCACCCTCTCTAATCTTCAGAGGCTCATCTTTTGATCCCTTCAGTTTGAGCATGATCATCCTGTTTGAGGCCTTTAACTCCTCAATCCTCTTTTCTGATTGGTTATTTCACTCCTAGAGTTAGGAAATCTACTGTGCTTGCTGGGTAATCTATTGTGCTTGAGTAGCATTTAGCTCCACAACCTGACTTAGTTAAGCAGCTTTTTTCTTGTCAGCAGCTAACAGCTTAACCACCATCTTGTTTAGTGCTGCTAGCTATTTCTCTACTCCAGTGGAGGGTAGAGTGGGTCTTATGGTGAAGGTGGTGTGGGTTGATGGTCCTACTTGGTGGCTAGTGGTGGTAGTGGTGGCTGTGGTGAATATGGGTGGTGGGATATGAGTGGATGGCGAAGGGTTGCTATAGTAGTGGTGCTTGGGAGTGTAGTAGTAGTGGTAGGGGGTGTGGTAGTGGTCGTGGTGGCTATGGTGAATATGGGTGGTGGGATATGAGTGGATGGTGAAGGGTTGACTGTAGTAGTGGTGATTGGGAGTGTAGTAGTAGTGGTAGGGGGTGGGGTAGTGGTGGTGGTGGCTGTGGTGGATGTGGTGGTGGCTGTGGTAGTAGTGGTGGCTGTGGCTGTGGTAGTGGATGTGGTCAATGTAAATCTTGGCCTCTTACCCTTTTTGCCTTAAGGTGAGCCATTCTCTTTTTCCTAGAGCCCTTAGAAATAGAGGCTCCCCCTTGGCTGTTGGTTGCTCTAGGGTATACAAAGGATCTGTATCAGCAATAGTGGCATCCACGAACTCCCCTTGGCATCCACCAACCGCCCTGAGCCCTCTATCAGTGGCTACGACTCGGCTCCCCACCATACGCACTAGAGGCTCCACGTCTGACTCCTCCTCCTCCATCTGAAAATCAGGATGAATAGGAGTAGACTCGGGTCCACCCGGACCATCACTTCCTTGATCATCACAGTGGTCATCACCATTAGAATCATCGGAGGGTAGAGCAATCTGCTCAACATCAAAATCACTATGGTTGTGGCACCACTTCCTCTTAGCTAGCACCACATACTCTGCATTGGCCAGATGGCCGAACAACCTCCTCACCAGGGGATTCACCTGCTTGCCCCGGTAGACCTTCATCCTCCCACAGGTGGTGTCATCCATGACCTCAAGAGTAACTACATCATGATTCTCCTTAGGCAGCAAAGGAAGCTTTTCGTCAATAATCAACTATAGGAATTGGGGGTACATGTAGAAGCTTTCTTTGCCTTTGGCCTCTATGTTCTCAATCAGATAGGAGAATACCATGCGGGAGAAACTGAACGGATGGTTCAGTACCAATGCAACGAATGCATTCTAGATCTGGTCTGAGAGGTTATCAAATCCTCCATGCCTGGAGGCTATGCACTTTGGGATCACATGTGCCAAATACTTAAATTGAGGGCACATGTTACTCTTGTTCAGTACCCCGACATTTAAGTCACCGGCGTACTTGATCCTCATAAAGCATCTCCGGACAGTCAGGGGATTTAATTTAGTTGGGTGGCTTCCGTCCTCACCCAAACCTAAGACCCGTCTCAAGTCCTCCTTAGTGATCACTATCTCTTGACCCAAGATTGAGCTCCGTATGCTATGGGGCTCAACTGATCTGTTAATGCTCGCACTCTCCCTGAATGAGTGCTGGATGGACTGTAAGGTGTGCACGGAGTCGAGATAGCCTTGAAGATCCCTGATCGGCGCAAAAAAGCTAGAATCCCTAAGAACTCAGCAGCGTTCCGGGATGTAGGATCAAGGTGGGCAGTTATGTTGTGCTTGGTGTTTATAGTCCACCTTTCTGCCATGTTTTTGTAACATAAGACACATAAACATTAGATTTAATCCATAACAGAAACACATGAAACTTAAACTATTTTGAAATCAGTCTGGTTCAATCATGCGATTGAACCATACGACTGAGTTTAGTTGGTTGATTGAGAATGCGACTGAGTTCAATCGAGCGATTGTGCATACGGCTAAGTTCAATCGGGTGATTGTGCTCATACGCCTAGTTCATTCGGTCGATTGAGTCATTCACCCGGTTCATTCGGCCGATTGAGTCACTCGCCCAGTTTAATCGTGCGATTGTAGTTCATTCAGAGTGACCAATCGCATAGCTCTCTGTTCGACACTTTAACCCCGAATCTAGGTCAAAACTTGAAGTTAAACATTGTGTTTAGACTCTTTAGACTAGCAGGAACCCTAATTGTCACAATATGTCTTTCATTTTAACCATTATGCATGTTTATGTGGTCTATTTATTGGTTGTTACTCATTTCTTGATTTTTAAACAATTGGGTCTATTAGGGTTTGAATACACCATGCGTTTTGTGCGATTTCAATCACTCATTACCTACAGATGATGCGAAAACACGTTAGTAACACAATAGTGGTAAGAAATCGACTCAATCAAATTTTGGCAGAGTGTATGTGCTTTCGGGCAATTTTAGGGCGTTTGAAGGGTGTTGAGAATATGCGACCGACTTAGCCCTATTTATACTGATTTTATTTTCAGTCGGGCGACTGGACCTATTCGCATGCTTCATTCGGGCGACTGAGTCTCAATTGTACGACTGGCTCATACGGTATCATCCATTTGTGCGACATGAGTTCAGTCGTATGACTGATTTAGTCGGTCACCTCCATTCGTGCGAATGGCTCATACTCATGATCCAATCGTGCGAATGGTTTGTTCTCATGCTCCATTCGTGCGACTGGACCATACTTATGGTCCAGTCGTGCGAATGACTCTGACTTGTTAATTTGACCTTATGCACTTTCAAACACTAATCCTTTTAATAATAGATAAAACATTATCAGCGATGATCATCTCAGACATGACCTTTTTAATTTGAAAACAACTGTTGATCACCTCAGACGGGATCCTTTTACTTAAAACGAATTTGTCACCTCAGACGTGACTCATTTTATTTTTAAATGTTTTGATCACCTCAGACGTGACCCTTTTGAGTGAGTGATTCACATATCATGACGAGTTGTTGAGTCCGACTCTTACCTTACAATTAACTAAAATGAAACAGAACAACCTGAAATTAAAAACAATAACAAGACATATTTTTGTATTTTTGATTAGAGATGAAATTCAACCTATTAGAATAATTCTAATTGATTATACTTCCTGGACAGCACAACTTCAATTGTAGTTAATCATTTCTGGTACGATTCATTTTGAAATCATACAGGTATATCAGAATCCTTGTTTTAACTGATAGTCAACAACAATTTTAGGAAATCATACTAGAGCTACAAGATGCACACTAGGATTTTGACTTTCAAGAACTGCAGCTGACGATGATTGTCAGTATACTTGTCCTCTTAAATCCATACACCGATTTTTGACACACATTGGTGATAAGTTAAGGTTTAATTATTTCAACAAGCATTTGTGGATCCCATGCTTATATGGTAATGAACGCTCCTCATGAGATTTTTGAGTGGTCTACGGGTATATTACAAGAAGAAACTATTCTAAGAGCTTTCAAAGAGATGCTAAGCCTCAGGTCAGTGCCACCTATGCACAACAGAGAGGCGCAAACAACAATAAATTCTAGAATATTTAGGTTATGCTTATCCTCAGGTAAGTGCCACCGCACAGCAGAGAGGCATACAACCTAACATCTTGTTTGAGCAATGCCTTTCTTTTTGCACATATCACATAAACAACATAAGTTATCAGCTTGATTGCATTTTGCATTTTTCATGTGCTTTGCTCATAACTTATGGTCGTCCACACATATTTTTGGCGTTTATTTTGCTCCTCACCCCTTATTAGAACTTCGTTGATTGGGTTGACCAGGCATAAGATGGGAACCCACAGCATGTTGAACAACTTAGTTTGAATTTTAAACCACAAATGAGGTCTACTCATCAATTGTGTTGAATCTACCGACACATCATATGATGAACTACCAACCTCTAGGTCTACTTTCTTTATGTTACCTTGGTAGCCTACTAGTTTTACTATTATTTTTCTTTTTGTTTTGCTTAGACTTTCTAGACTTCAACTTTGATTTTTGCATCTTAATCAGTTAAACTTTTTGAAATCCTAAATAATATGTTCCCTGTGTACTATCATTTTCCAATTACGTTGAATTTGTATTACAGATTTGATTTTTTTCCTTTTAGCTAAGCTGTCCTCCTCCCCTTTTTCTTCCTTTTTTAAGTAATTAAATAAAACAACTAATTTTATACTAATCTAACCTATTCTCCCCATAAAATTCTAAAACCGAAAATATTTTTTGAGTTTTTGGATATTATAGAAACAGGAAAATAAAATTAAGGAAAATAAAACAAAATTAGTCGGACTAAGCATTTTCGTCTTCTAGAATCACGTCACATTTCTTTTTCACACCGTTGACCTCTAACAAATATAAAAATCTTCGTTTATCAAATGCTTTTGTGTTGAGGTGAGCGCGTTGAAAGTTCGTATTAATTTTAACCACATCGATTAAATTCTTTTCAAAACAGTCACATATAAAGTGATATTTAATCACAATGTGTTTAGATTTAGGATGTTGGACTGGATTTTTAGTTACGATGATAGCAGCATAATTATCAACAAAGATAGGAGTGTTAGATAATTTCAAACCGTAGTCCCGCATTTGCTGTTGAATCCAGATGATTTGTGAACAGCAACTTGCAGCAGCAACGTATTCAGCTTCACATGCTGACAGAGCAACGGAGGTCTGCTTCTTACACTACCAGGTGACTAACCGTCTACCAAAGAATTGACACCCTGCTAATGTTGACTTATAATTCATTTTGCAACCGCCATAATCCGAATCGCTATATGCTGTAAGCTCAAAGTCATCATCATGTGGATATCACACCCGAGTGTTAGAGTACCCTTCAGATAATGAAATATCCTTTTAACTACTATGAGATGGTTGACTTTCAATTTTGCCTCATATATGGAGCAAATACACGTCGCATACATGATATCAGGTCGTGAGGTAGTGAGGTACATGAGGGATCCGATCATTCCTCGGTACATGGTGGCATCCACCAGATCACCATTTTCGTCGGGTGCCACATCGTGGTTTGTAGCCAGTGGAGTCCTAGCTGCCGAAGCATTCTCCATATCAAACCAACTTAGGATATTGCCTACATACTTGGTCTGATGTAGAAATGTTCCCTTAGGTGTTTGATCCACTTGTAACCAAGAAAGAACTTCATCTCTCCCATGGCACTCATCTCAATTTTAGCTTTCATTACTGGTTCAAATTCTTTACATAATGCTTCGTTTTTAGAACCAAAGATTATGTCATCAACATAGATCTGAACTAGCAGTAAGTCACCATCCTTTTCTTTGATGAACAGTGTACAGTCAATCACTCCTCTGTGAAAGCCGTGTGTCACAAGATAAGTCGAGAGCTTTTTATACCATGATCTTGGGACTTGGTGGAGCCCGTAAAGAGCCTTATCTAGCTTGTAAACTCTATGCCGATGATATGGATCCTCAAATCCTTCGGGTTGACTGACGTACACTGTCTCCCGGATTTCAACATGAAGGAATGCACTCTTTACATCTAATTGATAAACTTTGATCTTCATGTAAGATGCATACGCTAGGAAGATACGGATTGCTTCCATTCTTGCCATAGGTGTAAACACTTCATTTTAATCAATACCCTCGACTTGTCGAAATCCTTGAACTACAAGTCGAGCCTTGTTTCTTATTATGACCCCTTGGTCATCTTTCTTGCACTTCAAGACCCATTTTGTGCCAATTACTTTAGCACCTTTTGGCCTATCCACCAGTGTCCGAACTCCTAGCTTCTGGACTTGAAGGAGTTCTTCTTGCATGGCACTGACCCATGCCTTATCGTTTAAGGCTTCACTTACATAGTTTGGCTCAAATTAAGATACAAAACATCAATAAGCACCATCGTGAAGATAGCCTTTTTCCATGACTGAGGCATAATCAGCTGAGTATAGCTGATTTCTTGTTTGTACACTCGATTGTACATCCCCTATGACGTTGTTCAGAGGATGATATACATTTAGTCGAGATCCAGGAGTGGTGGGAGCAACTACCTCATTATCCATATTGTGAGCACCAGGTTCAGTATCTGAGGAAGTGGGAGTGTGAGGTTCCAAAGTGTTAGAGGCATCAACATCAGATGCTTATGTACTTACAGTAGTAGGATTTGTTCCTCCTGATCCACCTTATCATTTTCCACGTCTTCATCATCAGAGGAGGAGTCAGTTACCTCAAGTTCTCCCCCTGAAGAACTAGACGACTCACCTTGTGAAGCTGAGGTTGTCGGGTCCAGTGATGGCGTGTTTAAGACATCGTACATCATTCTGGTCGATAACTCATCCTTGGGAGGGGAGAGAGGGATGTTGAAGGACTTAAAGAATCCATCATAGTCGAAAAAGAATGAGGGTCCTTTTACAGCAAGGGGGTGGTGTATCTCTGTACATCAACGTTGCACTACTCTTCTACTTGACCCGTTGAGTTGTTATAAACTCTCTTATTCGGTATGTTGTATCCTAGGAAAATCCCTTCTTCAGCCTTCTTGCTGAATTACCCTGACTGAGTTTTTTCAACAACGTACATGGTGCGCCAAATGGTTCGAGGTACTCCATATTCGGCTTAAGTCCTTGGAGCAACTTATAACACGTTCTACCATGACGTTTAACCACCAAGACTTGATTGAGGGTGTAACATGCGTTAGCTACTCCCTCGTTCCAAAATTGGATAGGCATTTTTGAGTCTGCTAGCATCGTCCAGACTGTCTCTATCAAGCTTCGATTCTTTCTCTCAGCAACTCCGTTCATTTGAGGAGTGTAGGCATATGTGAACCGGTGCATAATTCCTTTTTCTTTGCAGAATGCCTCCATCCACTGGTTCTTGAACTCGGTATCGTTGTCTGAGTGAACTTGCCTTACCTTCAGCTTGTAGAGTGACTCCAATGTAGTTACCAGCTCTTTGAATGATTCAAATGTCTTTGATTTGGATTTCAAAAACATCACCCAAGAAAATCTTGAGTAATCATCGGTAACTACATAGCAGTACAAATCGTCAACAATGCTCTTTGTACTAACTGGCCCAAACAGATCCATGTGAAGAAGCTCAAGAGATAGTTCTATTGAGTGAACTTTCTTTGCCTTATGAGACTTCTTTGTCTGTTTCACTTTCTTACACGTGACACAAAAATCCAGTAATTGGAAGTTCTTAACATTTGCTCCACGTACTAGATCATTCTGGATCAAGTGATTCATCTTCCATGGATTAATGTGTCCCATTCTCCTATACCAGGAGATGGAGTCTTTCTCTGTTGCCTTTGACAAGAAGCATTGTATATTACGATCTGTTGTGGAGGCCTTTCATACGTCCAAGACATATAAATGGTTATATCTTGAAGTTGACATTAAGACTTGGTCCTTCGGGATACATAGTCCTTTTTCAGAACATAGCACTTCTTGTCGTCAAATACAACCATGAACTCTTTGTCACATATCTGGGAGACAAAAAGTAAGTTATTTTGAATTTGTTAAACGTAGTTTACCTTATCAAACTTAACTTTCCGGTTTCCCACTTCGCCTTGTGCAGTGATATATCCTCCTTTATTTCTAGCAAATGAAACGTGTCCCCTTTTAATTTGTTTGACATTAGAGAGGAGAGACAGGTTCCCAATCATGTGCCTTGATTCCCTGCTATCAACAATCCATGTATTTGTAGAAGCACTATAGTGGACACCCTGCACATTCAAAGGAAATGATTAGTTTAGGTTAGGGACCCAAGCCTTAACTGGCTTGGGTGACCCAGAGGAATCACACATCATGAACTCAATCCACTGTCCATTTAAGGGTGAGGGCATATCGTTCTTCTTCTTGTTCTCATTATCAGAAACTTGATTTGACTTTTCCTTCCATAAGCCAGTTTTGTGTAAGGCCTAGTTGTGATAACCAGAAGACTGGCTTATAGTTTGAACTCTAGATTCATTACTTCTTTTTGGTGGGGTAATAGAACTCCTTTTCAAAGAAGTTGGTTTAGAATTATAAAGGTCAATTTTATTTCTTGGGGTCTGATAATAAGAACAATTAGAAGCAATGTGTCCATTCTTTCCATAATTGTAGCATGATCTACTTTCTACATGTTGGTGGAACTATTTCTGTGGGGAAGTGTGTGACACAGGTGTGATGATAGTCTGTTTGGGTTTGGACACTTCTTGTTTAGATGTTTTAGCTTCTTTAGCAAAATTCATTGTTTGAACATTTTTACCATCTTTAGCCTTTTGTTTATTTGGACTGTGACGTGGAGCACGTGGTTGGTTAACTGTTTTGGTTGTTTTGGGTTCAGAATTAGACATTTTTGAACCTGACTTAACATTAACCTTTTAAAATTGTTATTACAAATTCACAATAGGCATCTAACATTTACATTCAAAGTGGCCTCCTTCTTTTTAGTGACAGATTCCACAGGTTTACTCGTTGAATCTGGATCACTAACTAGAGGAGTGGACACCACATGATCCTTAACTGGGTAGTTGTTTAGTAGTCTACATTTAGCATTTAAAGGATCTCATGTGGTGGTGGAACCACTTTGTAACCCAACCCCTCCCCGTTATTTTGTTCTTTCACTAAGTGTTGAACTATGTGAGAAGAACTGGTCCAGCTATGCACTTTTTGTTTTAATGAATTGACTTCGACTTCCAAAATTGATTTTTCTTTCTTAGTTTCTTCTAGGGAGTTTAAGTAGAACTTTATGTCATTTTCTTGATTAGAAGTAACAACTTTGGTTTCCCTTAGTTGTTTATTTAAAAGTAATATTTTCTCTTTATAATTGTGCTCATTGTGTTTCAAAATTCGATTAGCTTCTGTGCACAGTTGTAAGTCATTTACTAAGCTATCATTGTGATCTAATGACCTAGCAAATTTTAAATATATGCTTTCTCTAAATTTGTTACATTCCTTACAAGCATGATTATCAAAGAGTTGGTTTTTTGTACTTACCTGTGAAGACTCGGTTGAATCTGCCATCAATGCAGAGTTTGACTTTTAAGATGTTGGAGGATTCGGAACATGTCGTTCTGAGATCCTCTTCATTCAAGTGTTTGACCACAATTTTAGTAACTTCATTATTTGACATCACTAATTCAACTGTAATTTCACCTTCACTTGCAGTGTCATCGTCAAAACCCTCAACATTGACAATGTTGGATTCACTTGGAGAAACAAAACCAAAGGTCCAATCTTGCCCTTCGTCGTCTTGTGCAGTCAAGGCCTTAGTTTCCTTGCTTGATGAGGCAGCTCCTTTCGTGGTTTGTCTTGATGGTTGAAGGTTGAGAATGTATTACCATTACCTATCTTATTAGGATTAACACACTAACGTTTAAAATGCCCCTTCTCTCCACAGTTACAACAGGTAACCTTGGTTTTGTCGAAACCAAAGGTAGTGTCTTTTGTGGTTACGAAGTTCTGTCCAGTCCTTTTCACAAACTTCTTCACCCTCCGAACAGCACTAGCCAATGCCCACATGATATCCATTCTTTAGAGTACAGTTTCATCTACCTGCTCGTAATCTTTATCTACGAGATGACAGTTTCCAATCTTCCCAGCAACTAGGCCATCATAGGAATGAACAACTGCCGCTAGTAGGTCCATGTGCTCTTTAGCATCCTCTACAGTAATATTACCGAGATACTCAGTTTTCAACTTTGTAGCATTAGCTTCAGGTGCTATATATTAGGTGCTAGATGACACTGACGTTTCAGATCCTGAAGTAGTGGCTTGGGAAGGAGCTGTTGAACTAGACACAAATTCCATTTGTAGTGGTGCTCCTGAACTTATTGGAGTGGGAGATGAGTTATAAAGTGATGGGTTCTGATCGTATGATCCTATCTAAGACCTGTACTTCATCCTCAATTCTTCCTCTCTCAGCTTCAGAATGAACTCATTAATATCCAACTTCGTAAGCATATCATTCTATCTCGGATTTGACAAAAATGAGAGCCACTGGAAACCAATCTGCAAAACTTGACACCTTGTCTTCCATGGACGTGGTTACCCCATGAGTGTGCAGCTCACTCATCAAGTGATAGAATCGGTTGACGATGTCATACAGGCTCTATTTCCCTATTGAAGAGAATTTATCAAACTCCTTCTTTAGAGCCTTTGCCTTTAAGGCTTTCAATGTTGCATTCTCGTCATACCATTTTTTCAGAGCCTCCCATAACTTCTTGCCTGTTTGTTCTCAGAAAACTGATGGAATATGTCCTTAGGAATTGACTGAGTCAACAAATCATAACCTTCTTTTCAGCATTGTACTTCACCTTCTGGCTATCAGTCATACCACCCAAGGTAAGTTTAACACCATCAGCACCAACCGACATGCTATAACCTATCTTGATTGATTCCCACAGATTGGCATCAACTCCATTTAGATATATCTCGAACCTTTGCTTCCATTGTGGGTAATCATCTAACATTATAAGTTTAGGGGGCTTACTGTGATTCCCAATTTCATTTTCCAGAAGTAAAAGGTTTTGGATCCGTGAATCCCTACCGGCAGTAAACGTTGAGTACTGATCTTCCATCTCTATGAACTTTGAACTTCAAACTGAAACATATTCACTCATGCAAATGGAGAGGTACGAATGGATCAATTGTGAAATTAAACAAATGCGGATGAATCAATCGTGCGATTGGACAAGTGCGGATGAACAACCATGCGATTGGACAAATGTGGATGGACAATGCGAATGAGATTGTTCAATCATCGAATGGATGGGCGATTGAGTTCAATCGTGCGTATGGGAGGTGCGATTAAGTTTAGTCATGCGATTGAGTCAATCGTGCGATTGAAGGTTGCTAGTTTTGAAAATTCGAAGGTTTTTTTGGTACTTTGAAACAAATATACGATTTTTCATGAACCCTAATCTCCTGTAAGCCGAAAAACATGAACGTTTAGATCTGGAGACGTCGAAAATACTGTTCTACTCAAAAAGATGGTGTTTTTTAATGAAAAAAACATGATTTTTACACCGAAACCGATCGAATCACACGTAAAATCAAGAGCCAAAGCTCTGATACCACTTGTTAGGGACCGTGTATGTACGGAGTACTAACTGATTCTATGCGTATACCAGATCAAATAGTGTGGAATCCTATTTGATTGGCGATCCAATCAGTGAGAACGCAGTTCAGATCAATCTAACAAATAAAGAAATGTTAAGAACGATTAGAACAAGATCAACTGCGATCTATGAACTTGGAACAAGTTTTCTTGAGTCTCTAGACAGCTAGGGTACGATTATGTGAGTAGGTATTTGAATTGTTATGTTTTTCCATGAATTAGGTGGTCTTTATAGGTTAGGGTTTTCCAAACGTAGGACTGAACCATTAGCATGGTTTAGTCGTGCGACTGAATCATGCGATTGATCCATCCGCACGACTGAAGGTTCAGTCATGTGACTAAGTCAATCTTATGTCTTAATCGTGCAATTCATCCAGTCTCTTGGTTTAGTCGTGCGACTGGTCCATTAGAATGAAGTATTCATGTGTATGGTCCATTTGCATGAGGACTTAATACGATTAAGTTTGAACACATTTCTCAATCATTATTGACTAAGAATTATGTACAACAACCACAAACCTATATAATTAGTTCACTATAATTTATCACACAATAAACAATGAAACATTAAACATTATAAGCATCAATCACATATTGTATTTCTTCATACCCATTCATTACATATATGTAAGACATGATAGACATTTACATTATGTTTCCTAAACTAGGTACATATGTATCAACACTTAGAATGTTGAAATTCAGTTGTTCATAGTAGTTCACTCTATCAATGCTCAGCATCCCATTTGTCATAGATCCTTCACCGGTAATTCTTTCACCTTGTGAATCTCCTTTGAATGCCACAGTAGTTCTTTGTATATTTTTGAAGTCATGAAGGAGGGAACGATCTCTAGTCATGAGATGGGAGCATCCACTGTCCACGTACCATAAGCTATTGGACCTATATGAATGACCCTGCAAGCACAAAAGAACTAATTTAGAATATGTAACCCAAGCCATAATGGTCTTCGGTTTCTCGTTTCTATCCATGATGGTGACCTTTTGGTATTTTCCTGTAAACTATGATTTAGAGAGAGGTGTTATGGGAGATTTTTGATGATATTTTGATTGTTCATCTCATAAGCATCAACTGAAGAGTCAAAGGAATAATGAAACCTTTGGTCCATGTTTCTTTGAAGAAATCTAACCTGTTTTTTATTATCAAACATCATTTTTGGTTTGGGAAAATCAAATATATGTTTGATGCTGTCGTATTTATTTCTTTGACTCTTCCTCAATTCTTTCATGTTACTCAAGTCATTATTTGATCTAGATGTTCTAGATTGATTATTATGAAAATGACTTCTGACTGTGGGTATCATAAATGATGTTGGTGAGATAGTTTGTTTTGAAAAATTCTCAACCTCTTCTGCTTGAAGTAACAATCAGATGTATTATGATTGTTCATATCATAGAATAAACTATATTTATTAAAATAGTAGCTTTTGGTGGAATGATTGTTCATGTCAAAGATAGCGCAGTACTGATTGAAAAAGCACTCTTTTGTTTTGTGATTAGACATTTCACATATGTCATAATACATTTGTTAGTTTCTTGAATCTGATTTGCTTTTGCTGACTTAGTAGATTTACTTGTTCTCAACTGAGTCATAATTTTTGGTTTAAGGGAAGAATCCAAATTAACCTTTTTAGTAATTTTCTTCACAACACTACTCTTGTTGATTGTTTTGGGCTGTTTTTGTTTCCTCAATCTTTCTTAACTTCTTGCTCAAACTGATTAACATGTTCCTTATTGCAGATGTCAAAACCTACTCCTTGTCTTAATTTTGATAAATGCGGGTCTGACTGAATTTTAGTTTTTGAAATTAGTAAACTCTTGTTTTTATTTGGCAGTGAAACCTTGTATGATTTGCTTGATTTTTTTGGAGATTTAATCTCATAATCATAATTGCTTTTAGCAGAGGGTTTCACCGAAGCCACGACTTTCTTCTTTCCTTTTGAAATTGAAGGGATAAATTTCATAAAGGGGGCAATGGCCTTGATTAGGCTTGATGGTTTAATGGCAGTCACTGTCTTGTTTGAACACTCCTTGATTTTAATTGGGTGACCTAATTTAATTTTCTCCTCATTTGATTGAATGTAAACATTTGGTTTGTTTTGAGGTTTTGTGACTTGTTTTACTATTGTTTTTGGTTCTATAGTATTTGGTTCAATTTCCTCTTTGAGTGTGACAGATTCAAGCATGATAGTGTAGTTGTCATTGTAAGGTGGAGGACAAGAGTTATACCCAATCCCAGACATATCCTTGGGATCTTTTTGTGAGTCCAACATCTCTTGCAGCTTGACTGAAGACAATTGAAACTTTACAAGTTTCACTTTATTAAGTGTTTGTTCAACTTTTGATTGAGCTAACTTTTCATTTAGTTGCTCATTCTCAGCTGCAAGAGTGTACTTCTCACTATGCAATTTTTCAATATCAGAGATGAAAGATTTAACCTCAGATGGCATAGGAGATGGACCATCATTGATGTGAGTCATGAGTGCATGATTCTGAAATTGAGGTTTCACTTCCTCTGCATATAGACTCTAATCACATACTCCATCTTGTCTGATAACAAGAGCATTTGAAGATGACTTACTGCTTCCATGAGCTTGATTAGTTACTTGAGGCTGATTCTAATAAGGTTGTTGATGTTGTTGATGATGACACTATTGTTGATTGTTGGAGTAGAAGCTTGTGCTTGGTTATGAAGATGACTGATCCTGAGAATTCCTTTGGAAACTGTTGTTGTTTCTTCTGGGAGCATTACATTCTCTAGAGAAGTGGCCAGTCATCCCATAGTTGAAGCACTTTACCTTGGATTTGTCATATCCAAGTTTGGTGTTTTCATTAAGGCTAAGCTTTCTTCTTTTTCTGAAAAACTTCTTGGCTCTTATTGCAATCATAGCCATTTTCCATTGCAAATCCATTTCTTCCACATCATCTAGATTCATTTCTTCCAAGTTCTCCGGGATCAGATGAGCAGAAGTGAGTCTACCTCCTAGGTAAGCTTCAAAGCTAGCAACAAAGGCATTTTAAGTTTCCTTTTGCTATTCTGATCTTGGATCTTCAGGAGTAGTTGAGGGAGTTGTAGAGAACCATGTTGGTTGTGATGATGTTAAAGGCTTGTTAGTTAGTGGAGCTGTGATGAAACCAGTTTCTTCACTTGATCTCTTCTGGAAGAAAATCATCATCCTTAGTGATGAAAGCATTTTCTACAAAGTGGGTATCTGTTGGAAATTTATAAGATTCAATAACTCTAGGTCCACCAAGAATTCTACTTCTCTTATTAAGCTCAAGAGCTTCTATCTTAGCAATCATGATGTCCCAGGTGATACTCTCTAGATCAAGAGTGTTTTTCAGCATTGTAACATTTTGTTTCCAACTTTCTGAAAGACTATGAAGCATCTTCTTGTTAAGTTCTTTGACTTTGTATGTTACTCCCATGATCTCTAAATCATTTACCAGCTTCATAAATCTATGCTGTTGTTTAGAGATTGACTCCCACTTAGAGTGATAAAAGGTTTCATATTGATTAACAAGCTTGTTCTTGTTAATTTCAGCAACTTCACTACTACCTTCACACATTATTAGCACTACATCCCAAACAGCTTTTGCAGTTCAATACTTTTCTAATCTTTTTAGCACACCCATTTTCATTTCTTGAGTAAGTATAGAATAAGCTTTGAGATCAACTTTTATCTTTTTGCAATCATTATCATCAAGTGTGAGATCCTCAATAGGAATTCATGAGGTTTTGTATATTGCAGCTTGATTAGCAGAAAGAGTCATTGGAATGTGAGGGCCTTTGCATATTGAAATCCAGTAGTCCGGATCTACACCTGTAATATAGTTCATAAATATGATTTTCCATTGCTTAAACTCATATTTGTGTTTAAGCATGGGTGGTTTTGGAGTATGACCAAGTTCAGAGAAACTATATGAATTCATTTTAACAAGCTGTTGTTTAACCTTGTTGAATAATGCTTAGTTTGATTATTAAGTTCAACTTAGTCTAAATAGTCGAAATAGGCTTATGTATAACCAGATCTGTTGATGTTTATATGTTTCTACTGTAATAACTATTCATAGGTTTGTTCTTGAAGATGAGTACAGATGAACAGTGACTGTTGAAGAGATTTCTGCAGTTTACTAAGTAAAGGTAGTCGAACACTCTATTACTAACTCAATCACTAGATCAATCGAGTTCTGTTCAGATCTAGGCAAATCTGAAAAAGAACCAAGAGTCAAAGCTTTGATACCAATTGACTGGGGTGTGAGAGTGATATTGTCACAAGGATCGAATATGATGATTGAGTTAATGATTGTATGGCGGAATCTTACAATCAAGAAACATTGAATGCAATAATACTAATAAATGTTTTTTGCATTAGTGAAGATGATTGGTTACAATGAATGTTAGGGTTTGAACATTAAACAGTAACAATACACATTGAGAACAAAAGACTAAACAAAATATTCTGATTGTCTATAATATCTATCAACAGTCACCTCACACAGGAGGTTTTCTATTCTATTTATAGGCTGATAAAATGCCTTTTACAAAATAATTAAACTACCCTTGACCTATACATCAGAACTAGTCTGAGTCTTTATCAGCATTTATTTTGTTCATCCGCATTGACTAATGCGGATGTGTTGATCTTGATTAGCATTTCTTCTTTGTCTTTAGCATTAGTGTTTGATCATCAGCATTGACAAATGCGGATGAACAAACACTTATGCGCATTTGCTGCCGGGCATCCGTATTAGTTAATGTAGATGTACAAAAATTGTCAGCATTTCTTCTTGGCTATCCGCTTTTGTTAATGCGGAAGAACAAACACTTATGCGCATTTGTTCTATGTCTTCCACATATACAAATACGGTTAGCCGCACTTGTCTTCTTTGCAGATTCTTCATCCGCATTAATGTTTGGACTTGTGGGATTTTAGTAGAACAACCATCATCCCAGCACTTGAATAGGCATGTATGATCCTTTTAGGGTCCAACATTGACCTTTTGAGCATATCTTTTCAGGTAACAATCATTGAGGATAGCTAGGGATGTTGGCTTAGCGACGACCTAAGGATTCCATTATATAATTCATTGGACGTCTTTGATAATTGCATTGACTTTTATTTGTTATTCACTTTATGTTCACTTGTTCCCGGGCTGTTGGATTTCTACTTATTTGGTTTGTATGACTATGTTTGTCGTGAAATTGACTAACTGCTACACAAGTCTCCATTTGTGTCGGGTGACGTCATGACACATTGACTTTCACCATTTATTGCCTCTCTATTACTTAACGATGTGTTCTGAAGATCTCGTGCATTACATTCTCGTGTTTCTGCTATAAGTGGGGGTCTGACAAGATAGCACCCCTTCCAATTATTAATCAATTTTGTTTTAGTCCTTTCTGAGCCTAGTTTAATCTATAATAGTTTCTTTAGGGTTTGATTCCGGTCTTCCTTAGTCTTGTCTATAGTCGATTAGTTACACTTGCCTATCTAGTGGTCTAGGTCTAGGTGTCTAGGGTTTTAATTGAGTGTCTATATTGAGTCTTTAAGTTGTTTTTATTAGACCACTTTCTGAGCATCACTCATATTCTATTTCCATGACAAAAAACATGTCACTATTCTAGCAGAAAGACTGATTATTCTTGCATTAACCGTAGATCCATCTAAATGTTTGTTTGTGAGATTACAATAATTCATGTTATGATTTGTTAAGCTTGTCTAGCAACCATTTGAGCTTAGGGTTACTGAATCAGGCTTCAAATGACCTGAATTTCTTAATGGGTTTTTTTGGGTCTTATACTTTTGGCTTAGGCCTTTGTTAGGCCTAGTTTTAAGCCTAAGTATCTACAGTCCAAATACGCTCTTGTGAATTGATTTGCGTACAATTTTTGGTATTGTTATAACCTATACGGCTTCGAATGATATTGAGTTTTAGGATTCTATAAAAACAATACTGAAAAGAATAATCACTTTTGGTTTTTAGGTTTGTAAAACACGAGTTGTAAACTAATTACACATATTAAACAATCATAAAGACATGATCATATTAATTTAATTGATTTCAGTGATAAAGATAGAACGGGCTATAAATGGACCTATAGACAAACTACTAATTTCAATATGGTAATCATAACCCAAACCCAAATATTCATACTATAAAGAAACTAAAAGCCATAAAAGTTGGAATAAGATTCAAAACAAACCAATTTATCAAGTTACATAATTTAATATGTCAATCAAACACCAACCTATTTGAGTCATTCATATAACTAAATATTCATTACAAAATCATTTTTTTCATTTACTGATTAAATCAACCATTGTAACTTTTATTTAGTTATTAAAAACTTTTTGTAGTTTATAATTTCATTTTTATAAATTAATAAAAAATATTTGTTAATTATGAGTATTACTTATTGAATTTGAACCAATAACTAAATATCAAGTTTTCAAAGATTTATAATATATATATATATATATATATATATATATATATATATTATATATATATATATATATTTATTTATTTATTTATTTATAGATTTATAAGCTTGGTGAATTATTGAAATTAGGATTTTCGAAGTTTAGAGTTTAATTTGTAATTTTTAAAAGTTGAATAAAAAGATTTTAAACATAAATTGATTAGACATAAAATCTCGAGGGCTAGAAGTGTAAATGTGTTTTAAAATTTTTACCCGTCGACTCCCACCCCCGACCACTAGTCTGACAACCATTCTGACGAGCACCAACAAACCAAATTAGACCATTTACATCCGATTGAAACCATTATTCTATGATAGCGAACCAAGTTTGAACTCAATATATGTTCCGATTCGAAAACATATGTAACACCCGGTTATTTTAAATTCAAGAAAGAAGAATAAAGTGAAGAAAAAGGAAGAAAAGAAATAAAACGCAAGTCTAGGGGTAAAAAGTGTCCAAAAGGACAAAATGTTTAAAAAGTGGGTGTAAAAGGTGGTATGGCCGCCCATATCTCACATACACCACTGATCTTCGGGTTTTAGAGAGAGAGAGTAGCTGGGAGCAGCAAATTCTCGGTTTTGAAGGAAGAACTAGAAAGGATTCGAATTCAAGGTAAGAATTCATGTTCTTATGGTGTTCTTAACCGGTTATGTCCTCGGTTTATGCTTATATGTGTTTATATGTGTTCAGGTATGTTTTTAGTGGGTTTCTAGATGGTTGAATTCAATTTGCAAACGAGTTTGGAAGAAGCCATACTCAAGAGCTGCAAAGGTGAGTTCTAGGACCCCTCTTTTACTTGTTTTAACTGATTTTGGGGCTGGAAATGCATGAATGTATGTTTTCATTAAACTGGGTTTCGGACCCGTATGTTTGAATGTGTGTATGATGATGTTATGATTTGATGTGTGACTATGTTCATGCTTGATGATGATTCTAAGGCTTAGGATGTATGATTTAAGCTTAGAACATGATGAATGGTGATTTGAGATTGATATCTGATGTTTAAGGCTCAGATGTTAAGTTTTAGAATCTGTATAAGTTTTGAAAAGATTAATGCGGATGAGTAATGGGAAGAAATACGGATGAATAGTTAATGCTGATAAGTAATAGGAAGAAATGCAGATGAACAGTTAATGCGGATGAGTATTAACTGCTAAGTAAGTTAATGCGGATGAACAGTTAATGCGGATGAGTTCAATGCGGATGAGCATTGACTAAGTATGGAAATGCGGATGAAGTATGGAAATGCGGATGAAGGAAGTCAATGTGGATGGGGTAAGTCAATGTGGATGAGTAAGGCCAATGCGGATGAAGTAAGATTAATGCGGATGAACTATAGCAAATGCGGATGAACTATAGCAAATGCGGATGAACTATAGCAAATGCGGATGAACACTTAGACTTTTTCTGACTTTCTGAGGAAAAGACGAACGTAGGCTTTGACTTGAGATGTTCCTGGGGGTTCATCTAGGTTGACTTTTGAGGTCATAGATGGTATGATGGGCATGTATGATGTGTGATTGATGCATATGCATAATGATAATGAATGATGTTGTATGATTATACATGATGTATGTTATGAATGTATGATGGTGCCCTGTATGATGATGATGACTGAATGTTACGTTCCTTATTATGACGTATGTTTATCTTTTCGTGGCTTTATGTGTTATGTTAATGAATGAACCAAAAGTATTATGTAATGTAAAGTGAAAGATAACGAAAAAGGAACATGAAGTAAGAATGCATGCATTAACAAGTAATGAAAGTAAAGATAGTCTTGTAAGCATGGCATGAACATCGGGGTCTTTCTTTATGATTGACCATTTGCATAGAACTATTGCTGCATACCTTAGGTACTGTGACCACGAGGTGTGATGCACCGTTATAGAAGGTCTATGAGAGGCCTAGGTCCGGAACCATGAGCAGAAAGGTATTGCTTATGGCATTGGTACATCTACATTCATACCTTAGGTAGTGTGACCACGAGGTGCGATACACCGTTATAGAAGGTCTGTGATAGGCCTAGGTCCAGAACCATGAACAAAAAGGTATTGCATAGTAAACCTAAACTTTACCCTAGGTACTGTGACCACAAGGTGCGATGCATTGTTATAGAAGGTCTATGATAGGCCTAGGTCAAGTACCATGAACAGAAGGGAAGGGTTTATGGTTGATAGAAAGGAAAAGTAAATAATGGGTGTGAAAGATTAAAGAAGATAATAATGATATTATTTGTATGTACGTATGATGTATGATCACAAACGAATGTAAAGTATAGTATGACTTGAGAGAAAGTAAAGAATGGTTTTACGAAAGAAAAGTATGTTTTATTATAAAACTAGAACTCACTCAGCAACGCTGACTTTTATGCATTTTCCAGTTGGCAGGTGAGCATTGCTGAGGATGGCACGGAGCAGCTACATGGCATTTTGAATGGCATTCTTTTTTTAATGTTTTTGCATTGTAATGTGAATGAATGATGCTTTGAAATGAATGTTTGTATTAACTTGTAAAAGCATTTGTAATGATTTGAAAAATTAGTTTTATGTTTCCGCTACAATGTTTTAATGAATGATTAAATGTAAAGTATATGTTTTATATGCGATGATTTACCAGCTATAAGTGTCCCGGGAACGGGGCCTTACAACATAAACTGTTATTATGTCCCAACTCGAAAACCAAAACCCACCTTCAAAAACCAATTGTTTCGATCTCAACCGTTTTAAATTGATCAAATTATTCAATAGAATTAGTATTAAGACTATTATGATCAAAACCTCCAATTCAGTTGAACCTGTATTGTATAATCAATTACAATTTGAATCAAAACATTCGAATCATGCATTGAATTCATTTGAACCGAAACTGATGCAATTCATACTATATAATAGAGGCAAAACATTTCACTTAGTTCATTTGAACCATCTGAAACACTAATTGCAACCAAAACACACATGCACTACACCATTGATCACCAACTTCATCTTGGATTGCCAATTAGGCGAGCTCCATCCTCCAATCATTCTAACTAAATATTTATAGAGAGCTTCCCACAACATTAGTTAAGTCCAATCATCAACACCAACTCGAATTCAAATTCACTTTAGACGCATTATCTCCTTTCTATTATCATCAATTCAATCATCATTAAGGTATTCTAGTGTAACACCCGGTTATTTTTAAAAGACAAGATAAAAAGAATAAAAGCAAGAAAGGCAGTAAAGTCCAAGTGGAGGGACTAAAAGTGTCCAAAAAGGACAAAACTTTCAAAAGTTGGTGTAAAGGTGAGTATGGCCGCCCACCCTCACCTCACTTCACTATTTTTCTCGGTTTTAGAGAGAGAGAGCAGAGAACACTCTCTGATTGAAGAAGAAGAGGAAAAAGAAAAATGAATTCAAGGTAAGAATTCAAGGTTTTTATGTTTTTATGACGGGTTTTATCCCGGTTATGTGTTTATGTGCTTATGAGTTATGTTTGTGCTTGGGTGTGTGTGTTTTTGGTTTTGTTTTTAGGTTTTTTGAACTCTTTGCAACCGGGTTAAAAGGAAGAACACCCAAGTTGCACTAGGTGAGTTCTAGACCCCAGTTTTTACATGTTTTAAACTACCTTTGGGGCTGGAAACGTATTAAAATGATTTTACAAGTTTATGTGTGAATACCCGTATGTATTTTGTATGTTGGATGTTGGTTTTTGATGGTTTATAGGCTACTCATGTTTAGAATAGCCACATTATGCTTAGAACAGATGAGTTTGAGGAGTGAGGTTGAAAACATCCTAGAATCATGTTTTACAGAATGCTCATGCGTCTGGGTGAGGCTCATACGCCTAAAATTGCCTTAGAAAGAATTAAGTGTAAGTCATGCGCCTAAAAAGTAGCCCATGCACCTAAGATTACCTTAGAAATGTTTAAGTACAGCCCATGCACCTGAACAGTGGCCCATGTGCCTAGAAATGTTAGTCGGATGACTAAGTGTAGGGCCATGCGCCCCAATAGTGCCCATGTGCCCAAGTGGCCCATGCGCCTAAGTGTTCATGCGTCTGAATAGTACCCATACACCTAGAAAATGGGTTGGATTTGACTAAGTGTTTCCCCATGCGCCTGCATAGTGCTCATGCGCCCGAAAGTGGCCCATGCGCCTAACTGTTCCCCATGCGCTTGAATAGTGTCCATGCACCTGCATAGTGCCCATGCGCCTAGGACTTAGAATATTTTTCTGATTTTTTGGGGAACATGTGTTGTTGATGGATATATGTACCTAGATCCTAATCTGAATGTAATATGTCTTACACTTATGTAATTACTGGGTACTTAATGAAATACAAAATGTTTGGTTGTGTCTATAATGTTTAATATTTCATTAATGAGTTTTTTAACGCATATTGACTTGATTATATAGGTTTGAGGTTTGTGATTGTTTAAATTGCTATGCATAATGTTATAATATTGAATACATTTAAACTTGGTGAAGTGAAGTTCTCATACGTCCGACTGGACCATGCGCCCCAACAGTGGTCATGCGTTCGAATGGCCATGCGACTGAGTGTCCATGCGCCTAAATAGTTCATACGCCTGAACAATTTCATGTGTCTGACTCAGTCGTACGACTGAACACTCAGTTGTGCGAATGGATCAACTGCATGGCTCAATCGCACGAATGAGCCATGCTAATGGTTCAGTCGCACGAATGAGCAACCTTAACCTATAAATACCACCTAATTCGTGGAAAAACATAAGCATTCAATCCACTTCGACTCCAGACGTACCCTAGCCATCCAGAAGCCTCTAAGTTCATACTCCAAGTTCATAGAACGCTGTAGATCGATTCCCAATCCATTCTTGACGTTAGATTCAATACGTTATTGTCTCTACATGCGTTCTCACTGATTGGATCACTAATCAAATAGGATTCCACACTATTTGTTTTGGTTTAACACGTTAATCAGTTGGTGTTTGGTCAGACACTATATCCTAACATGTGGTATCAGAGCCTATAGGCTCTTGATTACGTGTTGATTCAATGGTTTTGATACAAAATTGTGTTTTTGCATCAAAAAACGCAATATTTTTGTGTCAAACGAAGTCTAACGTTTTGATGGAAGATAAGATATCCAACTTTGCTGATGGATTACCAGAAAAATGGGCTTCGTTTGTTTCAAATCTCAGACAGAATGGAATGCTCTTGAAGTTAGATATAAATGACTTCATTCTGAAACTGAGAGAAGAGGAGCTTAGGATGAAGTATCGAGCCCAAAAGGCAAACTACGATCAGAACCCTGCACTCTACAATGCTACTCCTTCAGTCAAGACATCTGGAGCACCACTGCAAACCGCCTTCATCTCAAGCGCAGTAGTTCCAACACAACCCTCAACTTCAGGATCAGAAATGCTAGGGTCGTCCAGCACCCATATATGATACCTGAAGCTAATGCAGCAAAGCTTAAAACCGACCACCTCGGGAATGTAACTGTGGAGGTGGCCAGAGAACATATGGACCTTTTGGCTGTGGTGGTTCAATCCTACGATGGATTAATAGCTGGAAAGATAGGTAACTGCCGCCTGGCAGATGAAGATTATGAGCAGGTGGATGAAATGGAGTTGGAACGTATGGACATAATGTGGGCTCTGGCAAGTGCTGTCCGACGAGTTAAAAAATTTGTCAAAAAGACCGGACAAAACCTGGTTGCAACAAAAGACACAACCTTTGGGTTTGATAAGTCATAGGTTACATGTTTCAACTACGGTGAGAAGGGACACTTCAAGAGGGAGTGTCTAAAACCAAAGAAGACAGGTAATGGATATCCCTTCTCGTCATTTAACCGTCAAGACAAGGCCACAACTAGTAATTCTTACTCATCAAGTAAGGATCCAATAGCCTTAACGGCTAATGAAGATGAAGGACAGGACTGGAGCTTTCGGTTCGTCTCACCAGGAGAGTCCAATATAGCTAGTGTGGAGGATATTGATGACAATTCTGCAAGGAAGGAGATATAGCAGTAGAGCTCGTGATGTCAAATTCTAAAGATACTGCAAATGTGGTCAACTACCTGCCTGAAGAAGAAAAATCTGCATCATCATCTGAATCACCAGAACCAGAGACAACCGAGCTAGCACTCATGGCTGATTCTTCTTCAACATCCAAGGTAAGTACTACTGACCAACTATTTAATAATCATGCTTGCTTAGAATGTAATAAATTCAGAGAAGTTATAGATTCAAAATTTGCGAGGCTATTAGATCATATTGATAGCTTAGTAAAGGATCTGGAGCTGTGCACAAAAGCGAATAGAGTGTTAAAACAAAACGAGCACTGTTACAAGGAAAACATAGACCTATTAAATAAACAGCTTAGGGAAACTGAGGTAGTTGCCTTCAACCAAGCAAATGACATTAGGTACTATCTGAACTCTCTTGAGAACACTAAGAAGCAAAAAGCAGCTTTAGAAGTAGAAGTCAATTCATTAAATCAAAACTGCATAGTTGGACAAGCTCATCACACATTGTCCAACAATTAGTGAGAGAGAGAAATAATAGGGAGGGACTGGGATACAAAGTGGTTCCACCACCACCTAAGACATTGATGAATACCAAAAGTAAACCAATTAACAAGAACCCCATCAAGGATCACGTGGTGTCTACTCCTCTTGTTAATGATCCAGATTCCATAAGTAAATCAAGTGAATCTGACCCTAAACAACAGGAGGCCACTTCAAAGGCAATAGGAAAGATGCCTTCTGTTAACCTGGAAAAAGAATTCAAAAAGGTTAGTTTAAAGTCAGGGTCAAACAAAGTCAAACAAGAACTTAAAACGACTATAAAATCTAATCAATCATGTGCATCATGTCACAGTCCAGGGAAAAAAGAGATTAGAGATGTAAAACCAAGTAAAGTAATTAATTTTGTAAACCCAACTCATACATCTAACAAAGTAGTGTCTCAGTTCAAACACAATAAGGTTGACCGTGTGACAAGTACATCTCCACCAAAACAAATAAACCGTAAAGTTGAAAGCAGATCCTGCAATAATTGTGGAGAGTATGGTCACATAGCGTCTCGATGTCCTTATTACCAGACACCGAGGAAGAAAGTTGAACTTTCTGCATCTACATCTAGATCTTTTAAGAGGAACTCAGTGACGCCTCCTAAAAGGGATTGTGAACCCAAAGTTTAACCCATCAGCCAGTCGTCTGTTTATCACAAACAGGCCTTACACAAATCTGGATTATGGAAAGAAAAAACCTCCTCAGTGCCTGAAAATAAGAACAAACAGAATTCTGATCAATGTTTAACCTCAAAGTGTCAGTGGGTTGAGTTTGTGATATGTGATGCCTCAGGGAAACCCAAGCCAGTTAAGGCTTGGGTTCCTAACATGAACTAATGTTTTCATTGAATGTGCAGGGTGTTCGCTATAGTTCCGAGACTAACACGTGGATTGTTGATAGCGGAGCATCCAGGCACATGACAGGAAACAAAGCTATCTTATCAAATGTCAGACAAATTAAAGGAGGGCATGTTTCATTTGCTAAAAACAAAGGTGGGTATATCACAACCCAAGGAGAAGTGGGAAATGAGAAGGTTAAGTTTGATAAGGTAAACTTTGTCCAACAATTACAAAATAACCTGCTTTCTATCTCTCAAATCTGTGATAAAGGATTCAAGATAGTATTTGACAACCAAAAGTGTTACGTTCTAAAGAAGGAATACATGATCCCGGAGGACCAGATCCTAATGTCAGCTTCAAGATATAATGATCTTTACGTTTTGGATCTCTCAAATGCATCCACAACGGATGGTGAAGTCCAATGCTTCTTGTCCAAAGCTCCTGGCATAGGAGAATAGGACACATAAATCCAAGGAAATGAATCACTTGATCCAGAATGATCTTGTGAGGGGAGTAAATGTCAAAACTTCCAACTCCCGGATTTCTGTGTTGCATGCAAAAAGGGTAAACAGCCGAAGAAGTCTCATAAGGAAAAGAAAGTTCATTCTATGGACCTTCCTCTTGAGCTTCTTCACGTGGATCTGTTTGGTCTAGTCAGTACAAGAAGCATCGCTGGCGACTTGTATTGCTATGTAGTTACTGATGACTACTCAAGGTTCTCTAGGGTAATGTTTTTGAAATCCAAATCAGAAACATTTGAAACCTTCAAGGAATTGGAAACCACACTAGAATCCCTATACAAGCTGAAGGTACGACAGGTGCGCTCAGACAATGGAACCGAGTTTAAGAATCAGAGGATGGAGGCCTATTGCAAGGAAAAGGGAATTGTGCATCAATTTACCTCAGCTTATACCCCTCAGATGAACGGCGTTGCTAAACGAAAGAACTGCAGCTTGATAGAGACGGCACGAACAATGCTGGTATACTCGAAACTGCCTATCCAATTTTGGAATGAAGCTGTGGTAAATGCATGTTATACTCTTAATCGAGTTCTGGTAGTAAAACGCCATGGCAAAACATGCTACGAGTTATTACAGCGACGTAAACCTAACTTGGAATATCTCGAGCCGTTTGGCGCTCCGTGCACCCTGCTAAAGAAGACTCAGGAGGGAAAACTCAGTGAGAAGGTTGATGAAGGGATCTTTCTAGGATACAACATACCGAACAAGAGAGTTTACAACAACTCAACAGGCCAAGTAGAGGTGTGGTGTAATGTTGATGTTCAGAGATATATCACACCACCTGCTGGAAAAGGGCCTGCCTACTTCTTCGACTATGATGGATTCTTCAAGACCTTCCACATACTTGTTCCCACTTCAGAAGACGAGTTGGCAAACAAGATGATGTACGATGTATTGAACACACCATCTCAAGATTCAACAAATTATGATACTACCAACTTAGGGGGAGCAGCTGATGCGAGTGAGTCTTCCTCTAATAAAGACAATGAAGAAAATGATCATATCAATCAGGATGTACAGGTTCCGACTTACACAAGTTCACCAGTATCGGCAAGTGATACTTCAGAATCATTAGAACCTCAGACTCCTACTGCCTCAGACCTAGAACCAAATGCCCATAATCTTGACTTTGAGGTGGTTGTTCCAACAACTCCTGGATCACGTCTAAACATCTATCATCCATTGGATAACATTATAGGAGATGTGAGATCAAGGGTTCAGACTAGAAATCAGTTATACACAGTTGATTATTCCTCCGTGATGGAAAAAGGATACCTTCATGACGGTGCATACCACTTCTTTGTGTCTCAGTTTGAGCCAAAGTATATTAGTGAAGCACTAAATGATGAGGCTTGGGTTAGTGCCATGCAAGAAGAACTTCTTCAGTTTTAGAAGTTAGGTGTATGGACATTAGTCGATAGACCTAAAGGTGCTAAAGTCATTGGCACCAAATGGGTCTTGAAATGCAAGAAAGATGATCAAGGGGTGATCATCAGAAACAAGGCTCGGCTTGTTGTTCAGGATTTTCAACAAGTTGAAGGTATTGACTACAATGAAGTATGTGCACCAGTGGCAAGGATGGAAGCCATCCGCATCTTTCTTGCCTATGCATCTTATATGAAAATCAAAGTTTATCAACTTGATATGATTCCTTCATGGTGAGATCAGAGAAACAGTGTATGTCAGTCAACCCGAGGGATTTGGCGATCCATATCATTGGGATAGAGTCTACAAACTCGAAAAGGCTCTATACGGGCTTCATCAAGCTCCAAGGGCTTGGTATGAGAAACTTTCAACTCATCTTGTGAAACACAGATTTCGCAGGGGAGTCATTGACTGCACACTGTTTATCAAAGAAGAGGATGGAGACTTACTGCTAGTACAGATCTATGTAGATGACATAATCTTTGGTTCAAAGAACGAAGAATTATGCAAAGAATTTGAAGCAGTTATGAAGGCAGAGTTTGAGATGAGTGCCATGGGGGAGATGAAGTTCGTTCTCGAGTTACAGGTGGATCAGACACCAAATGGAATCTTCTTACATCCGACCAAGTATGTAGGGGATATTCTCAATCGGTTTGACATGGAGAATGCCTCCACAGCTGGCACTCCACTAGCTACAAACCATGATGTAGCACCCGATGAGAATGGTGATATGGTAGATGCCACTATGTACCGACGGATGATTGGATCTCTCATGTACCTCACTGCCTCAAGACCAGATATCATGTATGTGACATGTTTATGCTCACGTTATCAGGAAAATCCTAAGGTGAATCATCTAATTGGGGTCAAAAAGATATTTCGTTATTTGAAGGGCACATCCACACTTGGGTTGTGGTATCCTCATGATGATGACTTTGAACTTACAACGTATAGTGACTCGGATTACGGCGGCTGCAAGATGAACTACAAGTCTACGTCAGCAGGGTGTCAGTTCTTTGGGAGAAGATTAGTAACCTGGCAGTGTAAGAAGCAGACCTCGGTTGCTTTGTCAACCTGTGAAGCAGAATACGTTGCTGCTGCAAGTTGCTGTTCCCAAATCATATGGATTTAACAGCAAATGCGGGATTACGGTTTGCAATTCACTTCCACTCCTATATTTGTTGATAACTCTGCTGCGATTGCAGTCACTAAGAACCCGGTCTAACATCCTAAGACCAAACACATCAGAATCAAATATCACTTCATACGTCACTATTTTGAAAAGAATTTAATCGATGTGATAAAAATAAACACTGATTTTCAACGCGTTGACCTCTATTCAAAGGCTTTTGACAAACCATGTTTTCTATATATGTTAGAGGTCACTGGCGTTAAAAAGAGAAGTGAGGTCATTCCTAAAGATGACAATGTATAGTCCGATGCGTCGCGTTTAGGTTCTTTTATTCTTTAAATTTTAGTGTTATTTAAGTTTAATTCTCTTGTTTTTTGTTTAATGTTAGTTCAATAATTACACTTCGTGTCTTTCCTCGCTCATTAAAATCCAAAAACTCAAATCCTTAGAGGTTTTAGTATTTTAGGGGGAGAATAGGTATGGAAAAAAAACGAGGGAAAAGGAGAGACGAATAGATAATAAATAAGACGTATGTGTGATACCGATTAAATGTTTGGAATATGATAGTACACAGGTACAAACCATTTGGGACTTTAAAAATCAAAATTGAAAAAGATGCAAAGTTCAAGTATAAGTCTGTGTAGTCTGAGCAATATAAAAGGAAATATGATAGTTAAGCTAGCTACTACTAAGGTAACACAAAGAAAGTAGACCTAGAGGTTGCTAGACCATAGTTGATATGTCGGTAGATTCAACACAATAGATGAGTAGACCTTTTTGGTGATCTCAAGATTAAACTAAAATGTTTGACTAGCTGTGGGTAACACCTTATCCCTGGTTAACACAATCAACAAGATTCTAATAAGGGGTGACGAGCAAAATAAACGCAAGAAAAGTGTGCGTAAGACCAAAGCATAAGCAAAAGCACATGAAAAATGAAAATAAAATCAAACCGATAACCTAGGTTGTTGGTGAGATTTGTGCTAAAAGAAGAAAAATTGCTCAAACAAGAAGATAGATTATGTGCCTCTCTGCTGTGCGGTGGCACTGACCTGAGGATAAGCATAACCTATATTTTCTAGAACTCATTGTTGTTTGCTGCCTCTCTACTGTGCGATGGCATTGACCAGAGGATTGGCTTCTCTTTGAAAATTATATGAATAGTCGCTTCTTGAATACTACCCAAAGAACACTCCAAAATTCCTGAGGAATATTGATTACCATATGTGTGTGGGATCCACAAATGCTTGTTGAAATAAACAAACCTTAAAACGATCACCAAACTGTGTTGAAAGTCTGTGTATGGATTTAAGAGGACAAGTATACTGACAATCACTGTGGCTACAATTCTTGAAAGTTCAAATTAGTGTGGGGACCTAAGAGTACTAGTATGATTTCCTAAATTTGCTAAATGACTTCAGATGAAAAACAAGGAAGGAGCATCAAAGTAATTTTTAATAACTTGTCTTGAATGATTTGAATATCCTTTGTGATTCCAACTTGAATTGATCCATGTATGGTTTAAATGATTGAGGCTGCTCTCTCAGAATAATTATTCCTTAGAACTACATCTTAGGAATTAACTCTCACAAAAACACAAAAACATGTCTTATTTTTTTAAGTTTTCAGTATTTTTTCTTTTATTTCTATACAAAGTTTGTCAAATTCTGTATGTTAGTATCGGACTATGTCATGGAAGTTAATAAGGGACCTATCATCTAAAAGGTCATGTCTGAGGTGACCACAAGTGCTTTCAAACAACAATTGGGTCATATCTGAGGTGACAAAATGTCTTAAAAGGATCACGTCTGAGGTGATTAAAAGGTTAAAGTTAAAATGATCATGTCTGAGATGATCAAGTGTTCATAATGTTAATTCAACAGTTTAAAAGGGTTTAAATGTCAAATGGTCATAAAGTTGGAAAAATTTAAAGAGTATGACCCATTCGCACGACTGGACCATGAGTATGGACCAATCAGGCGAATGGACCATACTCATGCATTAAACAACCGAATGGACATGAGTATGAGCCATTCACCCAAATGGGTTATCAGAATGTGCCATTCATCCGATTGGGAGGGTGCGACTGAGTCAGTCGATCGACTGAGCTTCAGTCGGCCGACTGAAGGTGATCGACTGAGTCAATCGCCCGACTGAGCTTCATTCGCCTGAATGAATTGAGCGAATGAGTCCAGTCGGCCGATTGAACTCTGATTCAATATATAAAGGGCCACAGTCGATCGCATTCTTCTCACCACTCCCAATCGCCCTTAAATCGCACATCATACCGTTACTCTGCCCAAATCCCTTTAGACTTCAATTAATCTTCCTTCTTGATATTCTGAAGTGCATCTGCTTTCTTACAGGTAAAATGTGATGAAATCTTACCGAAATCAGAAGAAATTGGTGCCCTAATTAGTGATTCGCGATTGAAACAAGAACCGAACCACTCAATGGACTAATAAGGCACTGAAACCATGTAAAATGTTAAAAATGAGGTTATTAGGTTATTAGTTAAGTGATTGCGAGTCTAAAGAACCTTTTCACAATGTTTAATTTCATGATATGGTCAAGACTCGAACCTAAGTCAACCAAACAGTAAGTCATGCGACTGGTAAGATGGATGAACTCCAATCGCACGATTGAGCTGGACTAAATGCTCAATCGGCCGAATGGGACATGTGAATGAGCTCAGTCGGCCGACTGAATCAATCGCAGGATCAGCCAACCGATTGAACTCAGTCGCATGTTCATTCACCCGAATGAGTCTAGTCGCATGATAGGATAACCGACTGACCACAGTCGCATGATTCATTCGCATAAATGAATCAGAATGAATTCAAACAAGTTACTTAGAATGGGTATGTGTTATGTGAGCATCTAATGATTATGTGTCTTGTGTTTCAGATTGATGGCTGCTAGATGGTCAATCAACCCTAAGCACAACATATGTGCTCATCTAGACCATACTACTCGGAATGGCGCTTAGTTTACAGAGATCATCACATTTCTTAGGCGTTCAAGGATCCACAAGGCCATTTCTACTCCTTGCACTCCCTACAGGTCTTTACACCAGGCATTTTGGGAGAATGCCTCTGTTGATCGATCACAAGAGCCGTATAGCATACGAAGCTCTATCTGTGGGATGGCTATCGAGATCACTGCTGCTGATATTCAGAGAGTACTTGAGCTGCGGGACGATACTGATCATCCCACCAAGCTACATCCACTGACAGTAAGAGGATGTTTCTGAGGATTAAGTATGCTGGGGACATCAAGTCAGGTATGCTCAATAAAAGCAACCTGTGTCCCCAGTACAAGTACTTGGCACATGTCATATTGAAGGGCATCGCTTTCAGAAGAGGTGGGTTTGATGATCTTTCAGACCAGATCCAGAATGCCTATGTGGCACTGGTGCGGAACTACCCTTTCAGCTTCTCGAGCATGATCTTCTCTTACCTTGTGGAGAATTTGGAGGCAAAGGGTAAGGAGGGTTTTTGCATGTACCCTAGATTCTTGTAGCTGATTTTCAATAAGAAGCTGCCATCACTTCCCAAGGAAAGCCACGATACTGTGGTGTTAGAGATCATGGATGATATGACCCTGGGTCGTATGAGAGTCTACCGGGGTAAGCAAGTAAAGCCCCAGGTGAAGAGACTAATAGGCCATCTGGCCAATGAGAGTTATGTGGCGCCAGGTAGACGTAAGTGGCGTCACACAGACAGCGACTCCGACGACGAGCAGCTACTGCTCCCAGAGCATGACTCTGATGATGATAATAGCGTGGATGCTAGAGATGTAGGACCCAACAAAGGGGCCCCACTGCTAATATTACATCTCCAGCATCTGCCCCCACAGTAGATGGAGCGGAGAATGCTGGGTTCCACCAGGATTTCATGCCTGGTGAGGAAGAGGAGGAGTCAGATGAGGAGCCACTGACTCGGACTGTGGGAAGCAAAGTCGTTCCCACAGAACAAGGGCTCCGGGCGGTCGGTGAACGCCCAGGAGGATTGGGAGAGACTACTGATGATCCTACTTATACTCCTGATCAGCCACGCCGCGCTCTAGGGGGAGCATCCTCCTCGACTGGATCAAGGAAGAAGAGGATGGCTCAGCCCCATGGCTTGAAATGGAAGAAACCCAGAATCACCTTTATCACCACCACAACCACCACCATAGCTACCACCATTCCACCTACCACCACTACATCCACTACCACCACTACCACCATTCCACCCACCACTACCACCAGCTCATACACCACTTCTACACCTACTCCACCAGATACACACTTACCATCCACCACCACTACAGCTCATCCACAGCTATCCATATCTATACCAACCCCAATCTTCTCTACATCCACTACCACCACCACAGGCCATGAAGTTGGGACCTCCTCACAGCTCCCACCTATTTTTGGATCCGCCTACCCATCTGTCGGGTTGGAGGAGCAGTTGGCTAACCTTAATCGGTTAGTGCTGAAGCTGCTGGCGTGGATGAACAGCGAGCCTCTCAGCTTAATCAGCTGATGGAGCATAATGCATCCCAAGCCCAAAGGATAGAGGCCCAGAGCCAAGAGATCACAGAGCTGAGAGAGATGCATACATCATCAGTACAGAGGATACAAGATTTAGAGGCCCAGAACAAGAAGCTTATGCTGAGACTGAAGGGCTCCAAAGATGAGCCCCTAAAGATCTGAGAAGGAGATGGAGATGATGGTGATGATGATGACAGTGATGATGATGATGATGATGATGATGACTGTGATGATCAAGGGGATGACACTGATGTAGGTGATAATGTTGATCATGATGATGATGATGAAGATGGAGATACAGCTGCATCTACATCAGCTCAAGGTTAAGAGAGGCGCTCAAAGAAAAATCAAGACCAAGGAGCCCCATCATCTTCTGCTGATCCTATTAACACACCAGCTATTCAAGACAAGAGTAATGCATAGTTGTTTATGCTATTTAAATCATTTGTATCTGAATATTGTATCAAATAAATGTAATTAATGTTTATGGTTATTATTGATGTTTACTACTTTGATTGTTGACTAATGATTGATGTGTTACATGTTTTAAATCAAGTAGATCCACATTTTCAAGGAGATGAATATGATGTTGCTCCCCTCCAACATATCAAGACTCAACTCACAATGATTCTTGATCTGCAGGGGATTGTCAGGAGATCGGTGAATTACACTCCTAAAGAAGGAGAAATAATTCATGATCTCGCCGACGAGCAACTGGCTGAAATGTTCCGACTCAATCCTGATGAGATTGTGAAAGATGCTCCAACTATGCAAAAGGAGAGTGACGATGAGCTTCAAGATGTCGATGAAATCGAGATTGAAGATGTCACTGCACAACACTATCCAGAGTACACTGACAATGAGGGAAATGTCATTCCAAATCTAGGAGAAACTCTTGTCAGTGACACTTTTGAGACTCTGGATAAAGTGGAGCAAGAGTCAGAAAAGGATAAAGAGAAGCCCCAAGCCTCAAACGCCGAAGTCAACATCAAAAAGGCTGAATGGGCAGCATGTTTTGAAGAAATCAGGGCCCAACGTAGAGCTACAACGTCAACTGTCTACACCAAACTGTATAAGGTTAAGAACATCAAAAGGTGGCAGGCAGAATCATAGCATGGGCACATTTTGCAGACCTCAAAGTTTACGCGGTTAAACGTGAGAAGGGAATAGAGTACTTCAGATTTCCACACGATCTGAAGACTCTTCCAGGTTTTGAGCTCAACCAGTTAGCAAAGTTAAACTTGCTATATGCTAACCCTTGTAAGATGTCAGGATGGTTTGAAGCTGCTTAAAGAGGGAGTACCATACCAGATGGGTCAACTTCAAACCTCAACAACCAACGAGGTACATCAGAAGATCTGAGGTTGATGCCATAACTGGCAAACCTAGAGTAGTGCTGAAGTGGAGTCCATCATGTACAATGTCAAAGAGCCAACTATGTGAGATGCCACAGGACTTCACTCCACACTTCAAATGGTGGTACTACGATTCGAGAACGAGAGAGGCCGTAATAGTCTTGAACAGGAATGGCACAATGGAAACCATAAGGGTGTTTGACCTGATGTGGCTCACCAACTTGTCAGCACAAGATGTTTATACTTTATACAAGTGGCCACTGTTCTATGACCCACAGGATATTATACAAGCTTTACAGTTCTATAAAGTGATAAGACTCTGTTTTGGTTTTGAGATAAGCACATGAGTCACCAAAGAAGGTAAGTACAATAATTTTGAGGAAATCATGAAAGATATTAGACAATAGATAGATCTAGGTCCAAGGGGGAGTTTGTTGATACATATATGTACCTAGATCCTAATCTGAATGTAATATGTCTTACACTTATATAATTATTGGGTACTTAATAAAATACAAAATGTTTGGTTGTGTTGATAATGTTTAATACTTCATTAATGAGTTGTTTAACGCATATTGACTTGATTATATAGGTTTGTGATTGTTTGAAGTGTTATGCATAATGTTATAATATTGAATACATTCAAACTTGGTGAAGTGAAGTTCTCATGCGTCCGACTGGACCATGCGCCCCAACAGTGGTCATACGTCCGAATGGCCATGCGGTTGAGTGTCCATGCGCCTAAATAGTTCATACGCCTGAACAACTTCATGCGTCTGACTCAGTCGCACGAATGAACACTTAGTTGTGCGAATGGATCAACCGCATGGCTCAATCGCACGAATGAACCATGCTAATGGTTCAGTCGCACGAATGAGCAACCCTAACCTATAAATACCACCTAATTCATGAAAAAACGTAAGCATTCAATCCACTTCGACTCCATACGTACCCTAACCGTCCAGAAGCCTCTAAGTTCGTACTCCAAGTTCATAGAACGCTGTAGATCGATTCCCAATCGATTCTTAACGTTAGATTCAATACGTTATTGTCTCTACGTGCGTTCTCACTGATTGGATCGCCAATTAAATAGGATTCCACACTATTTGGTTTGGTTTAACACGTTAATCAGTTGATGTTTGGTCAAATACCAGATCCTGACATGTGTAAAGTTGGCTTTGACTTGGGAAATTCCCGGGGGACTATAAAGGTTGACTTTTGGGGTCATAGATAGTATGATGGGCATGATGATGATGATGATGATGATGATGATGATGTTGCATGACTATGCATGATGTATGTTATGTATGTATGATGCCCTGTGTGATGATGTATGAATGGTATGTTATGATATGTTCCTTATGATGATGAATGTTTATCTTTCCATGGCTTTATGTGTTATGTTAATGAATGAACCGAAAGTATTATGTAACGTAAAGTGAAAGATAATGAAAGAGGAACATGATGAATGAATGCATGCATTAACGAATGAATGAACGTAAAAAGTCTTGCAAGCAAAGTATGGAGGTCCACACCCAATGAAGGGTGTTAGCTCAACTGTGTGCGGGTTAGCTACCCCAGAAGGATGCACACTGGGGTCCAATCCTTGTGATTGACCATATGTATGGGATCCTTGCCGCTTGCCCCAGGTACTGGAGTCAGCTTCGTGCATAATGTTCGGGGTCTATGAAAGACCTTAGGCCCAGTAACCATCTTCGTGCACAATGTTCAGGGTATAGCATATGGCACTGATCCGGAATGAAAAAGAAAAGATGAATGGTGAATGTCCTTGCCCTAGGTACTGGAGTCAGCTTCGTGCACAATGTCCGGGGTCTATGAAAGACCTCAAGCCTAGTAACCAGCTTCGTGCACAATGTTCGGGGTAATGTACATGTCACAAGATGTAATGAATGAATGATTGTTAACGAACGTAACGGAAGATAATAATGATGTTATCTATATGTACGTATGATGTATGATCACGAATGAATGAAACGTATAGTATGGACTCTGAAAGGAAATAAATAACGATTTTATGTAAGTTTAATTGTAAAACTAGAATTCACTCAGCAACGCTGACTTTATACGTTTTCAGTTGGCAGGTAAACGTTGCTGAGGATGGCACGAGGCGGCTACTCAGCTCTTTTGGATGGCATCCATTTATTTAAGGCTTTTGTGATGTAATACAACAATGTAATTTTGTAACCAACATAAGATGCATTATTTTGCAAAAGTTTTTATGATGAAATGAAATGCCACTTGTTTTAAGTTTCCGCTGCAATGTTTTGATGAATAAACGCAAAGTATATGTTTTAAGTGTGATGAATCACCAGCTGTAAGCGTCCCGGGAACGGGGCCTTACAAGTTGGTATAACTTATATAAAATTGGTTTCACTTAATGATCAAAAGCCGAAGGTTGATTTTATCAACAATAGTGGATGGTGGTTAATTAGATCAATTTCAAACTAGGGTTATAGTGGATTTGGGTATATATTTAATTAATGTATTTCAAATCTATTAATCTGATTGAAACCTAGATTGGGCTTTAGCCCGCTAGTTAATACACTTCACCTCTACAAATGGGACTCGGGTTCAACCTTGAGCCCTGTCATTTTTAAAATATTTTTTATTCAATTTAAATTCTGAAAAAATTACTAATATATAATATTAATATAAAATATTGTTTGTTAAATAATATTGACTCCGAAATTATTTATAAATTTATGGAATTTACAAAATTTTTATGTTTTATATTTATATTGTTATAAAGATTTTAAGTGTTATAAAGTTTTTAAAATGTTATAAAATAATTTATAAATTTCAAATTTTGATAAAAATTATTCCAAATCAAAACCTAAGTCATTCTAAAACTATATTTTGTAAATATTTTAAAGAGTTATTTATTTATTGAATAAATTATTTATCATGTAACTAATCATTAAATTAATTATTCTCACACTAACATTTATTCAAATACTAAATATTCTAATTATTCTATTTCACTTATTACAAAATTCTTATTTTCACATTCAATTTATTTATTCTATGTAATCAAGTTATGTAAGCTATTTTTAATATTTTATTTAAATTGATTGTTAAACCTATATCATTAATGAAACCCTAATTCATATTTAGCCTTTAAATCATTGTCATCTTAACATAGGACACTATTATTTGATTAATATTGAGGAAAACCATTTGTATTTAATCTAGTATTTTACCATGCAACCACATTCAAATATTAAAGGGAGTATTCATAGCGTATTTTCATGTGTTTTATATTTTTAGAAATCTTGTGATTAAATATTTAATATTCAATCACTTTTATTCGTTGTAATTCTATTTTAATATTCAATTCAAAATATGTATATGTAACACCTCGAAAAGTCAACACGAGTCATCGAGAATAATGGGCTTAATTAGTAGGTATTTAATAACGGAAGGAAATGGGTTATAGGCAAAATTAGCCTTATGGGCAAGAGCCTAAGTGATTAAAGGCACGTAATCAGCCCTTTTACCCACCTAACCAACCACCGTTTCCCTCATTTGAACCCTAGCCTCCCAAATTCGTAGAGAGAGAAAGTAGAGAGAGAAAGTGAAGAAAACTCAAGATTTGGATCTTCAAAGGATAAGAGATTGAGGATCTGGGTGTTGGAGCATCAAACCATAAGAAAGGAGCAACAAATCCAGGTAAGAATCGGCCTCTAAACCATTCTGCAGATCAAACCCAGATTCTAGGGTTTTGACTTTTGAAAAGTTACAAAGATCGCATAAAAGGTACATTTTTACGTATGAAAACATATAAAAATCTTAGATATAGCCTCATGGATGACAACTAAGAGATTGGACGTAAAAGGTGTGATTTTGGGTTAAAACGGGTTGGTTCGTAATTTTTATGCGATCTAAGAAACTGTTTGTGCATCCATCGAATTTGCATATTCAAGCTAACTGTGGGTTTTCTGCGAAACTATAGTTTCGTAGATAATGTCGCAACCATGGAATCCCAACAAAAGTCGAGCAAAACTACCATGCGAAACTGGTAGTGAAACTGCCAGCGAAACTGTCAACGAAACTGCTAGGGAAGCTACCAGTGAAACTGCTTTTCTGGCAGCAAAATTAGCAGCGAATTTAGGCATAAATTAACTCTTTTAATTGTTAACTTATCTTTAGTTTATGTAGTGTGATCATAGCTTAGAAATGTTAGTTAGAGGTTACTCACGGTATTCAAGTGAATTCTAGATCCCCTTATTTATTTGTTTTTTCATGTTTTGGGGTTATTATGCATACTAAATATACATTTTTAAATGACCGAGAATTTATGAGGTTTTGACTTTTCTATAAGGAAATGTGTTATATAAATGTTTAAAAATTAAAAATTTTCGCGTTGACCTAGGACCCCGCTATCAGAGGCTGCCGCCCCTGAACCCCCACTGTCCCGCGGAGGGTCCGTTATGTTTTATGATGACTAGTACTTGACATGTTGTGTACTTTTTAAGTTAAGTATTATATATTAAAGTGGAAGTGGATATTAATGAAAAGTGAAACTTAATGAATGTTACCCTCGGGCCCTTTTGATGATGAAAAGTCTTGCAAGCACTATGATAGACTTCACTTACGTGAGTCTGATGTATGATGATTGATCCGTATTCATGAGCGGGATATCTGCCTTGCAATGTGGATCAACTGTCGGGGATTAGCTACCATGATGATGTGTACCGACAGGGATCGACATTCATTGTTGATCAACATGGAGCTCTTGCTTTGTGTAATATCGTTTATGATGAAATGAAAGATATGAAAGAATGAAAGATAATGAACATCCTTATTAAAACGCAATGTTATGTATTATGATGTATGCATGGTCATTATATGAAGAATAAACTTTATATTTTCTTATTTACCTAATTTAAAACTCAATTAGCAAAGCTGATTTTTATGTATAATAGTTGGCAGATAAATGTTGATGTTGAGGATGACACCAGAGAGCTACTTGGAGAACAATGGATGGCATTTTTGTTTACAAAATCTTTTATTGCAATTTAAAAAAAAGGACTATGTATTTTTTAGAAATGAAGAACAAATGTATGTGTACAATATGATTTCCAAGTTTTAAATGAATGTCTAGTTAATTCCGTTATGTTATTTTGTTATTAAAATGATTTTATGTTATGATTAACCAACTGTGAAGCTTCTCGGGAACGGGGCCTTACATGTTACTACTTGCAAGTTGCAATTATATGTTTATAGTTAGATAAAATATATGCTAACACAATATTAATTCATGCAACCCAATAACAGTTATAGTTATATTGGTATGAATAATCCACCCCTTATAAATATTCGAGTGGTGTTTGGAACCGGATTCACATGTTCTATTACAAGGTTTTGTCTACGGACTAAGTCTTCATTTAATAAGTTTTGATGGTGTTTGGTTTGTTTTTTATGTTACAGTATTACATTATAAGTCTTGACATTGTGATATGAATTGAATGGTATCAATTATTTAGTGCATCTATATATGTATACAATACCTTTGTTACACACTGGCTAATTCACTAGTTGACTCGTTATTTTTTATATGCCTTCAGGAATGCAGTTTTAAGGACTTATTCATGCTCATTTAGGACTGGACTAGTTTAACAAAAGACTTTAGTTATATTTATTTAAATTACTATTTGATTGTAATGAATTATTTGATTAGTATAATTATTAAAATGATATTTAATATTATTTCAATACATTTATTATCATGTGCTATAAACAATCGATTCATATTCACCCACCCTGATGATTTTGCCTCGGATGGGGTGTGACATCTTGCTTTGAATATCTTCACTTGTAAGGTAAAAAATGACTTAGGGAAGAATTAATTCATAACCTGTCACAAAATCTTAAAAAATTATGAGCTGAAGGATAGGTTCATAATTACATCCTTAATGACGTAATTTATGTCACTTGTCAAGAATTAGGATTTGGCTACTATCATACATCTGTGTATACGTTCCTTGTTCAGTGGGATTTTAAACCAACGTATATTATGTCTTTGGGATATAATTTCCATCTCTCATTTTTTTTCTTGTTTCCTTATCTTCCCGTTTTTGTTTCTAAACCAACGTATATTATGTCTTTAGACTCATACTAAATTCGACGACCTCCATCGTAACTCTTGAAAAGCATCCAAATTACATCCTTTTAGCCCTATACACTATATCTCAAGTCATCCTCAATTGAATTTCTCACGTAAAACGCCCAAGTGTGTTAACACAAAGATAACCCCAAAACATCAATACACATGAATGAAAGCATTACCATTAAAATTATACTAAACTCGGTGTTGTTTGAAGCGTAATCTTGATATCAATAGTATTTAAGTATTGTTTATGTAAATTAGTAGTCGGTTCAGAACATATGTAAATATAGGTCAAATAGAGTATGTGTGGGTCAAAACAGATGAGTCCATTTAAAGATAGTTAATGGCGCCAAACTAACTGCCAATCCTATCTTGTAACTGACATGTAGATGGGTATAAATACTCATGTGTTATCAATTATGAATTTATTCATGTTCCGAGAATCAATTATGAATCAAACACGATTTTGTTTTCAAGAATCAAGAAAGTTAGTTTTTTCTATCCCGAGTTTCAATCGTAGCAGAAATTGAGATCGAATTGTTCAAATAATCAATTATCACAGGCAGAGCGTAACGAATTCGATTAGAATCAACATCTAACAAGTTTACAATTTTATTTGATTCAATGACAGAGAATTAAAGGGACAATACTCATGAAGTTTTTTTGGCAATTTTTACTTTATAAAAGTCAACAAAAAAATTGTACCGGTGTGTTTCGAAGAAAGAAGATAAGACAGAGGATCTTTCAAGGATAAATTTTATTTTTCAAGAATAACAGAAGCAATATTTTTCAAAGGAAAAAAAGGGTAATTACTATATGTGTTGTGTAATCAAAGCAAGAGTTTGATACAAGAGGAAAACAAAGGTTTGAAAATTGATCAAGGGTTTGGAGATCATAAGTAGTGAAGCGAGATTGATCGAGATCAAAAACAGATAAGCAAGTGTGATTGTCAATAGTAGAGAAGCGAGATGGATTGTCATTAGTAGGAGACGAGACCGACTTTCATTAGCAATGCAGGTTTGACTTTCAACAATGAAACATGTTTATCAAGACCTAGTGTGATCAAAGAAACCAGACGAAGAAAGGGAGAAGATAGCTCCAAGTTGGATAAACAAGAATGAGGTTTAAAGATTATCTTGATCGGGGGAGTGAATGTGGAAGATCATAATCAAGACAATCCTACATCAAGTAGATTGATGTTAATTAGTAACAAGAATATAAAAGTCTGAATAGAAAAAGTCAAATGCAGGATCGTTGAAGGGTGTAGAGTTACAACACAATAACACAAAGAGGAGATTAACTAAACTTAATCAAATAATATGACTGGATTAACCAAGATAAGACACTAAGAACACAAGTAATGTAAGAGACAGTATACAAAGAACACAAGTATATAGTTTTCAAGAATACAGTATATTACTTTCTCTATGCTCTATTACAAGTGTTACAAAACATAATTCAAGGATACAAGAACATGAGATACTTATACTACATCCTACAGCCGACTATACTTTGAAAGCCAGCTGGATACAATTGACTAGACACAAAGAAAATCAATTGTAGAGTCAAAAGGCAGATTGCCTTTTGACTAGTAACTATAACATACCATAGCTCACATCTTTATCTATTACAAAAAGGATAAAGTACATGAAGAGTAGAAAGTTTACAGACTCAAGACTCAATGTACAGTTACCAAAACCATGGACCTTTCACCAACTCATGTAAGTTGGTGACCTTACAGAGGTGCAGCGGAAAGGTGTCCAGCTTTATGGAAAAGTACGTCAGATAAAACATGTGTTAAAAGTCTTCAGAAGAAATATGTCTTCATGAGTTGAAGCTTCGGAAGACTTCATATTTGGCTTCGGAAGATATTGGTCTTGGCTTCGGAAGATTTCACACTTAGAATATTTCTATTGCATGTGTGAAACTTCCTAAGCATTCTTCTTCATAGTACTTGTGCAGCATGCAGAATAGACATTAAATGTTTAGGTTGTATGAGCCTCTTCATTAATCTCTACATCAAACATGTAAATTAGACGGGAATTAAAGGATTAGTTATGCTAGTTTGTTAGTTAATAACCGTCTATTGTAAGGGTATAAATACCTATCTTGTACAACATTTTCAGTGTGGAATAATAGTTTGTGTTTGTGTGTGTATTGTGTTCTTGTGTTCATCGAGTCCCTGCACATGAATGCGTATACTCATAATCGATGTTCATCCATGATTGATCCTAATCCTACGATCTGAAGGGGCCTCAACATCTTATACCAATCATGTAGATGAGTATAAATACCTGTGTCTTATCAATTATGAATTTATGCATGTTCCATCGAATCTTTTCTTCTTCTACATAACAATGAGTGTGTAGTGTATTCTGTGTTTGTGGAGAACAATCAACATTGTAAAAAATCTTCAGTTGCTAGCTACGAGTAAACTATTCAAACTAAGCAATACCATATACTTGCATAAAAATCTAAAGGTAAATCTTGAAGTCAAACCTCGAAAGCATATGCTTAATCACCCAAAAGATAGATACCCATGAACACACCTTGAAGATAAATGTATTAACAAGATGAATCGATGAATGATTATTGATGACGATGAATAACAAATGGAGGAAGACACATGACAAATCGAGTTGATCTTTCTTGAAGCTTCTTGTAATCGGGTGAAAATCTGTGAAGACAAATTGGATCAAGACTTAGGGTTAAGACTACGAGTAGCGGAGTAGCTTACGACTCTAGGAGGGAAGAATGGTTTAGTAGGTTCAATTTTAAAAGTTCTATGTAAAATGTTTAAACTTACAAGCTGATGATGATTATTAAATATATATATATCAAGTAGTAAGAACGAGATTGCTAGCCTTCAAGATGATTTGAAAAAACACCACAAAGATGGTGGTGAGATCCCTTGGTGGTTCACGTGAAGGTCCCTGTGAAGGTTTTTGTAGGTAATGTTGGTCTCAAAGAGTTTATGGCATCTGTCTCATGTGATTTGGTAGTTGATAAGCTGGAACTAGGTAAGGCCGCAAAGGTTTTAAAGAATGATTGTGAGCCCGACATGATCTAGAATTTAAAAAAAAATATTTATTTTAATTTCTTTTTTTGGCGTGGCTCAAACATTTTGAAGCGTGAAATGAAATAAAAAAATTGGGGTTTTCTTCAAATTATATTGTTACAAAGCTAAAATTTACCTGTGATTCGACCTGAAAATAATAAACTTAAATATATAGCCGAGTTGCGAAAATGTTAGGTGAGTCCGTAAAATCAACAAGAATAGTCTCAACTTTGTTCCTAGATGATGACCTGCACACACATATATAAAACATTCATAGTTTTAATATCGTACAAAGACACATACGTCTTGCTACAAACATGCATTTTAAATTAATGCATAAAACAGATATACATTTGCTAACTAGAATTGCACATAGTCACCTATAGGGTTGAAAATTTATTTCAGAGTTCTGGTTAGCATGTTTGTTGTACAACATTGCATGCACCCCATCATCCCCCGAAATTTTTTTTCTTCCAACTACGAAAAAGAAAATAAGTCTTTAAATAGTCATCAAACCTGCTTAATACTATTAGTTATTATATATAATTACTTAATTATCTACTTTTGAAAAGTCAAATTACTTGGCATAAATCAAGAAATATTCCTTTAATTCATCGTTCATCCGCGTATACCTTTGCTGGTTTTGGAATATGAAACCAACAAGCTCAGTGGGCCAGATCCTACCAAAAATAGAAGTGTACAAATTGTTTTTCTTAAAAAATTAAATAAACCGGTTCAGGTTTCAAACAAAATCAGTTTGTTCAAATATGGTCAATACCGGTTTAGAGCTAACCTTTCAATTGGTTTTGAGTGGAAAAAGTCCGGAACCTATCCCAAGCAGTTTGGTCGGTTCCCAGCTGTTTGGTGGGTCAAAAAAGTATTTTATATTTTTTTTTTCTGTTTTATGAAAAAGTTCAAAGTTAAATAAAATAATATTAATAAAAAGTTCAATTATTTTTAATAAGATTTTTGACCTAAAACTTAAAAAATACAATTCCTAACATTTATTTACATACCAACCAATTTATTCTTTATTTTATTGAATCATCTGCTCCGATAATATTTTAATTATTCGTCTCCGCGGCCTGAACAATTACATAAATATTTATCAAATGCTGCTTCATCGTCGGCCTAGTGTCAATTCACATTCTATCTCGTCCTTTTATATCTCAATTTTGTATTCAAATTCGTCTTGTGGTGAGGATTTGTCTTCGATTCTTTCTGGCACTTCCAAATAATTATTCAAACACATGGGACATCTATACTATAGGAGGAGTAAGTCTAGTTCTTCATATGAATTTAAGCTTGTCACTAATGAAAAAAATAAATTCTAAAATTATCATAGAAGCTTAGATGGCTAGTAAATATCGGGCATAACAATATGATCAGAATTTGATCTTCTTTACCTTTACACCAAATTAATATATCAAAATTCTCAACATCTTATGTACTAAAACCGGATTAAAGTCCATATGAAAATACCTCCCAATTTCACTACTCATGATCTTACTTGTTGTCATTTCGTGTCTTCATTTAGTAACGTATTATATAAAGCATATATTGGAAACATGATCTTCTAACAAATATCACATTTCTTATTTTATCATGAATGTTTGATAATGTATTATATTTGATGACGTAAACATCAAACATGTTTGATAATTTTTGACTAAATATACATTTTACGTTTAAATATAAAATGATCGTCACCTAATAAATCTAAATCGTAAGTTATATTCCTAATAAAATTCACCGCTATATTTAAAAAAGAGCTTAATGTAGTGGAACAAGTAATAACCATGAAAAATTCATTAAAATATTCTTTTAAGTTTTTATTCAATCGGTGGTATCTATCGGAAAATGGTACTCCTTCACACGACAAGTCATTCGGTTTTGAAGTGATAATATATATTAGGTTAAGTACTAAAGGATTTGTATAATAATAAACTCTCGATGAATAAGTGTTGTGGTAAATAAAAATATGAAGCATTCTATTAATTTCCTAAATAATGACCCAACCTGATGGAAGAAATGACGCAACTGAATAATTATTCACATGAATATTATGAAATGCTGTTAAACTATCTTTTTGTTTGATAGACCTTTTAAACATGTACAAGTCAAATTTCATGTTGTAGGCACGTCTGAATTCAGACCTAAATATATGAAATTCGCATCTTTACAAAATTTTCAAAATAGAGTATATTTTTTTGTTGAAGCTAAATATATCACGTAACATTTGTTTAAAAATTAGCATCTTTACAAAATTTTCAAAATAGAGTATATTTTTGTTGGAGCTAAATATATCACCTAACATTTGTTTAAAAATTATATTGTTAGTTTGGTAAATTTTAAATCATCTTTAATGGTTAAATTTATAATGTGTGCAACATATTTGTTATGAAAAAAACACCGTTACAAATCGATAGATATTATAATTTTAGTTGTTCGATTGCACAAACATTTGATGCATTATCAAAAATATTGAAAAAAATTTACCTTTCAATTTTCATGTTTAAATAACATTGTCTAAAATATAAAATAAATTTTCATCGGTGATCAAACAACGTAAACACAATCTTACATACATCATTTGCCATAATCGGATGTACTCGATAATCGTTAAGAAAATGTACAAGTCTTGTGAACATTGTGGAGTAGACCATACACCACAAGTAAAGTTAACATCAGTTTCTAAGTTTTATTATAATAAATTAATTCATTTTTAGCATTTTTCACTCTTTAAAACAATATCAGTAGCATGATTTATTGTAAGGCTTATAGAAAGGTTGATGCATCCAAAACAACCCAAGTGCTTCCTGCATGCATGCATTTGGTACTAAGTAGGAGTTGTTTCGGAAGTTTCATACTCTGCACAAGAAAATGTTCTAAGTATGAAATCTTCCAAAGCCAACACCAATACCTTCCTAAGTCAAAAGTAAAGTCTTTCGAAGCTTTAAAGACAAAGTCTTCTCAAACCAAATGAAGTGACGACTGATTTCTTCTGAAGACTTTAAAAAACATGATTTCTCTGGTGTACTTTTCATAAAGCTGACCAACTGTCCGCTGCAACTCTAAAGACTCACTAACTTATATAAGTTAGTGAAAGGTCCATGTTTTAGTAACTGTACATTGAGGTCTTGAGTGTACACCTTTCTACTTTATGTACTTTTATCTGTTTTGTAATATATTAAGATGTGAGCTATGATATGTTATAGTCACTATTCAAAAGATAAATATGTCTTTTGACCTTACATTGATCTTGTTATTGTCTAGATTGTGTGTTTCCAGCTACCCTTTAAAGTATGGCCGGCTGTAGGATGTAGTATAAAGGTATCAAGTCCTTGTATATTATTCTTATGCTTTGTATCACTTGTAAAAGAACTTAAGAAGCAATATACTGCAATCTTGAAAAACCTTACTTTGTTGTGTTCTTAAGTTTTTGTTTCTTCTTTACTTATGTTCATAGTATCATAATAATATAATCCTGGTTTCCTATTTTATCTGTTAAGTGTTCTAACACTATTCTCTTTGTAAAACTAAATGTATTGATCATCCCTTAAACGATCATGCAATTGGTAAAACAGCATTCTAGGATTTTGATTGTAAGATCTCACCATATTAGGTCCCTAAGTCTCATAATATTAACATCTCAAATGGCATCTCTCACAAAGGGTGATATGAAAATCGGAACCATGACAAAGTCCTCACTAATATTCCTGAAGACTTTGACACTTGGTGTCAAAGAATGGAAGGCTTTATCTGGTCTCAAGACTCTAGGATGTGAGAACTCTTATCTCTAGACCTCACATACCAAGCACCTCTTCAGCTGTTGCTTGGGGTGGTATGCTTCCAAAGGAGGGTTGACTAAGTAAGAAATCCATGACTACCCTCCAAACTGCTCTTCCGTACTAAGTAAGTAAAACCATAACTCAATAATACTTCAGATATGTTGAGATTGTGGATGCTTTAATGGATGTTGGAGTAACTCTTAAAAATAGAGACATTGTAAGGAAGTTCATGTCATCTCTTCCTAGACAATAAACACATTATTGTGTTGTTATCAAGAGATCTAAGAACCTTAAGACTCTTACTCTTATAGAGTTGTATGGTATTCTTCATGGATACCAAATGGAGATGAACATGTACAGTCCATCTAGTAACTCCAACAATCAACTGAGTTTAGCCTTTAATGTGGTTGAAAAGGATTGTAGAGAACCATAAATCATCTTATCTGATTCCATGACAATTCAGAAAAGGGTTCTTTCATCACCTTCCCAGAGACATCAAGGGAGAATTACATCAAGGAAGTTGTTAGGTCTAGGATGAGTAGATCTAGTCCATTTTGTATAGGCTTAGTACTTGAATTAATATCTGTAATGAATGGTTGTAATTCATTTTGTGTATGCATTAAATATATAGGTTAACCCATATATATATATATGTGTTGATTTATGTATGTGTGCAAGTACAAACATTATACTTGGTCAATTTCTAAAATTGACTAAGTGTAAGAAACATCTACGGATGAACATTTTGTTCTTCCGTAGATATTTTCCTTACAAGTAAAATTCCATCTGAAGATCTTCTGCGGATGAACAACCAGGGCTAAGGAAGAAGTTTCCTAGGAAGAACAAGACTCCTGCGGAAGAGCAAGTTCCTGCGGAACAACAAGTCTCCTGTGAAAGAACAACTATCTACGGAAGGCAATATTCATGTGGAGTCCAAACAATTGTATTCAAACAATACAAGTGTTACAAGTCAACATGCCAGTTATGCGAATCACAAGAAATTTAGAGATTCCTTAACAGAAACAATTCAAATCCTAAGAGATCCGATGTTTCCTTAACAAAAGCATCATTGTCTATATATATGGATCGTAGGTTTCGAATCAAGAAGACGGCTTCAACAACAACAATACGACAAAACATCACACGATCAAACCCTAGCAATCGTCACATCATTCCACGCAATTTTTAATATCGTTTATTAGTTATTTGAAATAATTGACGTGTTTAATGAAATACAGTTGATTTAAATAGATCATTATTTGTGTTTCATCAATCGTGTTCTTGAATAATTATTGATATTGATAGTCATTTAATATGAACAATTAAACCAATCCAACATTGATTCCACAAATGTTGAATTGACATCAACTAATGCTGATAATTCCTGATTATGATCATTGGATTCACAGTGGTATAAGAGCCAAGTGCTCATTGATTTAGATCAATGATCTATCCGTGTAGTTGTATTAATTTTTCTTGAATCTTTAGATTTATAAGTTTTTAGTAATTGAATCTATTGTTTTAAGCAAAAGTGTGTGATATTTAATCTGTCCTTTAACTTGAATCTATATTCAAATCAATAGAATAGCAGATCTTAGTTATTGACCAACTCAACATCTTGTTCACATCTCTTGAACAAGTTCATTAGTGAACATCTTAATCTTAACTAATCATGAGCAACTTTGGGGATCATCCTATCAACCGCCAAAAAAAAAAGAGTTGGAAACACAAGCAGATTTCAAATCCTGGAAAATCAAGTTCATAAATCATGTAAACAATACAAATTCTGACTTATGGGTTTCCATAACAGAAGGTCCTTATATTTGTAAAGCCCCATTCCCGGAGACCTCACAGTTGGTCAACCAGAGCATTTAATACATTATATATTATAAATATATAAACTCAAACAACGGAATTATTATAACAAAAGCCATTCATTTCTTTTTAAAACACTGTTGTTGTACAATACACTATTGTTTGACTGATTAAAAAAGAATTGTTTAACTGCATTACAAAACAACAGCAATATGAAATACAAACGGATGCCAGTCTTTTCCTGCCGAGTAGCTTTACCCTCATGCCATCCTCAGCAATAATTACCTGCCAACTGAAAATGTATAAAAGTCAGCGTTGCTGAGTGAGTTCTAGTTTGGAAAGTAATAAAATACTTTCTGTATGTTGTATATGAAAATTACTCTTTCCGTGAAATACAACTCTTTACTTTGTATGCGAGCACGCATTAACTATATGAACAGATACTGTTTGTTCTCTTTACTGTATGCCTTGTATGTTCTATAATCTTTTATCTTTATCTTTCACTATCTATATGGACCAATGAGCAATACCGTAAACTGTATGCGCGGTGAAAACTGGTGATGGGCCATCTATATCCCTCAAAAGGGTTCTGGTTACTGTATACAAGGCCGACCCAATCACCTAGGCTACGCTGCAAAGGTCCTGACAATCTCAATTGACTGGCCCTGTGTGCATAATAGGGTAGCTAACCCGCAACACAGTTGAGCTAACGACAACATGGTCGTGTACCTCCTGTAAGCTTGCAACACTTGTTAACATTTTATTAATGTTCTTTTCTCTTCTTTATTGCTCTTCCTCTTTATTATTAGTAATACTTTATGTTACAAATATAAACACACCACGTAAAGTCACATACTAATAATAGTAGTAATATTAATAATAATATTATAAATAACAATAATAAAATAAAGAGCAATCATAAACAATCATAATCATGCATGAAACCCATCATTAATAAACCCTACTCAAACCTCGGTCAAAACCCTAAGAGCACAAACTCCCAAGAATTCTATAATAAATTCTAAGTGTTAGGCGCTTAGACACTATTTGGGCGCATGGGCCCTGTTTAGGCGCTTCATCACTATACAGGTGCATCAGCGAACACTTAGTTGTTTTAACACTTAGGCACATGAACCATTGAGGCGCATGGACACTATTCAGGCGTATGACCCATTCGGACGCATGGACACTTAGACGCATGGGTTTATTCGGCGTATGGAAACTTAGGTGCATGGGAATGTTCGGACGCATGGGTACTATTAGGGCACATGGCCCTACACTTAGGCATCTGACTAATTTTCTAGGTGCATGAGGGCACTGTTCAGGCGCATGAGATACACTTATCATTTCTAAGGCAAATTCTAGGCGCATGAACCTTCTTTTCAACCTGTTTCTAGGATAATTTCGAATCCAAACATCAAACCTATATGTTCTAAGCTTACCAAAGCTATTCTAAGCATGAACAACCTATAAGCATCTAAGAACCATCATCAAACATGCATAATACATATGGGTATACATACATAAACATTTGGAAATCATTTTAATACATTTTCAGCCCTAAGAAGAGTTTAAAACAAGTAAAACTGGAGTCTAGAAACTCACCTGGTGCAACTTGGGTGTTTCTTCCTTATAACCCGTTTGAAAATGAGTTCAAACACCTAAAAACATACCAAAACACACACACACGGACATACACACAAGCATATAAGCACATAAGCATGTAACCGAGATAAAACCCGTCATAAACACTTAAAAACCATGAATTCTTACCTTGAATTCAACCTCTTCTTCTATTCTTCTTCAAAACCCGATGTTTCTCTGCTCTTTCTCTCTTAACTGGATGATAAATAGTGATGTGAAGTGAGGGTGGGCGGCCATGCCCACCTTTACACCAACTTTTGTACTTTTGTCCTTTTTACACATTTAACCCCTCAACTTGGGTTTATTGATATTTTCTTTCTTTATTCTTCAACTCTTAATCTTTCTTTTCTTTTTAAGAAATAACCGGGTGTTACAAGTCCACCCCTCTTAAATAGGTTTCGTTCCCGAAACCTGTTATTCCTCAAACAGACGAGGGTAATGCTTCCTCATCTCCTCCTCAGTCTCCCATGTAGATTCAGATCCCTTCCTGTGCTTCCACTGTACACACACAAGAGGAACCACTTTATTCCTCAGTCTCTTCTCTTTACGATCGATGATTGCCACTGGTTGCTCCACATAAATGAGCCTTTCGTCTACTTCGATATCCTCCAGTGGAACAATCATGTCTTCATCAGCTAAACACTTTCTCACATGAGATACATGGAATGTCAGGTGAATCCCACATAACTCATCTAGTAACTCCAACCTATTGGCCACCTCTCCTACTCGAGCAATGATTCGGAAAGGGCCTATATACCTTGGGCTCAACTTGCCCCGCTTCCTGAATCGGATAATACCCTTCCAAGGTGAGACCTTTAACATAACCCGGTCACCCACCTAGAACTAGATCGGTCTGCGTCGTTTATCGGCATACGACTTCTGCCTATCTTTAGCTGCCTTCATGAAGGCTTTAATCTTCTCAAGCTTCTTGGTCATAGCCTCGATTACCTCGACGCTCCCCAATTCCTTCTGACCAATATCACCCGAACAAACGGGTGTTCTGCATCTCCTACTGTATAGCATCTCATAGTGGCATACCAATGCTAGCATGATAGCTGTTGTTGTACGAGAATTCAGCTAACGGTAAGTGGTCATCCCAACTTCCCCCAAAATCAATCACACATGCCCAAAGCATGTCTTCCAATGTTTGAATGGTCCTTTCTGACTGACCATCAGTTTGGGGATGATAACCCATGCTAATATTTAACCTCGTCCCCATGGCATCGTGGAATTTCTTCCAGAATTTAGATGTAAACCAGGTGTCACAGTCGGATACAATGGATACCAGCACACCATGACGATTTACAATTTCCTTGATGAATAGATCCGCTAACCTCTCAGATGAATATGTCTCATGGATCGGTAGGAAGTGAGCACTCTTCGTCAGACGGTCGACAATCACCCATATGGCATCGTACCCTTTTGGATTACGCGGAAGCTTCGTAATGAAATCCATGGTGATGTGCTCCCACTTCCATTCTGGTATATCCAAAGGTTGGATATTCCCATACGTTTCTGATGCTCGGCCTTCACCTGTAAGCAAGTAAGGCACTTACTCACGTACTCCACCATATCACGCTTCATACCCGGCCACCAATAATCTTTCTTCATATCTTGATACATTTTTGTGGCACCAGATTGAATGGAGTATCGAGTCTTATGATCTTCATCCATAATTCTGACACATAGATCCTGAAAACGAGTAATCCACACCCGTCCAAATCGAGTTTTAACACCAAGTGTGTTTTCACCCAATTGCCCAACCACGCCTCTCATCCTTTCAGAGTTAGATGATCTTCTTTCAGTGCCTCATCTTGAAACTCTTTGACTTGTTTCATCACATCGGAGGTCATGATCAGTTGATATGCTTTCACCCGAATTGGCTCGGGCCTCTCCTTTCGGCTAAAAGCATCAGCCACCAGGTGGCATTGCCCGGATGATAGTGGATCTCGCAATCATAATCTTTTATGAGCTCCAACCACCTCCTCTGCCTCATGTTCAAATCTTTTTGCTCGAAGAAGTACTTCAAGCTCTTGTGGTCAGTGAAAATGGTGCACTTCGTCCCATAGAGATAGTGCCTCCAGATCTTCAATGCAAAGACCACGGCTGCTAGCTCCATGTCATGAGTGGGATAATTGACCTCATGAACTTTCAACTATCGAGATGCATAGGCTATAACCTTCCCTCTCTGCATTAGCACGTACCCCAACCCTGAGTAGGAAACATCTGAATAAACCACTAAATCCTCACTTCCTTCGGGTAATGACAGAACAGGAGCTTGAGACAACCTTGCCTTTAAATCCTCGAATGCTTGCTCTTGAGCTTGACCCCAAATAAACTTTACATCCTTTCGGTCAACTTGGTTATTAGAGAAGCGATCTTGGAAAAGTCCTGAATGAACCTTCGATAATATCCCGCCAACCCCAAGAAACTATGAATCTCAAATGGCGTCTTCGGTGACTTCCATTGCATCACTGCCTCCACTTTTGCAGGGTCTACCATAATCCCCTCAGGATTTATCACGTGACCTAAAACTTGTACTTCGCGCAACCAGAATGCACACTTGGAGAATTTGGCATACAACTTCTCCCTTCTTATTGTCTCCAACACCTCCCGAATGTGACCAGCGTGCTCCTCTTCGCTCTTCAAGTAGATCAGAATATCATCAATGAACACAATCACTGATCTATCCAACATCGGCCGACACACTCGATTCATCAAATCCATAAAGGCAGCTGGCGCGTTAGTTAGACCAAAAGACATAACGAGGAACTCGTAGTGTCCATAACGCGTACGGAAAGCTGTCTAGGAATGTTTTGTTCCTTCACCTTCAATTGAAGGTAGCCAGATCGTAGATCTATTCTCGAGAACCAACTGGCACCTTGGAACTGGTCAAAAAAGTGGTCAATCCTTTGTAACGGGTACCGATTCTTCACCGTCAACTTGTTCAGCTCTTGGTAGTCGATGCACATTTGCATACTTCCGTCCTTTTTCTGTACAAACAATAGCGGAGCACCCCACGGAGAGATACTCGGTCGAATGAATCCCTTATCCATCAACTCCTATAATTGGCTCATGAGTTCCTTCATCTCAGTTGGAGCTAATCGATATGGTGCTTTGGCAACGGGTCGAGCACCGGGTATCAAATCAATTTGGAACTCAATCTTGCGATCCGGTGGCACGCCGGGTAAGTCTTCCGGGAATACGTCTTGAAAGTCGCACACCACTGGTACCTCGGATAATTGTGGTATCGACACATCCACATCTTTCACGTATGCCAAGTAGGCATTACATCCACGTCTCATGCACTTCCCCACCACCGCCATCAAAATCATCTTCGGGATCATAGTAACGCGATCTCCATAAATCGTAACCAACCTCCCATCGGATGCAACTAATCGAATTATTTTCTTGCGACATACGATGTTTGCTTCGAAGGTTGCTAACTAGTCCATCCCTAGTACTACATCAATCCACCTAGGGGCATCACGTGTAACCTAGCAACAAACCTATGACCTTCTAGTTCTATGGTACAGTCCTCTATTACATAAGTAATTCTAGTGGACTTACCAATAGCGGGTTCTACATTGAATGGTTCATTGACATTTCTAGTACTAACATGCAACTTAGCACAGAAAGTAATGGAAATAAAACTCCTGCTAGCACCGAATCAAACAATACAGAGGCACAAGTTTGGTTTACTAGAAACATACCTGACACAATATCGGGATCATCTATGGCTTCCTCCTAGGTCATAGTGTAAGCTCTAGCACTTCCCTCTGCCCTCCTTCCTCCGGCTTCTTCTTCTCCGCTCCAGAGCTTTCCGCCCTCGGCTGCTTACAGTCTCTAGCGATGTGGCCAGGCTTGCCACACCTGAAGCATACATTCATTCTCATCCTGCACTCACCGGTATGCTCCCGTCCACATTTGCCACACCTTCTCAGCCCTGATCTTGATGACACCCCACGGTCGTCCACCTTCACCTTCTTGTTATTTAGAGTAAAACCACCACATCCAAACCTCTTCCTATTCCAGTTCTTACCATCCCCACTCATCTTCTTTACCTCCACCACGGTATCCCCTCGCTCATCATACAGCCTGCCCGCCAAATCCACCACCGATCGAAAGGTACCTGGCTGAGCAGCAATCAGGTGCTGCGAATGTCAGCCGGCAGTCCTTGGATGCACCTCTTGATCTTCCTTGATACCGGCGTCACCTGATCTGACACCAGCTGTCACACCCCGGCTAAGAGCGGAAACACGGGGATGTAACGAGACGGGAATCGTCATAACACATTGTAAGCAAATAGAGAAGCAATATAATAAATGATGACAAGCGTGTCATGACGACACCCGACAACAAGGGGACTTGTGTCGTGTTCAGTCAACAATCACAACAACATAGCCATAAGCATGAACAAGATACATGATTCACATAAACGAAGATGATCACATTGTAATGTATTTCCCACAACCCGGGAAAACGTATCAAAAGGATAATGTTGTTTAAAACGGACTACAACAATGATTTTTCAAAATGTATGATTTACAAGTTGTGTAGTCTCAAAAATGCATCCCAGGCTCCACTAAGGCAGCACACCTAGATCTTCAATTAGCATGATCACCTAAACAGATATGCTCAAAATGGTCAACAAAATTGTTGGTGAGCTCGCAGGTTTAAAAGTAAATAAGTAATTGAGACTGTATAAATGTTGCTGCGGAATACCGTGAATACATTTATAAGTAAGCAAAATCACATGACCTGAGTTTTACAACCAAACCTAACGACGTACACAAAGAATCTTGTCGGAATATATTCACCCAAGGCCCGTTCCTGGCAATTGTTGGTACTAACTAGTATACCAACACGAGGGTGGGGGTGTCAACCCAAGTAGTACTACCAATACCTATCCGTCGGTTCCCACACTGGAATTAAATGGTTGTAAGAAAGAACCACCAAGCTGACTCAAGCATGTATCAGCTGAGTACTCACAAAACAGTAGCACGTTGATTCAAAGTATGTAAATTGTATGTATGTTCTACAACATGAAAGTGGGTGAGCATACTTTTCCCCCAAGTTTGTAAATGTTTGTAAAGTAGTGTAAGCATAAAAGGGGCCACGAAACTCACTTGTTAAGTGGTAAGTATGAATGATCAAAGTTCCCAATAGTTGTATGTAATGCACAGTCAAACACCTATTGACAGTTATTGTTAAGCGTTAATGACAAGTATAAAGCGTATAGTAATGTTTGGTCGGTTCGGGTTGTATCGGTTCGGTCGTGGGTAGCACACACACAAGCGGACACACGTATCAGATCTTATGGAGATCCAACTACCGGAAGGAGTCGTCATTACCAATGACATACGTATAAAGATTTCCATTGTTATAAAAGATAGCACTTGTTAACTATTTGTAGTTCCAAATGGGTTGTTGATATTTGTAAAATGTTAGGTTGCTTTAAATTGAAATAGTATGTGCCTGTTGATGGCGTTGATTTTAATCTTTGTGGTCAAGAAATGACATTTTTACAGATGTTATCTAATCATCATCAGACGTTCAAGAAGGGAATTCACACGTACAGCATCATCAGTCACACAACAGAACCAGACACTCGACTCAACAGTCCATTCGTACGAATCAACCTTCAATCGTACGGATCAGCTTCATTCGTACGATTGAGTCTTCATTCACATGACTGGCATTCAGTCGTACCACACACACACACATTCGCACAACCCAACCTCCATGCGCACGAATAAACCTTCAATCGTCCGAATTAGCTACTTTCGTACGATTGAACCTTCATTCGTGCGATTGGACTCCAGTCGTGCGAAACACGCACAATTGCATACATTCAGTCGGTCACCTGACTCAATCGCACACATTCATTCGTTCGCATGACTCATTCGCACACATACAGTTGATCGCACGACTCAGTCGCATGACGTCCCCAGTCGCACAACTCAGTCGTCCGAATGACACAGTCGTATGACTCAGTCGCACGACTCACCCAATCGCACGGCTCAGTCGCATGACAGACCCAGTCGCCTGAACTGCAGGTTCGCGACTGCAAAAGTGCAGAGCAGCCTTCGGCTGCTCCGAGCACGGGTTTTACACAACAAGGACTTCCAGAAACACTCTACACACATACACAAACATGAAACACAAGTAGAAAGACCTCACACGCACCCACACGACCTCATGTGTTCGGTTGAACCCGAACACCCGAAACCCAAGTTTGGACAGCCATGAATAAGCAAGAAAAGGGACAACCAAGGTCGTCTACCTGCTAGAATAGAGTAGACTAGGCTGTAGATGGAGTCTAGGCGACGAGAACAAGACCAAGCGGGTAGGATTTGGTGCTAGAATGAAGCAGATGTGAAGAAGAAGGTGAAGAGGATGAAGATGAAATGAGATTAAGGGCTGGAATATGGGTTTATATACCCAGCCCAATTTTGCAAAATGGCAAGCTTAGTCCCTGCACTTAACCCCCGAGTTCCCCAAAATTTGTTTCGGTTGATTACGACCTTAAAAGTTCTCGTCATATTAATGTTAAAAGCGCGTTTTATGGTAGTTGGTAGCTTAAAATGGTTTTATTAATGAAAATGGTTATAATTAAAAATGATATATTTGATTATACTGGTGATGAAATTTATAAAAGGTTTAGGCTACACGCGCGTTCATGAAGGAAGTACAAGCACAAGGGAAATGAAGCAGATATGATTCCTTAAAGCAGGAGTTGATGAAGAAGGGGAAAAATAATTAAAATAATTCCATGGTTAATTATGTCGTTCGACGGACCTTAAGGTGACGGTTGTCACACCAGCCTCGCCATCTCATTGAATTTAGTGGTGTACTGATGGTGGGTCATGGTTCCCACTTCAAGTTGTAAGAACTCCCTCTCAACCTTGTCTATCTCCCGGTGAGGACAGATGTCCTCAATAACCAACTTCTTAAACTCCTCCCATCTCATCTTCCTGATGGCTCTGGCACCCTCAGCTTGGATAATATTGTCCCGCTAACACAGCGCTAAATCAAAGAAAGAGTGAGTTGTGAACTTCACCTTCTGGTCTTCGCGACACTCACAGATTTCCATGACGGCTTCCATCTCCCTCACCCAGTGGTGAGTGGCAACAGTATTGTCATTGCCATCAAAGGTCAGGGGCTTACACATTTGGAACGCCCCATAACTGCATCCTCCATTTGCTGCCCCCACTACATCATTCTCCTCTTCATCAGACAACACAACCTTAGGCTCTAGTTCTTCCTCCTTCCCTCTGCTTCACTTGCCCGTTGATCCCCTTTTAGTCTCCTTCTCCTTCCTCTCCACACTCCTCACAACTCTGATGACTTTAGTCACCACAGACGGTAAGACTGTCTGCATGACCTGGTGTACTTCATCAGCAATCGCCTCCCTAGCTGAGGCATTCAGACTAGCATTCTCATTTTCTTCACTCCGGCCATGAACCTCAGGGTTCTCATGGGTCATCTCAGGAGTCTTAGCACTTCTCCTGGTCATACGTGGACAGCCTCTGCCTCTAGGAGCCTTGGAAGATTTTCGTCCAGCCATTCTCTAACACACTATAGAATTCAAACACTAATGCGGTCATTAAAGGTAATAACTCAGTTTATGTCAAGTATAGTAAGTCCCTAATTATAGTGGCCAGTTGTGATTAGCCACTTACTTTAATCTTCATACCCCAAGCATTTCCTATCCTGGCTTAATTAGTATCTAAATCTACCAAGAGCACATAAATCAAATAGCATGCGCACATAATACCGGTTATCATTAAGAAAAGACATACCTGATGGCACGTAGCTACTTGGGCTGACATCCCTCCATTTGTCCCATTTTTAGTTTAAGTTTAGGTTTAAAATTTTTATTTAACCCAATTCTCTTAAACTTTGGCTCTGATACCAACTTGTAAGGCCCCATTCCTGGAGACCTCACAGTTGGTCAACCACAACATTTAATACATTATATATTATAAATATACAAACTCAAACAACAGAATTGTTATAAAAAAGCCATTCATTTTTTTAAAACACTGTTGTTGTGCAATACACTATTGTTTGACTGATTACAAAAGAATTGTTTAACTGCATTACAAAACAACAGCAATATGAAATACGAATGGATGCCAGTCTTTCCCTGTCGAGTAGCTTCACCCTCATGCCATCCTCAGCAATAATTACCTACCAACTGAAAATGTAGAAAAGTCAGCGTTGCTGAGTGAGTTCTAGTTTTACAAGTAATAAAATACTTTTTGTATGTTGTATATGAAAAATACTATTTCCGTGAAATACAACTCTTTACTTTGTATGGGAGCACGCATTAACTATGTGAACAAATAGTGTTTGTTCTCTTTACTGTATGCCTTGTATGTTATGTAATCTTTTATCTTTATCTTCCACTATCTGTATAGACCAATGAGGAATACCGTAAACTGTATGCGTTGATGGGCCATCTATATCCCTCAAAAGGGTTCTGTTTACTGTATACAGGCTGACCCAATCACCTAGGGTATGCTGCAAAGGTCCTGCCAATCTCAATTGACTGGCCTTGTGTGCATAATAGGGTAGCTAACCCGTAACACAGTTGAGCTAACGACAACATGGCCGTGTACCTCCTGTAAGCTTACAACACTTGTTAACATTTTATTATGTTTCTTTTCTCTTCTTTATTGCTCTTCCTCTTTATTAGTAGCAATACTTTACGTTACGAATATAAACACACAACGTAAAGTCACATACTAATAATAATAATATTAATAATATATTATTAATAACAATAATGAAATAAGAGCAATCATAAAACAATCATAATCATGCGTGAAACCCATCATTAATAAACCCTAGTCAAAACTCGGTCAAAACCCTAAGAGCACAAACTCCCAAGAATTCTATAACAAATTCTAAGTGCTAGGTGCTTAGACACTATTTGGGCGCAAGGGCCCTGTTTAGGCGCTTCATCACTATACAGGCGCATCAGCCAACACTTAGCTGTTTTAACACTTAGCTGTTTTAACACTTAGGGGCATGAACCATTCAGGCGCATGGACACTATTCGGGCGTATGACCCATTCGGACGCATGGACACTTAGACGCATGGGTTTATTCGGGCGTATGGAAACTTAGGCACATGAGAATGTTCAGACGCATGGGTACTATTGGGGCGCATGGCCCTACACTTAGGCGTCTGACTAATTTTCTAGGCTCATTAGGGCACTGTTCAGGCACATGAGATACACTTATCATTTCTAAGGCAAATTGCAGGCACATGGACCTTATTTAGGCACATGAACCTTCTGTTCAACCTGTTTCTAGGATAATTTCAAATCCAAACATCAAACCTATCTGTTCTAAGTTTACCAAGGCTATTCTAAGCATGAACAACCTATAAGCATCTAAGAACCATCATAAAACATGCATAATACATATGGGTATGCATACATCAACATTTGGAAATCGTTTTAATACGTTTTCAACCCAAGGAAGAGTTTAAAACAAGTAAAACCGGGGTCTAGAAACTCACCTCGTGCAACTTGGGTGTTTCTTCCTTCTAACCCATTTGCAATTGAGTTCAAACACCTAAAAACACACCAAAACACACACACACCGACACACACACAAGCATATAAGCACATAAGCATGTAACCGAGATAAAACCCATCATAAACACTTAAAAACCATGAATTCTTACCTTGAATTCAACCTCTTCTTTTCTTCTTCTTCAAAACCCATAGTTTCTCTGCTCTTTCTCTCTAAACCGATGAAAAATAGTGATGTGAAGTGAGGGTGGGCGGCCATGCCCACCTTTACACCAACTTTTGTACTTTTGTCATTTTTACACAATTAACCCCTCAACTTGGGTTTATTGACATTTCCTTTATTTATTCTTTAACTCTTATTCTTTTTTTTCTTTTTAAGAAATAACCGGGTGTTACAATATTCCACCCACCCTCGGGCTGGATTATAATGATAATAACCAACCCATAAGCACTAAAGATTTATCACCTGATGATATTAAGAAGGTTAATGTATGCAGGATCGGTGAAGGGGATTCACTTACAACATAACAACACAAAGAGCAGACTAACTAAACTTAAACAAATAGTGAATTGGATTAACCACAATAAAACACTAAGAACACAAGTAATGTAAGAGACAGAACACAAGTATATCGTTTTCAAAAATGAAGTATAAGCTTTCTTTATGTTCTATTACAAGTGTTACAAAGCATATCCAAAAAGTTACAAGAACATAAGATACTTATACTACATCCTACAGCCGGCTATACTATGAAAGCCAGCTGGATACAATTGACTAGACTCAAAACAAAATCAATTGTAAAGTCAAAAAGGCAGTTTGCCTTTTTGACTTTGTGACTGTGACATGACATAGCTCACATCCTTATCTAATACAAAAAGGATAAATTACATGAAGTAGAAAGTTTATAGACTCAAGACCTCAATGTACAGTTACAAAAAGCATGGACCTTTTCACCAACTCATACAAGTTGGTGACTTTATAGAGATGCAGCAGAAAGGTGTCTAGGTTTATAGAATAGTACATTAGATAAAGCATGTTACTAAAAGTCTTCGGAAGAAATCTATCTTCAAGAGTTGAGGCTTTGGAAGACTTTGTCTCTGAAGCTTCGGAAGACTTCATCTTTGGCTTCGGAAGATATTTGTCTTGGCTTCGAAAGATTTCACACTTAGAATATTTTGGTTGCATGTGTGAAACTTCTGAAGCATTCTTCTTCAGTACTTGTGTGGCATGCATGCAGAAAGTTGTTGGTTGCTTCAGCCTCTATGTATATTCTCTACAAACTCCCCCTAGAGTGATGCTACCAAAACTTTTGAAGACTTCAGATATCAATAGTCCTCATCAGGATGATAACCAACCCTTTCTTCATGAGATGATCAGGATCCTTCGGACTGTCAAAATGTCTTCTCATGTCAAAGAGATCATGCAGAGGCAACTAAAACATGTCTTGCCAAGTGTAGACATTCTTAATGCCATGATCTCTGATGACATGCTACCTCTCTAGATTTGTAGTGTATGTCCAGGACAGGATGGATCTTTCTGATGCAAGAGGAGCTCTTTGAATGGGAGATGATGGGGCATCCTCTGGCTGCACATCCTCAGGATGTTATGACTCATCCTGAGGTTTAGAAAATGATGTAGTCTTCTTTTTCTTCTATGGCTTTGGTTTAGAAGCCATCCTTTTCTTTCTCTTTACAACTTTTAACTAATAAGACCGGCCTACAGTACCTAATTGATCTTCATTATCTTTCTCAGTTGGGTCTTTAACTCTCACAGGTTCAGATTGAGGGTGAGTCTGACCCTGCTGTGGATCAAAAGATGAGCTTGCTAAGATTCAACAGGAAGTCCAGGTTGTGATGTCTCTGGTTGTTCAACCTCAACCTCCAGTTCAGGTGGGGCTTGACATGGAGGGGAATGTAAGTCAACCAGCTCTCCACTCTTGATCTTCTGCTTGATCACTCTGATATGCTCATCCATAGTGGATAGAGACATAGGGCCAAGTCTCCTTTCCGAGAATCCATACAACTTCAAAAAGCTTATCATCATCTGCCTCTCAGCAGATTTCTTCATGCTTTTATGGATGATGGCTCTTGACTTAACAGCTTCTTCCTTCAGCTTTCTTTTGGTTGTCTTTCTTTCTTTGACTATCTCAAGTTCAAGTTGTTTGAGATACTCAAACTCAACATTGTCATAAGATAAGGGAAGAAGTGCTTCTGCCTGGTAGAGGCCTGTGGCACTTAGGTAGTTGATCATCTTGATCCTTTCTTCTTCTTTATCTACCTAAGGTTCTTGTTGAACCACATCCTCTTGTGTAGGACTTTCTTGAACTGGGGAGAGGGTAGGCTCATGCTTGTACAATCTTTTCTTTCTTCTATCTTCTTTGATTTGTACTAACAGCTCTGTATCTTCAGCCTCCTTCTTCTCCCTTGACCTTTCCAGATCAACTAGTTTATTTAACTCTTCTAAGGGGAGAGAGATGACATTGTCTATGTCATAGTTCCTTGTCTGCAGATAGTTTATCCTATCCCTTAACTCATCATTCTGAGTATCTAGTCTGGGGGTAGCCCTGATAGCAGACTCTATGTGTCTTGCAGACTCAGAACAGGAACTTTCTCTCCTCTGCTTCCTTTTCCTCTCTCTCTCCTCCTCCTTAATCTCCTCAGATGTCATATTTCTTTTCCTTTTGTCACCCACAGACCTTTGTGACCTAGGGTGGAGAGAGCTTTGGCCTTCATTGCTTGATGCATCTTCTGAGCTCTAGCCAAAGAGAGGTTGAGAAGCACCTTCACCAGCAAGTGTCTCAAAAAGGGCATTGATCTCTACAGCAATTGTTGGTGATAAGACTAGACTCTCAAGTTATATCACTGGGCCTTCAGTCAAGGTTTCCCATATGAAGCTAATCTTAGGGTCTGCCTCAACATCCAGTTGACTGATGACATTGCCTGATTCCCACAGTCCTCTTCTTAGACTGAACTCTGCAGTGATCCTGTCTTGGATTCTTTGTGCTAACTTGTCAGCTTGTTTTGATTGGCTTGGATTGACAAGTGACATGTTGACTAAATCCAGACTGTCATAATAGTTTAGGATATGAGAATTGAAGATCTCTTACTGTCCCTGAACTTTTATGATGATTAGGGCTCTCCTGTTGCTGTCATACCTCCACCCAATGATGTGATTGGAAGATGGTGGAGATAGCCCTTGGTATCCCATCCTCAAACAGGCTCTGTATGAAAGAGTTTGTGTAATCCACATCAATGTGGACTTGAGGACATTGCTGAGAATGCACAGTTGTAAGTGAAGATGGTGAGTCCTCAGTGTCCATTCTCTCTGAAGAACTCCCAAGTTCTGTAGCTGTAATGACTTTCTCCCCCTTTTTGGTAGCATCACCCACTTGCATAGGTGAGCCAGGAGTTTGGTCAATCACATCAACAGGTTCATGTGTTCCTGGTTGAGCTCTTCTTAAAGGCCTCCCTGCTAGTTTTTCCTTAAGATATGAAATATGAAGTTGCTGATCATTGACCCTATTATACAAGGTAGTCACTTGAGATTCAAGGTGACTAACCTTGGAGACTAAATAGGTGCATGTTTTGGAAAATTTGTGCACCTTAAGTCTTAAATTCCCCTTATCTTCATTAGAAGAATCATTGGGGGATGAGATGATTGGACTAAAGTCCTCTCTCTCACCACCAGCTTCAGGTTCTTGGCTGCTAGATTTCTTCTACTCACTGGCAGTCTCAGTTGAGATGACAGTGGGCTGAGTTGCCATGGTGAGGTCTTAATGATGTAATCACTTTGGAAAGTAAGAGCCTCTTTGATATGAACATCCTGAATAGGTTCAGAAGTGTCCACCTCAGCAATAGGTGACAGATGGGGGCTAGAAGTAGGAGCCTCAGAAGCACTTATCTCTCTTTGAGTAGGGGAAAAGAAGAGAGAATCATGGTACTCACTGAAACCTAGATCTTCATCAGTGTAGAAATCAAGGTTGCGGATTGGTTGGTTGAGATCTAAAGGCTAGGGATGGTAACTGTCCCCTAAAGCTTGATCACTCAAGTGTTGAGACTCAGAGTGATGGCTTAAGGCAGTTTGGCTTATGAGCTCATCAGGCTGAGCATGAGGAACCTTAGAACTGATCCTTAAAGACATGGGACTGGTCTGCTTCTCAGGAGATGTAGGAGCTCTGATTTCTACTTCCTCCTATATGGGTGAGTGTATGGGGGCCTCCATTGACTGAATACTCTGAGCAGAGGTCCGTTTGGATTTTCTTTGGTAAGTGATGGTGATTTATGGCTATGTAGGTGGTTGGGAAGTAGCAAGTGTGGGTTCAACACTAGCTGGTGCTGCTAGGTTGTCACCTTGAGCAATGAGCTCTAACATTTTTAGGACTTGGGCTGTTTCTACCCCTGAGAAGCCAATAATGGGCTTTCTCAATATTTTAAAGATGTCAAGCTTCATCTGCCCCAGTTTTAGAATGTTACATGTTCCCCTTAACTGTGAGCCTAGTTCACAGTTGAGGATGTATTGAACATATCTATGAAACATGTAATATACTAAGGAATCTATGTTTGCAAGTAAATTAGTATAAACAAATTAAGAATACCTGAACTTGATCCCCTGAACCATTCCATGGATAATGAAGGAGTGATCCTCAAGAATCTGGTCCCATCCACCATGCTTGTTTGATAAGCTGTGGATGACCACATGGAGCAGGAATCTCCACTGGGATATGACCTTCCCTTTCCTAAAGGTCTTTATAGAGAAATCTCCCTCATACCCCATCTGCTCAAAAGAATGATTGACAACTTCTTTGGGAAAGAACACCTCACCTTCTTCATCATCCAGCTGAAGATGCATGTTGATGATGGCCGGAGTGATGAAGACTGTTCTCCCCTGCACTGTGGCAGAAAGTGCCTTCTCCCCATCCATTGCGACCTCTTGGCAGGTCTTCCAAAATTCAAGCAAATGATCCTCATATAGTGGAGGATCAATGGTTAAGGAGATGAAATAGTTGGACAAAGCTAAGAAACAACATACCTATGAGAAATAAGGATCTTTCTTAGAGCTTAACAGAGCAACCTGGTTGTGTTGCCTGTGGAGCTACATGGTAAAGTTCGGGTCATTTCTGTGAGTGGGGTTGGCCATTGTAAGGTAGCTTAAGGATGAAGAAACAAAGAAGAAAGAAATTTCAGGGAGAAATTAGGGGTTTTAAGTTTGGAGGAAGAAGCAGATGATAGAAAGAGGGGGAAATCATTAGGTTTATATGTGAAATAAGATTTCTACACACTCCCCCTCAATATCAGGTCCAAGGGATTGGTTTCTGGCTATGGGTGTCTTAGCAATCTTACAGTTAGTCATGTTGAACCTCTTGAGTATGTCCTGAACATACTTTGACTGACTAATGAAGATGCCATCTTCAACATGCTTCACTTGAATTCCTAAAGAGAAGTTGAGTTCCCCCATAGCACTCATTTCAAATCTGTCTTTCATCAGCTTCTCAAAGTCTTTGTAGAGCTTTGGATTAGTTGAACCAAAGATGATGTCATTCACATATACTTGGACTAGCAATATGTCATTTCCTTGTCCTTTGATAAAGAGAGTTCCATCTATAGTACCTCTCCTGTATCCATGTTTGCAAAGATACTCAGATAATGTCTCATACCACTTCCCGGGTGCCTGATGCAGCCCATAAAGAGCTTTGTCAAGCTTGCAGACATAATCAGGATGATAAGGATTTATAAAACCAGGTGGTTGTTTGACATACACCTCCTTATCAATCAGTCAATAAAGAAAAGCACACTTCACATCAAGTTGAAAGACCTTGAAGTTCTTGGATGCAGCAAATGTCAGGAATATCCTAATAGCTTCCAGTCTTGCTATAGGAGCAAAGATATCAGTGTAGTCAAGACCTTCTTCTTGTGTGTACCCTTGAACAACTAGTCTAGCTTTGTTCTTGATGATAATGCCTCTATCATCCTTCTTGTTCCTAAACACCCATTTGGTTACATTGGTAGTCTTCCCATAAGAAAGTTGACAAGGTTCCAAACTTTCTGCTTTTGAATTGAAGCAGCTCCTATTGTATAGCTTCAACCCAACTACCATCCTTCAGAGCCTCATCAACTTTCTTTGGCTCTATCTGGGATAAGAAACAAGAGTTAAGACAAACATTTGCTTCATGGGTTTGTCCTCTTGTTCTTACCCTTCTGACAACATCTCCAATGATGTTCCTGGTGGGGTGGGACTTGTGGATCCTTAGCTAATGGATCACAGCAAGTTATTGAGAAAGATCTAAATTAGAAAAATTTAGATTTGGCATAGATGTTTCACCCACCACATCAGCACACTTATCAAGAGAGACTTGATCCAAGGAGTGTGTGACATCATAGATGTTGTCATCTCTAGAGTGGTTATCAGCATCAAGAAAGTCTTGATCACTGTCACCGCTACCATCATTGTCTTTTGTAATTGGAGCATCTTTATCTTGTTGTGGAGCCACTGAGCTGAAATTTGAAGGCATACCGGATGTATCAACTGAGTTTGTCATTGTAGTGCCGATAGAAACCTCATTTGTAGAAGTAGTTCCAACTGGATTTGAAGATGTATTACTTGAAGGTCTTCTCAGCTCAAATCTTGGATCAGGATCACCTGTGTATAGATTTCTGCAGATCCTGAAACAGTCTCATAAGATTTGTTAAAACAGCTGGTAACTAAATCAAGATCAAAGAACCAATCAGGACTAGAACCAACCACACAAGGTGTGTGTTCATTGAAAGTGACATTGGCTAACTCCTCAACAATTCTAGTTCTGAGATTGTATACTCTATAAGCCTTAGCTTGGGAAGAGTATCCAATGAAGTGTCCATCATTTGATTTCTTAGCAAATTTGGCAATTTGATCCTTGGTATTCAAGATGGTGCAAGGACACCTAAATGACCTAAGAAAACCAGTGAAAGGTTTCCTATTATGCCAAAGTTTTTAAGGAGTCTTGCCATGAGTCTTGATTACTAAAACTCTGTTCTGCACGTAGCTGGCAGTGTTGACTGCCTGGTGTTTATTGTACGATTTGGTCTATCTATGTACTACCCAGAAGGTGATGGGCATCTTAGAGTCAAACAACATGGTTCTTGCAGCTTCAATCAGTGTCCTATTTCTCCTCTTAACAACACCATTCTGCTGAGGAGTCCTTGGAGCACTGTATTGTCTTGAAATAGCCTTTTCATCATAGAGTGCATCGAGGATTTGGTTCTTGAATTCAGTTCCCTGATCACATCTTATGATTTTGACCTTGTGATCAGATTGATTCCTAATCTTCAAGATGAAACTTTTTAGAATCTCAGGAGTCTCATCCTTAGTTCTAAGGAAGAAGACCAAAGTGAATCTTGTAAACTCATCTATGATCACTAAACAGTAAGAGGTCCTTCCTAGACTCATTACACTAGTGGGGCCAAAAGATCCATATGTAGCAAGTGCAGGGGTGTAGTGATGGAGTTCCTTTCCTTAGGCTTGTGAGATACCTTGTGTTGCTTCCCTTTCAGGCATGCAACACAGTGGTCATCCCTTGTAAACTCTTTCTTTGGCATTTCAGTTACCAAATCATTCTTAATCAATTTATTCATGTTTTTAAATTTTACATGGCACATTCTTTTATGCCATAGGAAAGACTAATCACTATTGGCTTTAGACAGAAAGCATGAAACTTCTCCAGAGGGAGATATTTCTTGCAAATCTATCTTGTACATGTTCCCTTTCTTGGGGGCTCTAAGCAGAATATGCTCATGAGGAATGACCACCCCGAGCTTGAGAACAATGCACTCATGCTCAGTAAAGAGCATGTTATGACTATGATCACAAAATTGGGATACACTCAGAAGATTGTACCCAAGCTCCTTGACAAACTTTACCCTTTTAATGCTGAGCTTACCATTTGTGACCTTGCCCCTTCCTAAAATGTAACCACCTTCATCTCCTCCAAATTCAACTGGCCCTCCATCAATCCTTTCAAAGTTTTGGAGTAGTGACCTATTACCTGTCATGTGCCTGGAACAGCCGCTATCAACGATCCAGACATTTCTGTTTGTCTTCAGCTGTCCCTGCACAAAGAAAATGATTTGTTACATTTGGAAACCCAAGCCTTTCTTTTCTTGGGCTCATTAAGAGAAATAGAGTGTAATGCAACAGTAATAGATCCTATGGTTGTGCTAGGAGGATCTTGAGCTATTGTTGATGGAGAATTCTCAGTCACTTGGTCTTTCTTAGACTTCCTCACCACCTTTGGAGTCTTGGACTTGACCTTCAATACTTTAGAAGCTTTTGATACTTTGGAAGTTTTGATGACTGAGCCTTCGGAAGAACCTACAGACACTGCTGCAGACTTCAGTGCTTTGGAAGTATTCCTTCCTTCCAAGACCAACTTTTCTTCTGAAGGAAATTTTCCACTTGCCTTCTTTTTAGATTTGGAGCTTCCAAAGGAAACAAATTTTCATTTTGAAGCTTGAATCTTCTTGGAACTCTTGGAAGTCTTTGTCTTGGTCATGTGAAGAGTACCTTTAGGATTGTATGGACAATCCTTAGCAAGATAAGTAGTACTTTCACACATGACACACTCAATTTTCTTCTTCCCAAGAGATTTTTGCTGGGAACAAGACTGACTTTGGTCACATCCCCTCTCCCCCTTCATCTTTGCAGATGCTGAGACAGTTCTTTTGGGCTGGGATCTGTTCTTGGAGTTTGATGGTTCAGGCTGTGCAGCAGTGGTACACAACAGATCAGTCTTCTTCTTGGTACTGAGATGATTTGAACAAGAACCAGATTTCTTAGCAGAAGAGTTTAGGTTGATGTCTTCAGTCTTTACTACTTCAAATCTTGCAAGGATAAACACTTGTTTCTGCCTGGAATCAAAAGTAGCCTTGATCTCTTGAGCCTTCCTTGCTTTCCTCTTGCTCTTCCTGATCAAGTTCTTTCTCATTGACTTGGTCATCACAGTCTTCTTCTTCTCCTTAGAAGGATAGTGGCCCTTATTAGAATCCTTCTCTTCACTCTTTCAGAGGAATTCTTCACTATCACTTTTTCATCCTCTTCACTTCAAGAATCTATGAGAGGAAGCTCATCTTCATAAGTTCCACACCTAGGTTATCTTACAGACAAGATTGTGTGTGGAGGAGTTATCTCATTTGATCCTAGTCCCTGCTTGTTCTGATAGCACACTTTGTTGTGCAGGGATGAGGATATCATGTTCTTGAAGGTCTCTTCTTCAAGAACACATTTGTCTGCCCTGGCTTTGCTAATCACAAGCTCAGCCTGGTACCTAGTTAGCTTGGTTATGAGATCCTTGATCTGTGTCCAAAAATTTGTGTGCTCATGTTTTGGAACTAAAATGGTTTTCTCTAGGTCCTTAATCTTTAGTTTATAATCATTTTTAGACTTTCCAAAATCAGCTTTTAAAATGTTTAAGGACTTAAAATCAGATCTTATTTCCAAGTTATAGGACCTGTATCTATTAACTTTAGCAATGCATTCAGGGGTACGGAGATGTTCCAATACCTTGGCTTCATCATGATCTGCCATCAGTGCTTGGTTTGGAGAGGCATATTCCACCTGAAAGCTCCAGTCAAAGCCTCCTTCTTTAACAACAACAACAGCCTGCTACTTTGGCTTCTCATCCTGGGAGGCTTTGTCAGTGTAGTTGGGTCTGGACGGTGTTTGGCCACCATTTGTTCTAGGTGACTTACACTCCCTGGCAAAATGGCCATCAAGTTATAGTTGTAAAACTTGACTTTACCTTTGTCCAGACCAAACTATCCACTGGTTGCATTGCTTGGAAACTTCCTTCCAGTCCGCTTGTAAAACTTCTTGGCTCTATGAGTGAGAAAAGCCATCTGCCAGACTATCTCCATGTATTCTAGATCATCTGGATGGATACAGTCCAGGTCTTCAAGGTTGAACAGAAAGCTACCACAACATTTGCTTCGTGGGTTTGTCCTCTTATTCTTAACCCGGTGACAACATCTCCAATGATGTTTGTAGTGGGGTGAGACTTGTGGATCCTTAGCTGAGGGATCATAGCAAGTTGCTGAGAAAGATCTAAATTAGAAAAAATTAGATCTAGCATAGATGTTTCATCCACCATATCAGCACACTTATCAAGAGAGACTTGATCCAAGGAGTATGTGACATTATTGATGTTGTCATCTATGGAGGGGTTAATAGCATCAAGAAAGTCTTGATCACTGTCACCACTACCATCATTGTCTTCTGCAATTGAAGCATCTTTATCTGATTGTGGAGCCTCTAAGCTGGAATTTGAAGGCGTACCAAAAGTATCAACTGAGGTTGTCATTGTAGTGCTGATAGAAACCTCATTTCCAGAAGTAGTTCCAAGTGAAGCTGAAGATGTGTTACTTGAAGGTCTTCTCAGCTCAAATCTTGGATCAGGATCACCTGTGTTTAGATTTTCTGCTGATCCTGAAACAGTCTCATAAGATTTATTAAAACAATTGGTAACTAAATCAAGATCAAAAAGCCAATCAGGACCAGAACCAGCCACACAGGGTGTGTGTTCACTGAAAGTTACATTGGCTGACTCCTCAACAATTCTAGTTCTGAGATTGTATACTCTGTAAGGCTTAGCTTGGGAAGAGTATCCAATGAAGTGTCCATCATCTGATTTCTCAGCAAATTTGGCAATTTGATCCTTGGTGTTCAAGATGGTACAAGGACATCCAAATGACTTGAGAAAACCAATGAAAGGTTTCCTCTTGTCCCAAAGTTCATAAGGAGTCTTGCCATGAGTCTTAACTACTAAAACTCTATTCTGCACATAGTAGGCAGTGTTAACTTCCTTTGCCTAGAAGGTGATGGGCAGCTTAGAGTCAGACATCATGGTTCTTCTAGCTTCAATCAGTGTCCAGTTTCTCCTCTTAGCAACACCATTCTGCTGAGCAGTCCTTAAAGCACTGTATTGTTTTGAAATACCTTTTTCATCACAGAATGCATCAAGGATTTGGTTCTTGAAGTTAGTTCCCTGATCACAACTTATGATTTTGACCTTGTGATCGGATTGATTCTCAATCTTCAAGATGAAACTTTTCAAAATATCAGGAGCCTCATCCTTAGTTATAAGCAAGAAAACCCAAGTGAATCTTGTAAACTCACCTGTGATCACTAAACAGTAAGAGGTCCTTCCTAGACTCATTACACTGGTACGGCCAAAGAGATGCATATGTAACAAGTGTAGGGGAGTAGTGATGGACTTCTTTTCCTTAGGCTTGTGAGATACCTTATGTTGCTTCCCTTTCAGGCATGCAACAAAGTGGCCATCACTAGTAAACTCTTTCTTTGGCATTCCAGTTACCAAATCATTCTTAATCAGCTTATTCATGTTTTTAAAGTTTAGATGGCACATTCTTTTATGACATAGGAAAGACTCATCACTATTGCCTTTAGACAGAAATCATGAAACTTCTCCAGTGGGAGATGTTTCTTGTAAATGCATCTTGTACATGTTCCCTTTCCTGGGGGCTCTAAGCGGAATATGCTCATGAGGAATGACCACCCCGGGCTTGAGAACAATGCACTCATGCTCAGTAAAGAGCATGTTGTTGGGATTCAACAATGGAATAAACTGAAGCTTACCAAATCATAATTACATCCAACTGAAGATCTCATTGTACAATTTCAGAGACCAAGTTAATTACAACAAAACAAGACAATTCAACATGACAAAGTTACATCAAGATAATTAGAAACTCAAAATTAGGTCATGTTGTAATATTAGTATAAATAGACCCACTAGTGCATTTATGCAGGTGTGGCTTTTGTGTGTGTGTTTCTTATGGTGTAAATCACCATCAAAGGATAAATCCTCTCCTTTGGGTGGGTTTGATTTCACCAGCCATCAATGATTATCATTGTAACTTGTTTATCAACGTCAATGAAATCATAACATTATTATTATCCATCTCTTTGTTCTATGATTCACACACGTCCACCCATCTTAATTTTGATTTCTAGATCTGAACATGATGAATCCTAAGATCCAAGCTCAATGAATCTGAAATATTGATTTAGCAAAATGGTATCAGAGCTGTTGGTTACTGGATTTATCTAGTTTTCAGATCTGATTTCATCTTTAATGATGTCAAGAACAATGATGAAAAGAAGAAAAATGAAAAACAAAGTCTCAGTTCATCAAAAAAGCCACCTGTTCATACCCAAAATCAGAAGAAAAACCAACAAATCTGTTCAACTATGGTACGATTTGAAGAATCTTGAACATGCTCATGATTATTCCTTCAAAATTCGATGCAATTGAATAAGATTAACATCAAAAAGGAAGAAAACACATTTGTTCATCTCAAAAATCAAGAAGAAAAATCACAGATCTGTTCTAATATGGTACGATTTGAAGAAATATAGTCATTCATTGGATTATTCCTTCAAAATTCGATGCAATTGAACACGATCATCATTAAAAACAAAGAAAAGATGAAGAAATGGAAGCTATTGCTGATTTCCCGACCTCCACTGCAGTGTGAAATCTTTTTTGTTCAAGTCTGAAAACAAATGCGGATGAACAAAAACAAATGCGGATGACGCATGAAGTTGTTCAGGCGTATGGACTATTTAGGCGCGTGAACACTTAGTCGCATGGCCATTCGAACACATGAGAACTTCACTTCACCAAGTTTGAGTGTATTTAACATTATAACATTATGCATAACACTTCAAACAATCACAAACCTATATAATTACGTCAATATGCGTTAATCAACTCATTAATGAAATATTTAAACATTATAAACACAACCAAATATTTGTATTTCATTAAATGCCCAATAGTTACATAAGTGTAAGACATATTACATTCAAATCAGGATCTAGGTACATATATGTATCAACAAACTCCCCCTTGGACCTAGATCTATCTAATGTCTTACCTTCTGCATCACCTCTTCATACTTCTTGTACTTTTCCTCTCTTGTGACTCCTGCATGTATCTTGAACGCAAAGCAGAGTCTTATGACATTTTGGAATTGGAGGGCTTGTACAATATCTTGCGGGTCATAGAATAGTGGCCACTTGTATAATGTGTAGACATCATTATCAGACAAGTTAGTGAGCCACATTGGGTCAAACACCCTGATGGTATCCATTTGTCCCTCTTTATTTAGAACTATGACCGCCTCCCTGGTTCTCCAATCATAGTACCACCACTTAAAGTGTGGAGTGAAGTCCTGTGGCATTTCCCTGAGAGGGATTCTAGACATTGTTCTTGGGGGACTCCACTTCAGCACTATTTTGGGCTTACTAGTGATGGAGTCAACTTCAGATCGTCTGATATACCTCGTAGGTTGTTTAGGTTTGAAGTTGACCCACCTGGTGTGGTACTCTTTCTTTAAGGTTAACGCCTAACATCTTTAATTTCATTTGTTTACGTCGTTTAGTTAGGTTATTTGAACACAATTGTTACAGTTTTTCTAAGGGGTCTGATTGTCTAGATTCTATAGCAATGTGAGTGGTACAACAATGGTTCTGCACCGCAAATTACCTGTAAAGTCAATAGAAGTCGTCAGTACACAAAAAACAATAGTCTTCAAGGCTCAAATGGTGATCAAACGAAATTTGGGCAGAGTAACGTTAGTCGTGCGAATTAGGGAAAATTTTGGAGTGATGAGACTCTGCGACCAATTCACCCTCTCTTTATACTCAACCTAAATTCAATCGTACGACTGGGCTAATACGCACATTTCATTCGGGTGAATGGGCTTCAGTCGTGCGATTGGTTCAGTTGGCCCCTTTAGTCGTCCGACTGGAGTTCAGTCGTGCGACTTACTCATTCGTTTGCTCTTAAACAGCCGATTGGGTCATTCGTATGGGCCATTCGGTTGAATGGTCCATACTCATGGTCCATTCGTACGAATAGCTCCCATTTGCATGATAAGTCCATACTCATGGTTCATTCGTGCAAATGGGTCATACTTATGAAATTTTCTACATTTACCATTTGCCATTTAAAACCTTTTTTAAGCTTTCGAATCAACATTATACACATTTGATCATCTTAGACGTGACCCATTTATCTTTTGAAAACACATGTGGTAGGAACAACTACCTCCGATCCAAGATTATGAACATTTGGTTCAGCATCTGAGGTAGTACGAGTTTGAGGATCCGAAGTCGAAGAAGCATCACTGTTAGATGTTTGTGGACTTGCAGGAATTGGTACCTGTGTCTCCTGATTGTTCTGGTCATCCTCTGTAGATTCATCTTCTGAGGAGGAGTCACTGTCTTGTAGTGCTCCCCCTGAGTGATGAGATGATTCTCCCTGTGAGCTCGATGATGTTGGATCACGATATGGTGTATTCAAGATATCATACATCATTCGTGTAGCTAACTCATCATCAGAAGGGGAGATAGGGATGTTGAAAGAGTTGAAGAATCCATCATAGTCGAAAAAGTAAGCGGGTCCTTTTCCAGTAGGGGGTGTGGTATATCGCTGAACATCAACATTACACCACACTTCTACTAAACCCGTTGAGTTGTTGTAAACTCTCTTGTTCGGTATGTTGTTTTCTAAGAAGATCCCTTCATCAGTCTTCTCGCTAAATTTTGCTTCTTGAGTTTTATTCAGAAGTGTGCACGGCGCGCCAAATGGTTCGAGATACTCCACATTAGGTTTACGACATTGTAGTAATTCGTAACATGTCTTGCCATGGCGCTTGACTACCAGGACTCATTTAATGTATAACATGCATTAGCTACTACCTCATTCCAGAATTGGATAGGCAGTTTCGAGTCTGCTAGCATTGTCCATGCTGTCTCTATCAAGCTTCTATTCTTTCTCTCAGCAACACCATTCATCTGAGGCATGTAGGAAGAGGTGAACTGGTGCAAAATTCCCTTTTCCTTGCAGTAAACCTCCATCCACTGATTCTTAATTTTAGTCCCGTTGTCTGAGCGTACCTGTCTCACCTTCAGCTTGTAGAGAGATTCCAGTGTGGTTACTAATTCTTTGAATGACTCAAATGTTTCTGACTTGGACTTCAAAAACATTACCCAAGAGAATCTTGAGTAGTCATCAGTAACCACATAACAGTACAGGTCACCTGCAATGCTCTTTGTACTGACTGGACCAAACAGATCCATGTGAAGAAGTTCAAGAGGAAGCTCGATAGAATGAACTTTCTTTTCCTTATAAGTCTTCTTTGTCTGTTTGCCTTTCTTGCATGCTACACAGAAATCAGGAAGTTGGAAATTTTTGACGTTAACACCTCGCACTAGATCCTTCTGAATCAAGTGATTCATATTCCGTTGATTTATGTGTCCCATTCTCCTGTGCCAGGAAATGGAGTCCTTCTCAGTAGCTTTTGATAGGAAGCACTGAACTTCATGATCCGTTGTAGAAGCCGTTATGAGATCCAAAACATAAAGGTCTTTATATCTTGAAGTTGTCATCAGAACTTGGTCCTCCGGAATCACATAGTCTTTCTTTAGGACGTAACACTTCTTGTTGTCAAATATGACTTTAAACCCTTTGTCACATATTTGGCAAACAGAGAGTAAGTTGTTTTGAAGTTGTTGAACGTAGTTCATTTTGTCAAATTTAACTTTCTGATTTCCAACCTCTCCCTGAGCTATGATATAACCTCCTTTGTTACCAGCAAACGAAACATGCCTGCCTTTTATTAGTTTGACGTTTGATAAAAGAGCCCTGTTTCCTGTCATGTGCCTGGATGCTCCGCTATCTACAATCCACGTGTTGTTTTCAGCACTGTAGCGAACACCCTGCACATACAATTTAAAGCATTAGTTAAGGTTAGGAACCCAAGCCTTTACTGGCTTGGGTTTCCCAGAGGCATCACACATCATGAATTCAACCCATTGACCCTTAGAGGGTGAGGGTAGCTCAGGTGCCTTCTTGTCATCATTATCAGACACAGAGGATGACTTTTCTTTCCATAAGCCAGATTTGTGTAAGGCCTATTTGTGATAAACAGACGACTGGCTAATGGGTTGAACTTTGGGTTCATTAGTTCTTCTAGGTGGAGTTAAAGAACTCCTCTTAGAAGACCTAGGTTTTGAGTTCTGAAGTTCAATTTTCTTCCTAGGTGTCTGAAAGTAAGGACAAAAGAAAGCAATGTGTCCACACTCTCCACAGTTGTAGCATGACCTGCTATCAACTTTATGATTAAACTTTCGTTGTGGAGATGTGTGTGACATCCTAGTGACATCATTTTGTTTGGGTTTTGACTCTACTTCTTTTGATGTATGATGTTGTTTAGCAAACTTAACTGTTTTGACATTCTTAACAACTTTTCCATTTTGGTTAACTGGACTTTGACGTGGGACTTGTGTAAGGTTAACATTAACAGTCTTTTTAGGTTCAGATTTGACTTTGTTTAACCCTGACTTTATATTAGCCTTTTCAAATTCTTTTTCCAGATTAACACAAGGCATTTTACCCTTTGCCTTTGAAGTGGCCTCCTTTTGTTTTGTTCCAAATTCAATGGAAGAACCTGAGGAATTTGGATCACTTACAAGAGGAGTAGACACCACATGATCCTTGATAGGATTGTTACTTATTGGTTTACACTTAGTGTTCATCAAGGTTTTAGGGGGTGGTGGAACCACTTTATAGCCCAAGCCCTCCCCATTATTACGCTCTCTCACTAAATGTTGGACAATATGAGATGAACTTGTCCAACTATGCAGTTTTTGCTTTACCGAGTTAACTTCTACTTCTAAGACTGCTTTTTGTTTCTTAGTGTCTTCTAGGGAGTTAAGATAGTACCTAATGTCATTAGCTTGGTTAAATGCTACTACTTCAGTTTCCCTAAGCTGTTTATTCAACAGGTCTACCTTTTCTTTGTAACTATGCTCATTTTGTTTTAAAACTATATTTGCCTCAGTGCACAGTTTCAAATCCTTTACTAGGCTATCATTATGATCTAGCAACCTAGCAAATTTATGATCTATGCTTTCTCTATATTTATCACAGTCAGAACAAGCATGATTTTTGAAAAGTTTGTCAGTAGAACTTACCTGAGGAGGTTCTGATGAGGTAGTCATCAGTGCAGCATCAGATGTCTCTGGTTCTGGTGATTCTTTCTTTGTTGTAGATGTCCCTTCTTCAGGCTTGTAGCTGACCTCTGTTGCAGTTTCTTCACTATGTGACATCGCTATCTCAACTGCTATATCTCTTTCACTTGCGGAATCATCATCTAAGTCATCCACCCTCGCAATATTGGATTCTCCGGAGATACAAACCTAAAGCTCCAGTCCTGTCCTTCATCATCATGGGCGGTCAAAGCTTTTGGATCCTTCCCTGATGATGTAGAACTGCTAGCTTGCTTGTCTTGACTAGTGAAGGACGAGAATGGATTCCCGTTTCCAGTCTTCTTTGGCTTCACACATTCTCTTTTGAAGTGCCCCTTTTCTCCATAGTTGAAGCAGGTCACCTTGGTCTTGTCGAAACCAAAAGTAGTGTCCTTAGTAGCAACCAAGTTTTGTCCGGTCTTCTTCACGGACTTCTTTGCTCTCCGAAAAGCACTTGCTAAGGCCCACATAATATCCATCCTTTCCAGTTCTGTCTCATGAACCTGCTCGTAGTCCTCATCTGCCAGATGGCAGTTTCCAATTTTTCCAGTAATGAGTCCATCATAGGAATGGACCACTACTGCCAAGAGATCCATGTGCTCTCGAGCTACTTCTACTGTCACGTTTCCAAGATTCTCAGTCTTCAGTCTGGTAGCATTTGCTTCGGATCCGATATATTGGGTACTAGAAGTCCCTGCCATTTCTGATCCTGAAGGAGAGACTTGTGAAGGACCAGATGAGCTTGACACAAAAGCAGTCTGAAGAGGTGCTCCAGACGTCTTAACTTGACAAGTGGCATTGTACAAAGCTGGAGTCTGAGTGTACAAAGACTTCTGAGCTCGATACTTCATCCTTAGTGCTTCTTCTCGCAGCTTTAGTATGAAATCATTGATGTCCAACTTTGATAGCAATCCATTCTATCTCAGATTTGACACAAAAGAAGCCAAACTTTCTGGCAACCCGTCACAAAATTTCACACTTTATCTTCCATGGTAGTTGTGACACCATGTGTGTGCAGCTCGCTCATCAAATGGTAGAATCTATCAATGACATCGTCTAAACTCTCTTTTCCCATCGATGAAAAGTTGTCAAATTCTTTCTTCAGTTCCTTAGCTTTAATTGCCTTCAACGAAGCATTCCCGTCATATCTTTTCTCTAGCTCATCCCATAACTTCTTGGCTTGTTTATTCTCTGAGAATTGGTGAAAATGTCCTTAGGGATAGACTGTGTTAGCAATGCATATACTCTCTTTTCAGCATTATATTTAACTTTCTGTGCATCAGTCATTCCTCTTAGAGTATGTTTCACGCCATCTGCTCCCACCGGCATACTTTATCCAGTCTCAATAGCTTCCCACATATTTGGATCCACTCCATTGAGGTAGATCTCAAAATGTTGTTTCTAGTGGGGAAACTCATCTAATGTTATAAGCTTTGGGGGTTTATTATGATTCCCCACGTCACTCTCCAGTAGAAGTAAGTTCTGAATCCGTGAGTCCTTCCCGGCTGTAAACGCTGACAACTGATCCTCCATCTCGATCAACTTTAAGTTTCTTAAACAATCTGTTAACTGGTGTGAATGGAGCGATGCGAATGGACTACCCGTGCGAATGAAACTATCCAACTGGTTCAATTGTGCGGCTGAACTAAGCGATTGGTCCAGTCGTATGAGTCAAACTGATGCGTATGAACAATGCGACCTGTAGGCTTAGTCGTACGAATGAAGATGCGACTGAGTTCAATCGTACGTCTGGGGATGCGAATGAAGTCCAGTCGTGCAATTAGGTCAATCGGGCGACTGAAGCTGCTGTTTTTCGAAAATTTCTAGGTTTAACGTGTTTTAGCCGTAAAAAACGAATTTTCACCAACCCTAATCGCCTTATGCCGTAGAAACCAAAACTTGATGAGCAGGAGACGTCCAAGACAACTTTTGACACAAAAAGATTGCGTTTTTTAGTGAAAAAACACAACCTTTGTATCAAAATTGATTGAATCACACATAATCAAGAGCCAAAGCTGTGATACCACTTGTTAGGATCTAGTATTCAAACGAAATACAAACTAATTAACATGTAGACCAAACCAAATAGTGCGGAATCCTATTTGATTGGCGATCCAATAAGTGAGAACGCACGTAGACACAATAAGATATTGTATCTAACGTGAAAAATCGATTAGGAATCGATCAGCAACGTTCTGTGAACTTGGAGTACGAACTTAGAGGCTTCCGGACGGCTAGGGTACGTCGGGAATTGAATAGGAATGAATGCTCCTTAATTGTTACGTTTTTCCATGAATTAAGTGGTATTTATAGGTTAAGGTTGCTCATTCGGGCGACTGAACCATTAGCATGGTTCAGTCGTGCAATTGATCCATGCGTTTGATCCATTCGCATGACAGAGCTTTCACTCGTGCGACTGAGTTAGACGCATGAAGTTGTTCAGGCGTATGGACTATTTAGGCGCATAAACACTTAGTCGCATGGCCATTCAGACACATGAGAACTTCACTTCACCAAGTTTGAATGTATTTAACATTATCACATTATGCATAACACTTCAAACAATCACAAACCTATATAATTACGTCAATATGCGTTAATCAATTCATTAATGAAATATTTAAACATTATAAACACAACCAATATTTGTATTTCATTAAGTACCCATAGTTACATAAGTGTAAGACATATTACATTCAGATCAGGATCTAGGTACATATATGTATCAACAACTGTAATCCGAATGTGATACGACCCATATCCAATACCAAGAAGTATTTTCAAGAGATTCTAACCTTTGTTAGAATATATTAGGAAGAGCTTAATCTGAGGGGGAGAACATCAATGAATTGTGCCAGAACATCAATTGATCAAGAAGACATGTGACAGAAAAGATCTTCAAATTCAAGGTTTGTCAAGCATCAGTTTAGGGGGAGTATTCTTGGGATTCAACAATGGAATAAACTGAAGCTTACCAAATCATAATTACATCCAACTGAAGATCTCGTTGTACAAGTTCAGAGACCAAGTTGATTACAACAAAACAAGACAATTCAACATGAAAAAGTTACATCAAGATAATTAGAAAGTCAAAATTAGGTCATGTTGTAATATTAGTATAAATAGACCCACTAGTGCATTTATGCAGGTGTGGCTTTTGTGTGGGTTTCTCATGGTGTGAATCACCACCCAAGGAGAAATCATCTCCTATGGGTGGGTTTGATTTCACCAGCCATCTATGATTCTCATTGTAACCTGTTTATCAACATCAATGAAATCATAACATTATTATTATTCATCTCTTTGTTCTATGATTCACACACGTCCACCCATCTTAATTTTAATTTCTAGATCTGAACATGATGAATCCTAAGATCCAAGCTCAATGAATCTGAAATGTTGATTTAGCAAAATGGTATCAGAGCGATATTCTTACTGAAACTGATATTTTTACTGAGTTTGAGTAAGAGTGATATTCTTACTGAGAATCGAATATGATAATCAAGTCAGTGATTGAGTGTCGGAAACAAACAATCAAAGAACATTCAATGCAAGAAAATTACTCATAAATGTTGTTTGTATTGATATATGAAAGTTGATAAGTTACATAGAATAATTACAACAAAAATTCTCTATCTATCAGCCGTCCCCTCAGTACGAGGTTAACTATTCTATTTATCGGCAGACAAGATGCCTTTACAAAATGACTAACTACCCCTAACCTATTACATCAAAAACTAGTCTAAGTCTTGATCCACATCTCTGCTTGTTCATTCGCATTGACAAATGCGGATGAGTTAATCTTGATCAGCATTTCTACTTGATCATCAGCAATAGTAAGTTGGTCATCCGTATTAGTTAATGCGGATGAACAAATACTTGTGCGCATTTGGTTGGTCATCCGCATTTGTCAATGCGGATGAGCAAAGTCTTGTCCGCATCTTCTTTTGTTCTTCCGCATTTGTCAATGCGGAAGAGTAACTTGTTCTTCAGCATTATTATTATGTCTTCTGCATTAGTCAATGCGAAAGAGTAAACACTTGTCCGCATCAGAGTTTTGTCTTCCGCATTAACTAATGCGGAAGATAACGCTTGTTATTTTCTTGGCAGATCTTCATCCGCATTTCATCTTGGACTTATGGGATTCCAGCTGAGCAATCATCAATTCACCCATTGAGTTGGCATGTATGATCCTTTCAGGCCCCAACAATACTCCCCCTAAGGATTATACAGCCTAGTTTTCCTCAATGTTCAGGATGTGATTGATGTTGTGATGATTCAGCAGGGTCTTCAAGAGGTAGTATGAATGCAGCTTTAGTAGGATCCAGGATAGCCTTGATCATGTTTACAAAATCAATTGCTTCTGGCATCCTGTCTCTACTTAGCACATGTATCTTCATTCTGCTCATGTTGTAGATGGCTTCGATTGGTAACGTTTTCAGTGAAATAGGTTCCCAGATGGAGATTGTAGAAAGACCATCTCTATGAATCAATAAACTTCCTCCTACATCCACTTCAAGTTTGATAATATTTCTAAGTTGCAGTGTTGTTTTCTTCTACTTTCTTTTGTCTGTTTTAATATTTATTCTATCATAGACCAGTCTCAACAACTTAATGCATTTAAGAAAGAAGTGCATGTCTTGTTCACCCATTTGTTATTTAATTCCCTGAAGTTCCTGGTATAAATGTAGTGGATGTATAATTCATCAAGTAATCTTACTTCATATCCACTGAATAGTCTTATGTCAGCTCCTTCCTTTCCTCCCCACTTCCTTCCTATCACCATCTCATAGGTTTTCTCATCATAGTATACATTTGAGATGGGAGTGGAGGAATGAGTACCAGATACTACTTTCCTTTTCAATGATTCAGTAGGCTTTACCTTCAACTCAGGGAATACAATTTCCTCTGCTTACACCTTTCTCTTCTTATCCAGGGGATTGACAAATGTTTTATCTTTTCTCAAGCAATTGTCTTTAATGAATTGAAGTTGTTTGTTCTTCTGAACATCTTAAGTATGTTCTCAAATTCATAACCCTTGAACATAGCTGCATGATTGATCAGTTCAAGTTGAGCTAGTTCCTTCAAATCATGAATCTTAAGGGCATTTACTAGAGCTGAGTACTCTGTAAAGAATTGTACTAGCCCTGAGATTCTCTTCAGCATGAACATGTTCCATGTGCTGTCATACTTCCAGGCTATTATCTTTTGATCTACCTTGCCCTTGGGAGTAGACACCCCTCTGATCAGTTCTGCAGTAGTCAGTCCTTCTTGCAGCTTCAACTGAGATGGTTCTGCAGACCATTCAAGGTATTTGTAGAGCACTAGGGCAAGTAGTTCTTGGTCTTTTTGGTTCAACAACATGTCTTCAGCTGACACTCTGCTTCTAGGTTTGGTCCTTGTCAATTCTTCTTCCAGTTTCTTGAGTTTATCTTTCTTTTCATTGATCAATTGAAGAGTTGTAGCCCTTAAAGAATTTGTCTTCATGTTGGCAATCCTTCTTCTTGTGAATCCCTGACTTGAGAGATATTCCTTCATTTCCTTATCAGACATGTTATAAGGACCAAGAAATAATGATTCATGGGATGAGGTTGATTTCTTCATTTGAGACAGTTTTTATAGGGGACCCCTTCTTGGTAGTGGGATTTTATACTCTGTTGATTTCTTCAAAGATGAATCTTTATGTTTTGGAGTATCCTTTGTCATTTTCTTCTCAAATTCATTTTCTATTGTTGGATCAAGCAACAATTTCACTTTCTCTTCCTCCTTCTTCATTCTCTCATAAGTCATTCCAAACACTTCATCAGGATCATAGCCTTGATTGATATAAAACATGGCCTTAATCATCAAGTCATCAGTATGTGCTTTCTTACCATGTCTTCCACCGCCTATTCTTCTTTAATAGGACTGTCCATGAGAACATCCTTTTCTACTTCATATTCAGCAAGAAATAATGATTCATGGGATGAGGTTGATTTCTTCATTTGAGACAGTTTTTGTAGGGGACCCCTTCTTGGTAGTGGTATTTCATACCCTGTTGATTTCTTCAAAGATGAATCTTTATGTTTTGGAGTATCCTTTTGTTGGTTCTGTTGGACCAAAAGAACCAATGAGCCTGATCAGAAAAACCTCTAAGTCCCACAGACATCACAACAACTGCTGAAGACTTGATCAACTGTTTGACAAAGTCTGAAGACTTCAACAGCTGAAGACTAAAGTACTGAAGACTTCAAACAGCTGAAGACCAAAGTCTGAAGATCAAAAGCTGAAGACTAAAGTACTGAAGACTTCAACAGCTGAAGACTAAAGTACTGAAGATCAACAGCTGAAGTACAAAGACTGAAGACATCAGCTGATGACAATAGCTGAAGTTCAAGTACAAGTACTGAAGTCCTCAGAGTTTGTTACAACAACTGAAGAAGCATTCTTCAGTTGTTGTGATGGTTTCCTTTCAGTTGTTTTCTTTTTTGTTTCAGTATTTGTAAAATGACTGAAGAGCATGTTCTTCAGTCGTTGTAGTTTCAGTAGTTTCTTTTCACTAGTTGTAGTGACAGTTAACACTTAGTATTTTTGTAAGAAGATGTCAGCTGTTTTGACATCTTCAGTAGTTGTGTTAACTTTCAGTAGTCTGAATAATTCTGTTAGATGTCACTATGAAATGACATCAGCAGACGTCACATCTCCTATATAAGGAATGTTCCACCACGACATTCTTATATAAGGGATGATTGACCTGATTGTAAGTGTGACATTTTGCCACCACGAAAGCGCGTATTGGATGAAATATTCGATTTGCAGAATTCTTTCTATAATCGTTTGTTCTTACTTTGAATATTACTGTATTCTTGTGAATTGTCTAATTCATTGTTTGATTTCCGCTGCAATACTCTCTAATCAATCAAACGTAGATCACTGATCCTAACAATTGGTATCAGAGCAGGTTAATATTTGATCTATCTAACAATTGATCATTGAAACTGCTAATCGATATCTGCATTTGATTGAATTAGCATATTTGCAAGAATCGGTTATAGTTAAATTGAATTTCTGCTACTTTCGTTTTATTGCTTTCTGTTTTCACTTGGTTCAATTTGGTCTATTGTGTTCTGTTCTAAATCTGTTAAAACTTAATTGATTTTGGTTGAATCTGAGAATGACTACTCCTTCTAATGACCCTCACAATACCGTTCTTCAACCAAGCCTTCGATGCTGGTTAGGACTGAGTATAACATATGGCAACGAAGAATGCTTCATCACCTGTCTGTTAACAGTTCATGCTGTTGGACATCGGTGGTACATGGTCCACATAAGCCTATGGTGAACAATCCGGAAACCAATCAAATGGTTCTGAAGAAGAAGGAACAATACTCAGATGAATATCGGAAACTGTTTGAGATTGATGCTAAAGCCCATGGAATTCTGGCCATGGCACTGCCGAATGAAATCTATTCAGGGCTTATGCATCATGAAACTGCTCATGACCTCTGGAATGCACTGAAGGAACAATTTGGTGGAGTTGATGAGGTCTTAGCAAACAACAGAGAAATCCTTGCCCAACAATATGAAACATTCTCTCATAGGAGGGTGAGACACTGACTCAACAGTTTGAGCGTTTTTCCAGTTTGATCTCTAAGCTAAAAATGGTCAAACATGAATATACCAATAGCCAAGTGAACAACAGATTCCTTAGATCACTGCCTGAGAGATGGGACACATACATTATTGTCCTACGCTCCAGTGCAAATTTGGATAAACTATCTCTCACCCAACTTTATGGGAAACTGCTTACATTTGAGAGAGAGATAGAGCAGAAAAGGAAACTGGCATCATCGGGAAAGCTCACTGATGATTTTGTACCAGGGAACACTGCCTTGGTTGGTCATGAGTCAGAATATGCTGCAACAGAAAGTAATTATGATGAGCATATAGATTTCTCTTCAAACAGTTCAGATCATGCATTCGTTGGTGTTGATAGTCACTCAGGCTGTAATAGTGACAATTTATGTTTTATCATGGATGATTTGAAAGGAATAGCTGATGATGATCTAGAAGAGATGGATATTCTGAGCCAAATGGCCTTGATTAATATCAGATCTCAGAAGTTCTACAAGAGGACTGGCAGGAATTTCTAGGACTCTCTGGCAAAACCAAAGTTGGTTTTGACAAGAGTAAGTTGAGGTGTCACAAATGCCAAAGGCTTGGACACTTTGCAAGAGAGTGTAGATCATCTGGATCTAACTCCTCTACACCCTTTGTGACTTTTCCAAGCACTAGTCCACAAAACAGGGGGCAACAACCTGCTAGTTCTGGTCATCATTCACAACTTGCTTCGCCTGCATATTTTGTCCCTCAGGGTCCAATGTCATATCCATATCCCTGCTATTACATGCCTCAACCAAATCCAGTTCAAGTTCCTACTGCACAACAACCACAAGCATTACCTGAGCCTCTACCATCTCATTCACAACCTCATCACGGCTTTTTCACCCCTGGTAATGTTGACTGGAGCAGTTTACCAGATGATCTCTCTGGTACTGAGCAATTAATTACTGGTGATGGTCAACATGGTGGTGAACATCCTTTTGGGAATCTAGTTCTCATGGCCCTGGAATCTACTGAGGGTTCTTGCTCCAATGCATCTTCTTCACAGGTAACCCAGGTATCCTCTGAGGCTAAGGCCAAGCTGTGTTCTGAATCTTGCATAGATGCATTTGTCTCTATTAGAGAAGCAAATGTAGCTGTAATTAATCAAAATCTAGAGCTTGAGAAAACTATTTCCAAGAAAAGCTGAATATGAGTCTGTCCTTAAGGACAAAGATGATGAGATTTATAAGCTTAAATGCCAATTAAATGATGAAAAGGCTAAGCTAGAGTTCATTCTTGAGAACCATAAGAAACTCAAAGAAAATCTTGCAGTTACCCAAGTTGAGTGTGACCTCTAGGTGTCATCCTGCAAGGGATTTGAAATGCTGCTCAGTAAGCAATCTTCTTCGAATGTGAAGTTTGGAATTGGTTATACCATATTGCACCTCCAATAGATTTTACTCCAAAACTAATAGTAAAATCTGAAAGTGAAAGCAATCTCCAAACCACATTATCATGTGCATCATCCACAAGTGATCTCCCAAAATCACAAGATGAAATAAGGGTTGATACTCAGCAAGTCAATTGGCTGATGGGTTAACTACTGATAAGCACATGAAGCTGAGTATTTCAGATGTTGTCCCTCAAAGTAACTTAAGTACTGAAGGGCAAGTTACAACAACTAAAAAGCATTTCAAATCCGCTGAAGTAAATGGATTAACAACTGCTGACAATGAACAGTTGAAGAACAACTCTTCAGTAGTTACAGATTCTTCAGTACTAAACAAAATTACTGAAAGGAGGAAAGTACTGAAGAGCACACCTTCAGTAGTTTCCACATCAGCAGTTGATCAATCCAGATGAAGAATAATCCATGTGAAATATGTCGTAAATTCAATCATCTTTCTGATGAATGTTGGTACAGAAAGGGTTCCAAACTCAACAGAGATAAGCTCATTAAAATCCAGATGGATGAAATGAAAACTGAGTTTGAGACTAAGTTTGTACCGCAATCATTCCATTGTGATAAACCCAAGCCTTCAACCAAATTCAAAAAGAAGGATAAGGTTCATCACAAAACAGCTGATGGTGCTCCTTATAATAAACATCAGACTAAGTCTTTAATTTTAAGGAGGAATGGTGGATCAAGGAACTCATCAAACACAAGTACTGATATGTCATAAGAGCTAAAAGCTTTGGCTACAAATCAGACACAACTTGTTATGATGGTTCAACATTTGTTGGGGAGAGTTAACCAATTAGATGCACCTGTGATCAAATCACTGAAAAGGCATTCCAAGCCCAAATCCCAAGAATCCATTTCAGCACCATCTCCTTCTTCAGTTGTTAATCATAAGAAACAAGTTATGGTTGCATCTGTTGATGAAAATAGACCCAAAACCAAAAAGGTTTGGGTCTCAAAATCTAACTAGTTTTCTTTTATGCAGGGTTCTTCAACATGCCAAAGGAGCATCTGGTATGTGGACAGTGGAGGATCCATGCATATGACTGGGAGCAGTTCTCTTCTTAATGACTACTCTCAAGGAAAGAAGGGATTTGTTTCATTTGGAAATGATGCTAGAGGTTACATCATTGGGAAAGGATATGTGTCTAATGGACAAATCAGGTTTGATGATGTCAACCATGTGGAGAATCTTAAGTATAATCTGCTGAGTGTCAGTCAGATGTGTGATAAAGGGCATGTTGCAATTTTCACAAGCCAAAACTGCAGGATTCTATCTTCCCAAGTTCTGAGGTTGATTGACAAGGTAATGGATGAACATACTCTCCTAAGGCCAACAGGATTGGAAGAGTGTATGCCTTGGATTTGTCAAAGAAGATTGATTTGAAGGGTCATCCATGCCTGTTCTCCAAAGCCTCTCTTCAGGAATCTAAACTATGGCATAGAAGGCTGGGTCATGTCAATCTCAGAAACATGAATCAGCTGATCCACAATCGTTTAGTGAGAGGTTTATAAACAAAGGAGTTCCACTGTGATGAAGCCTGCACTGCTTGTTTGAAAGGAAAACAGCACAAAGGCTCATTCCCTCCCATTGAAGAACCTAAGTCCACTGCCTGCTTGTAGTTACTGCACATGGATCTATTTGGTCCTGTGAGAGTGATGAGCATGGCAAAGAAGAAATACTGTCTGGTAATTGTGGATGATTACTCCAGATTCGTATGGACTTCTTTCTACATTCAAAGGATGAGGTTGCTCAGAAGATTACAAACTTTGTGTTGTATGTTGAGAAGCAGTATTCCCTATCAGTCAAGTGTATAAGGAGTGATAATGGTACTGAATTCAGAAACCATACACTTGATGATTTTTATCTTTCAAAAGGAATCAAAAGGCAGTTTAGCATCCCAAGGACTCCAGAACAAAATGGAGTAGTGGAGAGAAAGAACAGGACTTTAATTGAAGCTGCAAGGTCCATGTTGGCTGACTTTGGTTTGCCTTTGACCTTTTGGGCTGAAGCTGTCAACACAGCTTTCTATGTGCAGAATAGAGTGTTAGTAAACCAGAGGTTGATGAAGACTCCATATGAAGCTCTACATCATTTGGCTCATTTGATTTCATTCTTCAGAGCCTTTGGATGTCCTTGTTTCATTCTCAACACAAAGGGTCAACTCCACAAATTTGATCCTAAGGTGGATGCATGGTATTTTGTAGGTTATTCATTCACCTGCAAGGCTTACAGAGTCTTCAACTGCAGAACAAAGATAGTTGAAGAAACCTTGCATGTGAAATTCAATGAATCTCCTAAGGATAAAATTCAACAAAACCCTATGGAGTTGTTTGATCTGGACATACTACAATATGCTCCTTATCAACTCCAGCTATTGCAGATCATGTGGATAAATCATCTTCTGCAGCAAGTCTTCCACCTGGTGATACTGAAGATGATGATGATATCAGTACTCACCTTTTCAAGTTCAGTGACCAACTTCCTGAGTCTGCTAAACTTGATGTTCCTGTACCTTCAGCAGCTCCATCCACAACAAATGCTGATGAGATTTCTGATTCCTCTACATCATGTGATTTGCCATGTAATACTTGGTTTCAAGAATCTAAATCAACATCTGATGATGCTGAACCGGCTACAAACACTTGCACTGATCTTATTGTGCACCAAGAGCTGAAGAATCACCCCATGTCTCAAATCATTGGTGGTATCAATGCTGGCGTCTCAACCAGAAGTCAATTGTCTAACTTGTGCTTCTATGCTCTCTTCATCAGTCAGTAAGAGCCAAAGAACTATCATGTTGCTTGAGAGACAATGGATGGGTGGAAGCCATGCAGCTTGAGCTACTTCAGTTCAAGAAACAGCAAGTGTGGGAACTGGTTCCTCTACCCCCAGGTAAGTGTGCAATAGGCACTAATGGGTGTTTAGGAACAAAACAGATGAAAATGGGCTTATTGTTAAGAACAAGGCCAGACTGGTTGTTCAGGGGTTTTCACAAGAAGAAGGTATTGATTATGATGAGACCTTTGCCCCTGTAGCCAGACTGGAGGCAATTAGATTGTTCTTAGCCTATGCTGCATTTCACAATTTTAAACTTTTTCAAATGGATGTTAAAAGTGCATTTTTATATGGTAAAGTAAAAGAAAGTTTATGTATGTCAACCACCAGGTTTTGAGGATAATAAACATCCAGATTGGGTATACAAGCTTGATAAGGCTCTTCATGGGTTGAAACAAGCTCCTAGAGCCTGGTATGAGACATTATCAAATTTTCTTCTTCAAAATAATTTCACTAGAGGCTCCATAGATAAAACTTTATTCATTAAGAAGGTGGATCACATAAGCTACTTGTTCAAATTTATATTGATGATATTATTTTTGCATCCTCTGATCCCCAGTTGTGTGATGACTTTACAATTTAATGCATAAGAAGTTTGAAATGAGTGCAATAGGAGATTACAGTTCTTTCTAGGATTGCAAATCAAACAAAAGGCTGATGGGACTTTCATTCATCAGTCTAAATATACAAAAGATCTTTTGAATAAGTTTGATTTACAAAATTGTAAGCCCTGTTCTACTCCCATGTGCAACACCACACAACTGGATGCAGATCAGAAAGGTAAAGCTGTTGATGAAACACTTTACAGATGTATGATTGGGTCCTTGATGTACTTAACAGCTTCTAGACCAGATATCATGTTTGCAACGTGTGTTTGTGCAAGATTTCAGGCTGCTCCTAAAGAGTCTCACTTGATTGCAGTCAAAAGGATCTTTAGATATCTGCAAGGTACACAATCTCTAGGTTTATGGTATCCCACTAGACACTCTTGCAAATTGGTTGCTTTTTCTGATGGTGACTATACAGGGTGTAAGCTAACTAGAAAGTCAACTTCTGGTGGATGTCAATTCCTAGGCAACTGTTTGATTTCTTAGTAGAGTAAGAAACAAACATCTGTTACTACATCCACAGCTGAAGCAGAGTACATTGCTACTGCAAGCTGTACTTCTCAGTACTCTGGCTTCAGAACCAACTTTTGGATTATGGCATTACAGAGACTAAGACTCCATTATTAATGGACAGTGCTTCAGCTCTTTGCATTGTCAAAATCCTGTCCAGCACTCAAGACCAAAACATATAGAGATTAGACATCATTTTATTAGGGACTGTTTTGAAAAAGGTCTGATTGATTCAAAGTTTGTGCCTAGTGCTGATGAGCTTGCAGACATTTTTACTAAGCCTTTGGATAGTTCGACTTTCCAAAACCTAGTGTTAAGGCTTGGTATACTGCAGCTAGAATAAGTGATAACTACTGATGATCTCAGTAAATAAGTACTGATGATCATTTGTAACCATATCACAAATAAGTACTGATTCTGTTACAAGAGCTAATATAGTCATAACTACTAATATAAGTACAAACAGATAAGTACTGACGTCCTATGAAACAACAGAAAAACAGTCAAAAAGACTGATGAGTAAGTGTTGAGGACAGTATGAAACAGCTGGAAAGCTATGGATTGACGAAAACTACTGATGAGAATTTTCTCTTCAGTTGTTTCTTAAACTGCTGCTTCTTCTTAAACAACTGATGACAAAACCACGTCTTCAGTAGTTTTATAACTACTCATGACTAACACCAAGTTATCAGTTGTTTCCAACACCTGAAGCTAAAACCATGGTCTTCAGTAGTTTTATAACTACTAATGCCTAAAACCAAGACTTCAGTTGTTTCAACCTTTGAAGGTTAATACCAAGTCATCAGTCGCTTAAAACTACTGATGACTCATACCAAACCCTTCAGTTGCTTTATAACCAATACCCTATAAATACCTTGTCTTACAGAGCTTCATCATCTCAAACCTAACGTTGAAAAACTCAGAACCTTCTCTCACATCAATGGCGAACATGAAGCTTAAACCACCACACAACTGTGTTGCTTACCTTACCAAATCATCCTTCTAGACAAAGTTTGATAATGCCATTGATCTAATGATCAACTCTCCATACAAAACGGCTTTTCTTCTAAATCCTACCATTCATGCCGAATCCCTTCATCAGTTTTGGATGAACGTCACCCTCATCACTGGGGAGAATGACACCGACTCTCTCCAGTCGTTCGTCAACAATCGTCAGGTGGTTATCACTCCAGAAATCCTTCGCCAAACCCTACAACTAGATGATGCACTTTCCCCACTGGGTATCCAAAGGGCACCACTGATCTATCATTTGCCCAACATGGATACCAGGGTAACCTTAGTGCCTCTACCATCCTGAAGAAACATTTCCATGATGCGGAACGACTAATTTTTCATATGGTGAATGTATGCTTAGCTCCTAAGACTTCTTCTTGGGATCAAATGTCGACGAGGTGGCAGCAGGTATTATTCTCTATCCTTGACCAACAAAACTTAAATTTTTCTGAATATTATTTCTTGAACTAAGGATATGGCCTCCAAGCCTATAGCTAACCGATGGATATTATATCCTCGGTTCCTAATGGCCATTATAGTAAACCAGCTGAAAGCTGAGGGACTTGTTGGCCTTGGAGTCCCTGCCACGGCTGTATTGCCTGAAGTATACTCCAGGCACAACTCAGACCAGCCACTCAAACTGGCTGCCAAACTGCGAAAACCCACGCAGCTGGAACCCACAACCACCACCTCCAAATCCATTGTCCCCACCAAACCCAAACACAAGAAAGCCAAAAGGCTACTCAGGAAATGAGTCCCCTGAGGATGCCCCTGCAACACAAACGCAGGTTATATCTACTAGTCCTAACCCCCCAGTAGATACACGGACTCACTCACCCTCAACCGCTCAGGTTTCCTCTCAACAGGAGCCTGTAGCAACCACCTCTGGGGCACCTATACACCTGGAACCTTCCTCACTTGAAGAGGTTGCCATTGAAACGCACCACTCTCCCCGGGTGCATACTGCCTTCACCCTCTCCCACTTCAACCGCCCCCCAAAGTCCTACCATAATAATTTCCAAAGTGCTAACTCAGTTGCATTCCTCACCCCCTCCCCAGATACCAATCAAAACTGAGATGGCCTCAACCATTGAGGAGGAGGACCAAAGTGCTTCTGACACCCCACAACACAGGGGTTACCACATTCAATCTCCAAGTGTAGAAACGGAGATTCGAATTTCTGGTGAGGCTGCCACTTCTCCTGCTTCAGCAAATGATCAGGATGAATTTGGTACTATCCATAAGACCTCACCAGAGGCAATGCCGATGAAGGACATGGTCCTGAGGCAGGAAGTCCCCAGTACCATGACCAAGGGGCACATGCTACTACTGATCTACACTCAGAGCATGTTCATCCTGATCTGTCAGGACGTCAGGTGATTCAGTAAACACTGATGATGACCTGGGCTTCTTTTATGATGTTTTAGCCCAAAACACCATCCTCGAGGATGAGGTGAGCAGACTCAAAGAGCTGCTTGCCAACATTTCTCAGGATCAAAGACCATCTACCCCTCAACCCACAGATGGCACCTTCCTCTGAAGGTCTCCCATACACAGCCACTCCAAAACACTCAGCCACCTACCTCTGCTTCTGGCACTATTTCTCAGGGTCAGAACCCCCTTGAGCAAATAGCTGCTATCTTTCAATATTCCTTACCTTTCATCACATCAACTATCACTGATATGGTGCTTAAAACCCTTGATGAGAGGCTTCCCTCAGTTATACAACCCTTGATAGAGGAGGCTGTGAGCAAAAGGCTTTCTGACAATCAACCCCTTGCAACCAATGCAACCAAAAAGGGGGAGATTCAGTCAGTGAAAGCAAAAAGAAAGAGGATTGCAGATAGGAAAGAAACTGAGAAGGAGAAGGTGAAGGAAGCTGACATGGAGAAAATGACTAAAAGTACCAAAGACTTTCATGTCACATACAAGAAAAGGAAGAATGTAAAGGAGACTGACTTAGAGACAATGGTAAAGGAGGCTGATGTCGAACACAGCCGATCAATGGATAACATCATTGATCAGTTGTTTAGGCAAGGCCACGACACTGAAAAACTGACTCAGAAATCAGAGACTGGAGATTGAAGAAATCCAAGCTAGATGGGCAAGTTGATGTGTTGGAAAAGGTAGGCTAGAAATCATGATCAGTTCATAGCAAAATATCTTGGTAGATCATTGATTGAGATCAAGGCATGGTCCAGGGACAGCATCTTGGCAATAACCACCAAGATCTGTTCGTCTGAAGTATACACAAAGGATTGGTTATTGAAGCATTAAATGAAGCTGGTGCTGGGAGCAGGACTGAACTAGTCAAGCAATCTAAAGCCAACCTCACATCCAGAATGCTAGAACAGCCTGTCAACATTCCCACACCAAAACCACCAAAACCACAACCCACTACACCAATTCCCTTACCCACAAAACAAGTAGCCGATGAAGTACCCCAGAAGAGGAAGAGAAGGGTACTGAGGCTAGAAGAAGATGACGAAGATAATGATGAAGATGAAGATAGGCTGCCACTCTCAGCTGTTATATAGTTGCCTAAGGCCACAAGTCACCTCCCAACAATTACTCCTGAAACTCAAAGACGAATTATGAAAGTGAAGCTAGAAGAAGAAGAGCTTCATAAACAACATGATGAGGAATTGTTGAGGAGGGTTGACAAAGCATATGCTGCCACATCTTCAATCATCAACATGAAGAAGCATGCTCTCAGGTTATACACTCTTAAACATACATTTCAATATCAAAGGAGAGAGTGAGGATTTGGCCTGATCCCAGGGTGTCTCATAGGATTCGTAAGGAAAACATTTGACAGAGATACATTGGCCAAGTGAAGAAGATTGTAGATGAAGTGATCTCACTGGTCTTTGTAGTATCACCCTGGGAAATCCTAGATGACTTCAAGAAAGCCTATAAAGCTAACCTAAGCCCACAAAAGATGCTAGAAAATAAAATGGTGAAAAAGGGGTTAGTATATAAGAGGCTTGAGGAAGTTAGAAAGAATGAGCTCCAGTTGTTCTTAGAGGGTAATCATCCAGATGAATTTGCTTATAGAGTAATAACAACTGTGGAACTCAAAAATGGGAAACAGGTCAAATACCTATCTGAATATTATGGGCCGGAATCACTTTCTGAAGAAAGAGCTGAAGAGCTTACCATGGAGGAACAGATAACCTTCCTTGAGGCCTATACAAGGGAGTCATACAGACTCATTGTTGGGAAGTAGATCTCATGAATGGGGTAAGAGCTCTGTGTCGAGTTCCCCAAGACAGAGTTCCCATTCATCCTTTGCCAAACAGATCATTGAGACTTCTTCCCAGGCCTGTGCTTATATGGGTCACTTCTGAGCTGATCTAGAAGACAAAAAGACCAAATCTTTCTGCCATAATACGTGGGACATCTTCAATAAGTTTAGAGGTTTTGGCTGCATTGGTTCAGGGGGAGTTTGTTGGACCAAAAGAACCAATGAGCCTGATCAGAAAAACCTCTAAGTCCCACAGACATCACAACAACTGCTGAAGACTTGATCAGCTGTTTGACAAAGTATGAAGACTTCAACAGCTGAAGACTAAAGTATTGAAGACTTCAAACAGCTGAAGACCAAAGTCTGAAGATCAACAGCTGAAGACTAAAGTACTGAAGACTTCAACAGATGAAGACTAAAGTACTGAAGATCAACAGCCGAAGTACAAAGACTGAAGACATCAGCTGATGACAACAGCTGAAGTTCAAGTACAAGTACTGAAGTCCTCAGAGTTTGTTACAACAGCTGAAGAAGCATTCTTCAGTTGTTGTGATGGTTTCCTTTCAGTAGTTTTCTTTTTTGTTTCAGTATTTGTAAAACGACTGAAGAGCATGTTCTTCAGTCGTTGTAGTTTCAGTAGTTTTCTTTTTAGTAGTTGTAGTGACAGTTAACACTTAGTATTTTTGTAAGAAGATGTCAGCTGTTTTGACATCTTCAGTAGTTGTGTTAACTTTCAGTAGTCTGAATAATTCTGTTAGATGTCACTATGAAATGACATCAGCAGACGTCACATCTCCTATATAAGGAATGTTCCACCATGACATTCTTATATAAGGGATGATTGACCTGATTGTAAGTGTGACATTTTGCCACCACGAAAGCGCGTATTGAATGAAATATTTGATTTGCAGAATTCTTTCTATAATCGTTTGTTCTTACTTTGAATATTACTGTATTCTTGTGAATTGTCTAATTCATTGTTTGATTTCCGCTGCAATACTCTCTAATCAATCAAACGTAGATCACTGATCCTAACAGGTTCTTATATGCCCAAGACATATACAAGATTGATGTGGTTAGTATGTTATGATCCAAGTCAGGTCATACCCAATAACAAGCTATACAAACACCAATAAATAATTATTTGTTGATAAGATCATACAAAAATATTGACACCTATTTAGAAAATTGGTTTTCTAAATATTGCTTTATATGGATAATTTGTTCATTAGATATTTATTTGTTTCATTATTTAAGTTGGTTAAATAATGTCAAATAAAAGTGTGTCATGTTATAAAATTAGACTATGTTTTAATTTTATAACCTAAATGCATGGAAGAGTGTTTAATTTTAACAAAATATCTAATGGGTGGGAAACCAAATTTGAAAGGATATTTGGCCGTCCAAGGGGGCCTTGGAAACACCATATTATGTCTTGTTTCATGCAAGACTTTATGACTTACACACTCTTCCATCATTTACACTTCTTCTCTCTTCCTTTCACTCAAGCAAGAACACTCAAAAACCTCTTGAAAAATTCGGATTTGTGGCTGAAATTTGGGGCTGAATTTCGGATTTAGATAGTAGCTTTGGAAGATTGTTTTGGTGTAAAGCTCCCTAACAAAGCAAGGTGTTTGGAAGAAGCTTATGGGTATTACAACTTGAGGTTTTCTCCTTTGAAGGCTAGCAACTCAAGAAAATCATCATCTTCTTCATTCCTTTCATCCATAACTTTGTGTCCTGAAAGGTAGTTTTCTATGAGCACCCTATGGGTGTTCTTGTTCATTTTGTATGCTAGATTTTCACATAATAAAGATCCTTTTGTCTATGGTTTGTTGTTTTACACATGATAATGGTAATTGTTTCAGAAACTTAACATGTTTAAAGTAGTATATTCCGCTGCGTTTCATATGTTTAAATGGTTAAACATCTTGTAAATGGTATGACAAACCCCAACAATGGCATCTAGAGCCGGTTATGTGGAAACTAGCATCTTTATCCTTGTAAAATCGGTTTTAAAGAATGTTTATCAACTCATTAGAGGCTGATTTTGGTTAATTTAATAAACCCCATGTCCTTCAAAGTTATATCTTCATGCTTATGATTAAACTTTGAAAGATAGGAATGTTAATTGGTTGACATGTTTTGGTTGTTGTTTGCCTAATTTTCAGTTTATGTTGGCTGAAAATTTGGGGTTTGATGGGGTTATTTTGTTTGTTGAATGATGTTTATGATTGTTCATTTGATGGTGCATGACCTAGCTTAGACCTTGTGTTGTTTTGGTTTGGTTTAATGTTTGGCTTTGGTTATTTTCGTTCAATTGGATTGTAAGTTTTGTGCTTGTAATTTATCTATTTATTCATTGGATGTAATAATAGATTAGGAGTATTTCTCTTTTACTAGAAAATATGTATTAGGATATATATTATGTAAGAGAAGATGCTCGAGAAGGAAGCACAAAAGGAAGACACAAATTGGACCTGAAGCATACAGATGCGACATCAAGTGGGAGGTCCATTGCGATCTCAATTTTGTGTTGTCGGTAACCGTTAAGAAAGACCAAATGACCACACTTGTGATGGCAAACAAGTGTGGTCACAATAGTAGTTATGGTTATGCACATGTTGTTGCTTATATTATGCTTGTTTGATTGTGATTTTGTAAATGATTGTGTGATATTTGGATATGATAAACAATCTTTATAAAAATGATCTTAACAAGCTTATATAAAAATGGTTCTTAATCATTAAAAGGCAATAAATGGTTATTAAAATGATTTAATTATTTAACGATTAAAATGGGTTTTAATCAAAGGGCCATAGGGTATCTTGTATTTGAAAGCATGCAAATACAAGTACATAGAGTTTTCTAAATCTTAAATTATGAAATCTCTAATGTCTTAAAAACAAGATCAACACCATCCTTTTACACAACACTTGAGTCACTTGGGAACTCTTAGTGGGATAAAGGTCACCTAACCATTTTGAGGGAACTTGTGATTTGAGGTGAGAATGCCATAATTGTGGGATAAAGGTCACCTAACCGCTTATTTTGGCAAACTCATACGTGTGTGTAAGTAGGGTGTCTTGATTTGCAAACCATGTCAAATGGATCACCTATGATGTGGTCTCTAAATGGTGTTGATGGGATTAACATGCGGACTCTACATATGATGTTTCAAGTCGATCCCATCCTCTAGAAGTTGCAAATGGTTGCAACCGTCAATCATTGACCACCTTATTAATTTAAATCGTGGGATAAAGATCACCTAACCACTATTTAAATGTAATGTTGGATTCTAGATTTTAATATTAAATTGACCTTAAAAGGTATTAATTATTAAAATATCAATATCGAAAATACTAAAATTGATCTTTGTTAAATTTTGTAGATGGCCACCAATAATAGTGATAATTATGATAACTTATCCGCATCCGCCCAATCTTTACGAGCGATTCTCCAAGAGGAGCGTCTAAATCATAACAATTTTATTGATTGGTATCAAAACTTGAGAATCGTTCTCAAGCAAAAGAAACGGTCATACGTTTTAGACGACCCTATACCCGATCAACCTGCTGAGGATGATGAGGAGGCCTATAACGATTGGCTGAAGTACACTGAGGACTCCGTCCAAGTGTCTTGCCTCATGCAAGAAAGCACGACTCTGGATCTCCAAAAGGAGTATGAACATCACAGAGCTTATGACATGATAACCCAACTGAAGGAAACGTTCCAACAGCAAGCAAGGGTTGTGCGCTTCGAAACGGTTCGAGCACTCCATGCATGTCGTATGGACGACAACCAATCAGTTTCATCTTATGTACTTAAGATGAAAAGCCACATTGACCACCTCGAAAGGCTTAATTGTCCCGTCTCGAAGGAATTGGCCACGGACTTAATGGTCTTACCAAAAGGTTCGAGACGTTCGTGTTGAACTACAACATCAATGCTTGGGACAAAAGCATTGGTGAGCTTCACTCAATGCTCAAAACAGCCAAGGTGGCCATGGGTAAAATGGTTTTACCCGTTCTCACCATCAATGAAGGTGCGAACAAGAAAAGGCCTTATCCCGCACCAAGGAAAGAGTTGTCAAGGGCAAGGGACCCATATGGGGGAAAGGGAAAGGGGTGGCAAGGGTGCCACCCAAAGCACCGGAGAAGAAGCAAAAGGTTGCTTCCACTGACCCATGCTTCAAGTGTGGGGAGATTGGATATTGGGCAAGAAATTGTCCCGTCCATCTCCAAGAGTTCAAAGCAAAGAGGGATGTCGGGCAGACCTCAGGTACAACATACATGATCCATATTGATTTAAACTTAATATCCTCTAACACATGGGTATTGGATATCGGATGTGGAACTCACATTTGTAATTTGTTGCAGGGGTTCAAAAGAAATTGTGACTTCAACAAAGGGGATGTTAACCTCTACATGGGCAATGGGGCAAAAGTTCAAGTTGAAGCCCGTGGTGACTACATCTTGAAACTTCCAAATGGTTTGAAAGTAATATTGTATAATGTTTTGTATGCTCCTAGTTTGACTAGGAACATTATCTCTGTAGCCCTATTAAAACAATTTGGATATGTATTATCATTTATTGGAAATGAAATTCATATTGCTTTGAATAACATGTTTTACTTTAAAGTTGTTCCCGTCAATGGTATTTATGAATTGGTTCGTGAAATCACATTGAATGATAGCTTGTTGTACCAAACTAGTACCAAGAAACTTAAATCGGATTTGAGTGACTCTTACCTTTGGCATTGTCATCTTGGTCATATAAACAAGAAAAGAATTCAAACACTACAAAAGAATGGTCTTTTAAAAACAAGTGAATGTGATTCATTTGATGTGTGTAAGTCTTGTTTACAAGATAAAATGACTAAGGCACCTTTTAGTGGCAAAGCCGAAAGGGCAAAAGATTTATTAGGAATCATACATTCGGATGTATGTGGTCCTTTTAAGCCAATGACTAGGAATGATGAAAGATACTTCATTACCTTTACCTACGATTATAGTCGCTATGGGTTGTGTACCTATTAAGACACAAAGATGAAGCTTTTGAAATGTTCAAGATCTTTCAAAATGAAGTACAAAATCAACTCAACAAGTCGATTAAAGTTCTCCGCACCGATAGAGGAGGTGAATACCTAAGCGATGCTTTTCAAGATCATCTTAGGAATTGTGGGATTGTCTCACAACTCACTCCACCTGGAACATCACAACATAATGGTGTGTCTGAGGGGAGGAATCGAACCTTATTGGATATGGTCCGATCTATGATGGCTAGAAGCATATTGTCCCTATCATTTTGGGGTTTCACTTTGCTCTCCGCGACCCGTATTCTAAATATGGCCCCAATCAAAAAGGTGGAAAGGACACCCTTTGAGATATGGCATGGAAGAGTTCCATTCCTATCATACTTAAGGGTCTGGGGTTGTGAGGCTTATGTTAAGACTCCCACCCCAAACAAATTGGAAATCCGATCCACCAAGTGCATCTTTGTTGGATATCCTAGAGATGCTATGGGATATTATTTCTATGATCCACCGGAACAAAAGGTGTTTGTTTCCAGAAAGGGTGAGTTCTTAGAAGAAAAGTTCCTTATGGAAGGAACTAGCGGTAGAACAGTGGATCTTGAGGAGGATCAAGAACCACAACCTGATGCACGTTTGGTTGAAACTAGCACTCAACATGAGGATGTTGAAGATGATCAAGTGGTTGATCAATACACACAAAACGTTCGCAGAAGTGGTAGAACTAGTAATCCACCTGAAAGATACTGATTTTTCATGGATGGATGCTATGTGGTAGATTCAGATGAACCAACCACATACCATGATGCAGTGTCCAATTCGGATTGTGACAAATGGCTCGAGGACATGAGCATTGAGATGCAATCCATGCATGACAATCAAGTATGGGACTTGGTTGTACCACCTCATAACTCCAAAGTAGTTGGAAGCAAGTGGGTTTTCAAGAAGAAAACCGATATGCATGGAAACTTGGATACTTATAAGGCTAGACTTGTAGCAAAGGGTTTTACTCAAACTCAAGGGGTTGATTATGATGAAACCTTCTCACCTGTTGCGATGCTAAAGTCTATAAGGATATTGTTTGCCAGAGCTGCTCATTATGATTATGAGATTTGGAAAATGGATGTCAAAACTGCTTTCCTAAATGGATATATTGAGGAAGATGTCTATATGGTTCAGCCTGAAGGTTGTGTCGATCCAAAACATCCTAAAAAAGTATGCAAGTTAAAGAAATCAATCTATGGATTGAAACAACCATCGAGAAGTTGGATTCACCATTTTGATGAAGAAATAACCAATTTGGGTTCATGAAAAACGTTAATGAAGCATGTGTATATAAGAAAGCAAGTGGGAGCATCATTATTTTCCTAGTATTATATGTCGATGACATCCTACTATTTGGAAATGACATTCCAACCATGGAGGGTGTAAAAGCCTGGCTTGGAAGCTATTTCTCCATTAAGGATCTTGGTCAAGCCGCCTATATTCTGGGAATAAAGATCTATAGGGATAGATCAAGGCGGTTGATTGGTTTGAATCAAAGTGCATACATTGATAAGATCTTGAAAAGGTTCAAGATGGAGAACTCTAAGAAAGGTACGGTACCTATTCAAAGAGGAACGATATTGAGTACGACTCAATGTCCTACCTCAAAGGATGAGCAAGATAAAATGAAGGCAATCCCATATTCATCTTCTATTGGATCCATCATGTATGCAATGATATGCACTCGACCATATGTGTCATGCGCCTTAAGCATGAAAAGCCGATACCAGCAAAATCTTGGAAACAGTCATTGGATGGCTGTTAAGAACATACTTAAGTACCTAAGGAGGACAAAAGATATGCTCCTAATCTATGGATCTGGTGATGAGGAACTCGTTGTAAAAGGTTACACAGATGCAAGTTTCCAAACCGATCGTGATGATTCACGGTCACAATCGGGATATATTTTCATTCTGAATGGAGGAGCGGTCTCTTGGAAGAGCTCCAAACAGGATGTGGTGGCTCTATCAACTACAGAATTAGAATACGTCGCCGCCTCATTGGCAGCTCAAGAAGCTGCATGGTTGAAGAAATTCATTGCCGATCTAGGGGTTGTCCCTTCCATTCAGGACCCCCTAGAGATCTTTTGTGAGAACGAGGGTGCGATTGCCCAAATCAAGGAACCTCGTGCTCATCAAAAGACTAGGCACATTGAGCGGAGATTCAACTACATACGAGATGAAGTTGAAAAGGGAAAGATATGTATTCGCAAAGTTCACATGGATCAAAACATTGCACATCCTCTCACGAAGCTCCTTGAAAAGGCAAAGCATGAATGTCATACTTGTGCCATGGGACTTTGATATTCTAGTGATTGGATTTGATCTGTAATTTTGTATTTGGATATGTGGAACCTTTTATTATTTGGATAAAATTATTTGGTTATAATGTTTCAATTAATATTCCAATTTAGCATGTTTAATCCATGAGTAAATTGTTTACTCTAAATGTCTGTAGTCGTTCAGACTTGTGGGAACAAGTGTGAGGGTAAGATTATTATGAACTTGGATTGGTTGATATTCATAAGGTTGAATATAGAGCAATGGGTTGCTACCAAGGTTCATAGATATTTGTGGAATACATATTTGTACTAACCCACATCTCAAATTTTACTACATGGAATCTTATTGATTGATCATAAGTAAATTTGAGTAAAGGCGAATATCATTTGGTATCCTCAGACCTGAGATACATATTGGGTTTTGATATTCACCAAGTGCATACCTTGATCTAGTTATCCGCTGTTCTGAAATAATGGACAGTACATGAGACTATGTTCAGGTGTGACACAAGGTGATTGTGAGAAACGTATGTAGTCAAGATGGGATTTGTTCCTCTTATTTGTTGAGAGTTAGATGTCTAAGGCCTGATAAAGTTAAATCAATGGAGAATGATCACTCTGTGTCTCTAGGATTTAACATGACATTTGCGACAAAGGGATAGATGATTGATTCACCTAAAACATTTCAAGTATGGTACTTGAAGGAGATGATGTTATTGAATGGAACTTAGTCATACGTATTAAGGGTAGTAAACCGTTTTTAGGCGGTATTTACTACTTGCATCAATCTTCTATGAATCTTGTGCAAGTGGGAGATTGTTGGTTCTTATATGCCCAAGAAACATACAAGATTGATGTGGTTAGTGCCTTGGAAACACCATATTATGTCTTGTTTCATGCAAGACTTTATGACTTACACACTCTTCCATCATTTACACTTCTTCTCTCTTCCTTTCACTCAAGCAAGAACACTCAAAAACCTCTTGAAAAATTCGGATTTGTGGCTGAAATTTGGGGCTGAATTTCGGATTTAGATAGTAGCTTTGGAAGATTGGTTTGGTGTAAAGCTCCCTAACAAAGCAAGGTGTTTGGAAGAAGCTTGTGGGTATTACAACTTGAGTTTTCTCCTTTGAAGGCTAGCAACTCAAGAACATCATCATCTTCTTCATTCCTTTCATCCACAACATTGTGTCGTGAAAGGTAGTTTTCTATGAACACCCTATGGGTGTTCTTGTTCATTTTGTATGCTAGCTTTTCACATAATAAAGATCCTTTTGTCTATGGGTTTGTTGTTTTACACATGATAATAGTGGTTTTGCAGAAACTTTAACATGTTTAAAGTAGTATAATCCGCTGTGTTTCATATGTTTAAATGGTTAAACATCTTGTAAATGGTATGACAAACCCCAACACCTTTGTCATTGTCTTCTCAAATTCAGTGTTTATTGTTGAATCAAGCAACAATTTCACTTTCTCTTCCTCCTCCTTCATTCTCTCATAAGTCATTCCAAACACTTCATCAGGATCATAGCCTTGATTGATCAAAAACATGGCCTTAATCATCAAGTCATCAGTTTGTGCTTTTGTTACCATGTCTTCCACTGCCTGTTCTTCTTTAATAGGACTGTCCATGAGAACATTCTTTTCTACTTCATATTCACTAGCAATTTCTCCTTCTTCTAAATTAATTGCTCCAGCCAACTTTTTAAACTGAGCTTCTGCCTGCTCATGTTCTTCCAAAAATTCAGCAGTTGCTGCTAAATTCTTGGGTCATCTTTTTGTTTCTTTGCTGGTTCTTCTTCAAGTATTGGTCTCTTACCTTGGCTTTTTCAGCTAAATACGTTGTTGGACCAAAAGAACCAATGAGCCGGATCAGAAAAACCTTTAAGTCTCACAGACATCACAACAACTACTGAAGACCACAACAGCTGAAGACAACAGCTGATTACAAAGTCTGAAGACACAAGTGCTGAAGACAAAGTCTGAAGACACAAGTGCTGAAGACAGTCTGAAGACACAAATGCTGAAGACAAAGTCTGAAGACAAAGTTTGAAGACACAAGTGCTGAAGACAAAGTCTGAAGGCACAAGTACTGAAGACAAAGTCTGAAGACACAAGTGCTGAAGACCAAAGTATCAAACGTTGTCATAACAGCTGAAGAGGTCTTCTTCAGTAGTTGTGATGGTTTACCTTTCAGTAGTTTTCTTTGTTTCAGTATTTGTAAAACAAGTGAAGAGTATGTTCTTCAGTTGTTATAGTTTCAGTAGTTTCTTTTCAGTAGTTGTAATAATAGTTAACACTTAGCATTTTTGTAAGAAGATGTCAGCTGTTTGACATCTTCAGTAGTTGTGTTAACTATTAGTAGTTTGTGATAAATTCTGTTAGATGTCACTATCAAGTGACATCAGCAGACGTCACATCTCTTATATAAGAGGTGTTGACCTAATTGTAATTGTGACATTCCGTTACCACGAAAGCGAATATTGAATGAAATATATCTGCAGAATTCTCTCTATCTATAACCGTTTTTGTTCTTACATTGAATATCTCTTTGTTCTTGTGAATTGGCTAATTCATTGTTAGAATTCCGTTGCTATACTCTCTAATCAATCAAACGTAGATCACTGATCCTAACAAGTGGTATCAGAGCTAGTTAATCATTGATCGATCTAACAATTGATCATTGAAACTGCTAATTGATATCTATGTTTGATTGAATTAGCATATTTGCAAGAACTGGTTATAGATTATTGAATTTCTGATGCTTTCGTTCATTTATTTTGAGATCTCTCTTGGTTCAATTGGTTGTTGTGTTTTTGTTCTAAATCTGGTATAGCTTAATTGAATTTGATTGTATCTGAGATGACTACTCCCTCTAATGATCCTCACAATACTGGTTCCTCAACCAAGCCCCCAATGCTGGTTAGGACCGAGTATAACATATGGCAGCGAAGAATGCTTCATCACATGTCTGTTAACAGTTCAGGTTGTTGGACATCTGTGGTACATGGACCACATAAGCCTATGGTGAACAATCCGGAAACCAATCAAATGGTTCCGAAGAAGAAAGAACAATACTCTGATGAAGATCGGAAACTGTTTGAGATTGATGCTAAAGCCCATGGAATTCTGGCCATGGCACTGCCTAATGAAATCTATTCTGGGCTTATGCATCATGAAACTGCTCATGATCTCTGGAATGCCCTGAAGGAACAATTCGGTGGCACAGATGAGGTCTTAGCAAACAACAGAGAAATCCTTGCCCAACAATATGAGACATTCTCTCATAAAAAGGGTGAGACACTGACTCAACAGTTTGAGCGTTTTTCCTGCTTGATCTCTGAGCTGAAAATGGTGAAACAGGAATACACCAATAGCCAGATGAATAACAGGTTCCTCAGATCACTGCGTGAGAGATGGGACACATACACTATTGTCCTACACTCCAGTGCAAATCTGGATAGCCTATCTCTCACCCAACTTCATGGGAAACTGCTTACATTTGAAAGAGAGATAGAGCAGAAAAGGAAACTATCCTCATCAGGAAAACTCACTGATGACTTTGTACCAGGGAATACTGCCTTGGTTGGTCATGAGTCAGAATATGCTGCATCTGAAAGCAATTATGATGAGCATATTGATTTCTTTTCAAATAGTTTTGATCATGCATTTGTTGGTATTGAGAGTCATTCTGGCAGTAATAGTGACAATCTATGCTTCATCATGGATGATTTGAAAGGAATAGCTGATGATGATCTAGAAGAGATGGATATTCTGAGCCAAATGGCATTGATTAATATCAGATCTCAGAAGTTCTACAAGAGAACTGGCAGGAAATTTCCTGGACTCTCTGGCAAAACCAAAGTTGGTTTTGACAAGAGTAAGTTGAGGTGTCACAAATGCCAAAGGCTGGGACACTTTGCAAGAGAGTGTAGATCAACTGGATCTAACTCTTCTGCACCCTTTGTGACTTTTCCTAGTACTAGTTCACAAAACAAAGGGCAACATCCTGCTGGTTCTGGTCATCATTCACACCCTAGATCTCCTGCATACTTTGTCCCCCAGGGTCCAATGTCATATCCTGTTCCCTGCTATTACTTGCCTCAGTCTAATCCAGTTCAAACTCCCATTTCACAACAATCACCTGCATTGCCTGAACCTCAACCTTCCCAATCTCATCAACAAATTCAACCTCAACAATACAGCTTCTTCACCCCAAGAGTTGTTGACTGGAGCAGTTTACTAGATGATTTGTCTGGTCATGAACAATTGTTCACTGGTGCTGGTCAACATGGTGGTGACAGTCCCTTTGGAAATCTAGCTCTTATTGCTTTGGATTCTGCTGATACTTCATCCTCTTATGCCTCTACACCAAAGGTATCACAGGTATCCTCTGAGGAAAAAGCCAAACTATGTTCTGAATCATGCATAGCCGCATTTGCATCTATTAGAGAAGCAAATGTAGCTTTAATCAACAAGAACATTGAGCTAGAACAAATAATTTCCAAAAGCAAAGCTGAATTTGAGTCTGTGCTTAATGAGAAGAATGATGAGATTTACAAACTTAATTGCCAAATAACTGATGATAAGGCTAGGGAAGAGATACTTCTAGAGAAGTATAGAGATCTCAAGGATACACTTGCAACTACCCAGGTAGAGTGTGATCGATGGGTAAATTCTTGCAAGGGTTTTGAAATGCTTCTTAGTAAGCAATCTGCTTCCAATGTGAAGTTTGGCATTGGTTATAACCACACTGCTCCACCTATAGATTTTACTCCCAGAGCAGAGGTAGAATCTGATGGTGAGAGCAATAACCAGTCCATTTCATCATGTGATCTACTTTCTGATACAGCACCATCAGAAGTAGAAGTCAACACTAAGCCCTCTCAGAACCTATCAACTGATGTTGATGGTTCCACTGCTGACACTCACATGATCAAAGAGTTGATCAACTCAGGAGTTAATTCTAAAAGTCCTGAAAGGACTGGAGAGCAAGATTTAACACCTGAAGTTCAAACTCCAACTACTGTCAGTACTGAAAGAAGAAAATTATCAGTAGAAAGAGTTTGAAGACTACTAAAGAGGAAGTCAAGAAAGCAAACAATGCTTTCAAAGTACTGAAGAGCAAGTCTTCAGTAGTTTCATCCTCTTTAGTTGATGATCAACATAAGATGAAGAAGAACCATGTGAAGTATGTGGCTTGTTCAATCATCTTACAGATGATTGTTGGTACAAAAGAGGATCCAAACTCAAACATAAAGAGGAAATTAAAGAGAAAATGGTTAAAATGAAAACTGAGTTTGAGGCCACATTTGTATTAGCAACATCAAATCCTGTAACCCTTAAGTCCATAAAGAAATCCAAAAAGGAAGGGGTTAAACAGGTAACAGCTGAGATTGCTCAAAAGAAGAAGGTGCAACATAGGAACTTATCAAACTCCAATGCCAATGTGTCTGATGAGCTGAAAGCTTTATCACAAAATCAGACACAGCTGGTTATGATGGTTCAACATCTATTGGGAAGAGTTAACCAATTAGATGTTCCTATGTTGAAACCACAGAAAAGGAGGTCCAAGCCAAACGATTCCTCTTCTTCACCATCTTCTTCCTCACAGGCTGTTGTTTCCATCAAACCTGTTAGTTTACCATCTGTTGATGAGAACAGGCCCAAAACCAAAAGGTTTGGGTCTCCAAAACTAACTGATTATTTATAATTGTAGGGTATTTTGTTGGTTATTCATCTACTTGCAAGGCATACAGAGTCTTCAACTGTAGAACAAAGATAGTTGAAGAGACTTTGCATGTGAAGTTTAATGAATCTCCTATGGACAAGATTCCACAAAACCTGTGGAGTTGTTTGATTTGGACATACTACAATATGTTCCTTATCAACCTCCAGCTGTTGCAGATCATGTGGATAATCATCTTCTACAGCATATCTTCCACCTGGTGGTATTGATGATGATGATGATAATATCAATACTCACCTATTCAAGTTTAGTGACCAACTGCATGTGTCTGCTAAATTTGATGTTCCTGTAGCTTCAGCAGTTCCATCCACAACAAATGCTGATGAGATCTCTGATTCCTCTACATGTTTTGAGTTACCATCTAATTCTTGGTTTCAAGAGTCTGCATCAACATCTGCTGCTGCTGAAGGTCCTACAAACACTTGCACAGATCTCATTGTTTATCAAGAACTGAAGAATCACCCAATGTCTCAGATTATTGGTGATATCAATGCTGGAGTTTCAACAAGAAGTCAATTGTCTAACTTCTGCTTCTATGCTCTCTTCATCAGTCAGCTAGAGCCAAAGAACTACCATGTTGCTTTGAGAGACAATGGATGGGTTGAAGCCATGCAGCTTGAGCTACTTCAGTTCAAGAAACAGCAAGTGTGGGAACTGGTTCCTCTTCCCCCAGGTAAGTGTGCAATAGGCACTAAATGGGTGTTTAGGAATAAAACTGATGAAAATGGGCTTATTGTTAAGAACAAGGCGAGACTGGTTGTACAGGGGTTTTCACAAGACGAAGGTATTGACTATGATGAAACCTTTGCCCCTGTAGCCAGACTAGAGGCAATCAGATTGTTTTTAGCCTATGCTGCATTCCACAATCTTAAAGTTTTTCAAATGGATGTCAAAAGTGCCTTTTTATATGGTAAAATAAAGGAAGAAGTTCATGTGTGTCAACCACCAGGTTTTGAGGATAATAAACATCCTGAATAGGTGTATAAACTTGATAAGGCTCTTTATGGGTTAAAACAAGCTCCTAGAGCCTGGTATGAGACACTTTCCACTTTTCTTCTTAAAAATAATTTCACTAGAGGCTCCATTGATAAAACTTTGTTTATTAAGAAGGTGGATCAGCATAAGCTACTTGTTCAGATTTATGTTGATGATATCATTTTTGCATCCTCTGATCCCCAGTTGTGTGATGATTTTACAACATTAATGAAAAAGAGGTTTGAAATGAGTGCAATGGGAGAATTACAGTTCTTTCTAGGATTGCAAATTAAACAAAAGGCTGATGGAATCTTTATTCATCAGTCAAAATATACAAAAGATCTTTTGAATAAGTTTGATTTACAAAACTGTAAGCCCTGTTCTACTCCCATATGCAACACCATACAACTGGATGCAGATCAGAAAGGTAAAGCTGTTGATGAAACACTTTACAGATGTATGATTGGGTCCTTGATGTATTTAACAGCTTCTAGACCAGATATCATGTTTGCTACTTGTGTCTGTGCCAGATTTCAGGCTGCTCCTAAAGAGTCTCATTTGATTGCAGTCAAGAGAATCTTTAGATATTTGCAAGGTACACAATCTCTAGGTTTATGGTATTCCACTGGACACTCTTGCAAATTAGTTGCTTTTTCAGATAGTGACTATGCAGGGTGCAAGTTAACTAGAAAGTCAACTTCTAGTGGTTGTCAATTCCTAGGCAACTGTTTGATTTCTTGGCAGAGTAAGAAACAAACATCTGTTGCTACATCAACTGCTGAAGCCGAGTACATTGCTGCTGCAAGTTGCACTTCTCAGGTACTCTGGCTTCAGAACCAACTTCTGGATTATTGCATTACAGAGACTAAGACTCCATTATTAATGGATAGTGCTTCAACTCATTGTATTGTCAAAAATCCAGTCCAGCACTCTAGGACCAAACATATAGAGATCAGACATCACTTTATTTGGGATTGTTTTGAAAAAGGTCTGATTGATCCTAAGTTTGTGCCTAGTGCTGATGAGCTTGCAGATATTTTTACTAAGCCTTTGGATAGTTCTACTTTCCAAAACCTTGTGTTAAGGCTTGGTATGCTGCAACTAGAATAAGTGACAACTACTGATGATCTCAGTAATAAGTACCGGTGATCATTGATAACCATGTCACATATAAGTACTGATGAGTTCTTTCACCTTCGGTAGTTTTTATAACTACTGAAGGTTAAATGCCTCACAAGTACTGAAGTACTTTATTTGTTCTAAACCACTGATGTAGTTCCAACAACTGATGTAGTTACAACTACTGAAATCAGTACAAACAGATAAGTACTGATGTCCTATGAAACAACTAAAAACAGCTAAAAGGCTAATGAGTAGGTGTTGAGGATAGTATGAAACAGCTGAAAGGCTATGAATTGACGAAAACTACTGAAGAGAACTTTCTCTTCAGTTGTTTCTACAACTGCTGGTTCAAAACAACTGAAGCCAAAACCATGTCTTCAGTAGTTTACAACTACTGAAGACTAACACCAAGTCTTCAGCTGTTTACAACAACTGATGACAAAACCATGTCTTCAGTAGTTTCACAACTACTGATGACTAATACCAAGTCATCAGCTGTTTACAACAACTGATGACAAAACCATGTCTTCAGTAGTTTCACAACTACTGATGACTAATACCAAGTTATAAGTTGTTTTCACAAATCTGAAGTCAAAACCATGGTCTTCAGTAGTTTTATAACTGTTGATGCCTAAAACCACGACTTCAGCTGTTTCAACGTCTGAACGGGTAATACCATGTCAACAGTTGTTTTAAAACTACTGATGACTAACACCAAACCCTTCAGTCGTTTTCTAACCCGTACCCTATAAATATCCGACCTAATCCTTCAGAGCCTCATCTTCTTCAAACCTAACGTTCATCTCTCCAAAACTTCTCTCTCATTAATGGCGTCCATGCAGCTCAAACCGCGACACAACTGTGTAGCTTACCTCACCAAATCGCCATTCTGGGCTAAGTTCGATAATGCTATTGATCTTATGGTCCAGTCACCCTACAAAACGGCCTTTCTTCTCAATCCAATCCTTCATGCCGAATCCCTTAACCAGTTTTGGATGAACGTCACCCTCACCACTGGGGAGAAAAACACAGAGTCTCTCCGGTCGTCGTCAACTACCACCAGGTGGTCATCACTCCCGATATACTTCGTCAAACCCTACACCTGGATGATGCCACTTTTCCTGCTGGATATCCAAAGGGCACAACTGATTTATCCTTTGCCCACCATGGATATCAGGGAAACCTTAGTGCCTCCACCATACTGAAGAAACATTTCCATGATGCTGAACGTCTCATATTCACATGGTAAATGTCTGTTTGGCTCCTAAGACTTCCTCTTGGGATCAAATGTTTATAAGGTGGCAGCAGGTAATTTACTCCATCCTTGAGCAACAACCTTTAAATTTTTCGGAAATACTATTTTCAGAGCTCAAGGATATGGCTCAAAAACAAACTGCTAACCGTTGGATATTATATCCTCGGTTCATAGTGGCCATAATTGCAAACCAACTTCAAGCTGAGGGACTTGTTGGCCTGAGAGTCCCTGCTATGGCTGTATTGCCTGAAGTATACTCCCGGCACAACTCTGACCAATCACTCAAAATGGCTGCCAGGCTGCGCAAACCCACGCAGCCACCACCTCCAAATCAAAAGTCCCCACCAAACCCACTAAAAAGAAAACCAAACAGCTACTCAGGGACATGAGTCCCCTGAGGATGCCCCTGCAACACAAACGCAGGCTATATCCACTGGTTATAACCCCCTAGTGGATATAAGGACTCTCCCAGCCACAGCCGCTCAGGATTCCTCTCAAAAGGAGCCTGTAGCAACCACAGAAGGGGTACCCACCAATCTGGGATCTTCCTCATTTGAGGAGATTGCCATTGAAGAGCACCATTCTCCCCAGGTGCACACTGCTTTTACCCCATCTCCGCATGCAACCGCCCCCCAAAGTCCTACATTACTTGTTGCACAAGTGCTGACTCAGTTGCACTCCTCACGCCCTCCCCAGATACCAATTACTACTGGGAATACTTCTACCATTGAGGGGGAGGACCAAAGTGCAGCTGAGAACCCACAGCATAGGGGTTACAATGTTCCTTCTCCTAGTGTAGCAATGGAGATTGGAACTTCTGGTGAGGCTGCCACTTCTCCTGCTTCAGCATATGATCAGGTTGTAGTTGGTACCATTACTAAGACCTTACCAGAGGCAACTGCTGATGACTGACAAAGTCCTGAGGCAGGAAGTCCCCAGTTCAAAGACAAAGGGGCACATGCTACAACTGAGCTACACTAAGTGCATGTTCATCCTGATCCTATGAGGAGGTCAGGTGATTCAGTATCTACTGATGATGACCTGGGCTTCTTTTACGATGTAATCACCCAAAACACCATCCTGGAAGAGGAGGTGAGCAGACTCAAAGAGCTGCTTGCCAAAACTTCTAAGGAACAAAGACCATCTGCCTCTACCACCTCACAGATGGCACCTTCATCTGAAGGTCTCCCAAACACTGAGCCACTCCCAACAACTCAGCCACCTGCCTCTGCTTCTGGCACTATTTCTCAGGAACAGAACCCTCCTGAGCAAATAGTTGCTATCCTTCAAAATTCCCTCCCTCTCATCACACCCATAATCACTGACATAGTGATCAAAGCCATTGATGAGAGGCTTTCCTCAGTAATACAACCATTGATAGAGGAGGTTGTGAGCAAACAACTTTCTGGCAATCAACCCCTTGCAACCAATGCAACCAAAAAGGGGGAGATTAAGTCAGTGAAAGCAAAAAGAAGAGGAGTACAAAGGAGAAAGAAAAGGAGACAGAAACTAAAGGGATAGTAGTGGAAAAGGAGTTGGAGTTGAATGTGGAGACCGATAAAGAGAAGGAAAAAGAGAAAGCCTTGGAGCTACTGATAAAAGAGGCTGATGCCGAACACAGCAGATCAATGGACAACATCATTGATCAGCTGTTTAGGCAAGGCCATGACACCGATAAACTTGACTCTGAGATTCGATGATTAGAGATTGAAGAAATCCAGAATAGATGGGCAAGTTATGAAGTGTTAGAAAGAGAAAGGCTTGAGATCATGATTATATTTATTGCAAAATATCTGGGAAGATCAATGATTGAAATCAAAGCTTGGTCCAGGGATAGTATCTTGGCAGTCACCACCAAGATCTGTTCATCTGAAGCATATACTAAGGGACTTGTTATTGAAGATTTGAATGAAGCAGGAGCAGGGAGCAGGACTGAGCTAGCCAAATACTCAAAAGCAACACTCACCTCCAAAATGCTAACTCAGCCTGTCAACATTCCCTCTCCAAAACAACCACAACCACAACCCACAAAACCAACTCCCTTACCATCTAAACCAACAGCCGATGATGCACCTAAGAAGAAGAAGAAGGGTGTTGAGGCTAGAAGAAGAAGAAGAAGAGGATGATGTGGAAGAAGATAGGCTGCCTCTGTCTGTAGTCCTAACATTGGCTAAAACCAAACCCATGCCCATCACTCCCACCTCACAGATGGAAGCTGTGAGAGTAAAGATTGAAGAAGAACAGCAGCAAAAGCTTCATGATGATGAAATGCTGAAAAGCATTGACAAAACTTATGCTACTTCGTCATCAATAATAAGTATGAAGAAAGAAGCTCTGAGGTTGTACACCCTTGCCAACACATTTTAATATCAGAAGGAAAAGGTGAGAGTATGGCCTGATCCTAGGGTGGCTCACAGGATTGTAAAGAAAGACATTCCTTCGAGATATAAGGGCCAAGTCAAAAGGATCGTAGATGAAGAGATCACAGTGGTCCTTGTAGTATCACCCTGGGAGATTGTAGAAGACTTCAAGAAGGCCTATGAGACTAAACAACCACCCCAAAAGATGTTAGAGAACAGATTTATTAAAAAGGGGTTAGTCTACAAGAGGCTTGAGAACTTCAAACAAAATGAGCTCAGTCTGTTACTTGAAGGGACTCATCCTGATGAGTTTGCATACAGACAGATTACAACAGTTGAGCTCAAAAATGGTAAACAGGCCAAGTACATCTCAGAGCTGTATGGGCGTGAAGGATTGTTTGATGGTGAAGCCGAGAACCTGACCATGGAAGAACAAATTATGTTTCTCGGAGCATACACCAGAGAATCCTACAGGCTTATACATGGGAAGTGAGTCTCATGGATGGGGGAACAACTCAGTGTCCAATTCCCCAATACAGAGCTCCCATCCATACATTGCCAACCAAATCTTCAGAGACTCATTTCCAGGCCAGTGCTTATATGGGTCATCTTCTCAACTGATCAAGAAGGAAAAAGACCAACCATTCTGCCAACAATAAGTGGGACCTCAATAAAGTTAAAGGTTTTGGCTGCATTGGTTCAGGGGGAGTTTGTTGGACCAAAATAACCAATGAGCCGGATCAGAAAAACCTTTAAGTCCCACAGACGTCACAACAACTACTGAAGACCACAACAGCTGAAGACAACAGCTGATTACAAAGTCTGAAGACACAAGTGCTGAAGACAAAGTCTGAAGACACAAGTGCTGAAGACAAAGTCTGAAGACACAAATGCTGAAGACAAAGTCTGAAGACACAGGTGTTGAAGACAAAGTCTGAAGGCACAAGTACTGAAGACAAAGTCTGAAGACACAAGTGCTGAAGACCAAAGTATCAGACGTTGTCACAACAGCTGAAGAGGTCTTCTTCAGTAGTTGTGATGGTTTACCTTTCAGTAGTTTTCTTTGTTCAGTATTTGTAAAACAACTGAAGAGTATGTTCTTCAGTTGTTATAGTTTCAGTAGTTTCTTTTCAGTAGTTGTAATAATAGTTAACACTTAGCATTTTTGTAAGAAGATGTCAGCTGTTTGACATCTTCAGTAGTTGTGTTAACTATCAGTAGTTTGTGATAAATTCTGTTAGATGTCACTATCAAGTGACATCAGCAGACGTCACATCTCTTATATAAGAGGTGTTGACCTAATTGTAATTGTGACATTCCGTTACCACGAAAGCGAATATTGAATGAAATATATTTGCAGAATTCTCTCTATCTATAACCATTTTTGTTCTTACATTGAATATCTCTTTGTTCTTGTGAATTGGCTAATTCATTGTTAGAATTCCGCTGCTATACTCTCTAATCAATCAACGTAGATCACTGATCCTAACATACGTCCTCTTTCGTGAGTAAGTTTGAAGTTGAGGGCTAGAGGTTTCAGTTTGTTCTTCTAGTCAGGGACCTTTTCAGTGTACTTGGCTCTTGATCCTTCATTTTACTTTTCTTATTTTCTTTCTGTTCAGTTTCAGTTTCTTCTTTTCTATCTTGTTCATATCTTTCTTTGAGTTCTTCCTTTTGTTCTTCAGTTAATGAGATAGTGGGACAATTGCAGAGTAAATTCTTTTTCCAAAGGCACTGGTGATTTGGGAAAAAAGACAATGGGCTCTGCCTCAGTTCTTGATTGTTTATGAATTCCAAAAATCATCATCAATGCTGAATTGTTCAGACAATGGGCTTGCCACACCTGAAGCATACATTCATTGCCATCCTCGCTCATCATACAGCCAACCTGCCAAATCCACCACTGATCGAAAGGTACCTGGCTGAGCAGCAATCAGGTGCCTGTGAATGTCAGCTGGCAGTCCTTGGATGTACCTCTGGATTTTCCTTGACACCGGCGTCACCTGATCTGGCACCAGCCTCGCCATCTCATTGAATTTAGTGGTGTACTGCTGGTGGGTCATGGTTCCCGCTTCAAGTTGTAAGAACTCCCTCTCAACCTTGTCCATCTCCTGGTGAGGACAAATGTCCTCAATAACCAACTTCTTAAACTCCTCCCATCGCATCTTCCTCATGGCTCTGGCACCCTTAGCTTGGACAATATTGTCCCACCAACATAGCGCTGAATCAACAAAAGAGGGAGTTGCGAACTTCACCTTCTGGTCTTCGCGACACTCACTGATTTCTAAGATGGCTTCCATCTCCCTCACCCAGTGGTGAGCGGCAACAGCATTGCCATTGCCATTTCCATCAAAGGTTAGGGGCTTACACATTTGGAATGCCCCATAACTGCATCCTCCATTTGCTGCCCCCACTACATCATTCTCCTCTTCATCAAACAACACAGCCTCAGGCTCTAGTTGTTCCCAGAAAGCATGAACCCTAAGAGCAAAACCCTAGTCAAACCCATCATTAATAAACCCTAGTCAAACCTCGGTCAAAACCCTAAGAGCACAAATTCCCAAGAATTCTGTAACAAATTCTAAGTGCTAGGCGCTTAGACACTATTTGGGCGCATGGGCCCTGTTTAGGCGCTTCATCACTATACAGGCGCATCAACCAACACTTAGCTGTTTTAACACTTAGGCGCATGAACCATTCAGACACATGGACACTATTCGGGCGTATGACCCATTTGGACGCATGGACACTTAGACGCATGGGTTTATTCGGGCGTATGGAAACTTAGGCACATGAGAATTTTCAGACGCATGGGTACTATTGGGGCGCATGGCCCTACACTTAGGCGTCTCACTAATTTTCTAGGCGCATTAGGGCACTGTTCAGGCACATGAGATACACTTATCATTTCTAAGGCAAATTCCAGGTGCATGGACCTTATTTAGGCGCATGAAACTTCTGTTCAACCTGTTTCTAGGATAATTTTGAATCCAAACATCAAACCTATCTGTTCTAAGCTTACCAAGGCTATTCTTAGCATGAAAAACCTATAAGCATCTAAGAACCATAATCAAACATGCATAATACATACGGGTATACATACATAAACATTTGGAAATCGTTTTAATATGTTTTCAGCCCCAAGAAGAGTTTAAAACAAGTAAAACCGGGGTCTAGAAAATCACCTAGTGGAACTGGGTGTTTCTTCCTTCTAACCCGTTTGCAAATGAGTTCAAACACCTAAAAACACACCAACACACACACACACACCGACACACACAAGCATATAAGCACATAAGCATGTGACTGAGATAAAACCCGTCATAAACACTTAAAAACCACGAATTCTTACCTTGAATTCAACCTCTTCTTTTTCTTCTTCTTCAAAACCCAAAGTTTCTCTGCTCTTTCTCTCTAAACCGATGAAAATAGTGATGTGAAGTGAGGGTGGGTGGCCATGCCACCTTTACCCAACTTTTGTACTTTTGTCATTTTTACACATTTAACCCCTCAACTTGGGTTTATTGACATTTCCTTTCTTTATTCTTCAACTCTTATTCTTTCTTTTCTTTTTAAGAAATAACCAGGTGTTACAATATTCCACGACCCTCGGGCCGGATTATAATGATAATAACCAACCCATAAGCACTAAATATTTATCACCTGATGATATTAAGTAGGTTAAAGGTTGCAGGATCGGTGAAGGGGATTCACTTACAACATAACAACACAAAGAGGAGATTAACTAAACTTAAACAAATAGTGAAATGGATTAACCATAATAAGACGCTAAGAACACAAGTAATGTAAGAGACATAACACAAGTATATGGTTTTCAAAAATGCAGTATATTTCTTTCTTTATGTTCTATTACAAGTGTTACAAAGCATATCCATAAAGTTACAAGAACATGAGATACTTATACTACATCCTACAGCGGCTATACTATGAATGCCAGCTGGTTATAATTGACTAGACTCAAAACAGAATCAATTGTAGAGTCAAAAAGGCAGATTGCCTTTTTGACTTTGTGATTGTGACATGCCATAGCTCACATCCTTATGTGTTACAAAAAGGATAAAGTACATGAAGTACAAAGTTTATAGACTCAAGACCTCAATGTGCAGTTACCAAAAGCATGTCCATTTTTCACCAACTCATACAAGTTGGTGACTTATAGAGATGCAGCGAAAAGGTTTCCAGGTTTATGGAATAGTACATCAGACTAAAGCATGTTACTAAAAGTCTTCGGAAGAAATCTATCTTCAAGAGTTGAGGCTTGGGAAGACTTTGTCTCTGAAGCTTCGGAAGACTTCATCTTTGGCTTCGGAAGATATTTTTCTTGGCTTCGAAAGATTTCACACTTAGAATATTTCTATTGCATGTGTGAAACTTCCGAAGCATTCTTCTTTAGTACTTGTGCAGCATGCATGCAGAAAGTTGTTGGTTGCTTCAGCCTTTATGTATATTCTCTACAAACTCCCCCTAGGCTGATGCTACCAAAACTTTTGAAGACTTCAGATATCAACAGTCCTCATCAGGATGATAACCAACCCTTTCTTCATGAGATGATCAGGATCCTTCAGACTGTCAAAATGTCTTCTCATGTCAAAGAGATCATGCAGAGGCAACTGAAACATGTCTTGCCAAGTGTAGACATTCTGAATGCCATGATCTCTGATGACATGCTACCTTTCTGGATTTGTAGTGTATGTCCAGGACAGGATGGATCTTTCTGATGCAAGAGGAGCTCTTTGAATGGGAGATGATGGGGCATCCTATGGCTGCACATCCTTAGGATGTTCTGACTCATCATGAGGTTTAGAAAAGGATGTAGTCTTCTTTTTCTTCTATGGCTTTGGTTTAGAAGCCATCCTTTTCTTTCTCTTTACAACTTTTAACTAAGAAGACCGGCCTGCAGTACCTAATTGATCTTCATTATCTTTCTCAGTTGGGTCTTCAACTCTCACAGGTTCAGATTGAGGGTGAGTCTGACCCTGCTATGGATCAAAAGATCAAGCTTGCTAAGATTCAACAGGAAGTCCAAGTTGTGACGTCTCTGGTTGTTCAACCTTAACCACCACTTCAGGTGGGGCTTGACTTGGAGGGGAATGTAAGTCAACCAGCTCTCCACTCTTGATCTTCTGCTTGATCACCCTGATATGCTCATCCATAGTGGATAGAGACATAGGGCCAAGTCTCCTTCGGAGAATCTATACAGCTTCAAGAAGCTTATCATCATCTGCCTCTCAGCAGATTTCTTCATGCTTTTATGGATGATGGCTCTTGACTTAGCAGCTTCTTCCCTCAGCTTTCTTTTGGTTGTCTTTCTTTCTTTGACTATCTCAAGTTCAAGTTGTTTGAGATACTCAAACTCAACATTATCATAAGATAATGGAAGAAGTGCTTCTGCCTGGTAGAGGCCTGTGGTACTCAGGTAGTTGATCATCTTGATCCTTTCTTCTTCTTCATCTACCAGAGGTTCTTGTTGAACCACATCCTCTTGTGCAGGACTTTTTTGAACTGGGGAGAGGGTAGGCTCATGCTTGTACAATCTTTTCTTTCTTCTCTCTTCTTTGATTTGTACTAACAGCTCTGCATCTTTAGCCTCCTTCTTCTCCCTTGACCTTTCCAGATCAACCAGTTCATTTAACTCTTCTAAGGGGATAGAGATGATATTGTCTATGTCATAGTTCTTTGTCTATAGATAGTTTATCCTATCCCTTAACTCATCATTCTGAGTATCTAGTCTGGGGGCAGCCCTGATAGCAGACTCTATGTGTCTTGCAGACTCAGAAAATGAACTTTCTCTCCTCTGCTTCCTTTTCCTCTTTCTCTCCTCCTCCTTAATCTCCTCAGATGTCATATTTCTTTTCCTTTTGTCACCCACAGACCTTTGTGACCTAGGGTGGAGATAGCTTTGGCCTTTATTGCTTGATGCATCTTCTGAGCTCTAGCCAGAGAGAGGTTGACAAGCACCTTCACCAGCAGGTGTCTCAAAAAGGGCATTGATCTCTACAGCAATTGTTGGTGATAAGACTAGACTCTCAAGTTTTGTCACTGGGCCTTCAGTCAAGGCTTCCCCTATGAAGCTAATCTTAGGGTCTGCCTCAACATCCAGTTGACCAATGACATTGCATGATTCCCATAGTCTTCTTCTTAGACTGAACTCTGCAGTGATCCTGTCTTGGATTCTTTGTGCTAACTTATCAGCTTGTCTTGATTGGCTTGGATTGACAAATGACATGTTGACTAAATCCATACTGTCATAATAGTTTAGGATATGAGAATTGAAGATCTCTTACTGTCCCTAAACTTTTATGATGATTAGGGCTCTCCTGTTGCTGTCATACCTCCACCCAATGATGTGATTGGAAGATGGTGGAGATGACATAGCCCTTGGTATCCCATCCTCAAACAGGCTCTGTATGAAAGAGTCTGTGTAATCCACATTAATGTGGACTTGAGGACATTGCTGAGAATTCACAGTTGCATGTGAAGATGGTGAGTCCTCAATGTCCATTCTCTCTAAAGAACTCCCAAGTTCTGTAGCTGTAATGACTTTCTCCCCCTTTTTGGTATCATCACCCACTTGCATAGGTGAGCCAGGAGTTTGGTCAATCACATCAACAGGTTCATGTGTTCCTGGTTGAGCTCTTCTTAAAGGCCTCCCTGCTAGTTTTTCCTTAAGATATGAAATATGAAGTTGCTGATCATTGACCCTATTATACAAGGTAGTCACTTGAGATTCAAGGTGACTAACCTTGGAGACTAAATAGGTGCATGTTTTGGAAAATTTGTGCACCTTAAGTCTTAAATTCCCCTTATCTTCATTAGAAGAATCATTGGGGGATGAGATGATTGGACTAAAGTCCTCTCTCTCACCACCAGCTTCAGGTTCTTGGCTGCTAGATTTCTTCTACTCACTGGCAGTCTCAGTTGAGATGACAGTGGGCTGAGTTGCCATGGTTGAGGTCTTAATGATGTAATCACTTTGGAAAGTAAGAGCCTCTTTGATATGAACATCCTGAATAGGTTCAGAAGTGTCCACCTCAGCAATAGGTGACAGATGGGGGCTAGAAGTAGGAGCCTCAGAAGCACTTATCTCTCTTTGAGTAGGGGAAAAGAAGAGAGAATCATGGTACTCACTGAAACCTAGATCTTCATCAGTGTAGAAATCAAGGTTGCGGATTGGTTGGTTGAGATCTAAAGGCTAGGGATGGTAACTGTCCCCTAAAGCTTGATCACTCAAGTGTTGAGACTCAGAGTGATGGCTTAAGGCAGTTTGGCTTATGAGCTCATCAGGCTGAGCATGAGGAACCTTAGAACTGATCCTTAAAGACATGGGACTGGTCTGCTTCTCAGGAGATGTAGGAGCTCTGATTTCTACTTCCTCCTATATGGGTGAGTGTATGGGGGCCTCCATTGACTGAATACTCTGAGCAGAGGTCCGTTTGGATTTTCTTTGGTAAGTGATGGTGATTTATGGCTATGTAGGTGGTTGGGAAGTAGCAAGTGTGGGTTCAACACTAGCTGGTGCTGCTAGGTTGTCACCTTGAGCAATGAGCTCTAACATTTTTAGGACTTGGGCTGTTTCTACCCCTGAGAAGCCAATAATGGGCTTTCTCAATATTTTAAAGATGTCAAGCTTCATCTGCCCCAGTTTTAGAATGTTACATGTTCCCCTTAACTGTGAGCCTAGTTCACAGTTGAGGATGTATTGAACATATCTATGAAACATGTAATATACTAAGGAATCTATGTTTGCAAGTAAATTAGTATAAACAAATTAAGAATACCTGAACTTGATCCCCTGAACCATTCCATGGATAATGAAGGAGTGATCCTCAAGAATCTGGTCCCATCCACCATGCTTGTTTGATAAGCTGTGGATGACCACATGGAGCAGGAATCTCCACTGGGATATGACCTTCCCTTTCCTAAAGGTCTTTATAGAGAAATCTCCCTCATACCCCATCTGCTCAAAAGAATGATTGACAACTTCTTTGGGAAAGAACACCTCACCTTCTTCATCATCCAGCTGAAGATGCATGTTGATGATGGCCGGAGTGATGAAGACTGTTCTCCCCTGCACTGTGGCAGAAAGTGCCTTCTCCCCATCCATTGCGACCTCTTGGCAGGTCTTCCAAAATTCAAGCAAATGATCCTCATATAGTGGAGGATCAATGGTTAAGGAGATGAAATAGTTGGACAAAGCTAAGAAACAACATACCTATGAGAAATAAGGATCTTTCTTAGAGCTTAACAGAGCAACCTGGTTGTGTTGCCTGTGGAGCTACATGGTAAAGTTCGGGTCATTTCTGTGAGTGGGGTTGGCCATTGTAAGGTAGCTTAAGGATGAAGAAACAAAGAAGAAAGAAATTTCAGGGAGAAATTAGGGGTTTTAAGTTTGGAGGAAGAAGCAGATGATAGAAAGAGGGGGAAATCATTAGGTTTATATGTGAAATAAGATTTCTACACACTCCCCCTCAATATCAGGTCCAAGGGATTGGTTTCTGGCTATGGGTGTCTTAGCAATCTTACAGTTAGTCATGTTGAACCTCTTGAGTATGTCCTGAACATACTTTGACTGACTAATGAAGATGCCATCTTCAACATGCTTCACTTGAATTCCTAAAGAGAAGTTGAGTTCCCCCATAGCACTCATTTCAAATCTGTCTTTCATCAGCTTCTCAAAGTCTTTGTAGAGCTTTGGATTAGTTGAACCAAAGATGATGTCATTCACATATACTTGGACTAGCAATATGTCATTTCCTTGTCCTTTGATAAAGAGAGTTCCATCTATAGTACCTCTCCTGTATCCATGTTTGCAAAGATACTCAGATAATGTCTCATACCACTTCCCGGGTGCCTGATGCAGCCCATAAAGAGCTTTGTCAAGCTTGCAGACATAATCAGGATGATAAGGATTTATAAAACCAGGTGGTTGTTTGACATACACCTCCTTATCAATCAGTCAATAAAGAAAAGCACACTTCACATCAAGTTGAAAGACCTTGAAGTTCTTGGATGCAGCAAATGTCAGGAATATCCTAATAGCTTCCAGTCTTGCTATAGGAGCAAAGATATCAGTGTAGTCAAGACCTTCTTCTTGTGTGTACCCTTGAACAACTAGTCTAGCTTTGTTCTTGATGATAATGCCTCTATCATCCTTCTTGTTCCTAAACACCCATTTGGTTACATTGGTAGTCTTCCCATAAGAAAGTTGACAAGGTTCCAAACTTTCTGCTTTTGAATTGAAGCAGCTCCTATTGTATAGCTTCAACCCAACTACCATCCTTCAGAGCCTCATCAACTTTCTTTGGCTCTATCTGGGATAAGAAACAAGAGTTAAGACAAACATTTGCTTCATGGGTTTGTCCTCTTGTTCTTACCCTTCTGACAACATCTCCAATGATGTTCCTGGTGGGGTGGGACTTGTGGATCCTTAGCTAATGGATCACAGCAAGTTATTGAGAAAGATCTAAATTAGAAAAATTTAGATTTGGCATAGATGTTTCACCCACCACATCAGCACACTTATCAAGAGAGACTTGATCCAAGGAGTGTGTGACATCATAGATGTTGTCATCTCTAGAGTGGTTATCAGCATCAAGAAAGTCTTGATCACTGTCACCGCTACCATCATTGTCTTTTGTAATTGGAGCATCTTTATCTTGTTGTGGAGCCACTGAGCTGAAATTTGAAGGCATACCGGATGTATCAACTGAGTTTGTCATTGTAGTGCCGATAGAAACCTCATTTGTAGAAGTAGTTCCAACTGGATTTGAAGATGTATTACTTGAAGGTCTTCTCAGCTCAAATCTTGGATCAGGATCACCTGTGTATAGATTTCTGCAGATCCTGAAACAGTCTCATAAGATTTGTTAAAACAGCTGGTAACTAAATCAAGATCAAAGAACCAATCAGGACTAGAACCAACCACACAAGGTGTGTGTTCATTGAAAGTGACATTGGCTAACTCCTCAACAATTCTAGTTCTGAGATTGTATACTCTATAAGCCTTAGCTTGGGAAGAGTATCTAATGAAGTGTCCATCATCTGATTTCTTAGCAAATTTGGCAATTTGATCCTTGGTATTCAAGATGGTGCAAGGACACCTAAATGACCCATGAAAACCAATGAAAGGTTTCCACTTGTGCCAAAGTTCATAAGGAGTCTTGCCATGAGTCTTGACTACTAACATTCTGTTCTGCACATAGCTGGCAGTGTTGACTGCCTGGTGTTTGGCGTACGATTTGGTCTATCTACGTACTGCCCAGAAGGTGATGGGCAGCTTAGAGTCAGACAACATGGTTCTTACAGCTTCAATCAGTGTCCTATTTCTCCTCTCAACAACACCATTCTGCTGAGGAGTCCTTGGAGCATTGTATTGTCTTGAAATACCCTTTTCATCATAGAGTGCATCAAGGATTTGGTTCTTGAATTCAGTTCCCTAATCATATCTTAGGATTTTGACCTTGTGATCAGATTGATTCTTAATCTTCAAGATGAAACTTTTCAGAATCTTAGGAGTCTCATCCTTAGTTCTAAGGAAGAAGACCCAAGTGAATCTTGTAAAGTCATCTATGATCACTAAATAGTAAGACGTCCTTCCTAGACTCAATACACTGGTGGGGCCAAAGAGATCCATATGTAACAAGTGTAGGGGTGTAGTGATGGAGTTCTTTTCCTTAGGCTTGTGAGATCCCTTGTGTTGCTTCCCTTTCAGGCATGCAACATAGTGGTCATCACTTGTAAACTCTTTCTTTGGCATTCCAGTCACCAAATCATTCTTAATCAGTTTATTCATGTTTTTAAAGTTTACATGGCACATTCTTTTATGCCAGAGGAAAGACTAATCACTATTGGCTTTAGACAGAAAGCATGAAACTTCTCCAGAGGGAGATGTTTCTTGCAAATCCATCTTGTACATGTTCCCTTTCCTGGGGGCTCTAAGCAGAACATGCACATAAGGAATGACCACCCGGGCTTGAGAACAATGCACTCATGCTCAGTAAAGAGCATGTTATGACTCTGATCACAAAATTGGGATACACTCAGAAGATTGTACCCAAGCTCCTTGACAAACTTTACCTTTTCAATACTGAGCTTACCATTTGTGACCTTGCCCCTTCCTAAAATGTGACCACCTTCATCTCCTCCAAAGGCAACTGGCCCTCCATAAATCCTTTCAAAGTTCTAGAGTAGTGACCTATTACCTGTCATGTGCCTAGAACAGCCACTATCAACGATCTAGACATTTTTGTTTGTCTTCAGTTGTCCCTGCACAAAGAAAATGATTTGTTACATTCGGAAACCCAAGCCTTTCTTGTCTTGGGCTCATTAAGAGAAACAGAGTGTAATGCAACAGTAATAGATCCTATGGTTGTGTTAGGAGGATCTTGAGATGTTGTTGTTGGAGAATTCTCAGTCACTTGGTCTTTCTTAGACTTCCTCACCACCTTTGGAGTCTTGGACTTGACCTTCATTACTTTGGAAGCTTTTGATACTTTGGAAGGTTTGATGACTGAGCCTTCGGAAGAACCTACAGACACTACAGTAGACTTCAGTGCTTCGAAAGTATTCCTTCCTTCCGAGACCAACTTTTCTTCCGAAGGCAATTTTCCACTTCCCTTCTTCTTAGATTTGGAGCTTCCAAAGGAAACAAATTTTCCTTCTGAAGCTTGAATCTTCTTGGAACTCTTGGAAGTCTTTGTCTTGGTCATGTGAAGAGTACCTTTAGGATTGTATGGACAATCCTTAGTAAGATAAGCAGTACTTTCACACATGACACACTCAATTTTCTTCTTCCCAAGAGAATTCTGCTAGGAACAAGACTGACTTTGGTCACATCTCCTCTCCACCTTCATCTTTGCAGATGTTGAGACAGTCCTTTTGGGCTGGGATCTGTTCTTGGAGTTTGATGGTTCAGGCTGTGCAGCAGTGGTACACAACAGATCAGTCTTCTTCTTGGTACTGAGATGATTTGAACAAGAACCAGATTTCTTAGCAGAAGAGTTTAGGTTGATGTCTTCAGTCTTTACTACTTCAAATCTTGCAAGGATAAACACTTGTTTCTGCCTGGAATCAAAAGTAGCCTTGATCTCTTGAGCCTTCCTTGCTTTCCTCTTACTCTTCCTGATCAAGTTCTTTCTCATTGACTTGGTCATCACAGTCTTCTTCTTCTCCTTAGAAGGATAGTGGCCCTTATTAGAATCCTTCTCTTCACTCTTTCAGAGGAATTCTTCACTATCACTTTTTCATCCTCTTCACTTCAAGAATCTATGAGAGGAAGCTCATCTTCATAAGTTCCACACCTAGGTTATCTTACAGACAAGATTGTGTGTGGAGGAGTTATCTCATTTGATCCTAGTCCCTGCTTGTTCTGATAGCACACTTTGTTGTGCAGGGATGAGGATATCATGTTCTTGAAGGTCTCTTCTTCAAGAACACATTTGTCTGCCCTGGCTTTGCTAATCACAAGCTCAGCCTGGTACCTAGTTAGCTTGGTTATGAGATCCTTGATCTGTGTCCAAAAATTTGTGTGCTCATGTTTTGGAACTAAAATGGTTTTCTCTAGGTCCTTAATCTTTAGTTTATAATCATTTTTAGACTTTCCAAAATCAGCTTTTAAAATGTTTAAGGACTTAAAATCAGATCTTATTTCCAAGTTATAGGACCTGTATCTATTAACTTTAGCAATGCATTCAGGGGTACGGAGATGTTCCAATACCTTGGCTTCATCATGATCTGCCATCAGTGCTTGGTTTGGAGAGGCATATTCCACCTGAAAGCTCCAGTCAAAGCCTCCTTCTTTAACAACAACAACAGCCTGCTACTTTGGCTTCTCATCCTGGGAGGCTTTGTCAGTGTAGTTGGGTCTGGACGGTGTTTGGCCACCATTTGTTCTAGGTGACTTACACTCCCTGGCAAAATGGCCATCAAGTTATAGTTGTAAAACTTGACTTTACCTTTGTCCAGACCAAACTATCCACTGGTTGCATTGCTTGGAAACTTCCTTCCAGTCCGCTTGTAAAACTTCTTGGCTCTATGAGTGAGAAAAGCCATCTGCCAGACTATCTCCATGTATTCTAGATCATCTGGATGGATACAGTCCAGGTCTTCAAGGTTGAACAGAAAGCTACCACAACATTTGCTTCGTGGGTTTGTCCTCTTATTCTTAACCCGGTGACAACATCTCCAATGATGTTTGTAGTGGGGTGAGACTTGTGGATCCTTAGCTGAGGGATCATAGCAAGTTGCTGAGAAAGATCTAAATTAGAAAAAATTAGATCTAGCATAGATGTTTCATCCACCATATCAGCACACTTATCAAGAGAGACTTGATCCAAGGAGTATGTGACATTATTGATGTTGTCATCTATGGAGGGGTTAATAGCATCAAGAAAGTCTTGATCACTGTCACCACTACCATCATTGTCTTCTGCAATTGAAGCATCTTTATCTGATTGTGGAGCCTCTAAGCTGGAATTTGAAGGCGTACCAAAAGTATCAACTGAGGTTGTCATTGTAGTGCTGATAGAAACCTCATTTCCAGAAGTAGTTCCAAGTGAAGCTGAAGATGTGTTACTTGAAGGTCTTCTCAGCTCAAATCTTGGATCAGGATCACCTGTGTTTAGATTTTCTGCTGATCCTGAAACAGTCTCATAAGATTTATTAAAACAATTGGTAACTAAATCAAGATCAAAAAGCCAATCAGGACCAGAACCAGCCACACAGGGTGTGTGTTCACTGAAAGTTACATTGGCTGACTCCTCAACAATTCTAGTTCTGAGATTGTATACTCTGTAAGGCTTAGCTTGGGAAGAGTATCCAATGAAGTGTCCATCATCTGATTTCTCAGCAAATTTGGCAATTTGATCCTTGGTGTTCAAGATGGTACAAGGACATCCAAATGACTTGAGAAAACCAATGAAAGGTTTCCTCTTGTCCCAAAGTTCATAAGGAGTCTTGCCATGAGTCTTAACTACTAAAACTCTATTCTGCACATAGTAGGCAGTGTTAACTTCCTTTGCCTAGAAGGTGATGGGCAGCTTAGAGTCAGACATCATGGTTCTTCTAGCTTCAATCAGTGTCCAGTTTCTCCTCTTAGCAACACCATTCTGCTGAGCAGTCCTTAAAGCACTGTATTGTTTTGAAATACCTTTTTCATCACAGAATGCATCAAGGATTTGGTTCTTGAAGTTAGTTCCCTGATCACAACTTATGATTTTGACCTTGTGATCGGATTGATTCTCAATCTTCAAGATGAAACTTTTCAAAATATCAGGAGCCTCATCCTTAGTTATAAGCAAGAAAACCCAAGTGAATCTTGTAAACTCACCTGTGATCACTAAACAGTAAGAGGTCCTTCCTAGACTCATTACACTGGTACGGCCAAAGAGATGCATATGTAACAAGTGTAGGGGAGTAGTGATGGACTTCTTTTCCTTAGGCTTGTGAGATACCTTATGTTGCTTCCCTTTCAGGCATGCAACAAAGTGGCCATCACTAGTAAACTCTTTCTTTGGCATTCCAGTTACCAAATCATTCTTAATCAGCTTATTCATGTTTTTAAAGTTTAGATGGCACATTCTTTTATGACATAGGAAAGACTCATCACTATTGCCTTTAGACAGAAATCATGAAACTTCTCCAGTGGGAGATGTTTCTTGTAAATGCATCTTGTACATGTTCCCTTTCCTGGGGGCTCTAAGCGGAATATGCTCATGAGGAATGACCACCCCGGGCTTGAGAACAATGCACTCATGCTCAGTAAAGAGCATGTTGTTGGGATTCAACAATGGAATAAACTGAAGCTTACCAAATCATAATTACATCCAACTGAAGATCTCATTGTACAATTTCAGAGACCAAGTTAATTACAACAAAACAAGACAATTCAACATGACAAAGTTACATCAAGATAATTAGAAACTCAAAATTAGGTCATGTTGTAATATTAGTATAAATAGACCCACTAGTGCATTTATGCAGGTGTGGCTTTTGTGTGTGTGTTTCTTATGGTGTAAATCACCATCAAAGGATAAATCCTCTCCTTTGGGTGGGTTTGATTTCACCAGCCATCAATGATTATCATTGTAACTTGTTTATCAACGTCAATGAAATCATAACATTATTATTATCCATCTCTTTGTTCTATGATTCACACACGTCCACCCATCTTAATTTTGATTTCTAGATCTGAACATGATGAATCCTAAGATCCAAGCTCAATGAATCTGAAATATTGATTTAGCAAAATGGTATCAGAGCTGTTGGTTACTGGATTTATCTAGTTTTCAGATATGATTTCATCTTTAATGATGTCAAGAACAATGATGAAAAGAAGAAAAATGAAAACAAAGTCTAAGTTCATCAAAAAAACCCACCTGTTCATTCCCAAAATCAGAAGAAAAACCAACAAATCTATTCAACTATGGTACGATTTGAAGAATCTTGAACATGCTCATGATTATTCCTTCAAAATTCGATGAAATGGAACAAGATTAACATCAAAAAGGAAGAAAACACATTTGTTTATCTCAAAAATCAAGAAGAAAAATCACAGATCTGTTCTAATATGGTACGATTTGAAGAAATATAATCATTCATTGGATTATTCCTTCAAAATTCGATGCAATTGAACACGATCATCATTAAAAACAAAGAAAAGATGAAGAAATGGAAGCTATTGCTGATTTCCCGACCTCCACTGCAGTGTGAAATCTTTTTTGTTCAAGTCTGAAAACAAATGCGGATGAACAAAAACAAATGCGGACGAAGCTTCATAAAATGGGGATGTGTTATGCACAAATGCGGGTGAGTTGTCACCAAATGCGGATGACTTGGCAACAAATGCAGATGACTTGTCACAAATGTGAATGACTTATCACAAATGCGGATGACTTGTCACAAATGCGGATGACTTGTCACAAATGCGGATGACTTGTCACAAATGTGGATGACTTGTCACAAATGTGGATGACTTGTCACAAATGCGGATGAGTTGTCATAAATGCGGATGACTTGTCACCAAATGCGGATGACTTGTCACCAAATGCGGATGCGTTGACACTAAATGCCGTTGACTTATGAACAAATGCGGGTACTCTAAGCACAAATGCGGATGCTTTGAAGTTAAATGCGGATGCATTGAAATCAAATGTGGATGCCTTGCAAACAAATGCGGATGCTTTGAAAACAAATGCGGATTGGCAAGAAATGCGGATGTGTTGCAATAAATGCTTATGAACAGGACTTCAAAAAGAATAGAAAAACATGAACATGGATGATTGCAACCAACAGCACGTCTATTGTGATCATGAGAAAAAAAAAGAGTATAGAAATCTACTTTGGTCACTTTTTCACAAATTCATCCAGGGACTTGTACAACTATCAGATGCCCTTTTTGAAGTACTTGGTCTCATATTTTTTCTGATGATGTTTTGCACCCGTGTCTGGCTACTGAGCAGATAGTTAGCCAGACTTTAATCAAGGGAGTACTCATTATCAGAAGAATGTCATTGATCAAGTTATTTCAAAAGAGTGGAAGTGTTGTCAATATTAATTCATGTTCATGATGCAGATTATTGAAGTTAAAAGCCTCACCATATGCTAATACATACTAATCCTTGAGTTGTGATATGAACTGTAATCCAAATGTGATACAACTCATATCCAATACCAAGAAGTATTCTCAAGAGATTCTAAACTTTGTCAGAATATATTAGGAGGAGCTTAATCTGAGGGGGAGAACATCAATGAATTGTGCCAGAACATCAATTGATCAAGAAGACATGTGACAGAGAAGATCTTCAAATTCATGGTTTGTCAAGCATCAGTTTAGGATGAGAAGTGTTGGGATTCAACAATGGAATAAACTAAAGCTTACCAAATCATAATACATCCAACTGAAGATCTCATTGTACAAGTTTAGAGACCAAGTTGATTACAACAAAACAAGACAATTCAACATGACAAAGTTACATCAAGAAAATTAGAAAGTCAAAATTAGGTCATGTTGTAATATTAGTATAAATAGACCCACTAGTGCATTTATGCAGGTGTGGCTTTTATGTGTGTTTCTCATGGTGTGAATCACCACCCAAGGAGAAATCCTCTCCTATGGGTGGGTTTGATATCACCAGCCATCTATGATTCTCATTGTAACCTGTTTATCAACTCTAATGAAATCATAACATTATTATTATCCATCTCTTTGTTCTATAATTCACACACGTACACCCATCTTAATTTTGATTTCCAGATCTGAACATCATGAATCCTAAGATCCAAGCTCAATGAATCTGAAATGTTGATTTAGCAAAATGGTATCAGAGCGATATTCTTACTGAGAGTGATATTCTTACTGAGTTTGAGTAAGAGTGATATTCTTACTGAGAATCGAATATGATAATCTAGTTAGTAATTGAGTGGCGGAAACAAACAATCAAAGAACATTCAATGCAATAAAATTACTCATAAATGCTATTTGTATTGATATATGAAAGTTGATAAGTTACAGAGAATAATTACAACAAAAATTCTCTATCTATCAGCCATCCCCTCAGTACGAGGTTAACTATTCTATTTATAGACAGACAAGATGCCTTTACACAATGACTAAACTACCCCTAACCTATTACATCAGAAACTAGTCTAAGTCTTGATCTGCATCTTTGCTTGTTCATCCGCATTGACAAATGCGGATGAGTTAATCTTGATCAGCATTTCTACTTGATCATCAACATTAGTAAGTTGGTCATCCACATTAGTTAATGCAGAAGAACAAATACTTGTGCGCATTTGGTTGGTCATCCGCATTTGTGAATGCGGATGAGCAAAGTCTTGTCAGTATCTTCTTTTGTTCTTCCGCATAGTCAATGCGGAAGAGTAACTTGTTCTTTCAGCATTAGTATTATGTCTTCCGCATTAGTCAATGCGGAAGAGTAAACACTTGTCCACATAAGAGTTTTATCTTCCGCATTAACTAATGCGGAAGATAACACTTGTTATTTTCTTGGCAGATCTTCATCCGCATTTCATCTTGGACTTATAGGATTCTAGCTGAGCAATCATCAATTCACCTATTGAGTTGGCATGTATGATCTGTTTAGGGTCCAATAATACTCCCCCTAAGGATTATACAGCCTAGTTTTTCTCAATGTTTAGGAGGTGATTGATGTTGTGATGATTCAGCTGGGTCTTTGGGAGGTAGTGTGAATGGAGCTTTAGTAGGATCCAGGATAACCTTGATCATGTTTACAAAATCAGTTGCTTCTAACATCCTGTCTCTACTTAGCACATGTATCTTCATTCTGCTAGATGGCTTCCATTGGTAACTTTTTCAGTGAAATAGGTTCCCAGATGGAGATTGTAGAAATACCATCTCTATGAATCAATAAACTTCCTCCCACATCCACTTCAAGTTTGACAATATTTCCAAGTTGCAGTGGTGTTTTCTTCTTCTTTCTTTTGTCTCTTTTAATATTTATTCTATCATAGGCCAGTTTTAACAACTTGATGCATTTCAGAAAGAAGTGCATGTCTTGTTCACCCAATTTGTTGTTTAATTCCCTGAAGTGCCTGGAATAAATGTAGTGGATGTATGATTCATCAAGTAATCTTACTTCATATCCACTGAATAATCTTATGTCAGCTCCTTCCTTTCCTCCCCACTTCTTTTTGTCACCATCTCATAGGTTTTCTCATCATAGTATAAGTTTGAGATGGGAGTGAAGGAATGAGTACCAGATACTACTTTCCTTTTCAATGATTCAGTAGGCTTTACCTTCAACTCAGGAATACAATTTCCTCTGCTTCTATCTTTTTCTTCTTATCCAGGGGATTGACAAATGTTTTATCTTTTCTCAAGCAAATTGTCTTTAATGAATTGAAGTTGTTTGTTCTTCTAAACATCTTAAGTATGTTCTTAAATTCATAACCCCTGAACATAGCTGCATGATTGATCAGTTCAAGTTGAGCTAGTTCCTTCAAATCATGAATCTTAAGGGCATTTACTAGAGCTGAGTACTTTGTAAAGAATTGTACTAGCCCTGAGATTCTCTTCACCATGTGCTGTCATACTTCTAGGCTATTATCTTTTGATCTATCTTGCCCTTGGGAGTAGGCACCCCTCTGATCAGTTCTGCAGTAGTCAGTCCTTCTTGCAACTTCAACTGAGATGGTTCTGCAAACCATTCAGGGTATTTGTGGAGCACTGGGGCAAGTATTCTTGGTCTTTTTGGTTCAACAACATGTCTTCAGCTAACACTCTGTTTTTGGATTTGGTCCTTGTCAATTCTTCTTCTAGTTTCTTGAGTTTATCATTCTTTTCATTGATCAATTGAAGAGTTGCAGCCCTTAAAGAATTTGTCTTCATGTTGGCAATCCTTCTTCTTGTGAATCCCTGACTTGAGAGATATTCCTTCATTTCCTTATCAGACATGTTATAAGGATTAGGAAATAATGATTCATGGGATGAGGTTGATTTCTTCATTTGAGATAGTTTTTGTAGGGGACCCCTTCTTGGTAGTGGTATTTCATACCCTGTTGATTTCTTCAAAGATGAATCTTTATGTTTTGGAGTATCCTTTGTCATTTTCTTCTCAAATTCAGTGTCTATTGTTGGATCAAGCAACAATTTCACTTTCTCTTCGTCCTCCTTCATTCTCTCATAAGTCATTCCAAACACTTCATCGGGATCATAGCCTTGATTGATCAAAAACATGGCCTTAATCATCAAGTCATCAGTTTGTGTTTTCTTACCATGTCTTACACCACCTATTCTTCTTTAATAGGACTGTCCATGAGAACATCCTCTTCTACTTCATATTCACCAGCAATTTCTTCTTCTTCTAAATCAATTGCTCCAGCCAACTTTTTCAACTGAGCTTCTGCCTGCTCATGTTCTTCCAAAAATTCAGCCATTGCTACTAAACTTCTTGGGTCATTCTTTTGTTTCTTTGCTCGTTCTTCTTCAATTATTGGTCTCTTACCTTTGGCTTTTTCAGCTAAATACTTCCTCTTTCGTGAGTAAGTTTGAAGTTGAGGGCTAGAGGTTTCAGTTTGTTCTTCTGGTTCAGGGACCTTTTCAGGTGTACTTGGCTCTTGATCCTTCATTTCACTTTTCTCATTTTCTTTTTGTTCAGTTTTAGTTTCTTCTTTCCTTTCTTGTTCATATCTTTCTTTGAGCTCTTCCTTTTTTTCTTCAGTTAATGAGATAGCAGGGACAATTTGCAGAGTTAATTCTTTTTCCAAAGGCACTAGTGATTTGGGAATAAAGACAATGGGCTCTGCCTCAGTTCTTTGATTGTTTATGAATTCCTAGAAATCATCATCAATGCTGAATTGTTCAGATGTAAAACTATCCAAAGCACTGAAGAGTTCTTCAAATTCACCTTTTTCAGAGTCTGAATAACCAGTGTTTCCAGAATACACTACCATGTCTAGGCTTCGGTCTTTGATCTCAGTTTGACCTTCATCATCTACTTGTTCTTCATTCTCATCTACTGATTGGTTGTCATCATCATCAACCTTTTCTTGTTTTTCTTTCTCATCATCATCCTTCACTTCAGTTCTTTTGATCATCATTTCAAGCTCGGATATTCTTTTGTTCTGGTTATCAACTTCCTTTTCAAGTTTTGAGATGATATCAGCTTGTTCTTCTATGATGTTTTCTTGTTCCTCCATTGCAATAGTTTGTATTTCAAGAGTATCTACATGTCCACTCACTTCTTCTCTTGAGTGTTTCAGTGCAGCTTTTAAATTCTCAATCTCTTTGTCTTGTTCTTTTCTTTCTGCTGCATATTTCTCTTTAAGTTCCTTCAATTCACATTCCTTCTCATCCAGTTCCAGGATTCTGTCATTATTGATTCCTGCTCTCCTGTTTAAAGTTCTTTCCATCCTTTCCACTTTGAGTAACAACTCAGATATTAATTCATCTTTTTCATCAGGCTTGTTGATGTTGGATTCAGCATAGCTCTCTGAAGGAGCAGCATCAAAAGGTTCTTTCATAGCTTTGGTGTGATCATGATGATCCTCCTCATCAGAAGATGATTTGGATGATTTAGATGCACTTGTTGATCCTTCTATTTCATCAGGGTGATCATGGGATGATGGTAAAGGTTGGTAGGGAGAAATAGGTGATTGGTGTGGTGATATTCGAGATTGATGATGTGGTGATATAGGTGTAGGTTGAGTGGTTATTGGTGGTGTTGGTTGTGGAGTTGAAAGTGATGATGGTTGAGGTAATGTTTGAAGAGATGGTTGTGGAGAAGGTTGTGGTATTTGTTGTGGTGATGGCCTTGGTGATGGTATTGGTGATGGTATTGGAGATTGTATTCGAGATGGTATTGGGGATGGTATTGGAGATTGTATTGGAGATGGTATTGGGGATGGTATTAGTGATGGTTGAGTAGTTGGTTGAGCTATTGGTTGTGGAGGTGGTTGAGCTTGACCTGCTTCATGTATTTGTTGAAGCATCCAAGGAAGAAGGGGTGAAGGGGCACCACTGTAAAAGTTCCTTGGGTCCTTCTTCTTAATGTACTTATACGATCTTGCATCATAATGAAGAATGTTAAGCACATGTCCTTCATTAACAATGTCATGAAATGATTCATTGATTAGACATTGAATGAATTGGGGTACATTAGAAACTTGTATCTCAGCCCTTCTTGAATGTTGGAGATTAGGCCATTGAACACATATGCAGACATATTAAACTGTCTGTTGGTGTAGAGAGCACATATTGTAGAAGAAGTGAGTACTGGAATGTCATTTCATCCCGTTTTCCTTTTTGATAGACAATGTTCGAACATATGAATTAGGAACCTCCAAGGCAGATCCACTAATCCTTTGACTATCTGTTTTGCTTCATAGCTCCCTTCATAACCAATTTCAAAGAAACATGTGGTTATTTCCACATCATCTAATTCAAGAGGATCATCAGCATTATCATTGAATTGCAGACATCTTCTAATAGACTCTTCTGTGATCCTCAGAGTGAGTTCATTGTTGATTCTCCCAGTTAGAGTTTTCACTCCATCCTCTTCAACCACTTCAGCTGATTCCCAGAATGAACTAAGGGGATTCTCGTAGATTGTTGGTCTTACTGTCATGGCATATGCTATCCTTGTGGTAGATAAGAATATTATCATATCTCTAAGACCTTCAGCTTGAGGCACATCAGGGTTTAGATAACCGCTGATGTTATGGAGTTTGCTCCATGTAAGATTTGCCATGTAGTCTGCATAAGAGACATGTGTGTTAGTTAACAATTTTGATTTTAGCTTTGATTTGATTAGGTAATGTGACTTTGATTTGTTACACATTTTTTTTCACTTTGCTCTGTTTTTTGCAGTAAACATGATTATCAAGGTTTTCAATATCATTTGAATTCCTATCAATTTATATGTTTATTGAGATCGAAAATGTGTATTGCATCACATTAATGAGTTTGATTTTGGTGTTCTTCAATATTTTCTGGTTCATTGTTCGATTTAGGTTAACAGTCTGAGACTTAGGTCTTGGTTTCAAAATCTGTTGAAGTTATACCTTATCTTCGAAATGATGTGGTTCTGAATCAATGACAAGAAGGTTTTAAGAAGAAACACAACAAAATCTTTGAATGTTTATGATGATGATGATGATTGATGGTGGTGTACTGTAGGTTTGCGCTCGTCTCACTATCAGTTCTCTCAAATTTGAAAAGTATTAAATGACCCGTTTGAATTCCTTTAAATAGTGAAACAATACAACTTGAAAAATTTTATAAGTTTACACGCAGATACAGTCAACACTGTAGCAAATGTTGAAGGTTAATTTGTTTGATTTTGGTCATCCGCATTTGTTGACTGTAGCAAATGCGGAAGACAAACTTTTGATATTGACAGTCCGCATTTGACTACTTTTGGTCATCCGCATTTATGACTGTAGCTAATGTGGAAGGTTTAATTTTTTGACTGACTGTCCGCATTACTCTACTGTTACAAATGCGGAAGTTTTGTTTCTTAAATTTTATTCTATCCGCATTTGTGTACTGTTGCAAATGCAGAAGTTAAACTTGAAATTTTGGCTGTCTGCATTTGTGTTGTAGTAAATGCGGAAGAACAACGTTGTAACAAATGCGGTTGAGTTGCTTGTTTTACCATATCCGTATTTGTACACAGTATCAACTGTTATAGAACAAAGTCAATCATCATTTATGCAACTACAAATGCGGTTGACAAGTCAACACAACACTGTAGCAAATGCGATAGAGACATGTTCATACGCATTTGTTAACTGTATCAATGCGGTAGAGTAACTTTCACCTTCACTTCACACACTAATGCAGTAGAGTAAAATCATTGTCCGCATTAGTTGCACTTCAAAAAATATTGTTACCTACCTTAGTTACATGCATGGGTTACCTTCACCCACATTAACTAAGGGGCTTACCTGCATTACCTTTTGAACTTAATCAAAAGTTAATGTGATTGAATTGATTATTCATCTTGTGAAGATGTGTCCTTCATTGGTTTTTCTAATGAAGTTGGCTGTTGAAGTTGTCAATTTTTGCTTGGATTGACTTGTATGTCACAACTAATACAAGTTTCCCAATTTTGACAGGTCTTGGGCTTATCATGCTTCTGAGAATCTGCATAAGCTGAGATATAATGATAAAACTTATTGCAACAACACCATCTAAAACTCTTTTTGTTTTGTTTTGTTTTTTTTAATTAAGTTAATAAACAAACATTTAGACTTACTCAAACCTTTTAAACTACTCCCCCTGAAGTTTATGTCCACATTTGGAGAGAAACTTTAAAGATTTAAAAGTTTTGAATATTATTTTGATTAATATTAATAATGAAGAGAAAAGTCTCTTTGTTAGGATCATATGAATCTTACATTACACATGTGCATCATTTATGATTAAATGGACATGATTATGAACTTGAGGATTGAAGGTATGTTTGTCCTCGTAAACTCATACCTGGTTGATATTTTGATGCAAATGACTTTTATCATGTTTTGGTTGATTTATTATTCAATGTCTACCTCACACACATAAGCATGAAATGATATACCCTCCGTATACAATGCATGGTAGAACTTTTTCACAACTATTCTTACCAGGTTACTAAAGTCATGAAATCTCTTTTTCACTGATCCTCATTGGGATTCTTTTAATTTGATTCTTTCTCATGTTGATCTACATTGGGATTCTTTTCACTTCACTTTGAAAGGTGATCTGGATTAATTTTTTCATTCACTTGGAATGTATTACTTTGTTGATTCATCCAATTTTTGGATGTGTTCCACATTGGGAATCTTTTGGATCATGACATCTGCACTATGTTCAAGTTTCATCAGGTCTTTGCTCAGCAAACCAAAGATGAAACATGATGTGGTGAAAGAGATTCATAAAGTATCATTACCTGGTGTGTTTAGGCCACTACACACACATGCATTCAGATAAGCCAATACATACCTGTACTTTGTGATGAGTGTTTCACAATTGAATATGTCTTTAATTCATCACTGCATGTATGTTTTCTTCCAAGTTGAGCCTACCAACATATCTGGTAAGTCATTTCAGTCTTTTACATTTTGAAATTAAGCGCAGTGAATGATATAACGACTATAATTATATCATTTCCCTTAGAATTCTTTTCTTCATAAAACTTGATTTCTCTTTGTGGTTTTTCTGATGTTTTACATTGTTTTTGATGTTTTTCAAAGTTTTTACTCAAGGTTAATCATGCCAATTGACTGAACAAGAAATTCAAACCTACTAGGTTCAAATTCCTTGGTAAACAAATCATCTAATTGATTTTCTGTTGGTACTTGAATGAATTTGATTAAACGCTTTTCAGCACAGTCTCTCAAAAAATGATATCTAATCTCAATATGTTTTGTTTTTAAGTGCTGAACTGGATTATTAGTTATAAAGACAACAGCTATATTGTCAATAGAAATTGGTGTATGCAAAAAGTTAAAACCATACTCAAGCATCTGGTTTTGAATCCAGAGAACTTTAACATGTTGATGTAGAAATATACTCAGCTTCTGCTGTGGATACAGACACATTTGTCTGCTTCTTGCATTGCGAGGATACTAGTCTGGGACCAAGAAATTGACAACCGCCAGAAGTGGATTTTCTGTTGAAGTTGCATCCTCTATAATCACTGTCTGTGTAGGCATAGAGATTAAATTCTCCTTCTTTTGGATACCATAATCCAAGAGGGGTTTGCCCTTCAGATATCTGAATATCCTCTTGACTGCATTCACATGTGATTCTTTTGGATCAGCTTGATATCTAGCACACACACAAAGACCAAACATAATTTCAGGCCTACTGGCTGTTAGATACATAAGTGAAGCTATCATTGATCGATAGTGATTCTAATCCACTGATTTGCATTCAGGGTCAGGTCCAATCTTCACTTTAGTATCCACAGGAGTTCTGATAGACTAACAGTCAGCAAAGTGGAATTTCTTCAACATGGTTTCTACATATTTAGATTGATTTATGAAGATTCCATCTGCTGTGTGCTGGACTTGCACCCATACAAAGAATGTGAGTTCCCCCATAGCACTCATTTGGAACTTTGAATGCATAAGATCTTCAAATTCTTTGCAGAGTTGCTTCTTTGTCGAGCCAAATATAATGTCATCTACGTACATTTGGACTAACACCATGTCTTTCCCTCTTATTCTCCTAAAGAGAGTCTAATCAATCTTTCTCTTTCATACCCATGTTCAAGAAGAAAGGATGATAGAGTCTCATACCACTTTCTTGGTGCTTGATGAAGACCATACAGAGCTTTGTCAAGCTTGTAAACTCTATGAGGGAAATCTGGATCTTCAAAGCTAGGTGGTTGACTCACATAGACTTCTTCAGCAATCTTTCCATACAGGAAGGCACACTTTACATCCATTTGAAAAACCGTAAATTTCATGGATGCAGAATATGCAAGAAAGATTCTGATTGCTTCTAGTCTGGCAACAGGAGCAAACACTTCGTGCTATTCAATTCCTTCTTCCTGAGTGTATCCCTGTGCCACCAGTATTGCTTTATTTCTGATGACTATCCCTCTATCATCAGTCTTGTTCCTGTACAGCCATCTAGTACCGATAGGGTATTGTCCTTCGGGAAGATCTACCAGCTGCCATACTTCTTGCTTCTTGAATTGGAGCAATTCTTCCTGCATTGCTTCAATCCAACTATTGTCTTGAAGCGCCTCTTTGTTATTTTTGGGTACTGTTTGACATAGAAAGCAGGAGAACAAACAGATGTTTGCAATACTGAACTTGCTTCTTGTCACCCTCTCATTAGGATCACCAATAATGGTTTCAACTGGATGATTCTTGTGTATTATTATGGTTGGAATGGTGTCACCAGCAATAGTTACATCAAGATTGGAGACATTCAGTTCATTATGGCCAGAGGCACATTCATCTTGTATTGTTGTTGAATTATGAAGATTGTCAACTTCTGTTTCAGTAACTGCTACATCTTCAGTAGCACTGATGTTGCTTGCATCATTTGAAGTGCCTTGAGTTTCTTCTGGATGAGAAGCATGTTTTCGATTTCTGATCTCATGTGACAAGTCATCTGAGTGAGATGGTACCAGGCTGGGACCTTCTTCAGAAGAAACACTAAGGTTTTGAGACAAATGTCTAATGGGATCACCTTGAAGAGGAACATCTTCATTCATATGTTCATCAGATGTAGGTGGAATCAATGGATATTTATCTCTTCTTTCTACAGTTGATGAAGTATCACCTGAATGTATATTTCCTGCATTAGACAAGTGAAATTGGTCAAATGATTTAGTAAAATGTCAATATCAAACAACCAATCAGGACCATTTGTAGATTTGGGAAACGAATGTTCTTTGAATTGAACATTTGTGGATTCATCGATAATCTTCAGTCTAGGATTGAACACTCTATAAGCCTTTGAGATGGAAGAATAACCTACAAAAAATCCTTCATCAGACTTAGATGAAAATTTTCCCAAATGATCATGGGTGTTTAATATTGAGACTGGACAACCAAATGATTTGAGTAATCCAATAAATGGTTTACTATGAAATATCAGTTCATAAGGTGTCATGCTACTTTCTTTAACAATCAGAGTTCGATTTTGCACAAAGCACGATGTATTAACTACTTCTGCCCAGAAGGTGATTGGTAGTTTAGCATCGGCTAGCATCATTCTTGCTACTTCAATCAGTGTTTTATTTTGCCTTTCAGCTACCCCATTTTGTTGAGGAGTTCTAGCTGCACTGAATTGATGGGCAATGCCTTTGGTTGTACAAAAGGAACTCATATTTTCATTTTTGAACTCTGTACCATTATCACTTCTTATTATTTTGACTTTAAGATCAAGTTGATTTTCAATTTTAGTGATAAATTCTTGAATGATTTGGGATGCTTCATTTTTATGAAGTAGGAAGAACACCAATATGAATCGAGAAAAGTCATCAATGATCACTAAACAATATTGTTTCTTTCCCATACTCATTACATGAGTTGGCCAAAAAAGATCCATGTGAAGTAACTTCAATGCAGTATTGTTAGTGTTCACCAGCTTGGTTTTATGAGACGATTTGTGTTGTTTTCCTTTGAGGCACGCCGAACATTGATCAATAAAATTGAATTCTTTTCGAGGAAGAACAATTACATGGTTTCCTTTAACTAACTTGTTCATATTTTTAAAGTTAGTGTGCCCCAAACGTCTATGCCAAAGCTGTGACTCATTAAATGATGCTTTAGTCAAAAGACATGTTTCTTCCTTAGGTGTTGCAGAACACAGGTTTAAGACATATGTATTATTCTTCCTGGAGTCTTTAAGACAACCCATTCTTCAGGAATCTGAAATCCAGGTTTCCGAATGTAGCAGTGAGTGTCTGTAAAGTGAGTGGAATATTGTTTGTCGCAGATCTGAGACTCCCTTAGCAGATAGTAATTCAGTTGTTCACAGTAATTCACTCTATCAAATCTCAGCATCCCGTTTGTCACAGATCCTTCTCCTGTAATCCTACCACTTTCTAAATCCCCACCGAATGCCACAGTAGTTCCTTGTATGTACTTGAAATCATGAAGGAGGGAATGATCTCCAGTCATGTGTCGGAGCATCCACTGTCTACGTACCATAGGCTATTAGAGCTGTGTGGATGAACCTACAAACAAAAAGAACTAATTAGAATAAGGAACCCAAGCCATGATGGTCTTGGTTTCCCATTCCTATTCATGATAGTCACCTCTTGGTATTTCCCTTTGAATAGTGATTTAGATGGAGGTGATTTGGGAGACTTTTGGTAATGAATTGGTCGAGTCATCTCATCAACATCTACTGAGGATTCAGATGAATAATGAAATCGTTGGTCTTTATTTCTTTGTAAAAGTTTAGCCCGAGTTTTATTATCAAAAGTTGGTTTTTGCTTAGGAAGGTCAAGTTTGTGCTTCATTGTAAGATGATTTCTTTGACCCTTCCTCAAATCCTTTAGGTTATTTATGTCATTTGTTGATCTCGGTGTCCTAGATTGAGTATTATAAAGATGAGGTCGAACAGAATGCATCACAGTAGATGTCTTTGAGATGAGCTTATGATAATGATTAAAGTAATAATCACATGTATTGTGATTGTTCATGTCACAGATTTAACAATACTTGTTGAAATAGCAATTTTTGGTGGAGTGATTGTTCATATCACAGATAGAACAATATTGATTGAAGAAGCATTTATTGTCTTGTGATTGAACATGTCACAAATATCACAATACATTTATTTGTTTCTTGAATTAGATTTTTCTTTTTGTGACTCAATAGATACTTTCTTTTGATGAGTCACTTTCTTTTCTTTAGGTGATGAATCCGAATCAGCCCTTTTAGTAGATTGTTTCACAACACTACTTTTGTTCAGTTGTCTAGGCTGTTTCTGTTTCTTAAACTACTTCTCACCTCATTCTCAAACTGGTCAACATGTTCTTTGTTATAGATATCAAACCCAACTCCCTGCCTTAACCTTGATAACTGAGGGTCTGATGATGTTTTATGTGTTGAACTCAGTTTTACAGTTGGTTTCTTTTTCAGTGAAACCTTTTCTGATTTGATTGAATTTTGTGGAGATACAATCTCATTATCAGAACTACTCTCAGTAGTGGGTTTCACTGTTTTGACATATTTCTTTTTGCCTTGTAAAATAGATGGTATGAATTTTATAAAAGGTACAATTGCTTTTACAGGGCTTGATGGTTTCATGACATTCACTGTCTTGTCTGAGCACTCTTTGATTTTGATTGGTTGTCCTAACTTGATTTTATTCTCATTTGTTTCAAAATAAACATTAGGTTTGTTTTGAGGATTTGTCACTTGTTTCACTACTGATTTAGGTTCCATAGTTTTAGGTTTGATTGATTCAGAGAGTGAGACAGAGTCAGGCATGACAGTGTAATTGTCATTGTATGGTGGAGGACATGAATTATACCCAATCCTTGACATGTCCTTTGGATCCTTTTGTGAATCTAGCATCTCTTGTAGCTTGACCGAAGACATTTGAAACTTTTCAAGTTTCACTTCAGTCATAGATTGTTGAGCTTTAGCTTGAGCTAACTTTTCAATAAGTAGCTCATTTTCAGCTGCAAGATTGTATTTCTCACCATTCAATTTTTCTATGTCAGAAATAAGAGATTCGATTTTGATTTCAAAACTTTTTAGTTCTCTCTTCATTATTTATGACTTCACTTTTTCATTTTTAATTTTATCTGCCAGTTTATGGTTGTGTTCTCTATACCCTTGTAATTCATTTATGCATTTCTCACTACAAAGGTTAGTTTTTACCTCAGTAGGCATTGAAGATGGTCCATCATTGATGTGAGCCATAAGAGCATGATTTTGGAATTGAGGCTTGACTTCCTTAGCATACACACTCCAGTCACATATCCCATCTTGTTTGATCACAAGGGCACTGGCAGAAGGCTGACTGCCTGCATGGACTTGATTTGTCAGCTGTGATGATTCTGGTATGTTTGTTGATGATGAGAACGATGGTACTGCTGTTGTTGATTGTTTGAATGATACTTGAATTGGGCTGTGATGATGATTGACCTGGAGAGTTCCTTGAATGGTTGTTTCTTTTAGGAGCATTGCACTCTCTTGAAAAATGGCCAGTCATGCCACAGTTGAAGCATTTTATCTGGATTTATCATATCCAAGTTTTGTGTTCTTATTCAGGCTCAACTTTCTTCCTTTTCTGAAGAATTTCTTTGCTCTCATGGCAATCATTGCCATTTGCCACTGTAGATCCATCTCCTCAATATCATCAGGATCTATTTCTTCTAAATCTTCTTGTATTAGGTGGGCAGAAGTGAGTCTTCCCCCAAGATATGCTTCAAAACTTGCAACAAAGGCATGGTAAGTTTCCTTTTGCTCTCCTGATTTTATGTCTTCTGGAGAGATTTGAGGAACAGTGGAGACTTTGGTGCTTGAGCTGAAGTTGAAGGGTGATTGAATGGTGGAGATGCAATGAACCCAGTATTCATTTGATCTCTTGATGAGATGAAGTCATTTTCCTTTGTGATGAAAGCATTTTCAACAGAATGTGATTCTGAAGGGAATTTGTAGGCTTCAATCACTCTTGGTCCACTCAGATTTCTGCTTTGTTCATCAAGTTCCAAAGCTTCAATCTTGGCTATCATAATGTCTAGAGTGGTACTCTCAAGATGAAGAGTATTTTTCAGCATTGTGACATTTTGCTTCCAGCTTTCGGGTAGACTGTGAAGCATTTTCTTGTTAAGTTCTTTAATGTTGTATGAAACACCCATAATTTCCAAGTCATTGACCAACTGTACAAATCTATGCAGTTGTTTTGATATGGATTCTCATTTTGTGTGATGGAAGGTTTCATACTGATTGACCAGCTTGTCTTTGTTAATTTTAGCAACCTCACTAATACCTTCACACATAATTTTGAGAGCATCCCAGACAGCTTTAGCAGTTCCACACTTATCTAATCTTTTCAGCACATCCATTTTGAGTGCTTGTGTCAAAATTGAGTATGCTTTGAGATCAATTTTGATTTTCTTATAGTCATCTTCATCGAGAGTCAAGTCTTCAATTGGTATTCTAGCAGTTTTGTAAAGTGCAGCTTGAGCTGTTGATAGAGTAACAGGAATATACGGACCCTTACATATTGAGATCCAAAAGTCAGGATCTACACCTGTGATACAATTTCTAAACCGTATTCTCCATTGTTTAAACTCAGATTTGTGTTTAAGCATGGGAGGTTTAGGTGTATGACCTAACTCAGAGTAACTGTTAGAAACCATGTTGATTTGTGTAAGTATAGATTTAGTTGATTTTAAATTGATTAAGTTTGATGAGTCCAACTTGTTCAAGCAGTTCTTTTGCGGTTCAGAATGAGTATTCTTGTTGTTTGCTAAGTAGAGTTGATGATATTTACTACTAGCAACTTGATTATCAAATCAATCGAGTTTTATTCAGTCTGTGCGCAGATCTGAAAGAGAATCGAGAGCCAAAGGTCTGATACCAATTGACTGGGTTTGAGTAAGAGTGATATTCTTACTGAGAATTGAATATGACAACGAAGTCAGTGATTGAGTTGCGGAAACAAACAATCAAAGAACATTCAATGCAAGAAAATTACTCATAAATGATGTTTGTATTGATATATGAAAGTTGATAAGTTACTATGAATAATTACAACAAAAACTCTCTATCTATTAGCCGTCTCCTCAGTACGAGGTTAACTATTCTATTTATAGGCAGACAAGATGCCTTTACAAAATGACTAAACTACCCCTAATCTATTACATCATAAACTAATCTAAGTCTTGATCCGCATCTCTGCTTGTTCATTCACATTGACAAATGCGGATGAGTTAATCTTGATCAGCATTTCTACTTGATCATCAACATTAGTAAGTTGGTCATCCGCATTAGTTAATGCGGATGAACAAATACTTGTGCGCATTTGGTAGGTCATCCGCATTTGTCAATGCGGATGAGCAAAGTCTTGTCCGCATCTTCTTTTGTTCTTCTGCATTAGTCAATGCGGAAGAGTAACTTGTTCTTCAGCATTAGTATTATGTCTTCCGCATTAGTCAATGCGGAAGAGTAAACACTTGTCCGCATCAGAGTTTTGTCTTCTGCATTAACTAATGCGGAAGATAACACTTGTTATTTTCTTGGCAGATCTTCATCCACATTTCATCTTGGACTTGTGGGATTCCGGCTGAGCAATCATCAATTCACCCATTGAGTTGGCATGTATGATCCTTTCAGGGTCCAACACATGTTATAACTCTGATCACAAAATTAGGATACACTCAGTTGATTGTACCCAAGCTCCTTGAGAAAGTTTACCTTTTCAATATTGAGCTTACCATTTGTGACCTTACCCCTTCCTGAAATGTAACCACCTTCATTCCTCCAAAGAAACTGGCCCTCCATTAATCCTTTCAAAGTTCTGGAGTAGTGACCTATGGCCTGTCATGTTCCTGGAACAGCCGCTCTTAATGATCCAGACATTTTTGTTTGTCTTCAGTTGTCCCTGCACAAAGAAAATGATTAGTTACATTTGGAAACACAAGCCTTACTTTTCTTGGGCTCATTAAGAGAAACAGAAGGTAATGCAACAGTAATAGATCCTATGCTTGTGCTAGGAGGACCTTCAGCTGTTGTTGATGGAGAATTCTCAGTCACTTGGTCTTTCTTAGACTTCCACACCACCTTTGGAGTCTTGGACTTGACCTTCAATACTCCGAAAGCTTTTGATACTTCGAAAGTTTTGATGACTGAGCCTTCGGAAGAACCTGCAGATACTGCAGCAGACTTCAGTGCTTCGGAAGTATTCCTTCCATTCGAGACCAACTTTTCTTCCGAAGGCAAATTTCCACTTGCCTTCTTCTTACATTTGGAGCTTTTAAAGGAAACATATTTTCCTTTCGAAGCTTGATTCTTCTTCGAACTCTTGGAAGTCTTTGTCTCGGTCATGTGAAGAGTACCCTTAGGATTGTATGGACAATCCTTAGCAAGATGAGCAGTACTTTCACACATGACACACTCAATCTTCTTCTTCCCAAGAGCCTTCTGCTAGGAACAAGACTGACTTTGGTCACATCTCCTCTCCACCTTCATCTTTGCAGATGCTGAGACAATCTTTTTGGGCTAGGAACTGTTCTTGGAGTTTGATGGCCAGGCTGTGCAGCAGTGGTACACGGCAAATAAGTCTTCTTCTTGGTTCTGAGATGATTTGAACAAGAACCAGAACTCTTGGTAGATGAGTTTAGGTTGATGTCTTCAGTCTCTACTACTTCAAATCCTTTAGAGATAAACACTTGTTTCTACCTGGAGTCAAATGTAGCCTTGATCTCTTGAGCCTTCCTTGCTTTCCTCTTGCTCTTCCTGATCAAGTTCTTTCTCATTCACTTGGTCATCACAGTCTTCTTCTTCTCCTCAAAAGGATAGTGGCCCTTCTTAGAATCCTCCTCTTCACTCTTCTCAGAGGAATTCTTCACTATCACTTCTTCATCCTCTTCACAAGTTCCACACCTAGGTTATCTTACGGAAAAGATTGTGTGAAGGAGTTATCTCATTTGATCCTAGTCCCTGCTTGTTTTGATAGCACACTTTGTTGTGCAGGGATGAGGATATCATGTTCTTGAAGGTCTCTTCTTCAAGAACACATTTGTCTGCCCTGGCTTTGCTGATCACAAGCTCAGCGTGGCACCCAGTTAGCTTGGTTATGAAATCCTTGATCTGTGTCCTAAAATCTGTGTGCTCATGTTTGGAACTAAAATGGTTTTCTCTAAGTCCTTAATCTTTAGTTTATAATCATTTTCAGACTTTCTAAAATTAGCTTTGAAAATGTTTAAGGACTCAAGATCAGATCTCATTTCCAAGTAATAGGACCTGTATCTATTAACTTTAGCAATGCATTCAGGGGTACGGATATGTTCCAATACCTTGGCTTCAACATGATCTGCCATTAGTGCTTGGTATGGAGAGGCATATTCCACCTGAAAGCTCCAGTCAAAGCCTCCTTCTTTAACAACAACAACAGTCTGCTACTTTGGCTTCTCATTCTGGGAGGCTTTATCAGTGTAGTTGGGTCTACACTGTGTTTGGCCACCATTTGTTCTAGGTGCCTTACACTCCCTGGCAAAGTGGCCATCAAGTTACAGTTGTAAAACTTGACTTTACCTTTGTCCAGACTAAACTTTCCACTGGTTGCATTGCTTGGAAACTTCCTTCCAGTCCACTTGTAAAACTTCTTGGCTCTATGAGTGTGAAGAGCCATTTGCCAGACTATCTCCATGTACTCTAGATCATCTGGATGGATACAGTCCAGGTCTTCAAGGTTGAATAGGAAGCTACCACAACTTTCATCAGAAGACAAAAAAAGCATGAGAAGAACTTGTCTCTTGGAATGGGCTTCCTTGGGTGTAGTTCTCTCTAGGTGTCTCTGGGAAGGTGATGAAAGGACCCTTAGGTGAGTTGTTAGGGTAACATATGAGATGATGTTAGGGGTTCCATGCTATCCCTTTCAACCACATGTAGGGCTGAACCCATTTGATTGTTGGAGTTGCCAGATGAACCTTGCATGTTCATCTCCATCTGGTAGCCACTGAGAATCCCATATAACTTTGTCAGAGTAAGAGTTTTTAGATTCTTAGTCCTCTTGATCACCAAACAGTAGTGTGTCCACTGCCTAGGAAGTGAGGATATGAACTTCCTTACAATGTCCCTATTCTCAAGAGGATCTCCTCTTTCCACAAGGGTATCCACAATCTCAACATACCTGAAGTATTACTGAGTCATGGTTTCACCTGTTTAGAAGGTGAAGTTTTTCAAACTGATGCTTCCGGAGATCTTTCTTGTTCTCCTTGGCTTCAGAAGAACCCTTATACATCAGTTTCAGTGGATCCCATAACTGCTTAGCTGTTTTGCACTTCTTGAAACGTCTATATACAGAGTTTGGAAGGACAGTTTGAAGGGTTGTCATGGCTTTTCTATCAATCTCTACTCTCTTTCTATCTTCATCAAAGTAGGTTGCCACATCCTTGGTTATCATACCCGCACTAGTAGTAGAAGGAGTGCTTGATATGAAAGGTCCATTTTCAACAGACTCCCACATTCTTGAGTCCAGAGACCCGATGAAACCTTCCATTCTCAGACACCAAGTATCAAAGTCATCAAGAGTGATCAGTGGGGACTTGTTCATGGCTCTAGTTTCCATATCAGTCTTGGAAATGGCTGCCATTTGAAAAGTTTAGTATTTGTGTGTGTGAGGGATCTTAAGATGGTGAGATCTTATATCAAGAGCTTGGAAAGCTCTAATACCAAATGCAGGATCGGTGAAGGGGATTCACTTACAACACAACAACACAAAGAGGAGATTAACTAAACTTAAACAAATAGTGAACCGGATTAACCACAATAAGACACTAAGAACACAAGTAATGTAAAAGACATAACACAAATATATGGTTTTCAAGAATGCAGTATATTGCTTTCTCTATGTTCTATTACAAGTGTTACAAAGCATATACATAAAGTTACAAGAACATGAGATACTTATACTACATCCTACAACCGGCCATACTATGAAAGCCAGCTGGATACAATTGACTAGACTCAAAACAAAATCAACTGTAGAGTCAAAAAGGCAGAATGCCTTTTTGACTTTGTGACTATGACATGCCATAGTTCATATCCTTATCTATTACAAAAAGGATAAGTACATGAAGTAGAAAGTTTACAAACTCAAGACCTCAATGTATAGTTACCAAAAGCATGGACCTTTTCACCAACTCATGCAAGTTGTTGAATTTACAGAGATGCAGCGGAAAAGTGTCTAGCTTTATGGAATAGTACATCAGATAAAGCATGTTACTAAAAGTCTTCGGAAGAAATCTGTCTTCAAGAGTTGAGGCTTCGGAATATATTGGTCTTGGTTTCGGCAGATTTTACACTTAGAATATTTCTGTTGCATGTGTGAAACTTCCGAAACATTCTTTCTCAGTACTTATGCAGCATGCATGCACAAAGTCATTGGTTGCTTCAGCCTCTATGCATATTCTTTACAAAGTTGATATCAAAGCATACAACTTGCTTAATATTGCTTTACCTGAAGAAATATTGATGAGATGTGAAAATTATAAAATAGCAAATTCCTTGTGGAAGATTCTTCATACACTTTGTGAAGGGAGTGATGAAATCCGAAGCATCAGGAAGGACACCCTGCATTCACAATATGAAACATTCCATTATATTGAGGGTGAATCAATTCCTTAACAAGTCCACAGGTTTATGCAACTTGTTACAGAAATGAACATTCTGGAGTTGAAATACACAAATGAGGAACTGAACAAGTAAATTGTATACATGTTCAAGAACACCATAGATCTCAAAGTAGTCAGACTAGATACTCTAGTGGCTAAAGTTGAGGCTCTTGAAATGGATGAGAAATCAAGAAACAAGAGTGTAAGAACTCATGTATCACCATATCACTTTAAAGAAACAAGAAGCGTTGGAAGTGCTTTAATATCCAGTAATGATGGTGAGAACTCTTGTACTTTGAGTGAAGATGAAGAGGAAGTAAGTTTCTATGCTTCAAAACCTCCTAAGAAATCTACTCAAAGTAAGCCAAGAAAAGAGAAGAAAGAACTGATGATCAAAGAGATAACATCAGAAAAACCATCAAGTCACAATCAATCAGAGTCTATCACTATCATTCTAGGCTCTGAAGAACAAAAAGCAGCTTTTGCAGCTTTTAGTTCAAGCTTTCAAGCATACCTGGGAAGTTCATTGCCCACTGCCAACATGTGTCAACAAGATTTAGAAGAACTGCCTCCGGATGTAGTGGAGGAGATGGATCTTCAATGGAAAATGTCAATGATTGCCTATAGAGCCAAACAATATTTAAGAAGAAACAAGAATTTGGCAGCTGCAAGTAAATCATCATGAATTGGAGTTGATAAGTCAAAGGTTAGATGCTTCAAGTGCAATCTCTATGGAAACTTTTCAAGAGAATGCAACCAACAAAATTCCAACTCAGCACAACATCAGCATCATCAGGCTAACCAACCTCCATCAAGTCAAAGATTTTTTAGACAGCCCCAACTAGCCAACTCATCCCCACTAGCCACCAATGCACCAGCAAGAATCAAAAACTCAAAATAATCTGGGTTGATCATTCTTCAAGATGGAACATAAGATTGGAGTTTGTATGAGAAGGAAGTCTTAGAAGAAAATCAAGTTCTAATGGCCCATGGAAAACAAAGTTCCACCCATGGCAAGTGAGCTAAGAGACAGGTTATGTTCATCAATATGTGTTGAGGAAGTAGAAAGATATAGAGTCTATGCTCAACAACTAGCTGATAAAGTTAAAGAAACAATGATTTTGAATGAATCTCATGTAAGATAACATAAGTTATATCAAAGTAAAATTAACTCTTTACAAAGGATTTAGACAAAATTGTTTCTGAAAATTATAGTTTGAAAGCACAAGTTGAGCATCTCACCACTTCCTTACCAAATCCATAGCTGATCATGCATCAACTGAAGTGAAACTTCAGAAGTTTCAGCTCTTATCTTAGCAATATGAGAAATTTCTAAATTCTCATATTGAATCAAAGAACAGGTCCGGGTTGGGTTATAATGTTTTAGCACCTCCTATTAACAATAACTATGTTCCTTTGCCTGAATCAATGACAAATAATCTGTCAAAACATTTTGTACCAAGCACCAATATAGGAACTAGCTCAAATCGACAAACACTGATAGTCAATCCAAGGTGAATGAAAATGAGTCTTCTGAATCAGAAAAGAATAATCAAATGAATTCAAAATTTGACATTAATAAGGGGATGACTTGGATGATTCTAATGAACATGATGATGATCTTGTCAACAAGGGTAAGGATTTTGCTTTTGAAAATAAAATTCCAAAATGCTTGAAGAAACAAAGTTGTCATACCCTCCTAAACAAAGAAACATGCTGAAGACAATCTGCAAGAGAATAGCTCAATTTATAAAGGTCTTCAAGAGCTAACTTAGCACCAAAATTTTTCCAATGAAGGACATTAAAAGTGTGCCTCTGCTAAGGAAAGACACAAGTCCTCAGTGGAAAAAGAAAAGAAAAGGCATCAGCCAATCATCAGCGGAAGAAGAACCTCTCTTGAGTACCAAATTTGTGGAAGAAGAAAATGTCTTAAGTAGAACTTAATGTTGATTCAGTAGATGATCTACGGAAGAGGAATTCAGCAACAAACAAACAAAAGCAGAATAAAGTAGAAAAGAAAGAATCTACTCCAAAGTTGAAGAAGGATGAAAACCCTCAAAAGTTGAAGAAAATAAATGATTCTAAGAAAGAATTAGTAGAGATGTATTGCAAATGGTGTGACTTGAAAAACCATAATACTTAAGATTGTTATTTCAGTAGTATTATTCTATTTGCAATATGAACAATCACATGACTGTTGACTGTACTTCAACAAACCACTATGCTACTTGCAACAAAAATAACCATTCCACTCAGGGATGTTATTTTAACAAAAGAACAAGACCAAAGGCACAAAGAAGAAAGAATCAGATAAGTCTGACTCAGACACTCAATCTATTGATTGTGAAAAGGATTCTAAACTGAAGAAGTTTGAACAAAAGTCAAAATCAAAATCAAAGGATAAAACATCCACAAGTGATCATCCATCAAAGATAAGAACAATTTTCAAGCAATCAAAAACACCTCACAAAAGGGTAGAGTTGACTAATAAGGGAACAAAGGATGATGATGCATTCTTTGATAATTTTGAAAAAGGAATTCATATACCTCATTCAAAACAAAAGATTGTGAGATATTTAATCATAAAGTCTCAAATGAACAAAATGGAGTTGAATCAAGAATATATTAGGAAACAAGAACCTAGTTCATCAACATCCCTTTCAACAGAATCATCCTCATCTAAAACAACTCAAAATGAATCAAAGAAAACTAAAACTGAAACTTCAAGACTTATTCATGAAGGAGTAACTATTTTAGACACTACTTGCAAACCCAAGATCATTAAGGCTTGGTTTGTCAATTCTAACTGATTATTTCTGAACGCAGGAACAATATTGGAGAGCTGATAACAAGTGATATGTTGATAGTGGTTATTCCAGGCATATGACAGGAAACTGCTCACTTCTCCATGATTTCAAACATAAAAATGCTTCTTATGTGGCATTTGGTGGGGATAAAAAGGGAGGTAAAATTATTGGTGAAGGAGTGGTAACAAATGGTGTACTCAAGTTTGAGAAAGTAAGTTATTGTGAAAATTTACAGTATAATTTACTTAGTGTATCTCAAATTTGTGATCAAAACTATACCATATTGTTTGATAATGCTAATTGTTACATTCTTAAGCCAGGTTTTTCTGTTCCAAAAGATTGGGTACTTCTTAAAGCATCAAGAAAAGGAAACACTTATGTTTTGGACATGAACAACACCTCCCTCACAAAACATGAAACACGCCTTCTATCTAAGTTATCAGAACATGTATCTCAACTGTGGCACATAAGGCTTGTTCATACTAACATGAAGAACATGCATAAATTGGTGAAAAATGACTTAGTCATTGGACTAGCAAAGAAAGAGTTTCATTGCTCAACTCATTGTTCTTCTTGTCACAAAGGAAAACAACATAGAGTGTCTCATAAATCAAAAACTATTAATACTAATACTATACCTCTCAAATTGCTTCACTTGGATCTATTTGGTCCTACCAATGTGATGAGCATTGGAAAAAAGGCAATATTGTTTGGTGATAGTTGATGATTTCACAAGATTTACATGGGTCTTTTTCTTAAAACAAAAGAGTGAAACATCAGAAACATTAATGGACTTTGTCATCAAGATTGAGAATCAACTTGATGCTAAGGTTAAAATTTTTAGTAGTGACAATGGTACTGAATTTGTCATTTTGAACTGGACTCATTTTGTAGGAACAAAGGTATTGCAAGGCAATTCAGTGCTCCAAGAATTCCATAACAAAATGGAGTGGCTGAGAGGAGAAACAGAACCCTCATCGAAACAGCCAGAATAATGCTAGCTGATTCACAATTGCCCATCACATTTTGGGTTGAGGCAGTGAATACTGCATGCACTGTCCAAAACAGAACATTCATTTTCAAAGAACATAACAAAACCCCGTATGAAGTATTGCTTAAAAGAAAACCATACATAGGATATATTAGAGTTTTTGGATGTCATGTATCTGTTTTAAACGTAAAAGAGTCATTGGGTAAATTTTCTGAAAAAGCTTATGATGGTTTCTTTGTTGGATATTCTTCAACATCTAAATCTTATAGGATCAATATTCCATAACATAACATTGTGGAAGAAACTCCTAATGTATCCTTTGATGAATATGTATTCACTAAATCAGTTAAAGGTTCATCATGGTTGTTTGACATAGATTCTTTGACTGAATCATTTAACTATGATTATTTGAAAACTGCAAGTTCCGATGAAGTATGTTATCCATTTGTTCCACTCATATGAATGAAGTAACATTATCTGCTGACCCTCCAAGGATACACACATCCTCAGGTGGAGATACTTCAGTAGCAGATACTGACACTTCATGTGGAAATGATCACTTATCTTCCGGAGAAGTTCCTGTAACTCCTATGAAAGAGACAAATGATTTTGGAGAAGTTTCTATAACTCCTACGAAAGAACAAACTGAGTCTGGAGAAACCGCTATAGCTCCTGTAGAAGACATTCAGGGTGCTACCAATGATCCAGATATTAAAGATCATTCAATACTACATGTTGAAGATTTTGACTACTTCCTACACTCTAACTTGGTCAAGATCAGTCTGCACCAACAGACATGACTATGAAAAGGTGATGATTTGACTTGCAAAGGAAGGGCAAAATCTTCTTGAATTGAATGTGAAGCCTATATCAGTTATTTCCTAATCATATGAAAACATGATAAACAACATCCCTAGTTGACACATTAGCTCTTGTATGAATTTAAGTGGACAATATACTTGCAATCAGAATTGTGTTTAGGTATCAATTCAACTAAATAACTCATCAGGAAGAGGCTTAGTATTATAGTATGATCCTATTATGTATATACATATGTGTGTGCATCATCATACTGTTAAATAACTCTCATGGTATTCTTCTCGAGATTTATGATAAATGCATACTGTCAACATTAATCACAAATTTAGGGGGAGTAGAATTCATGAAGATAGTTTATCAATCTGCAACTTTGTCTGTTTCATTAATAATTTGAAGGAATTGGAAACTGAGCACCAACTTAGCTACTGGATACATGAAGTTTTCTTTTAAATTATTTGTGCTTTCTTGTAATCAATTGTCATGAATACAAAGTCAACAAGGTCCAATAGCAATAAATGGTTCTAAGCAATGGACTTGGACCATACAACAAAATAAGTTTTTCACAAGTGTTCTATAAACATCAGCAGATGCTACAGTGTCGTCTTAAACATCAGCAGATGCTACAGTACCGTATTAAGAATCAGCAGAAAATACTGTGTGTGGAAAATTTAAATGTCTATCCATAGATTGGTAAACTACAGATGAACAAAGATCAACAAATATATTTAATTTCATAGTTTGGTAACCTATGAAAATTTAAGTTATGCTTCATCAGTAGAAGTTGTTAAGAAATCCACAGATGATTATGGAATCCGTAGATGATCTGCGGAAGAACTTAGAACACAAAAGAACTTAAAACACAAAATTGTTGAGGGTCCCATTTATTTTTGAGGGTCCCACTTCATTAAATAAAGAAAATTAGTATGTCTAAGAAAGTATAAATGATGTTCTTTGACTTCAAAACTCATTCACTTTTTTAGTTCACTTTTTCAAGCCTAGAAAAACTCGCTCTCAATAGATTTTTCCCCCTTCTATAACATTCAAAAATTACCGAATCAAAACATCAAACAAACATATATTTATGCTCTCAACTGTGTTCAAGGTAAAACATGTCGTAGTATTCAATAACGAACCGTTTGATTCTCGTACGATCTTACAACTGTTCGTATTCTCATATCAATAATGAAATCTTCTTTATTCTTATGAACAGATGGATAATCGATTTGCTAGAGAGCACAATGTGTGTGCTTTCTTAAACCCTAACGACCCTTTCTCAAAATGGTGTCAAGATATTATCCAATATCTAAGAAGATCTAGGTTGTTCTATGCCTTACCAGCAGAGCCTGTGATTCATCAATCTCACCTTATTGATTTCTAAACTCCGCTCAAATAGAAGAGATGGTCAAGTTATTATGGCTGATGTGAAGAATCGAAGACTAAGAGTGGATGAACAAACAATAAGAAGGGTTCTTGAGTTGGGAGATATAGAATCTGGTCAGCCTGATGTGTTCGAAAATGAATACCTAGAGAAAGTTTTTTTTTGATGGGGTATGATGGTGACTTCGAGAAGGGAGAAATAAAGAGGAAGACTTTGCAAGCCCTATAGATTTCACTGCCATACTTATCTTAAGTGCATCTCAAATCTGGACTTGATAGATTTTCAAGGCATATCTCTTCAGACATTATTGGTGTCTTTGAGGGAAGAACCTATAATTACTCAAAGTACATCTTCAATTGCTTATGTGATCACATCAAAATGCAGAAGGCTGACAAAATGTATATGTTTCTAAGGTTTCTACAACTAATCATCAATGCTGATATGCCTGCAACTATCATCAATGCTGATTTTCAGGCATATCTCTTCAGGCATTATTGGTGTCTTTGGTAGTGTGTTTGTTCAAGCTCACCTAGGGAGATCTGTGCTGAATAAAATATCTAGGAAGCATGAAGGTGAAGACATGCCCATGTTTGCTAATGTAATAGATGCTAATGGCAATATTCCCAAAGAGCTTGTGTGGGAAGACCAACAGGAGGATTCTTCAACCAACTCTATTCAAGCCACACACTCCCCAATTCTATCACCCATTCACACAACATCACTTCCACACCCCCTTCTCCTTCAAATCAAAATTCTCAACCCATCTCACCCACTCACTCTGGTCACTCTTAACAATCACACTCAGCCAGTCAAAACACTCGGCCCCTCTCACTTTCTCATCAATTATCTGACAGTGTACATACTGAACCCTATTCAGTCACTCAGTCTGTAAAATTTGTTCACTCTGGTGAGAATGAGTTGATCTCTCAATCAAGCACCATCTTATTGTCACTCTCCAACTATGAAGAACCAGTTGCCTCCAATCAAACAGAGCCTTTATTGCACATCATGAACATAGAAGCACAATCTTTTCATCAATCAAAAGATGAATGCTCAAGCTCAACAAGTGTGGCTACTCATACTGAAGAACATAAAGATGAGATTGCTAACAAACAAGAAGAAAAGAGAGACGAAGAAAAATATGAGGAAGTTATTGCTTGCAATGAAGATGATCTGAGTGATAATGACATCCCATTATGCAAAAGCTATCTGGCGGCTGAGTACAACAAACTTGAAGTGAAGTCTAACTTCAGAATGCAAAGGATTAAGGAGCTGAAAGGGATAATAGCAGGAAAGGATGAAGTGCTGATGCAGCTAACATCAAGGATCAAAAGATTAAGAGAAGATGCCCTATGTAATAATGAAGTCGTTGATGCCTTTCTTCAACAAGATTTTGAGCTCAAAGAATCACTAAAGAAAGAGAAAAATGAAAATGAGAAACTAAGGGTGAAAATTGATCAAATGAATGACTCTCTCTTTGATCAATCACTCTGTTAAGAAGAAAAGAACAATAGATTGATCAGCTGAAGATGAAGATATGTGCTCTTGAATCAAACCAACTGAAGAAACCTACTGAATCTTCTAAGCATCTTATTCAATACTCAAGGAAAAGGAAGTATTTGGGTTCAACAAAGAAACAAACAATCAATATTGAAGAGTCTCCAAAAAGGTCAAGGCATACATCTCAAGAGCACTCTCCTTCAATGAATGTTTCAACATCTAAGCAAGTTATTCATGTTGAAGATGAGAGTGATGCTAAATGGAAAAAACTGACTGAAGAGGTGCCTAACACAGAACAAGAAGACTTAAAGGCTGATTATCTTCTAACAACAAAAGACATAATGGAAGAAAGGCCTGAATCTACAATGTTTATGATCCTGATCAACCATGGATTTACATATGACATGGTTGAAAGGATGAATATGGCTGAGATGAACAACATTCTGAAGGAATTTGAGGTGGCTAGATTTATGATACCTAATTGAGACTATGAGGCATTCACAACATTTCAAGCTCTCTAGAAAATCAAGAAAGATCTAGGCTACTGTGACACAACAAAACTCAACAAGTATAATATGGTATGTTGGCTACAGGGACACAATTACAAGGCTCATGAGCTTAAGGAAGAAATGTTGCTGAACTGAGAAGAATGATGGAACATGTATGTAAGTTGAGCTTGACACTCGAGTAAGGTTCAGAACTGAAGCTCCAAAGCCGTCCTATGAGCATTAAAGCAATCTGTCTGCTGATCTTGTAACTGTTGACTCCAAAGATCAGCACAAAGGTAAAGACAAACTAATCAGAGAACCAAGAGAAGTCATTCCTGATAAATTGTGGCCATTAGGGACAACTGTTACAGGAATCACTAAACAGAAATCAACTATGATAGAGCTATATGATCATATCACAACTCTTAGTTCTATGGAAGAGAACATGATTATGGCCTGGAAATATGATCCAAACTGGGATTATGCAATTATCAAGAGAATCTCCGAAAGAATTCAGTATTTCCATGATACAAAAGCATTGCTGAGGCTTCAAGAGAAAGACATCAAGGATCTGCATAGTCTAATAATGTCTAACTACCCAATTTAATCAAGAGGAAGAGATTTCTCTATGTTGGTGGGAAAGATAAAGAAAAAATTCAAAGATGATGTGATTAAAGAAGCGAAAAGAGAGGATGATGAGCACAAACGAAGATTAGAGAGGAAGAAAAGATCAAGCACCAACTCCTCCTCATTAGTTGATGATGATCTTCTAAGGAGAGTTATTTGTACTAACAGGAAAACAACAGCCATCAAAGTCATTGGTGGAAATCAATACACTCTTCCTATAACTAAATGGGGATATGTTGAGAAAACAAAAGAAAAGGTGCTACTGAGGAATGTTGATGGTAGGAAAGGTGGCAAGATAAGAATCTTCGACCCAATAGAGATCAAAATGCTCCACCCAAGCTATATATCATTCTTACGTGATAAATTCTTCCCAAAGCTGACAGATGAAAGTGCACAGAATGATTTATGCTTATACATTCATATGATACAAGTGGTGGATAAGCTGCATGCTAAAGCATACAAGAGAAGGAGGTATAATGCTGGGATGCTGAAGGGAGCCAACATTGAAGATATATCATAGTTGAGAATCTCAGAAGAAGATGAGCTGGAAATAGTTAACAATCAATATGTTGTGGAAACCCTCACCACAGAAGAAGATATATTGGGACTGACTTTTGAGACACTCCAAGGATATGCAAAATGGAGATCAAGTACAAATACTATGATCAAAAGGATGCAGTACCATATTTCAACAAGAAGATGGTTTCAAGATTGAAGGAGCTTTTTGTTTTGAAGAAATGAACACAAGTAGCTAAGCCTAAGGGGGAGTATTGTTAGGTCTAGGATGAGTAGATCAAGTCCATTTTGTATAGGCTTAGTACTTGAACTAATATCTGTAATGAATGGTTGTAATTCATTATTGTGTATGCATTAAATATATAGGTTAACCCATATATATTTGTGTTGATTTATATCTTTGTGCAGGTACAAACATTATACTTGGTCAATTTCTAAAATTAACTAAGTGTAAGAAACATCTACGGATGAACATTTTGTTCTTCTGTAGATATTTTCCTTAAAATTCCATCCGAAGATCTTCTGCGGATGAACAACCCAGACTAAGGAACAAATCTCCTACGGAAGAACAAGACTCCTGCGGAAGAGCAAGTTCCTGCAGAACAACAAGTCTCCCGCGGAAGAACAACTATCTACGGAAGGCAATATTCTAGAGGAGTCCAAACACTTGTATTCAAACAATACAAGTATTATAAGTCAACAAGTCAACATGTCAGTTATGTGAATCCTAAGAAATCCGGAGATTCCTTAACAGAAACTATTCAAATCCCAAGAGATCTGGTGTTTCCTTAACAGAAGCATCATTGTCTATATATAATATGGATCCTTGGTTTCGAATCAAGAAGATCGCTTCAACAACAGCAATACGACAAAACATCACACAATCAAACCCTAGCAGCCGTCACATCATTCAACACAATTTTCAATATCGTTCATTAGTTATTTGTAATCATTGACGTGTTTTAATGAAATACAGTTGATTTAAATAGATCATTAGTTGTTTTCATCAACCGTGTTCTTGAATATTTATTGATATTGATAATTGCAGGATTGATGTTTGTCACTAAACACTTATGTTTTCTCTCAAACTCACCTAGAATAACACTCGGGTTAAGATAGAATTAGTAGGAGTTGATCACAATATAGAAAGTAATAAATAACACAAGAAGTAATTTTCAAGGTACTTTTATATATTGCTTCTCAACTCAAAACACAACACTCTTACAAGTAGTTGTTGTTATTACAATGAGTTACAAAAAGAACCTATAAATAATACTACCTACAGCCAGATATACTTTGACACCAGCTGGGATCCTATAGCTAAAGTCTATACTAGAAGACTAAAGTTTAAGGTATCTCGGATAAAGTCTTATCTGAGATTGGTAGTCAGGACATGTCCCTGACTTACCTTTTGTCACCAACAAAAGTTGGTAACATGTACAATCATAAAAAGGTGAATAGTGGAATAAAGTATGGTCAACTGCATGGCTCTTTAGGAAGAAGCCATACAGTATCAGAGGTCTGCAGCGGAGTGTCAGAGACCATACTTGTATCCACCGGTTCATAGTAGTGTCTTCCGAAGGTAAAATGGCTTCGGAAGAGTAAGTACTTCCGAAGCCACTTATACTTTAGAAGAGACTGCTTCTTCTAAGACTTGGAGACTTCTTCTTTTCATCATACTTCGGAAGTGGTCTTTAGTTCATTCTTCTAAGGCTTGAACTTCTGAAGTATACAGTTGACTTCAAAAGTAGAGTTTTGTCTTCGGAAGTTGATCTTTCACTTTGTCTTCGGAAGAACTCTACAACCTTTGGAAGTTCCATACTAAGCTTCGGGAGCCTTTGCATTCAGTAACAAAATTATCTAAGTGACTTAGTTTTGGTTGCATTAGCCTTCTTCTTGATCCAACAAACTCCCCCTAAGCTAATGCTACCAAAACTTCACTTGTTTCTGCTTCACAAAACTTTCAGCACCAAGGAGAGTAAATATTTGTCTGTCTCTTTGTACTTCCCTGATTGGTGCTGAGAAGTTTGTACAGATCCTTGGTGGACAGGAATCCAGTCTGTCACCTTGGATAACATGTACCCTCTGTTGTTGCCCTCTGAAAAGAGTTATTTGATGGGAACTGTAATCATATTCCCATCTGACTATAGGTTCCAATTCTGGACCCTCCACCATCTGTAGAAAGGCAGTGCCTTTGGTGGGAGGTCTTTCCTTGTCTTCCTGTCTTCTCAATCTCAACTCTTCTTCAGTCTTGGCCTTTGCAGTCAACTCGGTTAGGTGAAGGCGATTTCTGATGAGAGCAGCAGCTTCAGAGTTGGAGGGGTTGGAGAATGGCTTCTCTGCTAACTCAGCAATATCAAACCTACTGGAGTGTAGCAGAGAGTTTGCATTAAGTCTATTGACTTCGCCATTCTCCCTTTCCACAACAAAGTTATGAGAAGTTTCATCGAACCTCCACTGGACTATTTTCTTTCTAGGCATAAAATACTGACTGGGAATCTTGTCCTCTTTCTTAGTGTCCAACAGAGTCACCAGTTTCTATTGGATCAAGAAGAAGGCTAATGCAACCAAAACTAGATCACTTAAGTTATTTTGGTGTTGCATGCAAAGGCTTCCGAAGCTTAACATGGAACTTCGGAAGTTGTAGAGTTCTTCCGAAGACAAGGGAAAGTCCAACTTCCGAAGATAGAACTCTACTTCCGAAGACAAATGCAAACTTCCGAAGTTCAAGACTTAGAAGAATAAAGTAAAGACCACTTCCGAAGTATGATGAAAAGAAGAAGTCTCCGAGGCTTGGAAGAAGCAGCCTCTTCCGAGTATAAAGTGGCTTCGAAAGTATTTACTCTTCCGAAGCCATTTAACCTTCAGAAGACACTGTTATAACCGGTGGACACAAGTATGGTCTCTAACACTCTGCTGCAGACTTTTGATACAGCATGGCTTCTTCCTAAAGAACCATGTTGTTGACCATACTTTATTCCACTGTTTACCTTTTCATGATAGTACAGTTGCCATCCTTAGTTGGTGACAAAAGATAAGTCAGGGACATATCCTGACTACCAAATCTCAGATAAGACTTTATCTGAGATACCTTAACTACAGTCTTGTAGTATAGGCTTTAGCCAAGGGATCCCAGCTGGTATCAAAGTATATCCGGTTGTAGATAGTATTATATATAGGTTCCCCCTGTAACTCATAGTAGCAAGATTATCATCTGCTTGTAAGAGTCTTTGTATCTTGAGTTGAGAATCAATATATAAAAGTATCTTGAAAATTATCTTTCTGTGTTCTTAGTTACTTTCATATTGTGATCAACTCTTATTGATTCTTACCCGAGTGTGATTCTAGGTGAGTTTGAGAGAAAACCTTTGTGTTTAAGTGACAAACACCGATCCTGCAATTGGTATTAGAGCTTCTCAGGCTCTTGATTGCATGATCTAACCATCCAAATCAACTTGTTTTCATTCCTCCCTACCACCCACTCACTCAATGGCCCTAAACAAATCTGAAGTAGAGATGGGGACGATGACCAAAGCACCCATCATCACCCCTGAAAACTTTAGGTCTTGGAGTAGAAGAATGGAAGGCTTCATTAGATACCAAGACAGCAAAATGTGGAACTCCATTGTCAATGGACCGTACAAGCCAAAGGTGGCTTCACTGGTGGAAACAGTGCCATGATAGAGAAAAGCTATCGAGGACTATTTTGATGAAGACAGAAAGAAGATGGACATCGATAGCAATGCTATGACTATTCTCATGACTGCAATACCGAACTCTATTATGGTGGGGTTCGAGTATTGCAAGACTACGAAAGAATTGTTTGATGCACTTGCTCAGATGTATTCTTGCTCCAACGACTCAATGAAGGACTCACTGAAGCAGCAGTTCGAGAACTTCACTCACATTGCTGGAGAGACTCTTAGCCAGCAGTACTTCAGGTACATGGATCTTATCTCTTCCCCTCAGTCTGTGAAGATAACTCCTGAACTTAGAGATCTCACCAGAAAGTTCATGAGTGCTCTTCCAAATGAGTGGACATTCTACTATGTCTCTATCAAGAGAACAGAAAACTTGAACACTCTTTCCATGACTGAGCTCTATGGCATCCTTGATGGATACCGTCTAGAGATGGAGAGTAAGAAGGGCCACCAACCAAGCAGACCCATGAGTCTTCCTGCTAGCAACGCTTTAATGGTTGCTAAAGGCTCATTAACCCCTTAACCTCAACATTTCCTGACTTATCAGCAGCCATCCTGCTCTTCTGGTCCCTACATCACTTATCCTGAGACTCCAAGGTCTCAACAGGCTCAACACAATCCCTTCCAGGAAAGTTGTGCCTTTGTTTTAGGAGGTGGACACTTGGGAGATTTCTAATACTGCTTTGATGATCTTGAGTGTTTTAGCCCAGATGATGTAGAGTACGTGGACATTGTCCAGCAGATGGCTCTCTTAACTTACAGAGCAAAGAAGTTCTTTAAGGGAACTGGAAGGCATTTCCCACAAAACCCAACTACCATCAAGTTCGGGTTCGACAAGACCAGGGCAAAGTGTTACAACTGTAACCAACTGGGTCATTTTGCAAGGGGATGCAAGGCTCCCAAGACCAATCCGGGAACCCCATAGGCCTCCACACATCCCTCAACCTCAAAGCCCACTGAGAAGTCAACTACAACATCCGCAGTGGCTCAAAAAGTTGACTGGAGCTTCAGGGTACAGGATGTGACTCCTGCTCAAGCTCTCATGGACAGAACAGATGATGCCCGGGTATATGAACATATCTGCACTCCATTCTGTATAGCTAAAGTTAAACTCTATCAGGATTACAATATGGAAATCAGATCTGACATTGAATCTTTAAATATTCTAAAATCTGATTTTAAAAGAGCTGAATCTGATTATCAAAAGAAAATTGATGAGTTAGAGAAAACCGTGTCTCTTTTAAAACACGAACACACCAACTACAAGACTCAAATCAAGGATCTGATATCCAAATTGTCTGAGGCTGAAGCCCAGCTTGTCACTGCTGAGGCTCAGGCCAGGAAGCATGCTATCTCTGAGCAAACCTTCCAAGCTATTCTTGCATCATCCTCCCATTCCAAACTTTGTTATCAGAACAAGAAAAGGGTTAGGAACCAATGAAATTTCTCCACCACATTCCTATGAGTCTATTAGACAGCCTAGATGTGGTACTGAAGAGCAAGAGGTTCCAACTGCTGACCCTTTCTTTCCAGAGTTAAAGGATGAGGCACCAATAGTGGCCACCACAGGGAAGGAATAGGTAGATATACCCATCGCCTCCTGTGATGATCAAATCCTAACCACTAAAGCTAGAAGAAGCAGAGCTAAAGCTGCTAGGAGAACTACTAAGAAAGTGGTTAAATCCAAACTGTAAATTGACCCCAAATAGAAGGGTGTCTTTGTCTCAGCTGGATTCCAACTGTTAGGTACTCTTGATTCAGGAAATGAATGCAATACCAACATTCCTGTCCTACCAAAGGATCAGAAGTTAAAGGGAAAAGTTGCTGATGAAGAAAAGAAAACCAGAAACAGCAACCATCACTTTCCTAAAAGACTAACATTGCATGCATCATGTGTGGCCTGCAAAATCACATGGCAAAAGATTGTTACTACAATCCTGCAAGCACACATTATGCAATTAATGTTATAAAAGAAGGAGTCAGGGAAGGTTTCACATTTGGACCCTTCCATACGATTCAAGAGTTGAAGAAGGGAAAGCTAGTTTCCAAAGCCAAGTTGCTTTCGGAAGAAACTCCTTCTTTCAAAGGGAAAATGGCTTCGGAAGCAAAAGCTATTAAGGTTCGGAAGAACAAGAAAGCTCCCTTGAAACAATCCCAGAAGAAGACTGCTTCGGAAGAAAAAGTGGCAAGGACTTCTTCTGAAAAGAAAGAAGCTTTGGAAGAAGACCATGCTGCAAAAGTTTCAACAAGCTCGTCCTCCAAGATCAGCCAAAGGGTGGACTGGAATATCAAGGAAGATGTTGCAGCCCAACCTCTTCTTCAAAGACCTCTGTTGAACCCCCATGCATATCATTTGGTTCACTCATATCATTATCCTTGGAAGAACCCAAGACCAACAAGGCTTGGGTATCCAAACAAAACTAAAATCTCATCTTATGTGCAGGAACATCCATTTGACAAGAACAACAATGTATGGATTGTAGATAGTGGATGCTCCAGGCACATGACAGGGAATAGATCTCTCCATCAACAATTTCAACATTATGATGGAGGTCCTGTCCAGTTTGGAGGTGAGGCTGGAGGATATATTTCTGGCAGAGGGAGTATATCCAATGGTATGTTAACCGTTGACAAAGTTAACTTTGTCAAGCAGCTTGAACACAACCTGTTAAGTGTTTCTCAATTCTATGATAAAAGCACCAAATGCTTTTCACAGAACATGAGTGCATTATCCTCAAACCAGGGATGAAAATTCCTCCGGAATTGGTGCTTCTTAGATCTCCCAGGAAAGGGGATATGTACAAGCTTGATATGAACAATGCTTCTCCAATGGATGAAGTATCATGCTTCCTTTCCAAAGCTGATAGTGATAAGTCAACACTGTGGCATAAACGTATGTGTCATGTAAATTTTAAGACAATGAATAATTTGGCTAAAAATAACTTGGTACATGGTTTGCCTAAAAAGGAGTTTTTTCTGCAAAGACAACTGTGTTGCATGCCTGAAAGGGAAACAACACAGGACGTCTCATAAATCCAAATGTGTTAACTCTATCACTACTCCATTGCACTTATTGCACATGGATCTTTTTGGTCCCACAAGTATAATGAGCATTGAAAGGAAATCATATTGCCTTGTGATAGTTGATGACTTTACAAGATTCACATGGGTATTCTTTTTAAGAACTAAAGATGAAACTGCTGAAACATTAAAATCTTTTATTCTTAAAATAGAAAATCAAATTGATCACAAGGTTAAAATAATTAGATGTGATCAAGGGACTGAGTTTAAGAACTTCACTCTTGACTCATTCTGTAACTCAAAAGGGATTGCCAAACAATATAGTGCTCCCAGAACTCCTCAACAAAACGGTGTTGCTGAGAGGAGGAACATGACACTTGTTGAGGCTGCTCGAACTATGTTAGCTAATTCAAAACTACCTCTAACATTCTGGGCAGAGGCAGTCAGCACTGCATGCTAGGTGCATAATAGAGTTCTTGTAGTTAAGCTCCATGGAAAAACCCCTTATGAGCTATGGAACAAGAGACAAACTCATCAAGGGAATGTCTGCTTGTACTCATGCTTTTTATCTCAGATGGAACCCAAGAAGGTAGAAGATGCCTTGAAAGATAGTAGCTGGACTGAATCGATGCAAGAGGAGCTGCTTCAATTCAAGAGACAGAAGGTATGGAACCTATGTCCGCTACCATCTGGTCAAGTACCTATAGGCACCAAATGGGTTTTCAGAAACAAGATAGATGATAGAGGCTTGATCATCAAGAATAAGGCAAGACTTGTGGTTCAAGGATACACTCAAGAGGAAGGAATCGATTATACTGATGTCTTTGCACCAGTTGTAAGACTTGAGGCAGTTAGGATCTTCCTTGCTTATGCTGCATCCAAGGACTTCACAGTATACCAACTTGATGTCAAGTGTGCTTTTCTATATAAGGATATAGATAGGGAAGTCTATGTATGCCAACCTCTAGGATTTGAAGATCCACAGCACCCCAACTATGTGTGCAAATTGGATAAAGCTCTATATGGATGCACCAGGCACCTAGGCTGTGGTATGAGACTCTGTCTCAGTTTCTTCTGAAGAATGGCTATACTAGTGGTACGATTGACAAGACTCTCTTCATCAGAAAGTCTGGAAATGAAATTTTGCTCGTACAAGTCTATGTTGATGACATTATATTTGGTTCCTCAAATGACCAAATGTGCAAGGACTTTGAGAGCATTATAAAGAAGTTTGAGATGAGCTCCATGGGAAAATGGACTTTTTCTTGGAATTCAGGTAAAGCAACTGAAGGAAGGGTTCTTATTAATCAATCTAAATATGTCTCTGACATCTTAGAAATATTTGAAATGAAGGATTGCAAGCCTCCCAAGACACCCATACCCAGAAACCATAATCTATGTCCTGATCTCAAGGGGGAGGATACTGATCAACATCAGTATAGGGCGATTATTGGTTCTCTGATGTATCTTATAGCCAGTAGACCTGATTTCATGTTTGCTACTTGCATTTGTGCAAGATATCAGGCTGCTTCTAAGGTGTCTCACCTGGCTTCTGTTAAGAGAATCCTCAGATACCTCAAAGGAGCACCTAAACTAGGTCTCTGGTATCCTAGAAACAAGGATTTCAATCTTTATGGATACTCTAACAGTGACTATGGAGGCTGCAATATTGACAAGAAATCAACATCAGGAGGATGTCAATTTCTTGGTGGAAGGATCATCTCATGGCAATGCAAGAAACAATCCTGTGTCTCTACGTCAACTACTGAAGCTGAATACATTGTTGTTGCTAGTTGTTGTGCTCAACTACTATGGATTCAAAATCCGATGTTAGACTATGGATTTAACTTTATGAGTACTCCTATCCATATTGACAACAACAGTGCTATCTCCATTACTGAAAATCCGGTGAAGCACTCCAAGACTAAGCACATCGACATCAGGTATCATTTCATTAGAGATATTCATGAGAAAAATCTAATCAGGTTAATCGAAGTTGATTCAAATGAACAATATGCTGATCTGTTTACCAAACCTTTCGATGAACAAAGGTTTAAGTATCTCATAACAGCTATTGGGATGATAAACATTGATTAATTTGATTTCTTTTGAAAACCTTTTTAATATGTAAGTCTTGTGTCAATACAATTTAAGCCCTGTTACAAGAAATTCTCTCTGAGATTTTCTAAGTGTAAATTCCTTCCGAAGAGAAATTAACCTTCGGAAGACATTCTCATATCTTCCGAAGCAAAATTGCTCAAAGGATAACTTTCTTCTCGGAAGAATTTTTGGTCTCGGAAGAAGCGATTGATTGTATATTAGATCTACTTCCGAAACTTACAAACTCTCTATTCGGAAGCAACTCTAACCTTCGGAAGCAAAGTTTTGGCTTCGGAAGTAAGAATTGCCTTCGGAAGACAAGTTACCTTCGGAAATGTTTTACACTCGAAAGAGAGATTTCACTGTGTAACATAAATTTCTTGGGCCCCACACTGTAAAAAGCCAAGATTTTGTTAATGATGTCGGATTATTTAACTACTTTTTAACCTTACCACCACTGTCATTTCATCCACTAAACCATCACATAACCTTATCCTAACCCCATTACCACCATTCCACAATCTTTTAAATAATCTCGACTATTCACTTTCACTCTCTTACTTGCAAATTTTACAGCCTTAGAAATTTCTCCTACTCAACTTTACCCAGCTCAAATCATCCCCATTCACCTTTCCAAATGGCCTTAAACCCTCAGCACAACCAAGTCACACTTCTTGATTCATCCACTAAACTATCACATAACCTTATCCTAACCCCATTACCACCATTCCACAATCTTTTAAATAATCTCGACTATTCACTTTCACTCTCTTACTTGCAATTTTACAGCCTTAGAAATTTCTCCTACTCAACTTTACCCAGCTCAAATCATCCCCATTCACCTTTCCAATGGCCTTAAACCCTCAGCACAACCAAGTCACACTTCTTGATTCATCAAGAGATGCTGACTTCTCAGATATCATCTCCTTTCTAACCCAATCTTCTTACTACACCGCTCTGAATGTAAACCCCACAATTTACTCAAACCATATGTCTGAATTCTGGGCAAATGGTCAGATTGAAACCCTAAATGGGGTTCGTGTTATTCGATCGAGCATCTGTGGCCAGGAGTTGGTCATTTCTGAACAAATCATCAGGGAGCATCTAGAGCTACATGATGAGGGCGCTCCAACGGAATTCCCCAAAGCAGATTTGTACAATTCTTATCTCCAAATGGGATATGGTGGAGACATTAGCAGGTCAACTGTCTACAAATTTAACTTCTCATACAAATGGAAGTTCCTGCTACATGTGGTCCTTCACTACTTGTCGAATAAATCCGGGGGATGGGATCAAATCCCATATGAACTTGGGAGCCTTGTTCATGGGTTGGTGAAACGCCTCCGCTTCAACTATTCAAGATTTGTGCTAACTAACCTCATGGGAAATCTTCAAAAGGACGCATTCTTCTTGTATCCCAGGTTTCTCCAGCACATAATCAACTGCGAACTTGAGCAGAGCAAGGTTGTCTGTGCAGCTGCTCTGACTGCTCCTCAAATGAGGCCGACCATCTTCAAGACTTTGAAGAGAGTGTCCACCAACTTCACAGGAAGAGATACTACACTTCTTCCAGGTATGACTAAGCCATCGGCTCCTGGTGACATCCCTGTTAACCCCACAAGTGATGAACCCACACCAGCAACTACCCCCACAATGCCAACACTACCTTCTCCACCCATTACCATTACTTATCATAGACGCCCCAAACAAACCCTTGTTCAATCTACTCTGATTGAACAACCCCTCCTTTTCAAACCAAAAAGACTAGAGTGGAAACATGGGCTCCCACTCAGAGTTCTCTCCATCATTCTCTTTTGACCTCAATTTGGGTCTTGAGTCTCCTCAGTCTTAGACCAATGAGCCCTAAAACCCAAGCTGAAAGCCCTCAAGGTGAGTCTCTATACCCCTGGTAGCCAACAAGGGACAGCCCCACCAAAGGCTCAATGCCTGTACACATTGACCAAAATCCGGGTCAGTAGGTTTACCATCCTATCATTCACTGACCTTTTGTTAAAAATGATGAAGAGATAACATCTCTCCATGGCAATGAAGTTGATTTACAACACCCTCTCCAATATCAACAGAGCCTGGAGAAATCCCTTATCTCTAGCCCCCATCAACATCCAACAACTGAGGTAAGTCCCACTGATGTGGAGGGGACTGATGTAGATTCCGCTGCCACTACAGAAGGTGCCTCAATGGACCTTGTGGACAGTGGTAACATTTCTCAGACTAAATCTACGGTAACCGAGCCCTTTGATGACTCTAAAAGAGACATCATTGAGCATGGGAAACCAGGGTGCCAAGAAACCACATCTGGTGGTGAGGCTGAACATACTAGGTATGTTACCTCATCTCCCCGTGATTCTTCGAAAGAAGATGAGGGAAGCATGCAACGGCTCATTCAAGATCTTCTTTCTAAAGTTCAAACCTAGAATCTCAGGTTAGGACTTTAGAGGCAAGATCTGCCACTCAGCAACTTGAGATTGACAATCTCAAGGCTCAACTAGCTGAGAAACAGACAGAGAGGTCTGTTAGGCATGTACCTATTCAGGTCTCCCTAACTTCCTCCTCCAGCTCATCTAGCTCTCAAGATGATGCTACCAAAAGGGGGAGAATGTTCAAAGACAAACACACAAGGAACCACAGAGCCGGCCTTCCACTGAAACATCTCAAGTCACTCTTCAGATTGATCCAAGGATGCTCAATGATCTCTACAGACTCTTCACCAAGTTTCTATTAAGATCTTCCTTTGAGCAGCTAAGCCATGATGCTGCAATGATCTACTTTGGAGCAGAAGAGCTTCAAAGGTTGACTGCACCTTCAACACTGTGGAAGAAGTTGGTCAACCTAAGGTCCTCATGGAACCTAAGATTCAATTCGAAGGGGAAGTGCGAACTGATGGCCCAACAACTGAAACAGTTGGGATAGAATCTGCATCTCCTTTAACTTCTGAAGCTGAAGTTAAAGCCTTGGAAGAACAAGCTGAATCTTCCGAAGCTGAAATGGAAGCTGCGGAAGGATTGTTCAAAATGTCCGAGGAACTGATCATCATAGATGCTATCCTGGAAATGGCATCGGAAATGAGCAGTAATGCCTTTCCAATTGCACCTCCATCTCAGACACCATCTCTAACTCTCTCACAATCAGAAACCTCTCTCCAAGAACCACCACAGTCAGAATCTTCAAAGGATAAAGGAAAAAGGAAGATGACTGCGGAAGAGCTTCAGGAAGAGGAAAAGATTGAGAAACTTAAGAAGAAAGGAAGGCTTCAGACTAAAAAGTTGCTAGTTGCCAGCACCAAAGCAGTTGCTTCCAATCAGGAGGTTGTCATCAATAAAAGAAGAGAGCAGATCATTGACCAACTCATTGAAATGGGAGCTGCCAATGAAGAAACACTACTACTACCATTAGAGGAGTTGGTGGATCTGGAGAAGGCAACCAGGCTGAGACTTGAAGAAGAAGCCAGGTTGGCCTTAGTGGTAAAGGAAAAGAAACAGAAGGAGGCTGAATTACAGCTAAGGAGAGACAGGATAAACTTCCTACTGTCCAGAGGCTTTGATCTTTAAAACTCTCTCCACACAACAATGATACGATCCTCTGGCTCTACAACAAAGAGCAATATAAATGGAGAAAGAAAGGAAGAAGGCTGCAAAAGAAAAGCCGGAGAGAAGAAGAAAGAAGAAGAGGCTAGGGTCACTGCCTCCAAGAAGCTTACTGAGAAAGCCTGGATGAAGGACTATCTTCGGGCTCGCGACTTCTCTGGTAGGCAGGTGGGTCCTATGTCTGAAAGGACACTCCAACGGATTGTCAGTGAAATTAAAGCTGACATCCAGATGGGGAAAAGGAAAGAGATGTATAGAAGGGTAAAAGGGATGACTTTCACTATTTCTACCCAACCACAACCTGAACCTTCACCCTCACCATTCACCATTAAACCTGAACCTTTCACCGCTGAACCCACATCACTACCTACCTACTACTACTCCCTCACCTCACTACCTACACTAGCCAGAACCTCTAAACCTAAACCTACCCAATTACCATCCAAACCATCCCTTCAGCCTTCAACATCTCTCCCTTGAGGAGTTTACGTCAATCAAGATGAAGCTCACTAATTGCACTACTTTGAGCGAAGTCTCCTGTGTAGAAGACTCCGTTAACATTACCTATGTAGACGGATCTTCAAGTTCCCTCACAAGAGACAGATTCTTGATTTTCCTAGAGGAGCTTTGGACTAGGCTGCAAGACTTTTGGGCCTCAATTCAGACTCTTTAAATGAGGAAGAAAAGAAGCTCAGAAGGAAACTGGTGACTCTGCTGGATACAAGAAAAGAGGACAAGATTCCTAGTTAGTCACTTGTGCCTAGAAGGAAGATAATCCAGTGGAGGTTCGATGAACCTTCTCACAACTTTGTTGTGGAAAGAGAGAATGGTGAAGTCAACAGACTCAATGCAACCTCTCTGTTACACTCCAGCAGATTCGACATTGCTGAGTTAGCAGAGAAGCTATTCTCCAACCCCTCCAACTCTGAAACTGCTGCACTCGTCAGAAATCATCTCAGCAGTCTTCATTTAGCTGAGCTAACTACAAAAGCAAATATTGAAGAAGAGTTAAAGTTGAGAAGACAGGAAGACAAGGAAAGATCTCTTACCAAAGGTGCTGCCTTTCTACAGAAGGTGGAAGGTCCTGAATTGGAACCTATAGTTTGATGGGAATATGATTACAGTTCTCATCAACTAACTCTTTTCAGAGGGCAACAACAAAGGGTACATGTTATCCAAGGTGACAGACTGGATTTCCTATCTACCAAGGATCTGTACAAGCTTCTCAGCACCACATGAGGGAAGAACAAGGAGACAGACAAATATTTGCTCTCCTTGGTGCTGAAAGTTTTGAGAAGTCGAGATAAGTGAAGTTTTGGTAGCATCAGCCTAGGGGGAGTTTGTTGGATCAAGAAGAAGGCTAATGCAACCAAACTAGATCACTTAAGTTATTTTGGTGCTGCATGCAAAGGCTTTCGAAGCTTATCATGGAACTTCCGAAGGTTGTAGAGTTCTTCCGAAGACAAAGGGAAAGTCCAACTTCCGAAGACAGAACTCTACTTCCGAAGACAAATGCAAACTTCCGAAGTTCAAGACTTAGAAGAATAAAGTAAAGACCACTTCCGAAGTATGATGAAAAGACGAAGTCTCCGAGGCTTGGAAGAAGCAGCCTCTTCCGAAGTATAAAGTGGCTTCAGAAGTATTTACTCTTCCGAAGCCATTTAACCTTCGGAAGACACTGCTATAACCAGTGGACACAAGTATGGTCTCTAACACTCCGCTGCAGACTTCTGATACAGCATGGCTTCTTCCTAAAGAACCATGTTGTTGACCATACTTTATTCCACTGTTTACATTTTCATGATAGTACAGTTGCCATCTTTAGTTGGTGACAAAAGGTAAGTCAGGAACATGTCCTGACTACCAAATCTCAGATAAGACTTTATCCGAGATACCTTAACTATAGTCTTGTAGAATAGGCTTTAGCCAAGGGATCCCAGCTGGTATCAAAGTATATCCGGCTGTAGATAGTATTTTATATAGGTTCCCCCTGTAACTCATAGTAGCAAGATTATTATCTGCTTGTAAGAGTCTTTGTATCTAGAGTTGAGAATAAATATATAAAAATATGTTGTAAATTATCTTTCTGTGTTCTTAGTTACTTTCATATTGTGATAAGCTCTTATTGATTCTTACCCGAGTGTGATTCTAGATGAGTTTGAGAGAAAACCTTGTGTTTAAGTGACAAACACCGATCCTGCAATTGGTATCAGAGCTATCAGCTCTTGATTGCATGATCTAACCATCCAAATTAACCTGGCAAAAGTGGTCTTTAGTTCATCTTCTAAGGCTTGGAGACTTCTTCTTTTCATCATACTTCGGAAGTGGTCTTTAGTTCATTCTTCTAAGGCTTGAACATCGGAAGTATACACTTGACTTTGGAAGTAGAGTTCTGTCTTCAGAAGTTGATCTTTCACTTTGTCTTCGGAAGAACTCTGCAACCTTCGGAAGTTCCATGCTAAGCTTCGGAAGCCTTTGCATTCAGTACCAAAATATCTAAGTGACTTAGTTATGGTTGCATTAGCCTTCTTTCTGATCCAACAATAACCATTTAATATGAACAATTAAACCAATCCAACATTGATTCCACAAACGTTGAATTGACATCAACTAATGCTGATAATTCCTGATTATGATCCTAGGATTCACAGAAGTCCACTCAAAGTGACAAGCTCTTCATAAGCTTTTAGGTTTGCTGATGAAAGCTGTAGGATCGTTTAAGGGCTTGAACACAATTACAACACAACAACACAATGAGAAGATTAACTAAACTTTAATCAAACAGTGAACTAGGTAACCAAAGGTGATACAAAGAACACAAGTAAAGCAAGAGACAGAACAAGAGAGTATAGTTTTCAAGGGAGCAGTATATTGCTTTCTCAAGTTCTTTTACAAGTGTTACAAAGCATATTGAAGATACAAGAAACTTGAAATACTTATACTACAACCTACAGCGGCTATACTATGAAAGCCAGCTAGATACAATTGACTAGACACTACAAAATCAATTGTAGAATCAAAAGGCATATCTGCCTTTTGACCTTGTGACTATGACATGCCATAGCTCACATCCTTATACATTACAAAAAGGATAAAGTACATAAAGTGGAAAGTTTTAGACTCAAGACCTCAATGTACAGTTACCAAAAGCATGGACCTTTTCACCAACTCTTGTAAGTTGGTGACTTATCAGAGACGCAGCGGAAAAGGTGCTTTATTGAACAGTACATCAGATAAAGCATGTGTACTAAAAGTCTTTGGAAGAAATCTGTCTTCATAGGGTGAAGCTTCGGAAGACTTTGTCTCTTGAAGCTTCGGAAGACTTCATGTTTGGCTTCGGAAGATATTGGTCTTCACTTAGGAAGATTTTACACTTAGAATGTTTTTCTAATGTATTGTGTAAAACTTCCGAAGCATTCTTCACTTCAGTACTTAGTGCATGTTGCTGAGACACTTTGGATGTTTTGGGTTGCATCAGACTTAAGGAATCCTTACAAACTCCCCCTAGGCTGATGCTACCAAAACACTTAGAAGATATTCAGATGTTGGTAGTCTTCAGTACAATCAAGACCATTCCTTTCTTCATTTGGTGGTCAGGATCATCAAGACTCTCATAGTATCTTCTCATTTCAAAGAGATCATGCAGAGGTAAGTTGATTATGTCTTGCCAGGAGTAGACATTTCAACACCTTGATCTCTGACAACATGCCATCTTTCTGGATTGGTAGAATAAGTCCAGGACAAGATAGGTGTCTCAGTTGCTAGAGGAGCCACTTGCATCGGAGTTGATTGGGTTGCCTCATCATGCACTTCCTCAGGTTGATCTGATTCAGCCTGGGGTGTAGAGGTAGATGACTTTGGCTTCTTCTTTTTAGTCTTTGGTTTAGAAGCCATTTTCTTCTTCCTCTTTAATGTCTTTAACTGAGAAGACTGGTCTGCAGCACCATATTGATCATCAGTGTCTTTCTCAGTTGGGTGTTCCTCCCTCACAGGTTCAGAAGGAGAGGGAGTTTGACCCTGTCTTGGATCAGAAGATGAAGTTTGCTGAGGCTCAGCTGGAGGTTCTGGTTCAGGTGTCTCTGATTGTTCAAACTTGACCTCCACTTCAGGTGGGACTTGACTTGAAGAGAGTGCAAGTCAATCAATTCACCACTTTTAATCTTCTGCTTGATCACCCTTATATGCTCATCCATTGTAGATAGAGACATGGGACCAAGTCTCCTTCCGGAGAATCCATATGACTTCAAGAAGCTCATCATTCTTTGTCTGTCAGCAGACTTCTTTGCATTCTTTTGAATGATGGCTCTTGACTTTGCAGCTTCTTCCCTTAGCTTCCTTTTGGTTGTTTTTCTTTCTTTGACTAGCTCAAGCTCAAGTTACTTTAAGTACTCGAACTCAATGAAGTCATAGGACAGAGGAAGAAGTGTATTTGCCTGATAGAAGCCTGTGGCACTCAGGTAGTTTATCATTTTGATTCTATCCTCTTCTTTATCTACCTGAGGTTCTTGTGGAGCCACATCTTCCTGTGCAGGACTTTCTTGAACTGGAGAGAGAGTTGGAGTATGCTTGTAAAGTCTTTTCTGTCTCTTCTCCTCTTTGAATTGGAGAAGTAACCTTGCATCCTCTTTCTCCTTTATCTCTCTTGACACTTCCATGTCAGCTAGTTCATTTAACTCTTCTAAGGGGAGGGAGATGATTTCATCAACATCATAGTTCCTGGTCTGTAAATAGGTAATCCTGACTGCCCTTAACTCATCATCTTTAGTATTTGGTCTGGGGGCAGCCCTGATTGCAGCTTGCATGAATTTAGATGACCCAGAAGAACTTTCTCCCCTTAGCCTCCTTTTCCTCTCTCTCTCTTCCTCCTCAATTTCCTCAGGATTCATTATCCTTTTCCCTTTGTCACCAACAGACCTTTGTGACTCAGGGTGGATTGAGGCTTGGCCTTCATTGCTTGGTGTAGCTTCCATGCTCTGGCCAGAGAGAGGCTGAGAAACACCTTCACCAGCAGGTGTCTCAGATGGAGTTTGGACCTCTACAGCAGTTGTTGATGGGAGACAAGGGTCTCAGGTTCTGCCACTGGGCCTTCAGCCAAGGTTCCCCTATGAAACTAATCTTAGGGTCCACCTCAACATCCAGTTGACCGATGACATTGCCTGATTGCCTAAGTCTCCTTCTTAGAGAGAACTCTGCAAGGATCTTGTCTTGGATTCTTTAAGCCAGCCTGTCAGCTTGTCTAGATTTGCTTGGATTGACAAGTGGCATGTTGACTAAATCCAGTCCTTCATAAAAGCTCAGGCTTTGGAACTGAAAGACTTCTTGTTGGCCTTGAACTCTGTGAAGTATGAGGGCTATTCTGTCATCATCATACCTCCATCTGATGATGTAGTTGCCAGTTCCATGTGGTGGAGATGAGACAGCCCTTGGTATACCTTCCTCAAAGAGACTCCTGATGATAGAGTCTATAGAGTCCACATTAATGTGAGTTTGAGGAAGTTGCTGAGAATGCATAACAGCAAGTGAGGATGGTAAGTCCTCTATGTCCATTCTCTTTGAAGAACTCCCAGGTTCTGTGGTTGTGATAACTTTCTCCCCCTTTTTGGTAGCATCACCCACTTGCATAGGTGAGCTGGAGGATAAATCAGTCACTTCCACAGGTTCTTGTGTTCCTGGTTGAGCTCTCCTTAAAGGTCTCTCAGCTAGTTTTTCCTTCAAATATGAAATCTGAAGTTGCTGATCATTGACCCTGTTTTGTAAGGTAGTCACCTGAGATTCCAAGTGACTAACCTTAGAGACTAGATAGGTGCATGTTTGTGACAATTTTGTACCTTTAGTCTCAAATTCCCCTCATCTTCATCAGAAGAATCACTGGGGGATGAGAGGATTGGACCAAAGTCCTCTCTCTCACCACCAGCTTGAGTTTCTTGGCTGCTGGTTTTCCTCTGCTCACTGGCAACCTCAATTAAGATGCCAATGGGCTGAGTTGCCATGGTTGAGGTCTTAATGATGTAATCACTTTCAAAAGTGAGAGCCTCTTCCATATGGACATCCTGAACAGGTTCAGATGTGTCCACCTCAGTAATAGGTGACTGATGAGGGATAGACTGAGGAGAGTCATAGGTACTCATCTCTCTTTGAGTAGGGGAGGAGAAGAGAGACTCATGGTACTCACTGAATCCTAAGTCTTCATCAGTGTAAAAGGATAGGTTGGGAATTGGTTGGTTTAGATCCAAAGGCTGGGAATGGTAGCTGTCCCCTGAAGGTTGTTCACTTGAGTGTTGAGACTCGGAGTGAAAGCTTACGGTTGTTGGGCTAATGAGCTCATCAGGTTGAGCTTAAGGAACCTCAGCCCTGATAGGTAAAGTGATGGGAGTGGTTTGCTCCTCAGGAGAAGTGGGAGCTCTGGAGTCCACTTCTTCCTGTAAGGTTGAGTATTTGGGGGCCTGCACAGACTCAATAGCCTGAGCAGGGGTTCGTTGGGAATTTCTTTTGTAGGTGATGAATATTTGAGGTTGTGAAGAGGGTAGGAGAGCAGTAGGTGTGGGTCAACACTAGCTTGGACTGCTATGTTGTCACCTTGAGCAATGAGCTCTAACATTTTTGGGACTAGGGCTGTTTCTACCCCTGAGAAGCCTACAGTTGGCTTCTTCATAATTTAAAGATGCCGGGCTTCATCTGTCCCAGTTTAAGAATATTGCCTGTTTCCCTCAATTGTGAGCCCAGTTCACAGTTGAGAATGTGTTGAACATATCTAGGAAACATGTAATACTCTAAGGAGTCTAAGTTTGCAAGTAAATTAGTATAAACAAATTGTGAATACCTGAACTTGACCCCCTGAACCATCCCATGAACTATAAAGGAGAGATCCTCAGGAATCTGGTCCCATCCACCATGCTTGTTTGATAAGCTGTGGATAACCACATGGAGCAGGTATTTCCACTGGGATGAGGCCTTCCCTTTCCTGAAGGTCTTTACAAAGAAATCTCCTTCATATCCCATCTGCTCGAAGGAATGATTAACCGCTTCTTTTGGGAAGAACACTTCACCTGCTTCATCATCCAGCTGAAGATGTCGGTTGATGATGGCCGGAGTGATGAAAATTGTTCTCCCCTGCACTGTGGCAGACAGTGCCTTCTCCCCATCCATAATGACCTCTTGGCAGGTCTTCCAGAATTCAAGCAAATGATCCTCATATAGAGGAGGATCAATGGTTAGGGAGGTGAAGTAGTGAGACAAAGACAAGAAACGGCAAACCTCTGAGAAATGAGGATTTTTGTCAGAGCATAACAGAGCAACCTGATTGTGTTATCTGTGTAGCTGCATGGCAAAGTGAGGATCATTTCTGTGTGTAAGGTCAGCCATTGTGAGGTAGCTCAGAGATGAAGAGAAAAAAAATGGGAAGGAAATTTCAGAGAGAAAGCTTTGGGTTTTAGGTATGGAAGAAAAGCAGATGATAGAAGAGGGGGGAAACCGTTGGGTTTATATGAGAGAGAAGGATTTCAGATAAAGTTTAATGAAAGAGGATAAACTTTGAAATCCGTATGTCGGTCCCACCTCTGAAAAAGTAGTTTACCTTTTTGCTCAAAAAGTAGTTTTCTTGGAATTCGAAAAGCTTCCGAAAGTAATTTGTCTTCGGAAGTTGTGAGTGAAAAAGCTTCCGAAGCGAAAGAGGCTTCGGAAGAATTTTCCTGAGCGTCTTAAAGATTTATGCTTCGGAAAAGAAATAAACTTTGGATGCTTTGTATAAGAATGAACAAAGCTTCCGAAAGTAATTTTTGCTTCGGAAGGAAAAAGTCCCTAAAAATGAATAAGTGTCTAAGTTAAGAATTTTAAGCTTCGGATGATAAATTTTGACTTCTTCCGAAGGTAAAATTTCTTAGACAGTCAATTATTTTGAAGACATATTTTTCTTCCGAAGGTAAAACGTTATCTTCCGAAGTATCAGAAAATTTTCAAGAATCTAAGGAAAGTCTTCAAAAAGAGTTTTTCATTCAAAGAAAACATGAGCTTATGAAAGTGATGAACTAGACAACTTAGGACACACATATTTTTTAAGAAGAAATAATTAGAATTAGTTTTAAGAAAAAGTCTACTCAAAGTTAATCATCCAATAGCTGATATCAGATACTTAAATCTCTGTTCATCAAAAGCTTTTGTGAACAGATCAGCATATTGTTCATCTGTGTGAACTTTGACTAGTTTAATAACCCCTTTTCATAGTTATCTCTTATTAAATGATACCTGATGTTGATGTGTTTGGTCCTTGAGTGCTGCACAGGGTTCTCAGTGATAGAGATAGCACTGTTGTTGTCTATGGGGATAGGGGTCTCTTTGTAGTTAAATTTGTAGTCTAACATCTGATTTTGAATCCAAAGCACTTGAGCACAGCAGCTTGCAGCAGCAATGTATTCAGCCTCAGCAGTTGATGCAGACACACTAGTTTGTTTCTTGCATTGCCATGAGACAACCCTTCCACCAAGGAATTGACATCCCCAGATGTAGACTTTGCAGTCATGTTGCAGCACCATAATCACTGTCTGTATAGGCATACAGATTGAAATTAGAATTCTTTGGATACCATAAACCAAGTGTTGAAGCACCTTTGAGGTATCTTAAAATCCTTTTCACAGTGATTAAGTGAGACATCTTAGGATTGGCTTGATATCTTGCACAAATACATGTAGCAAGCATGATATCAGGCCTGCTAGCTGTAAGATACATAAGAGACCCAATCATAGCCCTGTATAAGTGCTCATCTACAAACTCCCCCTCAAGATCTGGACCAAGGGAGTGGTTTGGGCTATGGGTGTCTTAGCAGTCTTACAATCAGTCATGTTGAACCTCTTGAGTATATCTTGAACATACTTTGACTGACTTATGAAAATGCCATCTTCAACCTGCTTCACTTGAATTCCCAGAAAGAAAATTAAGTTCTCCCATTAAACTCATTTCAAATCTATCTTTCATCAGCTTTTCAAAGTCTTTGCAGAGCCTTGAATTGGTTGAGCCAAAGATGATGTCATCCACATATACTTGAACTAGCAGAATGTCGTTTCCTGTCCTTTGATGAAGAGAGTTCCATCTATATTACCTCTCCTGTAAGCATGTTTACAGAGATACTCAGACAGTGTCTCATACCACTTCCTGGGTGCTGATGCAGCACATAGAGAGCTTTGTCAAGCTTGCAGACATAATCAGGATGATCAGGATCTACAAAACCAGGTGGTTGTTTGACGTAAACCTCCTCATCAATCACTCCATATAAGAAAGCACACTTTACATCAAGTTGGTAGACCTTGAAGTTCTTGGATGCAGCAAATGCCAGGAATATCCTAACAGCTTCTAGTCTAGCTACAGGAGCAAAGACATCAGTGTAGTCAATCCCTTCTTCTTGTGTGTATCCTGAACAACTAGTATTGCCTGGTCTTGATGATGATTCCTCTATCATCTTTTTATTCGTAAAAACCCATTTGGTTCCAATGGTAGTCTTCCCATGAGGAAGAGGACAAAGGTTCCAAACTTTCTGCCTTTTGAATTGAAGCAGCTCTTGTTGTATGCTTCAACCCAACTTCCATCCTTTAGAGCCTCCTCAACTTTCTTTGGCTCTGATTGGGATAGAAAACAAGAGTGAAGACAAACATTGCTTCATGGGTTTGCCCTCTTGTCTTTACCCCGGAGATAACATCTCCAATGATGTTTGTGGGAGGATGAACTTGTGGATCCTTAGCTGAGGGATCACAGCAAGTTGCTGAGAGAGATCCAAATTTGAGAAATTTAGATCGGTCTTGAAGATTGATCCTCCACATTATCACACCTATCAAGATTAACTTGATCAATGAGTGTGTGTGACATCATTGATGTGTCATCTATGGTATGGTTATTAGCATCAAGAAATTCTTGATCACTATCACCATCACCATTATGTCTTCTGCAATTGAGATGTCTTTATTTGGTTGAGAAGCCTCTGAGCTGGAATTTGAAGGCATGCCAGATGTATCAGCTGGATTTGTCATTGTTGTGCTGATAGAAACCTCATTTGCTGAAGTAGTTTCAATGGAGCTGAAGGTCTTCCTAGATCAAATCTTGGATCAGGATCACCTGTATTTAAATTTTCTGCAGATCCTGAAACATGCTCACAAGATTTATTAAAACAGTTGGTAACTAAATCAAGATCAAATAGCCAATCCGGACCAGAACCAGCCACACTGGGAGTGTGCTCATTGAAAGTCACATTGGCTGACTCCTCAATGATTCTAGTTCTGAGATTGTATACTCTATAGCTTTAGCTTGAGAAGAGTATCCAATGAAGTGTCCATCGTCTGATTTCTCAGCAAACTTGGCAACTTGATCTTTGGTATTCAAGATGGTGCAGGGACATCCAAATAACTGAGAAAACCAATGAAAGGTTTCTCTTGTGCCAAAGTTCATAAGGAGTCTTACCATGTGTCTTAACTACTAAAACTCTGTTTTGCACATAGCAAGCAGTATTAACTGCCTCTGCCCAGAAGGTGATAGGCAGTTTAGAGTCAGACAACATAGTTCTTGCAGCTTCAATAAGTGTCATGTTTCTCCTCTCAGCAATCTCCGTTTTGCTGAGGAGTCCTGGGAGCACTGTATTGTCTTGTAATACCCTTTTCATCACAAAATGTATCAAGGATGGTTCTTGAATTCAGTTCCTTGATCACATCTTATGGTTTTGACCTTGTGATCACATTGATTCTCAATCTTTAAGATGAAATTCTTTAGAATCTCAGGAGTCTCATCTTTAGTTCTAAGAAAGAAAACCCAAGTGAATCTTGTAAAATCATCTGTGATCACTAGACAGTATAAGGTCCTTCCTAAACTCATTACTGGTGGAGCCAAAGAGATCCATATGTAATAAGTGTAGGGGAGTAGTGATGGAGTTCTTTTTCTTAGGCTTGTGAGATACCTTGTGTTGCTTCCCTTTCAGGCATGCCACAACATGATCATCACTTGTAAACTCTTTCTTTGGCATTCCAGTTACCAGATCATGTTTGATTAATTTATTCATATTCTTAAAGTTTACATGGCACATTCTTTTATGCCATAGGAAAGACTCATCACTATTTGCTTTAGATAGAAAGCATGAAACTTCTCCAGAGGGAGATGTTTCTTGCAAATCCATCTTGTACATGTTCCCTTTCCTGGGGGCTCTGAGCAGATATGATCATGAGGAATGACCACTCCAGGCTTGAGAACAATTCACTCATGCTCAGTGAAGAGCATGTTATGACTCTAATCACACAAATTGGGATACACTCAGAAGATTGTACCCAAGCTCCTTACAAAGTTTACCTTCAATGCTGAGCTTACCATTTGTGACCTTGCCCCTTCCATAAATGTAACCACCTTCATCTCCTCCAAAAGCAACTGGTCCTCCATCAATTCTCTCAAAATTATGAAGTAAAGACCTATTGCCTGTCATGTGCCTGGAACAGCCACTGTCAATTATCCAGACTTCTTGTTTGTCTTGAGCTGTTCCTGCACAAAGAAAATGATTAGTTACATTTGGAAACCCAAGCCTTACTTGTCTTGGGTTCAGTAAGTGTAATAGAAGGTAATGCAATAGTAATAGATCCTATGGTGTACAGGGGATCTTCAGCTGTTGTTGATGGAGAAACCTCAGTCATTGGTCTTTCTTAGACTTCCACACCACCTTGGAGTCTGGACTTGACCTTCAAAACCTTAGAAGCTTTTGGAGCTTCACAAGTTTTAATGACTGATACTTCGGAAGAATCTACAGTCACTGCAGCAGACTTTAGTGCTTCGGAAGAACTCCATTCTTCCGAGACCAACTTTGCTTCCGAAGGTAATTTTCCATTACCTTCTTCTTTGATTTGGAGCTTCCGAAGGAAACAGACTTTCCTCTGAAGCTTTAGACTTCTTGAGATTCTTGAAGTCTTTGTATTGGTCATGTGGATAGTACTTTTAGGATTGTATGGACAATCCTTGGCAATATGAGAAGTACTTTCACACATAACACACAACATTTTCTTCTTCAAAGAAATCTCCTTTTGAGAGCAAGACTGGCTTTGGTCACATCCCTTTTTCACCTTCATCGTAGATGCAGATACAATCCCTTGGGCTGTGAACTGTTCTTGGAATTTGATGGTCCAGGCTGTGCAGCAGTGGTACACAACAGCTTAGTCTTTCTTTGTACTGAGATGATTTGAACATGAACCAGAACTCTGGCTAAGAAGCTTGGTGGATGTCTTCAGTCCTTACAGCTTTGAAACCTGCAGAGATAAACACTTGTTTCTGCTTAGCATCAAAGGTAGCCTTGATTTCTTGAGCCTTCTTTGCTTTCCTTTTGCTCTTCCTGATCAAGTTCTTTCTCTTGGACTTGGTCATCACAGTTAATTTCTTCTCCTCAGAAGGATAGTGGCCCTTGGAGGAATCCTCTTCTTCACTCTTCTCAGAGGATTCCTCACTATCACTTCTTCATCATCCTCCCTTATGGATCTATGAGAGGAAGCTCATCTTCACAAGTTCCACACCTAGGAGATCTTACAGACAAGATTGTGTGTGGAGGAGCTATCTCATTTGATCCCAGTCCCGTCTATTTTGATAACAAACCTTATTGTGTAGGGATGAGGATATCATGTTCTTGAAGGTCTCTTCTTCAAGAACACTTTTCTCTGCCAGGGCTTTGCTGATCACAAGCTCGGCCTGGCACTTAGTCAACTTAGTGATGAGATCTTGGATCTGAGTTCTAAAATCTGTATGTTCATGTTTTAGTACTGAAATGGTTTTCTCCAAGTCTTCTATCTTTAACTTGTAATCATTTTCAGACTTTCTAAAATCAGATTTTAATATGTTTAATGACTCAAGATCAGATCTCATCTCTAGGTTGTAGGACCTGTATCTATTTACTTTAGCAATGCATTCAGGGGAGCAAAGATGTTCTAATACCTTGGCTTCATCATGGTCAGCCATCAATGCTTGGTTTGGAGAAGCATCCTCCACCTGAAAACTCCAGTCAAATCCTCCCTCTTCAACAGCAACCGCAGCATGTTGCTTTGTCTTCTCAGCTTGAGGGGTATTGTTAGTGTAGTTTGGTCTAAGTTGTGTTTGACCCCCATTTGCTCTAGGTGCCTTACACCCCTAGCAAAGTGACCCATAAGGTTACAATTGTAACACTTAACTTTGCTTTTATCCAGCCCAAACTTACCACTGGTAGCATTGCTTGAAATCTTCTTCCTGTCCTCTTGTAGAACTTCTTGGCTCTGTGAGTGAGAGAGCCATCTGCTGAACTATCTCCATGTATTCCAGGTCATCTGGATGGATACAGTCTAGGTCTTCAAGAGTGAAGAGATAATTTCCACAGCTTTTCTCTGCAGACACAAAGGCTGAGAAGAACTTGTCTCTTGGAATGGGCTTCCTTGAGTAAAGTTCTCCCTTGGTGTCTCCGGGAAGGTGATGAAAGGACCCTTTTGTGAGTTGTCAGGGTAGCATAGGAGATGGTTGGGGTTCTATGCTGTCCCTTTCAACCACATGAAGGGCTGAACCATTTGATTGTTAGACTTGCCAGATGAACCTTGTAAGTTCATCTCCATCTGGTATCCACTGAGAATCCCATATAACTCTGTCAGAGTAGATTTTTAAGGTTCCCGTCCTCTTGATTACCACACAATAGTGTGTCCATTGCCTAGGAAGTGAGGACATGAACTTCCTTACAATGTCTCTGTTCTCAAGAGGAACTCCTCCATCCACAAGGGTATCCACATCTCAACATACCTGAAGTATTGTTGGGTCATGGTTTCACCTGCTTTAAAGGTGAAATTTTCAAACTGCTGCTTCAGAAGATCTTTCTTCCTTGGCTTCAGAGGAGCCTTCATACATCAGCTTCAGTGCATCCCACAGCTGTTTAGCTGTCTTGCACTTCTTAAACCTCTGTACACAGAGTTTGGGATAGCAGTCTGAAGAGCAGTCATAGCCTTCCTGTCAATCTCTACTCTTTTCCTATCTTCATCTGAGTAGTTGGCCACATCTTTAGGAATCATACCAGCACCGGTAGCAGAGGGGGTGCTGGGTATGAAAGGTCCATATTCAACAGATTCCCACATTCTTGAGTCAAGAGACCTGATGAAGCCTTCCATCCTCATGCACCAGGTGTCAAAGTCATCAAGAGTGATCAATGGGGATTTGTTCATGGTTCCAGTCTCCATATCAGTCTTTGAGATGGAAGCCATTTGAAAAGTTTAGTTTTTTGTGTGTGAGGGATCTTAAGATGGTTAGATCTTATATCATGAGCCTGAGTGCTCTGATACCATTGCAGGATCGTTTAAGGGCTTGAACACAATTACAACACAACAACACAATGAGAGATTAACTAAACTTTTAATCAAACAGTGAACTAGGTAACCAAAGGTGATACAAAGAACACAAGTAAAGCAGAGACAGAACAAGAGAGTATAGTTTTCAAGGGAGCAGTATATTGCTTCTTCTCAAGTTCTTTTACAAGTGTTACAAAGCATATTGAAGATACAAGAAACTTGAAATACTTATACTACAACCTACACCGCTATACTATGAAAGCCAGCTGGATACAATTGACTAGACACTAACAAAATCATTGTTGAATCAAAAGGCTATCTGCCTTTTGACCTTGTGACTATGACATGCCATAGCTCACATCCTTATACATTAAAAAGGATAAAGTACATAAAGTGGAAAGTTTCAGACTCAAGACCTCAATGTACAGTTACCAAAAGCATGGACCTTTTCACCAACTCTTGTAAGTTGGTGACTTATCAGAGACGCAGCGGAAAAGGTGCTTTATGGACATACATCAGATAAAGCATGTGTACTAAAAGTCTTCGGAGAAATCTGTCTTCATAGGGTGAAGCTTCGGAAGACTTTGTCTCTTGAAGCTTCGGAAGACTTCATGTTTGGCTTCGGAAGATATTGGTCTTGACTTCGGAAGATTTTACACTTAGAATGTTTTTCTAATGTATTGTGTAAACTTCCGAAGCATTCTTCACTTCAGTACTTAGTGCATGTTGCTGAGACCTTTGGATGTTTTGGTTGCATCAGACTTAAGGAATCCTTACAAAAGCACTAGCAACTTTCTTTTCAACCCTTGAAGATCTTGACTTTATCCATTCAAAGGATCTAGAGCACATGGAGATAGTTCAACAAAGGGCTCTTCTCACTTATAGAGCCAAAAATCTACAAGAGGATAAGGAAAAGTTTCTGACTGGGTTTGAGTAAGAGTGAAATTCTTACTGAGAATCAAATATAATAATCAAGTCAATGATTGAGTGGTGGAAACAAACAATCAAAGAACATTCAAAGCAAGAAAATTCTCATAATGTTGTTTGTATTTGTTAGGACCTGGTATTTGACCGAAATACCTAGAGATTAACGTGTAAACCAGATCAAATAGTGCGGAATCCTATTTCATTGGCGATCCAATCAGTGAGAACACACGAAGAATCATCAGAATTGAAACTAACGTTAGAAATCGATTGGGAATCGATCTATGTGTTTATGAACTTGGAGAACGAATTGGAAGGTTTCTGGACGGCTAGGGTACGTCTGGAATCGTAATTTTTCGAGAGTTTTTTTCTTTTCACGAATTGAGTTGTATTTATAGGTTGGTATTATTCAATCGTGCGACTGAACCATTAGTTTGGTTCAGTCGTGCGATTGAACCATGCGGTTGATTCATCGTACGACTGAGTGGTCATCGTGCGACTGAGCCAATCTTATGTTACAATCGTACGACTGATCCAATCTCCTGTTTAGTCGTGCGACTGAGTCAATTGTGTGAAGTTATTCATGCGTATGGTTCATTCGCATGACCATTCGCATGAGAACTTCATATGTTATGTTTGAATGTATTAATTAATAACATTATAGTAATCATTCAAGAAATCACTAACCTAATTAACCAATTCAATGTCGACACATTAATGAAACATTAAACATTATAACTAACAAACTATCAATATCATTTCATTATCATACCAAACAAGATCTATTACATCACATATCATGATCTAGGGACATACATGTATCAACAAACTCCCCCTTGGACCTAGATCTCTCTAATATCTTGTTTTCTTTATTACCTCCTCATATTTTTTGTACTTGTCCTCTTGTGTGACTCCCGTGTGAATATCAAACGCGAAGCAAAGTCTTATGACTTTTTGGAACTGAAGTGCCCTACAATATCTTGCGTATCATAGAACAGAGGCCACTTGTACAGTGTATAACATCATTTCCGACAAGTTGGTAGCCACATTGGATCGAATACTCTGATTGTATCCATTTGGCCCTCTTTATCTAGGACTATGACCGCTTCTGCTGTTCTCCAATCGTAGTACCACACCCTTAAAGTGTGGTGTGAATCCTTTGTCATTACCCGAAGTGGGATTCTTGACATTGTGCGCGGAGGATTCCACTTCAACACAATCTTTGGTTTTCCAGTAATGGCATCCATCTCAGACCTTCTAATATACCTTGTAGGTTTGTTGAGGTCTGAAGTTAATCCACCTGGTGTGGTACTCTTTCTTTAGGGCAGCCTCAAACCGCCTGACGTCTTTCTCGGGTCAGCATTCAACAGCTTCAATTTGGCCAGCTGTTGAGCTCAAAACCTGGTAGAGTCTTTAGATCATGTGGAAATCTAAGGTACTCTATGCCTTCTCCTCTTAACGGCATAAACGTTAAGATCATCAAAATATGCCCATGCTATAATCCTGCCTGACACCTTAAGATGTTTCTTGACGCTGTAGAGCTTGGTGTAGGCATCCCTCTTCGGTGCAGCACGTTTGGCTCTAAATTCTTTAAAACATTCAGCCCATTCAGCCTTACGGATATCAACATCATCCTTTGCAGCTTGGGCCATTCCCTCTGTTTTCTCTGACTCTTGCTCCATTTTGTCTAACATCTCAAATGTATCACCGACCAGGGATTCACCCAAATTGGGATCACATTCCCTCATTGTCAGCATACTGAGGATAGTGCTCTGCAGTGATATCTTCTATCTCTATTTCATCAATGTCATTTAGCTCGTCATCACAGGTAGCATTACATGTTGGAGCATCTTTCACTATTTCATCAGTTTGAGCTTGAAAATTTCTGCCATTGCTCGTTTGATAGATCATGAATTATTTCCCCTTCTTCTAGGTTATAACTCACTGACCTTCTACAATCCCTTGCAGATCAAGAATCATTGTGAGTTAAGACTTGACCTGTTGAAGGGAGCAATATCAAACTCATCTCTTTTGTACTTTGGATCTGTTTGATTTACACATTTCACACTCAAATCATTAGTAATTTATCAAACAGAAAAGGCATTAAAGTAATATAAACATTAAGTACATTGTGTTCAATTACATGATTCAAATACAAAAGAAGATAAATACATAATCATCTAATCTTTACTTTTTTCTTGTATCAAGGTTTCATCACTTGTAGGGGCAGAGGTAGAGGCTGATTGATCTTGTCTATTGTTTTCCTGTTCTCTTGACCTGTAGCAGTGCCGATGCAGGTGCATCCCCTCTTTCTTTTCTGCTTCTTCATAATCGTCATTCTCTTCATCTTCATCCACATCATCATCAGCACTATCATCACCATTTCCCTCTTTAATCTTTAGAGGCTCATCTTTAGATCCTTTAAGTTTGAGCATGATGATCTTCTTAGCATTCTCCAACTCCTCAATTTTCTTAGCAGAAGCGACTCTATGCTCTTGGAGTTGGGCGATCTCGAGGCTCTGAGCAGCCATTTGCTGGGCCTGCTCCTTGATTAGCCGATCCTGCTCCGAGATCTGATGTGACTGTACAGCAGTGAGATCTGCAAGCTGTCGAATCTGTGCAGTCTTTTCTTCATCAGCAGCTAACAATCGCATCACCATACGGTTTAGCGCTGAAAGCTGGTCCTCTACCCCAAATTGTGGTAGATGAGATCCATATATATGTGCGGGATCAGATGAGGGTCCTGATTGGTGGCTAGTGGTGGTGGTGGTTATGGTGAAGATAGGGTTGGGTCTGTGAGATATTGGAGGTGATGTAGGAGTGAAAGATATGGTGTGGTTGGCATATTTACAGTGGTGGAGGTGTGGTAGTGGTAGTGGTAGCTGTGGTGGCTGTGGTGGCTGCGGTGGTGGATGGTGTGGCTGTAGTAGTGGTAGGGATGGTGGTAGATGTAGTGGCTGTGGTGGCTGTGGTGTGTACGAAGGTGAGTCTTCTTCTCTTCTTCTTCTGGCCGTGGGGCTGAGCCATCCGTTCTTCCTCGATCCAGTCGAGGGATGCTCCCCCTAGAACACGGCTAGTAGACTCAGGAGCATAGTTGGGATCTACTGTCGTCTCTCCCCAATCCTGGGGCGTTCACCAACCGCCCCGAGTCCATACTCGGTGGGAACAACCTTGCTTCCCACGGTCCTCGTCAGGGGCTCCTCATCTGACTCTTCTTCCTCCTCACCAGGTATGAAGTCCTGGTGGAAGCCTGCAGACTCAGCTATGTCGCGTGTTGGGGCAGACACTGGGGGTATAACATCTGAAGTTTGTGCCCCTCGTTGGAGCAGGCATATCATCCCCAACATCCCCACTATCATCATCGTCTGAATCATGCTCTGGGAGCAACAACCTCTCATCATCTGAATCGCTGTCATCATGACGCCATTTGCGTCTACCTGGTGCCACATATCGTTCATTTGTCAGATGCCGATCAACCTTTTTACCTGGGGCTTTACCTGCTTTCCCCGATACACTCTCATGGGACCAAAGTCGTGTCATCCATAACCTCTAGGGCAACCGCATCCTGTTTCTCCTTGGGAAGTAATGGCATCTTCTCGTTAAAGATCAGCTGTAGAAATCTGGGATACATACAAAAACCCTCCTTCCCCTTGGCCTCCAGATTCTCCACCAGATACGAGAAGATCATGATCGAGAAGCTGAAGGGGTGGTTCAGCACCAGTGCCACATAGGCATTATGAATCTGGTCTGACAGGTCATCAAACCCACCCTTCGAGAAGCAATACACTTCAGGATCACATGCGCCAAGTATTATACTGGGGACACAGGGTGCTCTGTTGAGCACATGAGGTGTGTCCCCAGCATATTTAATCCTGAGGCAAGCAACCTCTGACTGTAAGTGGATGTAGTCTGGTGGGTTGATCAGTATCATCATCCCCAAAATCAAGTACTCTCTGGATGTCAGCTACTGTAATTTCAATGTCATGACCATGAATGGAGCTCCGTATGCTGTAAGGCTCATGTGAACGATCTACGGAGGCATTTTCCCAGAAAGCCTGATGTAACGACCTTTAAGGAGTACACTATGTGGATATGGCTTTGTGTATCCGAGAGCGTCGAAGGAATGCAATAATCTGTAAACTCGGCTCCATTCCGAGTCGTATGGTCCAAATGAGCACATATATTTGCTTTGGATTTATGGACCATCTATCAGCCATTGACCTGAAACATAAGACACAGAACCATTTGTAAGTCATACATTCAAATTCAGTTCAAGGTGTATAGTTTAAATTCAATCCGATACATTCGTGTGAATGAATCATGCGACTGGAGTCATTGTTTTGTTCTTTCGTACGACTGAGCTGGTTCGGGTGAATGAGACATGCGACTGAGTTCAATTTGCTGACTTGTCTGCGATTGGTTCAGTCGGCCGACTGAACTCATTCGCATGGTTCATTCTGCCGAATGATCCAATCGCAAGATTCAGTCGTGCGATTGGAGTTCATCCGGACGACCAATCGCATGACCCCCTGTTCAATCGACTGAGGTTTGAATCTTGACATAATTCAAGTAATTTAAGATGGCTTAATGGTCCATTAGACTCGCCATCTTGTCACTAATGACCTATTAAACTTAATTTTAACATTTAGCTTAGTTTATGTAGGTTATTAGGGCATTTTCAATCCGATCAAGTTTCATTCGAATAACCCAAATTTGACTCAAGATCTTCTGATTTCTATAGGTTTTAAACGCAATGTACCTGTATACTTGTCAATCGAATGTCAAAGATCAATAGCAATGTGAATCAGATCTGTAGCAATTTTGACAGAGTAACAGGAAGAGTGCGATTTTGGTGTGATGAGGAACATGCGATCGACTGAGGCCCTTAAATACTAACCTAGGTTCAATCGGCCGACTGGCCTCATTCGCGCAGTTCATCGGGCGACTGAGTCTCAGTCGTACGATTGGCCTAGTCAATCGCATTCAGTCGGCCGACTGAGTCTCAGTCGGTCGACTGCCTCATTCGGTCTCCTTCATTCGCATCTTTAGTTAAACGACTGAGCCTCAGTCGTCGTTCTATTGTTTCATTCTCCCCCTTCTATTCGGTCGAATGGATCATTCTCATGTCCATTCGGCCGATGGAAGCCATTCGCATAGTTGGTCCATAACCATGATCCACTCGTGCGAATGGTCACACTTAGTGAGTTTACAGTCATTTTGAACATTTTACTATTAAGGCCCTTTTCACTTTTGAAATAACATTATAAGCTCTTAACCAATTCAGTCACTTCAGACGTGACTTTTTAAACTTGAAAAACATGTGGCCATCTCAGACATGACCCTTTTAGGTAAGTTAATTCCCTTCTGATTTCCCTGATGTAGTCCGATAGACACACAAATTAAAAAATTAACATAGAAACTTAAACTAACTACACAAATAAAGTTTATTTTAGGACTTTTTGTGAGAGATAAAACCCTAAGATGGAAATCTACGGGATTTGGTTGGGAGTAGACAGCTTCAACTAGATTGATCATATCTGGACCAATTCAATTTTGGAATCATACAGGAACATCAGATCATTTGGGACTTGTTATTAAAACTTTTTGATGCTTAAATTCTCGGTGTTCATCCAGAGTCGTTATCAACTTAAGGAAATCATACTTAAACTCTTAGATTTTCACATTGATTTGAACTCTTGATAATGTAGCCACTAAGATTGTCAGTATGTTTGTCCACTTAAATCCATACACAGACTTTTGACGCAGACTGGTGACTGATTTAGTTTAATTATTTCAGCTAACATTTGTGGATCCCACACTATATGGTAATCAACATTCCTCAGAGGTTTTTGAGCGGTCTACTGGTATTATTACAAGAAGAGACTATTCTTAGAGCTTTCAAAGAGAAGCCTGTCCTCAGGTCAGTGCCATCGCACAGCAGAGAGGCGGCAAACAACAATGAATTCTAGAATATCTAGGTTATGCTTATCCTCAGGTCAGTGCCATCGCACAGCAGAGAGGCACACAACCTATCTCCTTGTTAGAGAAGCTTATTTTATTTTACACAATATGCACCAACAACATAAGTCATTAGCTTTATTGCATTAGTCTTTCATTTTTTCTTGCTTGCTCTAATTATGGTCATCCGCACACGTTTGTGGCATTTAAATGCGCATTACCCCTTATTGGAATATATTTGATTGTGTTAACCAGTGATAAGATGGAAGCCCACAGTCAGTTGAACAACTTAGTTTGATCTTGAGATCACCAATCAGGTCTAATTGTCTATTGTGTTGAATCTACCAACATATCATTTGTGGTCTAGCAGCCTCTAAGTCTACTTTCTTTGTGTCACCTTAGGAGTTGCCAGTTTTCTATCATCTTCTCTTTTTATATTGCTTAGACTACACAGACTTATACTTTGAACTTTTGCATCTTTTCAAAACTTAAATTTTTAAAGTCTCTTGATTTGTTCCTGTGTACTATCATGTTCCAAGGTATTGAATCGCTATCACAGACACAATCTACTTATTTCAGCTAGTTACCTCTCCCTCATTTCTTTTTTTTTCTTTCGTTAATGTTAACTTGCTGACATATTCTCCCCTAAAATACTAAAATCATTTGGTTTAATATTTTTTGGATTTTAATAAACAGCAAATAACATGAGTTTAATATAACAAACGAAAATAGAACAGATAACATAAAATAAAATAAACTTTAACTAAACTACATCGGACTACACATTATTATCATCAGGAATTACCTCACTTTTCTTTTAACGCCGTTGACCTCTAGCAAATATTGAAAGCGTGGTTTATCAAAGGCTTTAGTATAGAGGTCAGCACGTTGAAAATCAGTATTAATTTTTAACCACATCAATTAAGTTCTTTTCAAAACAGTCTCTTATGAAGTGGTATTTAATACCGATGTGTTTGGTCTTAGGATGTGAACGGATTTTAGTTACTGCAATTGCAGCAGAGTTATCAACAAAAATAGGAGTAGATGAGAATTTTAAAACCGTAATCCCGCTTTGCTGTTGAATCCAAATGATTTGTGAACAGCAACTTTGCAGCAACATATTCGGCTTCACAGGTTGACAATGCAACGATGTCTGCTTCTTACACTGCCAGGTAACTAATCTTCTCCCAAGAATTGACACCCCGCTGATGTAGACTTGTAGTTCATTTGCAGCCTCCGTAGTCCGAGTCACTATACGCCGTGAGCTCAAATCATCATCATGAGGATACACAACCCCAGTGTGGGTGTACCCTTTAGATAGCGAAAAATCCTTTTGACCCGATCAGATGATTGACCTTAGGTTTAGCCTGATATCTTGAACATAAACATGTCGCATACATGATATCAGGTCTTGAGGCAGTGAGATACATGAGGGATCCAATCATTCCTCAGTACATAGTGGCATCTACAAGATCTCCATTCTCATCAGGTGCTATATCATGATTCGTCGCAAGTGGAGTCCCAGCAGCAGAAGCATTCTCCATGTCAAGCGACTGAGAATGTCTCCTACATACGTGGTCTGATGTAGAAAGATCCCATTAGGTGTTTGCTCCACCTGTACCCGAGAAAAGAACTTCATCTCCCCCATAGCACTCATCTCAAACTCTTTCTTCATCACTGCTTCAAACTCTTTGCATAACTCTTCGTTCTTTGATCCGAAGATTATGTCATCAACATATATCTGTACAAGCAGTAGGTCGCCATCCTTTTCTTTATAAACAGTGTACAGTCAATGACTCCCCTGCGAAAGCCGTGTTTCACAAGATGAGTCGAGAGTTTCTCATACCAAGCTCGAGGAGCTTGATGAAGCCCATATAAAGCTTTGTCGAGCTTGTAAACTCATCCCGATGATAAGGGTCTTCAAATCCCTCGAGTTGACTTACATAGATGTTTCCTGATTTCCCCATGAAGGAATGCACTCTTCACATCTAATTGGTAGACTTTAATCTTCATGTACGATGCATAGGCAAGGAAGATACGAATAGCTTCCATCCTTGCCACGGGTGCAAACACCTTATATAGTCAATTCCCTCGACTTGGCGAAAACCTTGAACCACCAGTCGAGCTTTGTTCCTGATAATGACTCCTTGGTCATCCTTCTTGCATTTTAGTACCCATTTGGTGCCAATGACTTTAGCACCTTTAGGTCTATCAACCAGAGTCCATACACCTAACTTCTTAAACTGCAGAAGTTCTTCTTGCATGGCACTCACCCACGCCTCATCATGTAGTGTCACTGACTATTTTGGCTCAACCTGCGAAACAAAACATCAATAAGCACCATCATGAATGTAACCTTTGTCCATAACTGAGGCGTAATCAGCTGAGTGTAGCTGATTTCGGGTTTGTACTCCTGATCGGACATCCCCAATAACATTGTCAAGGGGATGATAGACGTTTAGTCGTGATCCTGGAGTAGTCGGCACAGCCACCTCCGAACCAAGATTGTGAACATTTTGTTTGCATCTGAGGAAGGTGGAGTTTGAGGTTCTGAAGTCGAAGGTGCATCACTCATGGATGCTTGTGGACTAGGAACTGGAACCTGTTCCTCCTGCTGTTCTGGTCATCTGCTTCAGTTTCATCTTCAGAGGAGGAGTCACTGTCATCGACTACCCCCTCTGACTGAGTAGATGATTCTCCTGTGTGCTAGATGGTGTATTTAGAATATCATACATCATCCTAGTAGCTAACTCATCATCCGAGGGAGAGAGAAGGATGTTGAAGGACTTGAAGAATCCATCATAATCAAAGAAGTATGCAGGTCCTTGCCTGTAGGTGGTGTGGTATATCTCTGAACGTCGACATTACACCACACTTTACAAGACCCGTTGAACTATTGTAAACTCGCTTGTTCGGTATGTTGTATCCTAGAAATTCCTTCATCTGCCTTCTCGCTGGATTTTCCTTCTTGTGTCTTCTTCAGAAGTGTACACGGCGCGCCAAAAGGTTCAAGCTACTCCAATTCGGTTTGCGTCTTTGTAGTAGCTCATAACATGTCTTTCTGTGGCGCTTGACTATTAGGACTCAATCAATGTATAACAGCATTTGCCACTGCCTCATTCCAGAATTGGATAGGCAGTTTCAAGTCTGCCAGCATAGTCCGTGCTGTCTCTATCAAACTCCTGTTCTTTCTCTCAGCAACGCCATTCATCTGAGGTGTGTAAGCAGAAGTGAATTGATGCACAATTCCCTTTCCTTGCAGTATGCCTCCATCCCTTGATTCTTGAATTCTGTCCCGTTGTCTGAGCGTATTTGTCTAACTTTTAGCTTGTAGAGGGATTCCAGTGTGGTTACTAATTCCTTGAATGTCTCCAAAGTTTCTGATTTGGATTTCAGAGACCACAAAACAGTACACATCGCCTGCAATGCTCCTTGTACTAACTGGACCAAACAGATCCATGTGAAGAAGCTCAAGAGGAAGTTCTATTGAATGAACTTTCTTTCCTTATGAGACTTCTTTGTCTGTTTGTCTTTCTTGCAAGCTACACAAAAGTCAGGAAGTTGGAAGTTCTTGACATTTACTCCTCTCACTAGATCCTTCTGAATCAAATGATTCATCTTCTTTGACTAATGTGTCCCATTCTCCTATGCCAGGAGATTGAATCCTTTCAGTAGCTTAGATAGAAAGCACTGAACCTCATGATCCGTTGTAGCAGCTGTTGACAGATCCAAGACATAAAGGTCTTTATATCTTGAAGCAGTCATTAGAACTTGGTCATCTGGGATCATATATTCTTTCTTCAGCACGTAACACTTCTTGTTGTCGAAGACGACTTTAAATCCTTTATCACAAATTGGGAAACAAAAGTAAGTTGTTCTGAAGTTGTTGAACATAGTTCACCTTATCAAACTTAACTTTCTGATTTCCCACTTCTCCCTGAGCTGTGATATAGCCTCCTTTGTTTCCTGCAAAGGAAACATGCCCTCCTTTTATTTGTTTGACGTTAGATAAAAGGGCTCTATTTCCTGTCATGTGCCTGGATGCTCCGTTGTCTATAATCCACGTGTTAGTCTCAGCACTGTATCGAACACCCTGCACATACAAAGTAAATGAATTAGTTTAGGTTAGGAACCCAAGCTTTGACTGTCTTGGGTTTCCCAGAGGCATCACACATCATAAACTCCACCCATTGACCCTTAGAGGGTGAGGGTAGCTCAGGTTCCTTCTTGTCATCAGTATCAGACACGTAGGTTGACTTTTCTTTCCATAAGCCATTTGTGCAATGCCTGTTTATGATAAACAGTCGTCTGGCTTGCAAGTTGGACTTTAGGTTCACTAGCTCTTCTAGGTGGAGTTAAAGAGCTCCTCTTAGAAGACTTAGGTTTTGAGTCTGAAATTCAATCTTCTTCCTAGGTGTCTGATGATAAGTACAGTAGGAAGCAATGTGTCCATATTCTCCATAGTTGTAGCACGCTCTGCTATCAACTTTATGATTAAACTTTCTTTGTGGAGAGGTGTGTGACACTCTAGTAAATCAATCACTTTAGGTTTTGACTCTTGTATGTTTGATGTTTTCTCTGGTTAACAAATTTACTGTTTTAACCTGTTTAACATGTTCCACATTTGGTTAACTGGTTTTTGACTTGAAGCATGTGAGAAGGTAACATTTGAAGTCCTTTTAGGTTCTGATTTGACTTTGTTAGAACTTGACTTTAAGTTAACTTTTCAAACTTCTTTTCCAGATTAACACAAGGCAATTTTCCCTTTGCCTTTGAAGTGGTCTCTTTTGTTTGTTTCCAGTCAAATAGATGAACATAGAGAATCTGGATCACTTACAAGAGGAGTATCACTACATGATCCTTGATGGGATTACTACTTAAAGGTCTAGACTTAGTATTCATCAAGTCTCAGGTGGTGGTGGAACCACTTTGTAGCCCAGTCCCTCCCCGTTGTTCCTTTCTTTTACTAAGTGTTGGACTATGTGCGAAACTAGTCCAACTATGCAGTTTCTGTTTTAGTGAATTTACTTACTTCTAGAACTGCCTTTTGTTTCTTAGTGTCTTCTAGGGAGTTAGATAGTACCTAATGTCATTTGCTTGGTTAAAGACACTACTTCTTTCCCTAAGTTGTTTAGTCAATAGGTCTATTTTTTCTTTATAACTATGCTCATTTTGTTTTAGTACTCTATTAGCCTCAGTGCACAGACGTAAATCTTTTACTAAGTTATCATTATGATCTAATAACCTAGCAAATTTTTCATCTATGCTATTCCTAAAAGTATCACAATCAGAACAAGCATGATTATTAAAAATTTGGTCAGTGGTACTTACCTGAGTTGGTTCAGAGAGTTAGCCATCAGTGCAGCATCAGATGTTTCTGGTTCTGGTGATTCTGACTTTTCTGTCTCTGACGTGGAAACTTCCTCATTTGGCTTGTAACTGACCTCGGCTGCAATTGTTGTTTCTTCAATTATGACATTGCTATCTCAACTGCTAGATCACCTTCACTCGCAGAATCATCATCAATATCCTCAACACTGGCAATGTTAGATTCTCCTGGTGAGACAAACCTAAAACTCCAATCCTGTCCTTCATCATCATGAGCAGTCAAGGCTTTTGGATCCTTGTTTGATGAAGTAGAACTGGAGGCTTGCTTGTCTTGGCGAGTAAAGGACGAGAACGGGTTCCCATTACCCGTCTTCTTTGGCTTGACACATTCTCTTTTGAAGTGCCCCTTCTCACCACAGTTAAAGCAGTCACTTTACTCTTGTCGAAGCCAAAGGTGGTATCCTTAGTAGCAACCAAGTTCTGTCCAGTCTTTTTCACAAACTTCTTCGCCCTCCGGACAGCACTTGCTAAGGCCCACATTATATCCATTCTCTCAAGCTCCATTTCATCCACCTGCCAATGGCTAGAATTCCCATCTTCCCGGCAACAAGTCCATCATATGAATGACCACTGCTGCTAAAAGATCCATATGCTCTCGAGCTACTTCTACGGTCACATTACCAAGGTTCTCGATCTTCAGTTTGGTAGCACTTGCTTCTGATCCAATATAATGGGTACATGATGACCCAGACGTGTCTGATCCAGAAGGAGAAGCATGTGAAGGACCTGACGAGCTAGACACAAAAGCGTCTGGAGTGGTGCTCCAGATATCTTAGCTTGAGGCATGGCGTTGTATAAAGTTGGATTTTGTGTGTACGAAGACTTCTGAGCTCTATACTTCATCCTTAGTGCTTCTTCTCGCAACTTAAGAATGAAGTCATTTATATCCAGCTTTACAAATTCCATTCTGTCTCAGGTTAGACAACGAATGTAGCCCACTTATCAGGCAATCCGTCTGTGAAGTTGCTTACTTTCTCTTCCATGGTAGTAGCCACTCCATGTGTATGCAATTCGCTCATCAAGTGGTAGAATCTGTCTATGACTTCGTCTAAACTTTCATTGCCATTGATGAGAAGTTATCGAATTCCTTCTTTAACTCCTTTGCCTTGATTGCCTTCAATGACGCATTCCCATCATATCTCTTCTCTAGCTCATCCCACAGTTTCTTGGACTGCTTGTTCTCTGAATACTGGTGGAATATGTCTTTGGGGATAGACTGAGTGATCAATGCATAAACTCTTTCTCTGCATTGTACTTTACTTTCTGTGCGTCTGTCATCCCGCTTAATGTTAGCTTAACTCCATCAGCTCCCACCGTGTACTATAACCTCTCAATGGCTTCCCACAGATTAGGATCTACTCCATTAAGGTAGATCTCAAAACGTTTTTTCCAGTGGGGAAACTCATCTAAAGTCAAAAGCTTTGGTGGTTTATTGTGATTCCCCACCTCACTCTCAAGCAGCAGCAGGTTCTGTATCCTTGAGTCCTTCCCAGTAGTAAAGGCTGACATCTGATCTTCCATGACTGATAAACTTATAATCTAATCAAACAAACTTTCACTGATGCGACTGAAGGATGCGAATGATCTAATCGTGTGTATAAACTCTGCGACTGGTTCAATCGTGCGGCTGAACTGGGCGATTGGTTCAGTCGTGCGAATGAATCTGCGGCGTATGAGCTATGCAACGAACAGTTCATTGGCCGAATGAGGGTGCGACTATGTCCAATCGTGCGTATGAGCAATGCGAATGGAGTCCAGTCGTGCGAATGAGTCACTCGTGCGACTGAAGCTGCTGTTTTGCGAAAATTTCTAGGTTTGACGGGTTTCAGCCGTAAAGATTCGAAATTTCACACGTTCTAATTGCCTAAGTCCGTAGAAACCAAACTTCGATGAGCAGGGAACTTCCAAGATCACTTTTGATGCCAAAGATTGTGTTTTTAGTGCAAAAACACAAACTTTTATGCAATCTTGATTGAGTCAACACGTAATCAAGAGTCAAAGCTCTGATACCACTTGTTAGGACCTGGTATTTGACCGAAATACCTAGAGATTAACGTGTAAACCAGATCAAATAGTGCGGAATCCTATTTGATTGGCGATCCAATCAGTGAGAAACACACGAAGAATCAATCAAGAATTGAAACTAACGTTAGAAATCGATTGGGAATTGATCTAATGTGGTCTATGAACTTGGAGAACGAATTGGAAGGTTTCTGGACGGCTAGGGTACGTCTGGAATCGTAATTTTTCGAGAGTTTTTTCTTTTTCACGAATTGAGTTGTATTTATAGGTTGGTATTATTCAATCGTGCGACTGAACCATTAGTTTGGTTCAGTCGTGCGATTGAACCATGCGGTTGATTCATTCATACGACTGAGTGTTCAGTCGTGCGACTGAGCCAATCTTATGTTACAATCGTACGACTGATCCAGTCTCCTGGTTTAGTCGTGCGACTGAGTCAATCGTGTGAAGTTATTCATGCGTATGGTTCATTCGCATTAGCCATTCGCATGAGAACTTCATTATGTTATGTTTGAATGTATTAATTAATAAACATTATAAGTAATCATTCAAGCAATCACTAACCTAATTAACCAATTCAATGTCGACACATTAATGAAACATTAAACATTATAACTAACAAACTATCAATATCATTTCATTAATCATACCAAACAAGATCTATTACATCACATATCATGATCTAGGGACAAACATGTATCAACAGTATTGATATATGAAAGTTGATAAGTTACAGAGAATAATTACAACAAAAATTCTCTATCTATCATCCGTCACCTCAGTACGAGGTTAACTATTCTATTTATAGGCAGACAAGATGCCTTTACAAAATGACTAAACTACCCTTGACCTATACATTAGAAACTAGTCTAAGTCTTGATCCGCATCTCTGCTTGTTCATCCGCATTGATAAATGCAGATGAGTTAATCTTGATCAACATTTCTTCTTGATCATCAACATTACTAAGTTGGTCATCCGCATTGGTTAATACGGATGAACAAATACTTGTGCGCATTTGGTCAGTCATCCATATTGTCAATGCGGATGAGCAAAGTCTTGTCTGCATCTTCTTTTATTCTTCAACATTAGTGTTATGTCTTCCGCATTAGTCAATGCGGAAGAGTAAACACTTGTCCGCATCAGAGTTATGTCTTCACATTAACAAATGCGGAAGATAACACTTGTTATTTTCCTTACAGATCTTTATCTGCATTGGTTCTTGGACTTGTGGGATTTGAGTAGAGCAATCATAAATTCACCCATTGAGTTGGCATGTATGATCCTTTCAGGGTGCAACAATACTCCCCCTAAGGATTATACAACCTAGTTTTCCTTAATGTTTAGGAGGTGATTGATGTTGTGATGATTCAACTGGGTCTTCAGGAGGTAGTATGAATGCAGCTTTAGTACGATCCAGGATAGCCTTGATCATGTTTACAAAATTAGTTGCTTCTGACATCCTGTCTCTACTTAACACATGTATCGTCATTCTGCTCATGTTGTAGATGGCTTCCATTGGTAACTTTTTCAGTGAAATAGGTTCCTTGATGGAGATTGTAGAAAGACCATCTCTATGAATCAATAAACTCCCCCCCACATCCACTTCAAGTTTAAGAATATTTCCAAGTTGCAGTGGTGTTTTCTTCTTCGTTCTTTTGTCACTTTTAGTATTTATTCGATTATAGGCTAGTTACAACAGCTTGATGCATTTCAGAAAGAAGTGCATGTCTTGTTCACCCAATTTGTTGTTTAATTCCCTGAAGTGCCTGGTATAAATGTAGTGGATGTATGATTCATCAAGTAATCTTACTTCTTATCCACTGAATAGTCTTATGTCAGCTCCTTCCTTTCCTCCCCACTTTCTTTCAATCCCCATCTCATAGGTTTTCTCATCATAGTACACGTTTGAGATGGGAGTGGAGGAATGAGTACCAGATACCACTTTCCTCTTCAATGATTCGGTTGGCTTTACCTTCAACTCAGGGAATACAATTTCCTCTGCTTGCATCTTTTTCTTCTTATCCAGCGGATTGACAAAAGTTTTATCTTTTCTCAAGCAAATTGTCTTTAATGAATTGAAGCTGTTAGTTCTTCTGAATATCAAAAGTATGTTCTCAAATTCATATCCCCTGAACATAGCTGCATTATTGATCAGTTCAAGTTGAACTAGCTCCTTCAAATCTTGAATCTCAAGGGCATTTACAAGAGCTGAGTACTTTGTAAAGAATTGTACTAGCCCTGAGATTCTCTTCACCATAAACATTTTCCATGTGCTGTCATACTTCCAGGCTATTATCTTTTGATCTACCTTACCCTTGGGAGTAGACACCCCTCTGATCAGTTATGCAGTAGTCAGTCCTTCTTGCAGATTTTAACTAAGATGGTTCTGCAAACCATTCAGGGTACTTGTGGAGCACTGGGGCAAGTAGTTCTTGGTCTTTTTGGTTCAACAGCATGTCTTCAGCTGACACTCTACTTCTTGGTTTGGTCCTTGTCAATTCTTCTTCCAGTTTCTTGAGTTTTTCTTTCTTTTCATTGAACAATTGAAGAGTTACAGCTCTTAAAGAATTTGTCTTCATGTTAGCAATCCTTCTTCTTATGAATCCCTGACTTGAGAGATATTCCTTCATTTCCGTATCAGACATATTATAAGGATCAGGAAATAATGATTCATGGGATGAGGATGATTTCTTCATTTGAGACAGTTTGTGTAGGGGACCTCTTCTTGGCAATGGTATTTCATACCCTACTGATTTCTTCAAAGATGACTCTTTATGCTTTGGAGTATCCTTTGTCATTTTTTTTCTCATATTCAGTGTATATTGTTGGATCAAGCAACAATTTTACTTTCTCTTCTTCCTCTTTCATTGTCTCATAATTCATCCCAAACACTTCATCAGGATCATAGCCTTGATTGATCAGAAACATGGCTTTAATCATCAAGTCATGAGTTTGTGCTTTGGTTACCATGTCTTCCACTACCTGTTCTGCTTTAATAGGACTGTCCATGAGAACATCCTTTTCAACTTCATATCCACCAGCAATTTCTCCATCTTCTAAATCAATTGCACCAGCCAATTTCTTCAACTGAGCTTCTGCCTGCTCATGTTCTTCCAAAAAGTCAGCAATTGTTGCTAGACTTCTTGGGTCATCTTTTTGTTTCTTTGCTAGTTCTTCTTCAATTATTGGTCTCTTACCTTTGGCTTTTTCAGCTAAGTACTTCCTCTTTCATGAATAAGTTTGAAGTTGGGGGCTAGAGGGTTCAGTTTGTTCTTCTGGTTCAGGTACCTTTTTCAGGTGTACTTGTTCTTGATCCTTCATTTTAATTTTATCATTCTCTTTCTGTTCAGTTTCAGTTTCTTCTTTCCTTTCTTTTTCACACTTTTCTTTGAGTTCTTCCTTTTGTCCTTTAGTTAATGAGATAGCAGGGATAATTTTTAGAGTTAATTCTTTTTCCAAAGGCACTAGTGATTGGGAATAATGACAATAGGCTCTGACTCAGTTCTTGGTTGTTTATGAATTCCTAGAAGTCATCATCAATGCTGAATTGTTCAGATGCAAAACTATCTAGTGCACTGAAGAGTTCTTCAAATTCACCTTTTTCATAGTCTGAGTAACCAGTGTTTCCAGAATACACTACCATGTCTAGACTTTGATCTTTAATCTCTGTTTGACTTTCATCACCTCCTTGTTCTTCATTCTCATCTACTGATTGGTTGTCATCAACATCAACCTTTTCTTGTTCTTCTTTCTCATCATCATCATTTACTTCAGTTCTTTGGATCTTAATTATCATTTCAAGCTCGGATATTCTTTTGTCCTGGCTCTTAATTTCCTTTTCAAGTTTTGAGATGATATCAGCTTGTTCTTCTATGATATTTTCTTGTTCTTCCATTGCAATTATTTGTATTTCAATAGTATCTACATGTCCACTGACTTCTTCTCTTCAGTGTTTTAGTGCAGCTTTTAAATTCTCAATCTCCTTGTCTTGTTCTTTTCTTTCAGCTACATATTCTCTTTAAGTTCTTTCAATTCACTTTCTTTCTCATCCAGTTCCAGGATTCTGTCATTGATGATTCCAGCTTTTCTGTTTAAGGTTCTTTCCATCCTTTCCACTTTGAGTAACAGCTCAGAAATTAATTCATCCTTTTCATTAGGCCTGTTGATGTTAGATTCAGCATAGCTCTCTGAAGGAGCAGCCTCAGAAGGTTCTTTTGTAGCTAAGTTTTGTTCATGATGATCCTCCTCATCAGAAGATGATTTGGATGATTTAGATGCATTTTTTCATCCTTCTATTTCATCAGGGTGATCATGGGATGATGGTAAAGGTTGGTAAGGAGAAATAGGTGATTGGTGTGGTGATATTGGAGATTGATGATTAGGTGATATTGGTGTAGGTTGAGTGGTTGTTGGTGGTGTTGGTTGTGGAGTTGAAAGTGATGATGGTTGTGGTAATATTTGTAGAGATGGTTGTGGAGAAGGTTGTGGTACTTGTTGTGGTGATGGTATTGGTAATGGTATTGGTGATGGTATTGGAGATGGTCTAATTTTATAAAAGGTACAATTGCTTTTACAGGGCTTGAGGGTTTCATGACACTCACTGTCTTGTCTGAGCACTCTTTGATTTTGATTAAGTGTCCTAACTTGATTTTATCCTCATTGGTTTCAAAATAAACATCAAGTTTTTTTTGAGGATTTGTCACTTGTTTCACTACTGATTTAGGTTCCATAGTTTTAGGTTCGATTGATTCAGAGAGTGAGACAGAGTCAGGCATGACAGTGTAATTGTCATTCTATGGTGGAGGACATGAATTATACCCAATCCCTGACATGTCCTTTGGATCCTTTTGTGAATCTAGCATCTCTTGCAGCTTGACTGAAGACATTTGAAACTTTTCAAGTTTCACTTCAGTCATAGATTGTTGAGCTTTAGCTTGAGCTAACTTTTCAGTAAGTAGCTCATTTTCAGCTGCAAGATTGTATTTCTCACCATTCAATTTTTCTATGTCAGAAATAAGAGATTCGATTTTGATTTCAAAACTTTTTAGTTCTCTCTTCATTATTTATGACTTCACTTTTTCATCTTTAATTTTATCTGCCAGTTTATGGTTGTGTTCTCTATACCCTTGTAATTCATTTATGCATTTCTCACTACAAAGGTTAGTTTTTACCTCAGTAGGCATTGAAGATGGTCCATCATTGATGTGAGCCATAAGAGCATGATTTTGGAATTGAGGCTTGACTTCCTCAACATACACACTCCAGTCACATATCCCATCTTGTTTGATCACAAGGGCACTGGCAGAAGGCTGACTGCCTGCATGGGCGTGATTTGTCAGCTGTGATGATTCTGGTATGTTTGTTGATGATGAGAACGATGGTATTGCTGTTGTTGATTGTTTGAGTGATAACTTGAATTGGATTGTGATGATGATTGACCTGGAGAGTTCCTTGAATGGTTGTTTCTTTTAGGAGCATTGCACTCTCTTGAGAAATGGCTAGTCATGCCACAGTTGAAGCATTTTACCTTGGATTTGTCATATCCAAGTTTTGTGTTCTCATTCAGGCTCAACTTTCTTCTTTTTCTGAAGAATTTCTTTGCTCTCATGGCAATCATTGCCATTTGCCACTGTAGATCCATCTCCTCAACATCATCAGGATCTATTTCTTCTAAATCTTCCTGTATTAGGTGGGCAGAAGTGAGTCTTCCCCCTAGATATGCTTTAAAACTTGCAACAAAGGCATTGTAAGTTGTGTTTTGCTCTTCTGATTTGAAGTCTTCTAGAGAGGTTTGAGGAAAAGTGGAGACTTTTGGTGCTTGAGCTGAAGTTGAAGGGTGATTGAATGGTGGAGATGCAATGAACCCAGTATTGTTCATTTGATCTCTTGATGAGATGAAGTCATCTTCCTCTATGATGAAAGCATTTTCAACAGAGTGTGATTTTGAAGGGAATTTGTAGGCTTCAATCACTCTTGGTCCACTCAGATTTCTGCTTCGTTTATCAAGTTCCAAAGCTTCAATCTTGGCTATCATAATGTCTAGAGTGGTACTCTCAAGATCAAGAGTATTTTTCAGCAGTGTGACATTTTGCTTCCAGCTTTCAAGTAGACTGTGAAGCATTTTCTTGTTAAGTTCTTTAATGTTGTATGAAACACCCATAATTTTCAAGTCATTAACCAACTATACATATCTATGCAGTTGTTTAGATATGGGTTCTCCTTTGGTGTGATGGAAGGTTTCATACTGATTGACCAGCTTATCTTTGTTAATTTCAGCAACCTCACTACTTCCTTCACACATAATTTTGAGAGCATCCCAAATAGCTTTAGCAGTTCCATACTTTTCCAATCATTTCAGCACATCCATTTTGAGTGCTTGAGTCAAAATTGAGTAAGCTTTGAGATCAATTTTGATTATCTTATATTCATCTTCATCCAGAGTTAAGTCTTCAATTGGTGTTCTAGCAGTCTTCTACAGTGCAGCTTGAGCTGTTGATAGAGTAACAGGAATATGTGGACCCATACATATTGAGATCCAAAAATCAGGATCTACACCCGTGATATAATTTCTAAACCTTATTCTCTATTGTTTAAACTCAGATTTGTGTTTAAGCATAGGAGGTTTAGGTGTATGACCTAGTTCAGAGTAATTGTTAGAATCCATGTTGATTTGTGAAAGTATAGATTTAGTTGATTTTAATATTGATTATGTTTGATGAGTCTAACTTGTTAAATCAGTTCTTTTAAGGTTCAGAGTGAGTATTCTTGCTTGTTTGACAGGAGTATTCTTGTTGTTTGCTAAGTAGAGATGATGATATCTACTACTAGCAACTTCATTATCAGATCAATGGAGTTCTATTCGGTCTGTGCGCAGATCTGAAAGAGAATCAAGAGCCATAGCTCTGATACCAATTCACTGGGTTTGAGTAAGAGTTAAATTCTTACTGGGAATCGAATATGATAATCAAGTCAATGATTGAGTGGCGGAAACAAACAAGCAAAGAACATTCAAAGCAAGAAAATTACTCATAAATGATGTTTGTATTGATATATGATAGTTGATAAGCTACAGAGAATAATTACAACAAAAATTCTCTATCTATCAGCCGTCACCTCAGTACGAGGTTAATATTCTATTTATAGGCAGACAAGATGCCTTTACAAAATGACTAAACTACCCCTGACCTATTACATCAGAAACTAGTCTAAGACTTCATCCACATCTCCACTTGTTCATCCGGATTGATAAATGCGGATGAGTTAATCTTGATCAGCATTTCTACTTGATCATCAGCATTAGTAAGTTGGTCATCCGCATTGGTTAATGCGGATGAACAAATACTTGTGCACATTTGGTCGGTCATCCGCATTTGTCAATGCGGATGAGCAAAGTCTTGTCCGCATCTTCTTTTATTATTTCGCATTAGTGTTATGTCTTCCGCCTTAGTCAATGCGGAAGAGTAAACACTTGTCCGCATGAGAGTTATGTCTTCCGCATTAACAAATGCGGAAGATAACACTTGTTATTTTCCTTGCAGATCTTCATCCGCATTGGTTCTTGGACTGTGGGATTCCAGCAGAGCAATCATCAATTCACCATTGAGTTGGCATGTATGATCCTTTCAGGGTGCAATAGTTTCCTAGCAATGCCAGTAGTGAAAATTTTAGCTAGGCAAGAGGATGGTAAAATGTTACAATTGTAAGCAAATAGGACACTTTGCTAGAGAATGCAAGACATGAAGGACAAAGTGGCCAAGCACAAACCATACCAAACTACATTGACAAAGCCAACCAAAATAAGAAGCCAAAGCAGTAAGCTACAATTGTTGTTGAAGAAGGAGGCTTTGATTGGAGCTTTTAGGTGGAAGATGCATCTCCAAATCAAGCACTAATGGCTGATCATGATGAAGCCAAGGTATTGGAACATATATGCTCACATGAATGTATCGCTAAAGTTATTAGATATAGGTCCTATAAGTTAGAGATAAGTTCTGATCTTGAGTCTTTAAATATCTTAAAATCTGATTTTGAAAAGAGCTTAAAATGATTACAAACTTAAAATAAAAGATTTAGAGAAAACGATTTCAATTCTTAAACATGAGCACACTAACTGTAGGACTCAAATCAAAGATTTCATCACTAAGTTAACTGAATGCTAGGCTGAGCTTGTTATCAGTAAAGCCAGAGCAAAAACATATGTTCTTGAAGAAGAGACCTTCAACAATATAATATCCTCATCCTTGCATTCAAAAGTTTGTTATCAAAATAACCAGGAACTGCGATCTACAAAAATAGCTCATCCATACACAATTTTGTCTATAAGATCTCCTAGGTGTGGAACTTGTGAAGATGAACTTTCTTTCATAGACCCATAAATGAATAGGGTGAAGAGAAGATAGTGAAGGATGACTTTGAGAAGAGTGAAGAAGAGCATCCTAAGAAGGGTCACTACTCTCTTGAGGAGAGAAAGAGAATTGAGATAACCAAGTCTAGAAGGAAGAACTTGATCGTAAAAGCCAAAAGAAAGTCCAAAAAGGGTCAGGAAATCAAGGCCACTTTTATCTCTATGCAGAAACAAGTTTTCATGTCTACAGATTCTGAGATGGTTATGGCTAAAGAGAATGGACTGTGTTATGTGTGGCAGTACTTCTCATCTTTCAAAGGATTGCCTCTACCATCCAAAAAGTACTATCCATTTGACTAAGAAAGAAACATATGAGAAGATGAAGAAGAAGCAAGCTTCAGAAGGAAAATCTTTTCCTTTTGAAAGCTCCAAAATGAATAAGAAGACAAGTGAAAACTTGTCTTTGGAAGAAAAGTTGGTCTTGGAAGAAAAGAATACTTTCAAAGTACTAAAGCTTGTTGTATTGCTAGAAAGATCTTCCGAAGGTCCAGTCTCCAAAACTTCCAAAGTTGTAAAAACTTCTGAAGCATTGAAGGTCAAGTCTAAGCATTAAAAGGTGGTGTGAAAGGCAAAGAAAGACCATGTGATGGAAAGTTTTTCATCAACATCAGCAAATGATCCTCCAAATCTGATAATAGGATGAATTATTGTTGCATTGTCTTCAACTTCTTTTTGATAAGCCCAGGACCAACAAGGCTTGGGTTTCCAAATATAACTAACCATCTATTTTGTATGGCAAAAACTAAAGACAAATAAGAATATTTTGATCATTGACAGTGGTTATTCTAGGCACATGAAAGGCATGGCTCTCTACTCCAAGATTTTGAGAAAATTGATGGAGGACCAGTTGCTTTTGGAGGAGATGCTGAAGGTTACATTACTGGAAGGTGCAGGAACACAAATGGTTAGCTCACCATTGAAATTGTAAACTTTGTCAACGAGCTTGGATACAATCTTTTGAATGTATCTTAATTTTGTGATCAGAGACATGACATGCTTTTCATTGAACATGAGTTCATTGTTCTCTAGCCCAGGGTGGTTATTCCTCAAGAGCATATTTTGCTTAAAGCCCCAAGAAAAGGAACATGTATAAGATGGACTTGCTAGAGTCATCTCATTCAGGAGAGGTTTTATGCTTTCTAACTAAAGAAAATAGTGACGAGTCTTTCCTCTGGCATAAAAGAATGTGCCACGTAAACTTTAAAAATATGAATAAATTGATTAAGAATGATTTGGTAACTAGAATGCCAAAGAAAGAATTTACAAGTGATGACCATTTTGTTGCATGCCTCATTGGGAAACAACACAAGGTATCTCACAAGCTAAGGGAAAGAAACTCTATCACTACTCCCCTACAATTATTACATATGGATCTCTTTGGCCTCACTAGTGTAATGAGTCTAGGAAAGACCTCATATTGTTTAGTGATCACTGATGATTTTACAAGGTTCACTTGGGTCTTCTTTCTTAGAACTAAGGATGAGAATCCTGAGTTCTTAAAGAATTTTATTTTAAAGATTAACAATCAATATGATCACAAGTTCAAGATCATAAGATGTGATCATGGAGCTGAATTTAAGAATCAAATCCTTGATAATTTTTGTGATGAAAAGGGTATTTCAAGACAATATAGTGCTCCCAGGACTCCTCAGCAATGTCACACCCCTACCAACGGTGAAATCATCGAGGCAGACAAATGTGAAACGATTGTTCATAGCTCATGAAATTATATATGTTGAAATAATATTAAAAGTCGGTTTTCTTTGAACAATACTAGACAATTAAGTCATTACAATACAATAAAGAATTAAACAGCAACACAAGATATTTAATTAAACTATGTCCAAGTCCTATGAGCAAGAAAAAATCATCAAATAGCAATCCTGAAACATGTTAAAAATAAAGGATCAACTTTTAAAGTTGGTGACTTTCCATGGGTTAAACATACATACATACATACATACATACATATATATATATATATATATATATATATATAAGATTTACAACTAGTAATTCATGTCAATGGCTATAAATTATGCAAGTTTATAGAACACATATAGCTACAATCAAACCATGACCAAAATTAAGATTACAAGTTTATGATGATTCGCTAAGTATACTTGGTTCCCATGTTAACAAGTTATACGTCATCAGGAGCCGGCAATACATCGACTTTAGCACCAAATAGGCTTGTCAGGCCCATAGATCTATGACGTCACTAGGCTAGCAATAGCTAATTATTGTCGACATATAATGTATCTCATATAACACTTATAATAATATCAATAACCATGAAAAAAATGTAAAGATGAAATAAAGATGTTTACAAGTGTAAGTTTGTAAGGTTAACATGTTTCACCCCAAATTGTGTGAAATAAAGTAAAAAGGGGCATGGAGAACTCACATTGTATAATGATGGTTGTAGAGTACATAAGAAAACTTGGATGTTCAAGAGTCAAAGGTGATATCCTAAAAGATAAAAAAAAATAACGTGAGGTCAGAATTCATTACAAGAAGTTAGGCCATTTATAGAATGCCAAAAAGTGAAAGGTATATTGAAAAATGATTATTACACCAATTTTTGATTCTGGATAGAATGTTTGGTACGTGTTTGAATAGGTTTTAAAAATAGAAAATGATTTTATAAAATTATTAAATTTTATAGTTGAGTAGTTCAAAGTCTTCTGGACATCTTCTGTTTAGAAACATTTTTATGAAATGACCCGTAAATAAGCCAAAACAGCAGCACAACACAGAAGGTGTTGAAATGCACACTTATATTGTGAAGGCTATTGTTGAGTCGTCCGATAGAGTTTGAAGACGTATAAACTGTAGTTGCAAAGGCTATTCGATGAACTTAATATTGGATTCTAAGTTTACTCAAATTTAGTTCGTTATGACCACATATTGTTAGTTTAATTCAGGCTATATTCTTCTAATTATGTAGTAAGGCACTTATGTGCACTTTTAAAATTGTTAAAGCATGAAACGGGTTAGAACAAACTTATTATATCAATATATGATATATTAGACTTCATTTAGTTATATAAAATATTCCAAGAGTATTGCACAGCCATCATTTTGGGAAATAATCTTGTGGAATAACCAAATGCGACGACATAACCGTCCATATGCAAACGAGATTCTTTGTTTATGTTATTGTGTTGTTAACTTGATTTAGGAATATTAGTGATTATTATAAGGTTAGTGAATGTTAGAAGGTTATTGATCAAATGAATTAAAAGAGATTTGGTAGAAGAAAGAATAAAAGTAAAAACATGAAAACAATTGGATATTAGGATGATTGAAAGAATATAGAAATGCATAATATAAGAAATATAAGATTACCTTAATATCAGAAAATTCTTGAAACTAATTGGAAAAAAATTCTTGAAATTATCATAACCAAAGGATGTTAAAAGGTTTGTGTGTGAGATTTTTAATGAAGGAGCAAATGATAAGTGAGACCTAAAGCTTCTTTATATAGTTGAGGTTAGGAGGGGTTATGAATGATATTAATGATGAGTTATAAGTCTTTCAAAAGGTGGTTATGATTAAATTTTAAAATAAATATAAAATTAAATAATTTAAATAACTAAAATTATAATTACAATTTAAACTCTAAATTTATGAAGACTTTAGTTTTAATTAAGCAACTTTTTTTACTCTTTATATACTTGATAAATCTCACAAGAACTTGTAATTAGATTATTTATTTTAGTTGAATATTTTAAAATATTATAGATATTTACAACCTTTTAAAATTTATAAAATTTATTTTATAAATTACAGAATTTAAGTTAAATATAAATTAAGTGACATTGTTTTTGGAACATAAAAATAAATAACATGACTAAATAATGAATTTGATTTAACAGATTGACTCAAATGAGTTTGAGTTTGGTTTTGTACTTTGAGAATAGGCGGATGTTATAGTCTCCCTGACTTTAAGAAATTTCATCCCGAAGTTTAATCACGAGAAGATTAATTTCAAGGATATGAGGTGTAAGACCCCGTTCCTGGGACGCTCACAGCTGGTCAATCATCGCATATAAAACATATAATTACATTAACTTTAATAAAATATTGCAGTAGAAACAATAAAATAACTTTTCATTCCAATATAAATGCTTTTGCAAGTTAATACAATATTCATTACAAAACATCGCTTGTTCACATTATAATGCAAAAACATTAAACAAAAGAATGCCATTCAAAAAGGGCCAAGTAGCTGCCCCGTGCCATCCTTAGCAACCTTTACCTACCAACTTGAAATACATAAAAGTCGGCATTGGTGAGTGAGTTCTAGTTTTAGAATGAAACATACTTTACTTTCCTTTAAAACCATTCTTTACTTTCTTTCAAATCATACTATACTTTCATACATGATCACACATCGTACGTACACATAGATAATAACATTATTATCTTCTTTTACTATTCATCACTTTCTTTCTTTATCTCTTTCCGGATCAGTGTCATCAGCTATACCCCAAACGTATGCACAAAGCACTTGGGCGTATGGGCACCCTTCAATCGCATGGCCGCCTAGGCGACTAAACACCATGCGGATGAACTCCAAGGGAATAGGCCCTATGCGAATAGACCCAATGCAAATGGACATAATGCGGATGAGTCCTATGCGAATGGAACTAATGTGGATGAACACCTGTGTGAATGGACCAAATGAGGATGGACCTAGGCGTATGGACCCCAGTCGCATGATCCCCCATGCGAATGACCCTGAGTCACACGACTCACAAGCGTATGGGCTCCAGTCACACGAATCACATGCGAATGAACCTCCATCGCACTCCTTTCAGACGTATGGCCTCCAGTCGCATGCAATTCGGTCACCTAGCCCTAGCTGATACAGAATGCAGTTCATCCTGAACCCAATCTGCACTTTTCTGCCCCCAAACCCTCTCAAGCCTATTCTAAGCCCAAATCTACCATCCTAAACCTTAGAAACACATACCCCAACACCATTCAAGCACACACAAGCCTAAAAACAAACTTCACTCGCATCACACACAATACATACATACGGGTTCAACACACACACTTCAAAAACGAGTTTTACTATGTGTTGCAGCCCTAAATCAGTTGAAAACGTTTAAAAGAGGGTCCTAGAACTCACACAAACAACACCATTGAGTAGAGATTCAATCTAACCCTCTACACCTCAACTTTCACGCTCGAATCCACAAAAACCAAAGCTTGAGACCACTTTTCTTCCTCTTCTCTCTCTATACTCGAAATTTGTGAGTTTGGGTTTGGTACCTCGACTTTGGACTTTATTTCTTTTCTTTCTCTTTTCCTTCTTTCTTCGGCTTCAAGGGAAATAACCGGGTGTTACAAGTCCACCCCCCTTAAATAGGTTTCATCCCCAAAACCTATTATTCCTTGAACAGACATGGGTAATGCTGTCTCATCTCTTCTTCAGTCTCCCATGTAGACTCGAATACCTTCCTGTGCTTCCACTGTACAGGCACAAGTGGAACCACTTTATTCCTCGGCCTCTTCTTTTTTCGATCAATGATCTCCACTGGTTGCTCCATATGATTGATCCGTTCATCTACTTCGATATCCTCCAGTGGTACAATCATATCCTCATCTGCTAGGCGCTTTCTCAGATGAGTACATGGATTGTTGGGTGAATTCCACTTAGCTCAACTGGTAACTCCAATCTATATGCCACCCGTCCTACTTTAGCAATGATTCAGAAAGGCCCTATGTATCTCGGGCTAAACTTGCCCCACTTTCTAAACCGAATGATACCCTTCCAAGGTGAGACCTTCATTATAACCCTGTCACCCACCTGGAACTCAGTCTGTCTATGTCATTTATCAGCATACGAATTCTGTCTATCTTTGGCTGCCTTCATGAAGGCTTTGATCTTTTCAAGCTTCTCAGTCATAGCCTTGATCACCTCGCTGCTGCCTAATTCGTTCTGACCAATATCACCCTAACACTTGGGTGTCCTGCATCTCCTACCATATAGCATCTCATAAAGGGGCATACCAGTGCTAACATGATAACTGTTGTTATATGAGAACTCAACTAACAGTAAGGGGTCATCCCAACTTCCTCCAAAATCGATAACACAATCACGAAGCATATCCTCCATGGTCTGAATGGTCCTTTTTGACTGACCATCTGTCTGAGGATGATAAGCCGTGCTAATATGCAACCTCGTTCCCATAGAATCGTGAAATTTATTCCAAAATTTTGATGTAAACAAGGTGTCACGATCAGACACTATAGACACCGGTACACCATGACGAGTTGCAATCTCCTTAATGAAAAGATCTGCCAACCTCTCGGATGAATATGTCTCGCGGATAGGTAGAAAGTGAGCACTCTTCGTCAGACGATCAACAATCACCCATATAACATCATACCCTTTCGGGGTACATGACAACTTTGTAATAAAATCCATGGTGATATGCTCCCATTTCCATTCCAGTATATCCAATGGTTGGATCTTCCCATACGGCATTTGATGTTCGGCCTTCACCTGTAGACAAGTAAGGCATTTACTCACATACTCCACCACATCATGTTTCATACCCGGCCACCAATAATCAATCATCATGTCTTGATACATCTTTGTGGCACCGGGATGAATGGAGTATCGAGTCTTGTGAGCTTCATCCGTAATTTTCACTTGTAGATCCCCAAAACAAGGAATCCACATTCCTCCTAATCGGGTTCTAACACCAAGTGTGTTTTCACCCAATTTCGCAACCAGACCTCTCATTCTTTCAGAGTTAAGATGATCTTCTCTCAACACTTCATCTTTTAACTCCTTGACTTGCTTTATCACATCCGAGGTCATGACCAACTGATATGTTTTCACCCGAATCGGCTCGGGCCTCTCTTTTCGGATAAGGGCATCCGCCACCACATTGGCTTTGCCTGGATGGTAGTGGATCTCGCAATCATAATCTTTTATAAGCTCCAACCATCTCCACCGCCTCATTTTCAAATCTTTCTAATCAAAGAAGTACTTCAAGCTCTTCTGGTTAGTGAATATGGTGCACTTCGTCTCGTAAAGAGAGTGCCTCCAAATCTTTGGCACAAAGACCACGACTGCTAGCTCTAAGTCATGAGTAGGATAATGACCTCATGAACCTTCAACTGTCAGGAAGCATAGGCTATAACCTTCCCTTTTTGCAATAACACACACCCCAACCCCAAGTAGGAAGCATGAGAATAAACCACCATAACTTCACTTCTATCCGGTAATGACAGAATAAGAGCTTGAGTCAATCTTGCCATTAATTTCTTGAACACCTTCTCTTGAGCTTGACCCCATACAAACTTCACATCTTTTCGGGTCAACTAAATTAGTGGAGAAGCGATCTTAGAAAATTCTTGGATGAATCTTTTTTAGTAGCCCGCCAAACCCAAGAAACTACAAATCTTGGATGGCGTCTTTGGAGACTTCCATTGCATCCCCGCCTCCACCTTTGTCGGGTCCACCATAATCCCGTCAGGATTCACTACATGACCTAAGAATTTAACCTCGCGCAACCAGAATGCGCACTTGGAGAACTTGGCGTACAACTTCTCCTTTCTCAACGTCTCCAAAACCTCTCGAATGTGACCGACATGCTCAATCTCGCTCTACGAATAAATCAGGATATCATCAATAAACATAATCACTAATTTATCCAATATCGACCAACACACTCGATTCATCACATCCATAAAAGCAACTGGCGCATTGGTCAAACCAAAAGACATGACAAGAAACTCGTAATGACCATAACACGTGAGAAAAGTTGTTTTAGGGATATCCTGCGCCATCACTTTCAAATCATCTTTCTTGCATTTCAAGACCCATTTGGTGCCAATGACCTTAGCACCTTTAGGTCTATCCACCAGAGTCCATACACCTAACTTCTTGAACTGAAGAAGTTCTTCTTGCATGGCACTCACCCATGCCTCATCATTCAGGGCTTCACTAAAATACTTTGGCTCAAACTGAGACACAAAGCAACGATATGCACCATCGTGAAGGTATCCCTTTTCCATCACCAAGGCATAATTAGCTGAGTACAGCTGATTTCTGGTCTGAACTCCTAATCTCACATCCCAATGACATTACCCAAAGGATGATAGACATTTATGCGTAATCCGGGAATAGTTGGAACAACTACCTCAGAATCAAGATTATAAACATTTGGTTTAGTATCTAAGGCAGTAGGAGTCTGAGGTTCCGAAGACTCAAAGGCATCAATGTCAGATGCTTGTGGACTTGCCGTAGGAGGAACATGTTGTTCCTGAGTGTCCTGATCATTCTCCAAGTCTTCATTATCAGAGGAAGTCACTGCCCTCAAGTGCTCCCCCTGAGTTGGAAGATGAATCACCTTGTAAACCGGATGATGTAGATTCCTGAGATGGTGTGTTTAGAACATCATACATCATCTTTGTTGCTAACTTATCATCAGACGTGGAGAGTGGGATGTTGAAGGACTTGAAGAATCCATCATAGTCAAAAAAGAAGGCGGGTCCTTTTCCAGTAGGTGGTGTGGTGTATCTCTGAACATCAATGTTACACCACACTTCTACTTGACCCGTTGAATTGTTGTAAACTCTCTTGTTCGGTATGTTGTATTCTAGAAAGATACTTTCATTAGCATTCTCATTGAATTTTCCCTCCTGAGTCTTCTTCAGTAGGGTGCACAGAGCGCCAAGCGGCTCGAGATATTCTTAATTGGGTTTATGTCGTTGTAGTAACTCGTAACACGTGTTTCCATGGCATTTAACTACCAGAACTCAATTTAGCGAATAACACATATTTGCAACTACTTCATTCCAGAATTGAATAAGCAATTTTAAGTCTGCTAGCATCGTCCATGTCTCTAACAAGCTGCGATTCTTCCTTTCAGCAACGCCGTTCATCTGAGGAGTGTAGGCAGAAGTGAACTGATGCACAATTCCCTTTTCCTTACAGTAAGCCTCCATCCATTGATTCTTGAGCTTGGTTCCATTGTCTGAGTGCACTTGTCGTACCTTCAACTTGTATAGGGACTCTAGAGTAGTTACTAATTCCTTGAATGACTCAAATGTTTCTGATTTGGATTTTAGAAACATCATCCAAGAGAATCTTGAGTAGTCATTAGTGACTACATAGCGATACAATTCACCTGCGAGCTTCTTGTACTAACTGGACCAAACAGATCCATGTGAAGAAGTTCAAGAGGAAGTTCGATGGAATGAACTTTCTTTTCCTTATGAGACTTCTTCATCTATTTGCCATTCTTGCATGCAACACAGAAATCAGGAAGTTGGAAGTTTTTGACATTAACTCCTCTCACTAGATCATTTTGGATCAAGTGATTCATCTTCCATGGATTAATGTGTCCCATTCTCCTATACCAGGAGATGGAATCCTTCTCAGTAGCTTTTCACAAGAAGCACTGAACTTCATGATCCGTTGTCGAGGCCTTTGATAGATCCAACACATAAAGTTCCTTATATCTTGAGGCAGACATTAAGACTTGATCTTATGGGATCACATAGTCCCTTTTCAGGACATAGCACTTCTTGTTGTCAAATACTACCTTAAAACCTTTATCACAAATTTGAGAAACAGAAAACAAGTTATTTTGAAGTTGTTGAACATAGTTTACCTTGTCAAACTTCACTTTCTGATTACCTACTTCCCCTTGAGCTGTGATGTATCCACCTTTGTTTCTAGAAAAAGAAACATGACCTCATTTTATCTGTTTGACGTTTGATAAGAGAGCCCTATTCCCTGTCATGTGCCTGGATGCTCCGCTATCTATAATCCACGTGTTGGTTTCAGCACTATAGTGAACACCCTGTATATTCAATTGAAAACATTAGTTCAGGTTAGGGACCCAAGCCTTTACTAGCTTGGGTGTCACAGAGACATCACACATCATAAATGTAACCCATTGACCATTTGAGGGTGAGGGAAGCTCAGATGTCTTCTTGTTTTCATTATCAGACAATGAGGTTGATTTTTCCTTCCATAAGCCAGCATTGTGTAAGGCCTGTTTTGTGAAAAACAGACGACTTGCTAATGTGTTGAACTTTAGGTTCACTATCCCTTTTAGGTGGTATCACTGAGTTCCTCTTAAAAAAGCTAGGTTTTGGTTCCGGAAGTTCAACTTTCCTCCTTGGTGTCTGATAATAAGGACAACGAGACGCAATGTGTCCATACTCTCCACAGCTGTAGCATTATCTGCTTTCAACTTTACGATTTAACTGTTTTATGGAGATAGACGCACATATGACCTTACTTTGTTTGGGTTTTGACTCTTCTTTTTTAGATGTTTTGTCTGGTTTAACAAAGTTAATTGCTTTAATAGTTTGAACATCTTTTCCTTTTCTATTATTTGGACTTTGACAAGATGCATGTGATTGGTTAACATTACAGGTCCTTTTAGGTTCAGATTTGACTGTTGTTGAACTAGACTTTGTACTAAGATTTTCAAACTCTTTGTCCAGATTAACACTAGGCATTTTACCTTTTGCCTTTGAAGTGGCCTCCTTTTGTTTAGTACCAGATTCATTTGATTTAGAAGTGGAATTTGGATCACTTACAAGAGGAGTGGACACCACATAATCCTTCATTGGATTGTTATTGATTGGTTTACATTTTGCGTCCATCAAGATCTCATGTGGTGTTGGAACCACTTTATAACCCAATCCCTTCCCGCTGTTTCTCTCACTATGTTTTGAACAATATGAGAGGAACATGTCCAACTGTGTAGTGTTTGCTTTAGTGAATTAACTTCTACTTCTAAAACTGCCTTTTGTTTCTTAGTGTCCTCTAGGGAGTTAAGATAGAACTTAATGTCATTTGATTGGCTAAAAGTTACAACTTCGGTTTCCCTAAGTTTCTTGTTCAATAGTTCTATCTTTTCTTTATAACTATGCTCATTTTGTTTAAGAATTATGTTAGCTTCAGTGCACAGTTCCAAGTCCTTAACTAAGTTATCATTATGATCTAATAACCTAGCAAATCTTAAATCAATGCTTTCCCTAAATTTATTACAGTCAGAACAAGCATGATTATTGAAAAGTTGGTCTGTAGTACTTACCTGAGAGGATTCTGATGAATCAGCCATCAATGCAGAGTCTGGTATTTCTGGTGCTGGTGATTCTGACATTGTTGCAGTTTTCCCTTCTTCAGGCAGGTAATTGGTAACTGGGGCAGTCTCTTCTGTGTTTGACATCGCGAGTTCGATGGCAATATCTCCTTCACTAGTAGAATCATCATTTATATCCTCCATACTAGCGATATTGGATTCTCCCGGTGAGACAAACCGAAAGCTCCAGTGCTGTCCTTCATCATCATGAGCAGTCAAGGCTTTGGGATCCTTCTTGATGAAGTAGGACTGCCAGTGGGTTTATCCTGACGATTGAAGGAGGAGAAAGGATTCCCATTACCAGTCTTCTTTGGCTTCACACACTCCCGTTTGTAGTACCCTTTCTCACTGTAGTTGAAACAAGTCACCTTGGTCTTATCGAAACCAAAGGTAGTGTCCTTAGTTGCAACCAAGTTCTGTTTGGTTTTCTTGACAAACTTCTTAGCTCGCCAGACAGCTCTCACTAAGGCCCACATTATATCCATCCATTCCAGCTCTGTTTAGTCCACGTGCTCGTAATCCTCATCAGCCAGATGGCAGTTCCCAATTTTACTAGCAATTAGTCCATCATAGGAGTGGACTACCGCAGCTAAGAGATCCATGTGCTCTTTAGCTACCTCAACTGTCACATTACCGAGATTCTTGGTCATCAGTTTTGCTACATTGGCTTCAGGTACAATGTTTTGGGTGCAGACGACCCTGACGTTTCTGACCCTGATGTAGAGGCTTGAGAAGGACCAGCCGAGCTTGATACAAAAGCTACCTGAAGAGGTGCTCTAGATGTTTTGGCTTGTGGAATCGTGTTGTACATCACTTTGTTCTGATCATAGAAAGACTTTTGGCTCTGTACTTCATCCTCAGTTCTTCTTCTCTCAGTTTCACAATGAAGTCACTGATATCTAACTTCCTTAGCATACCATTTTGTCTGAGGTTGGAGACAAATGAAACCCATTTCTCTGGCAGCCCATCTGCAAAGGTAGACACTTTGTCCTCCATTAACGTCGTTACTCCATGAGTGTGCATCTCACTCATCAAGTGGTAGAACCTATCAATAACATCGTCCAGGCATTCTTTTCCCATCGAGGAGAAGTTGTCAAACTCCTTCTTTAAAGCCTTAGCCTTTATGGCCTTCAATGATGCGTTTCCATCATACCTTTTCTCCAATGCATCCCATAGTTTCTTTGCTTGCATATATTTCGAGAATTGATGGAAAATATCCTTCGGAATTGACTGTGTAAGCAAAGCATAAACTTTATTTTTAGCATTGTACTTGACTTTTTTCCATAAGTCATGCCACCTAGTGTGAGTTTGACACCATCAGCTCCTACTGGCATGTTGTACCCCGTCTCTATAGATTTCCACAGATTGAGATCTACTCCATTTAAGTAGATCTTGAAATGTTGCTTCCATTGTGGGTATTTGTGTGTTCCCGATTTGAACGGGAACAATGAGCATGATCTTAGGATTCATATTGATGATAATAAAACATGAATGATTAGATGCTAAAATATAATAATAATGAACATGATGAAGAACATAAACATGTTTAATGTTTGATGTTTATTGATATATTGTTGAAATCATCATCCATGAAGGATAATGATATGATGTTATTGGTGATCGACCTAATTCACCCTAACAAGTGGTGAATTATTCACCTTTACAATCATAATATGTGCAAATATTTATACTAGTCTAGCAATAAAAATAATTACAATATAAACACTAGACTAATATTTTTGTTGATTTTATGCTTCAAGTCTTCAACTTTAATAATATTAAAATCTTCAATTTCCAACAATACTCCCCCAAAATTGTAGATTTCTAATGTGAATTGAAGCTTGATCTTGTTTTTGTTGAATAGTTGTCCAAAATTAAGAAATTTTTTTGTTGATGCGGAAGCGAGGTCTTCAAAACTTTGGTACAACTATATTATGTAACTCAACGTCACTTGTTTTTGTTGGTGAGAGCCCAAATACGAGGCCCAAATTTGTTTTCTTGATCATAAGCCCAATCTTCAACACTTGAGCCTAATTCCAACTAATGTTTTTGTTTAATGATGGAGCCCAAGAAACAAAACCCAATAGTGTTCACGAGCCCATTTGCAAACCTAGGTTGCAAACTCTAATTTTGCCTCCCTAAAGTGGCCGCAAAGGAAACTTTGGTTTGGCAACCCTAATTAGGGCAACCCTAATGTAGCCGCAAAGGCCACTTGCGGCAGCATTTTAGTCGGAAAACCCTAATAAGGGCATCCATTTTCGGCCGCTACAATCCGATTTAGCAGCCTTGTTTCGCAGCCCCATTCGGCCGCAACACTTGGTTCGCAAGGCATCCTCATTCGGCTGGCCTACTGTGGGCATCTCCATTCGGCCGCCCTTAATTTGCAAGGGCTGCCTTCGACAGCTTCTATTCGGCTTGGTTTCGAAGCACCCCTAATCCATAGCCGCAACCATTATTGTATGATACTTGAGGCAGCCGCAAACCCTAATTTTTGATGCCGCAAACCCTAATTTTTGATGCTTGATACAGCCGCAGACATGAATGTTGACATGATTGTTGAATTGTTTTCTTCAAATATTCAATAATTTCAGCAGTCTTACCAGGAAATCTCATCAAAATCAATATAATCCATCAACTCCAGCTTTGATACCAATTGTGTGTTCCCGATTTGAACGGAAACAATGAGCATGGATCTTAGGATTCATATTGATGATAATAAAACTTGAATAATTAGATGCTAAAATATAATAATAATGAACATGATGAAGAACACAAACATGTTTAATGTTTGATGTTTATTGATATATTGTTGAAATCATCATCCATGAAGGATGATGATATGATGTTGTTGGTGATGGACCTAATTCACCCTAACAAGTGGTGAATTATTCGCCATTACAATGATAATATATGCAAATATTTATACTAGTCTAGCAATAAAAATAATTACAATATAAACCCTAGACTAATATTTTTGTTGATTTTGTGCTTCAAGTCTTCAACTTCAATAATATTGAAATCTTCAATTTCTTCCAAGGTAGAATACCCAACAGTATTCATCTAACGTGATAAGCTTTGGAGGTTTGTTATGATTCCCCACTTCATTCTCCAGTAGCAGTAAGTTTTGAATACGTGAGTCTCTCCCTATTATGGAAGCTGAGTATTGGTCCTCTATTGCTGTAAACTTTAACTTTAAACAAAACTGTTTTATTTGTGCGAATGAAGGTGTGCGATTGGGCTATTCGGGCGATTGAACAATGCGGATGGTTCAATTGTGCGACTGAACTAATGCGGATGGCTCAGTTGGGCGAATGAACTAATGCGGTTGAACAATGCGAATAGAATACTCAGTCATACGAATAGGAGTACAATGAGTCCAGTCATGCGTATGGGGGATGCGTATGAACTCAGTCGTGCAATTGAGTCAATCGTGCGACTGAACCTGCTAGATTTCGAAGATTCGTAGGTTTAAGGTGTCTTGGACGTAAAAATACGAATTTCTTGCTAACCCTAATTACCGTATGCCGAAAAAACTAAACTTTACGATCAGGAGACGACTAAAACCCGATTTGACCCAAAAATTTGTGTTTTTGAGTGTAAAAACACAATTTTTATATCAAAACGATTGAATCACACGTAATATAGAACCTGGCTCTCATACCACTTGTTAGGATTGTGTATTGGACGAATACTAACAGATTTACGCGTGTACCGAATCAAATAGTGCGGAATCCTATTTGATTGGCGATCCAATTAGTGAGAACGCACGTAGAATCAATCAAAGATTGAATCTAAACGTTAAGAATCATTAGCAATCGATCTACTACGATCTATGAGTTGGTACAGGTTACTAGAGGTCTCTGGACGGCTAGGGTATGTGTAGGTATCGAAATATTCAAAGTATCATGTTTTTCCACGATTTAAGTGGTATTTGTAGGTTAGGGTTTCTCATTCGGGCGACTGAACCATTAGCATGGTTCAGTTGTGCGATTAAGTGATGCGGTTGATTCATTCGCACGACTGAGTGTTCAGTCGTGCGACTGAGTCGATCTCATGTTTCAATCATGCGACTGATCCAGTTTCTTGGTTCATTCGTAGGACTGGTTCATTAGCATAAAGTTGTACATGTGTATGGTCCATTAGCATGGGCCAATCGCATGTGAACTTCATATGATTAAGTTTGAATATATTTTACAATCATTATTGACTTAGATCTATTCAAACAACCAGAAATCTATATAATTAGTTCAATAAGTGTTAATGATAGTATCAAATGAATAAATCTGTGATGATTTGTAACACAATTCAATGAATTTCACACAAAGTAATAAAATCAAAACAAGATATCAATAAAATTCAAGTTTTCATTAATATCAAGCTAAGACAATTACAAGTATGAAAGCAGATTCGAATATCTTGTGTATTCGTTACTATCTACCTGCAAATCTAAGCTATTTATACCGAAAACAAAAAGTAAAGGAACTAACAAATTACACAAATAGTCCCTATACTATTACAAATTATCAAAAGACAAATAAAGACAACATGTTAATCTTTCTTAGAGCACTTAACAATACTCCCCCTAAGATTGACATGGTCTTCAGTCTTCAAAATCTTCAAGCTTGACTGCTAACTTTATCTTCAATTCTTTCTTCAGCCTTGACTTCATCATTCAAAGTAATCTACTGGTTCTTCTTTGACTTTGAACATTGGCTTCTGTTTGTACATATCTAATTCCTTCAAAGCTTTTGATATTGCAGACTTGAATTTACTTGCAAGAATGCCTTGTTCTGGTTTAGCTTCATTTGTTTTAATCTCCATCTTGTCCATTCTCTCCAATGTATCTTTTGAAAGACATGAAATATCAATGTTAGCATATAACTCAATAGGCTTGTTACTTTCCTTTGAGTACACTTCTAATACCCCTTTCCTTGATATTCTCATGAATTCAATATCTTTAATATCTTTCTTGACAATGTTGGCATACGCAAGAGCTTTTCTCAAAGATATTCTTTCCATGGTCGCATTCATCACATTGATAATAGAAATGAAATATTTCTTGTCTTGCTCAGCCACTTCAGGAGATACTTTCTCAAATTTTTGAACTGACAAAAATGAAATATAACTTGGATGTAACAGTTTTAGTTCAAAAACTCCAAATAAAGTAATCATGTCCTCATCCCATCTTTCTAGATTTCGGACTAACTTCAGCTCAAATGTCTCAGTGTTATAAAACTATCTGAGAATTGGCTTTGAGTTTTGATTACCTTCAATCACTTTCAGTCCAGGAGTTGTAACTTTTTCAAAATATTTATCACAAAATTCTATCAAAGTATGTTCTTCTTCTGATTGGACTCCCTTAAGCTTCTTGTTTTTCTTTAATGTAACAAAATACTCTTTGTCCTCTTGATCACATCTTGTGTTAAGAAAATTACTTGATCTATCCAATCCTCGTCTTAATAATTCTACAAACATCTTCCCACTCTTTAATCAGTAGGATTGATCAGAGGTAATCTATTCAGCTCTTTTAAATCTTGCACAGGAAGTTTTATGATACTGGAGTAAAAATGATAAACATCACATACACATTTACTCTCTTTATCAAAAAGGCATCAAACACTTCATCATACTTCCATGCAATGATCTTTACTTGGGTGGTAAAATCTGGAACAATCATAGCATTTAACAGTTCAGCAACTGATTGTCCTTTTTGTAATATGTTTCTTACCAAGTCTCCGTTGTTCTTGAACTATCAAGAATATGCCTTTGTTCAGTTGATGCTTTATAAGTTTGTCTTTTTGGATTAGCAAACATTTCTATGAATTCTTTTCTATGAGTATGAGCATCATCAAATCTTGACATTTGTTTTATCTCCTGAGGCTTTAACATTCTAGTTCTTTTTATTATTTCAAGATACTGAGGGTTATCTGTATCAAGCACTATCATCTTCTTCATTTGTTTCTCAGTTTCTTGAAAGCTTCTGACAAGATTTCTTAGAGATACAGATTGTAATCTCTTCAGCTTCCTCCAATGGTAATTTCTAGCTTGCAACCATGATCTAAGAGCGGAAATACTCATATCATCTGGATCAGGATGGTGCAGCTCAGAACTAGACAGTTCTTCTACATTTATTACTTCTTTTGTTCTTATCCATTCACCATGTTCAACCACTATCTCATTTGGATCTATTGAAGCAACTGACTCTGCATTGATACATTTCTCGTATTCATCATTAATCTGAGAAACAGTCAGTCCATCCAAATATACTCAATTGTATTTCATGTTCACAAGATAATTATATTTTTCTTCAAAATCTTGTGGTACTTCATCTTGTTCTTGTATATGTTCTTGTGAAGAGAAATATGACACAAATTCAGCTTCATCAATATCTTCATTATCAAGAACTTCATCATACCAATCATCATTGTATATTACTTCAATATCATCTAAAGCATCAATCTGTTCTTGAACATTTTGCTCTTCAACTAATTCTTCAGTTCTTTGAAGCTTAGAAGAGGATTCAGTTTGATCAATATCTTCTAACTCATTCACTTTCCTTTTGCCTTTTCTTTGCTCAAGATTTTCTTCACCCTGCATATCAGTACTAATCACATGTACTGGTGATATAGATTTTTGAGCTTCTCTTTCCTTTATCAATTTAGCTTTGAGATTTTCATTTTCTTCAGATAACTTCTTGAATTTCTCCTCAAGACTATCATAATCTTTAATCATAACTTCAAAGTTCTTTATCACATCTTCTTTATCTTTGGCAAAACTAACAATCTTTTCATCTTTTAACACATTTTCTTCAGACAACTTTAAGTTTTCATCTTTGAGTTTTTGAATTTCTTTTTCACAAGATCTATTATCTCTTTCATTCTTTCATTTTCAACTTTCAATTCTTCAATCTCTTTTTCTTTGTTTAAATTTTCTTCTTTCAATCTTTCAATCTCATCAACTTCAACTATTTCCTCTGTTTGTATAGACACATTGTGTGACATACTAACAGGGATTTCTTCTGCTCTGTCATTTGTATCAATTTCAAATACTGGATTGAATAAAGTATCATTTATAAAGTCAGACTCAAATGTTTGATTTTGAGAATTTATTTCTTGTACATCTTCCTCAACATTTTCTTCAATCATAGGTTGTGTCTCATTTGTAGTATCTTCTGCATTTCTTTCTTCATTTCCTTCTTGATTTGCCTCAGTGGCATCATCATTACCATCATCATCATCATCACTTTCTTCACTCGATGAAATTTCAGACACATCATCATCACTTTCTTCATCAACTTCTACATCTTCAATCAGATCATTTGGATCTATTGGTTCTTCTTCAGTTAGATGGAAGTGTGGCTGAGTAATATCAACTTCATCCATTGATACATTCCTGATATAATCAAAAACTGGAATGTTTTGAGCACCAGTGATCATTGCTAGTCTTTTGTAAACAATCCCTGACATGTGCTCTAACTGAATCTTTTCACCAATAAGTTCTTCAGCATACAGATCTGGGTTTGCATCATTGATGAGAAGTTGAAGAAATCTTGGGTACATCAGATACTTATGCCTTACTCCTCTTTCTAGATTAAAAATAAATCCATTCATTATCCACTTAGCCATATTAAATCTTCTGTTTGTGGATAAGGCTACAATTGGAGATGCAATGTCTACAGGGAATGAATCCTAACCTGCACTTCTTTTTGACATGCAATGTTGAAAGATATAGCATAAAAGCTTCCATGCTTAAATACACGAGCTCTGAAAAATTGTTTCTTAGGGAAATGATCTGGATGACCCATCTGTAGAAAAACTTCTCTACATTCATTAAATGTATATTCTGATAAATCTTCAGGATCATTATCACCCAGTCTTAGAGCTTGTCTAATTGCTTCTTCAGAAACTTCAGGCATTCTTTCTGATGTGATAAAGGCTCTTAAAACTTTGTTTCCTTGATCATCTCTTTCAACTTGAGCAGTTCTCTAGAATTTTTTAATCATTCTTCCATTTATCATGGGCCTTGCACACATGGCATACACATATTTTGTTTTGAGTAAAAATCTTATAATATCTTCATATCCCGTAGCTTCTCTATTTTCATCTTCTAAGAAAGCAGCTACATTATGCTTTGGCTCAAATTTTAATTCTGCCATCTGCAAAACACAACAAAAGTATTATGAGAACATTGAATATTGATTAATGAAATTTATTTCTACATATGACTTTTGATTTTGATTTTTTTTTAATTTGACTTTTTATTTTTACTTTTGAATTAAGATTTCAAAATTTTAAAATATTAATCTTTATTCACTTTGAATTTATTATTTAACATTTCAATTTTGATTTAATTTTAATTTTTATTTATTTATGTTAAAATTTACTGTCTGTTCATCTTCTTCTTCTTCGACTATGTAGAGTCGACTGATTTCATCATCCACAAAAATTTTCACTTTAATATCAAAACAATACATCAATAGACTTGAAAATGTGTTCTTGTCAATAATCCAGTATCATTTTTGATATGATACTCATTTGATCAGATTAAACTTGGATTATATTGGTTCGAACGCCCAAATAGCATTCAACCGTCTATGACAAAACACTGATTTAACCCAAAATTTTTATATTTGAATCACAAACTTACATTTATATATTCAAATACAATGTATACTCAAAGGATTTGATTCGATTTCTGATGAAATAAGGATATGTTGATGATCGACAGTCGCAGTTTGAGGGTTTTGGTTCTGAGATTTTGAAGTGTGAATGAAAAATACGCATAAGTGTTCAATATATATAAGTGAAATTTTAGGCGTATGAGCCCTGTTCGGACGTATGGTCCCTGTTTGAGCGTATGAAAACCTAGAATTCACTTATTTTGTTAGACGCATGAGCACTGTTGTGCGTTTTAAGTCAGACGCATGAGAACTGTTCAGACGCATGAGCACTGTTTAGGCGCTTTTGCACTGTTCAATCGCATGGACTTTGTAAAACGTCTAACACTTGAAATTTTGAAACTATGCAGACGCATGAGACATAACAAAGGTCTAACATAGAAACACTATTTAGACGCATGGGATTATCACAAACACCCAACACTTGAAATTTTTAGATGTATTACAACTGTTTAGACGCATGGGAATGAATCAAACGTCCAACATTTGTAATTTTCATAGATGTATTACAACTGTTTAGACGCATGGAAAACGTCCAACACTTGTATAATCCTGAAAATTTCATCATGCTCCTATTAAGACGCATGTGCACTGTTTATGTACATACACTTGTGATTCCCAATTTATTCACTTGCACACTTTTTACCATTTAGATCCCCAATTTTGAACTTTTTGATAATGCACTTTCAATTTATAAAATTTTTATTTTCTATTTCTTTTTAAATTTCTTTTATCCCTTCATTTTAGTCTCAACATAAAATCAAATATCATCTGATTTTCAACTTAAAAATATTTATTTTACAAGATTATGAGATTCATATTTATTTTCAAACCATTCTATTTCAGTTTACACAAATACTTTGAACATATAGCATCATCCTTTCAATTCAACATTTCTGTTAGGATCAATGATCTACGTTTGATTGATTAGAGAGTATTGTAGCGGAAATCAAACAATGATTAGACAATTCACAAGAATACAGTAATATTCAAAGTAAGACAAACGATTATAGAAAGAATTCTGCAAATCGAATATTTCATTCAATATGCGTTTTCGTGGTGGCAAAATGTCACACTTACAATCAGGTCAATCATCCCTTATATAGAATGTCGTGGTGGAACATTCCTTATATAGGAGATATGACGTCTGCTGATGTCATTTGATAGTGACATCTAACAGAATTATTCAGACTACTGAAAGTTAACACAACTACTACTGAAGATGTCAAAACAGCTGACATCTTCTTACAAAAATACTAAGTGTTAACTGTCACTACAACTACTGAAAAGAAACTACTGAAACTACAACGACTGAAGAACATCTCTTCGTCGTTTTACAAATACTGAAACAAAAAGAAACTACTGAAAGGAAACCATCACAACAACTAAGAATGCTTCTTCAGCTGTTGTAACAAACTCTGAGGACTTTAGTACTTGTACTTGAACTTCAGCTATTGTCATCAGCTGATGTCTTCAGTCTTTGTACTTCAGCTGTTGATCTTCAGTACTTTACTCTTCAGCTGTTGAAGTCTTCAGTACTTTAGTCTTCAGCTGTTGATCTTCAGACTTTGGTCTTCAGCTGTTGAAGTCTTCAGTACTTTAGTCTTCAGCTGTTGAAGTCTTCAGACTTTGTAAACAGCTGATCAAGTCTTCAGCAGTTGTTGTGATGTCTGTGGGACTTAGAGGTATTTCTGATAAGGCTCATTGGTTCTTTTGGTCCAACAAACTCCCCCTGAACCAATGCAGCCAAAACCTCTAAACTTATTGAAGATGTCCCACTTATTATGGCAGAAAGATTTGGTCTTTTTGTCTTCTAGATCAGCTCAGAAGTGACCCATATAAGCACAGGCCTGGGAAGAAGTCTCAATGATCTGTTTGGCAAATGATGAATGGGAACTCTGTCTTGGGGAACTGGACACAGAGCTGTTACCCCATTCATGAGATCTACTTCCCAACAATGAGTCTGTATGACTCCCTTGTATAGGCCTCAAGGAAGGTTATCTGTTCCTCCATGGTAAGCTCTTCAGCTCCTCCTTCAAAAAGTGATTCCGGCCCCTAAAATTCAGATAGGTATTTGACCTGTTTCCCATTTTTGACTTCCATAGTTGTTATTACTCTATAAGCAAATTCATCTGGGTGATTACCCTGTAAGAACAACTGGAGCTCATTCTTTCTAACTTCCTCAAGCCTCTTATATACTAACCCTTTTTTCACCATTTTATTTTCCAGCATCTTTTGTGGGGTTAGGTTAGCTTTATAGGCTTTCTTGAAGTCATCTAGGATTTCCCAGGGTGATACTACAAAGACCAGTGAGATCACTTCATCTACAATCTTCTTCACTTGGCCAATGTATCTCTGTGGAATGTTTTTCTTGTGAATCCTATGAGACACCCTGGGATCAGGCCAAATCCTCACTCTCTCCTTTTGATATTGAAATGTATGTTTAAGAGTGTATAACCTGAGAGCATGCTTCTTCATGTTGATGATTGAAGATGTGGCAGCATATGCTTTGTCAACCCTCCTCAACAATTCCTCATCATGTTGTTATGAAGCTCTTCTTCTTCTAGCTTCACTTTCACAATTTGTCTTTGAGTTTCAGGAGTAATTGTTGGGAGTGACTTGTGGCCTTAGGCACTGTATAACAGCTGAGAGTGGCAGCCTATCTTCATCTTCATCATTATCTTCGTCTCTTCTTCTAGCCTCAGTACCCTTCTCTTCCTCTTCTGGGGTACTTCATCGGCTACTTGTTTTTATGGGTAGGGAATTGGTTTAGTGGTTGTGGTTTTGGTGGTTTTGGTGTGGGAATGTTGACAGGCTGTTCTAGCATTCTGGATGTGAGGTTGGCTTTAGATTGCTTGACTAGTTCAGTCCTGCTCCCAGCACCAGCTTCATTTAAGGCTTCAATAACCAATCCTTTGGTGTATACTTCAGACGAACAGATCTTGGTGGTTATTGCCAAGATGCTATCCCTGGACCATGCCTTGATCTCAATCAATGATCTACCAGATATTTCGCTATGAACCTGATCATGATTTCTAGCCTTTCCCTTTCCAACACATCATAACTTGCCCATCTAGCTTGGATTTCTTCAATCTCCGTCTTCTGATTTCTGAGTCAAGTTTTTCAGTGTCGTGCCTTGCCTAAACAACTGATCAATGATGTTATCCATTGATCGGCTGTGTTCGGCATCAGCCTCCTTTACCATTGTCTCTAAGTGTCAGTCTCCTTTCATTCTTCCTTTCTTGTATGTGACATGAAAGTCTTTAGTACTTTCAGTCACTTTCTCCATGTCAGCTTCCTTCACCTTCTCCTTCTCAGTTTCTTTCCTATCTGCAATCCTCTTTCTTTTTGCTTTCACTGACTGAATCTCCCCCTTTTTTGTTGCATTGGTTGCAAGGGTTGATTGTCAAAAGCCTTTTGCTCACAGCATCCTCTATCAAGGGTTGTATAACTGAGGGAAGCCTCTCATCAAGGGTTTTAAGCACCATATCAGTGATAGTTGATGTGATGAGAGGTAAGGAATGTTGAAAGATAGCAGCTATTTGCTCAGGGGGGTTCTGACCCTGAGAAATAGTGCCAGAAGCAGAGGCAGGTGGCTGAGTGTTTTGGAGTGGCTCTGTGTATGGGAGACCTTCAGAGGAAGGTGCCATCTGTGGGTTTTGAGGGGTAGATGGTCTTTGATCCTGAGAAATTTTGGCAAGCAGCTCTTTGAGTCTGCTCACCTCATCCTCGAGGATGGTGTTTTGGGCTAAAACATCATAAAAAAGCCCAGGTCATCATCAGTGTTTACTGAATCACCTGACCTCCTGATAAAATCAGGATGAACATGCTCTGAGTGTAGATCAGTAGTAGCATGTGCCCCTTGGTCATGGTACTGGGGACTTCCTGCCTCAGGACCATGTCCTTCATCGGCAGTTGCCTCTGGTGAGGTCTTATGGATAGTACCAAATTCATCCTGATCATTTGCTGAAGCAGGAGAAGTGGCAGCCTCACCAGAAATTCAAATCTCTGTTTCTACACTTGGAGATTGAATGGTAACCCTTGTGCTGTGGGGTGTCAGAAGCACTTTGGTCCTCCCCCTCAATGGTTGGGCATCCCAGTTTTGATTGGTATCTGGGGAGGGGGTGAGGAATGCAACTGAGTCAGCACTTTGGCAATTATGATGGTAGGATTTGGGGGCGGTTGCAGTGGGAGAGGGTGTGAAGGCAGTATGCACCCGAGGAGAGTGGTGCGTTTCAATGGAACCTCCTCAAGTGAGGAAGGTTCCAGATGTATAGGTGCCCCAGAGGTGGTTGCTACAGGCTCCTGTTGAGAGGAAACCTGAGCGGTTGAGGTGAGTGTTCGTGTATCTACTGGGGGTTAAACCAGTAGATATAACCTGCGTTTGTGTTGCAGGGGCATCCTCAGGGGACTCATTTCCCTGAGTAGCCTTTTTGGCTTTCTTGTGTTTGGGTTTGGTGGGGACATGGATTTGGAGGTGGTGGCTGTGGGTTCCAGCTGCGTGGGTTTTCGCAGTTTGGCAGCCAGTTTGAGTGACTGGTCTGAGTTGTGCCTGGTATACTTCAGGCAATACAGCCGTGGCAGGGACTCCAAGGCCAACAAGTCCCTCAGCTTTCAGCTGGTTTACTATAATGGCCATTAGGAACCGAGGATATAATATCCATCGGTTAGCTATAGGCTTGGAGGCCATATCCTTGAGTTCAAGAAAAATATTTCAGAAAAATTAAGTTTGTTGGTCAAGGATAGAGAATAATACCTGCTGCCACCTCGTCGACATTTGATCCCAAGAAGAAGTCTTAGGAGCTAAGCATACATTCACCATATGAAAAATAGTCGTTCCGCATCATGGAAATGTTTCTTCAGGATGGTAGAGGCACTAAGGTTACCCTGGTATCCATGTTGGGCAAATGATAGATCAGTGGTGCCCTTTGGATACCCAGTGGGGAAAGTGGCATCATCCAGTTGTAGGGTTTGGCGAAGGATTTCTGGAGTGATGACCACCTGACGATTGTTGACGAACGACTGGAGAGAGTCGGTGTCATTCTCCCCAGTGATGAGGGTGACGTTCGTCCAGAACTGATGAAGGGATTCGGCATGAATGGTAGGATTTAGAAAAAAAGCCGTTTTGTATGGAGAGTTGATCATTAGATCAATGGCATTATCAAACTTTGTCCAGAAGGATGATTTGGTAAGGTAAGCAACACAGTTGTGTCGTGGTTTAAGCTTCATGTTCGCCATTGATGTGAGAGAAGGTTCTGAGTTTTTGAACGTTAGGTTTGAGATGATGAAGCTCTGTAAGACAAGGTATTTATAGGGTATGGGTTATAAAGCAACTGAAGGGTTTGGTATGAGTCATCAGTAGTTTTAAGCGACTGATGACTTGGTATTAACCTTCAGAGTTGAAACAACTGAAGTGTTTGATTTTAGGCATTAGTAGTTATAAACTACTGAAGACCATGGTTTTAGCTTCAATTGTTGGAAACAACTGATAACTACGTGGTGTTAGTCATCAGTAGTTGTAAACTACTGAAGACGTGGTTTTGTCATCAGTTGTTTAAGATGAAGCAGCATTTTTAGAAACAACTGAAGAGAAAATTCTCATCAGTAGTTTTCGTCAATTCATAGCTTTTCAGCTGTTTCATACTGTCCTCAACACTTACTCATCAGTCTTTTTGGCTGTTTTTCAGTTGTTTCATAGGACGTCAGTACTTATCTGTTTGTACTTATATCAGTAGTTATGACTGTATCAGCTCTTGTAACAGAATCAGTACTTATTTGTGATATGGTTACAAATGATCATCAGTACTTATTTACTGAGATCATCAGTAGTTATCACTTATTCTAGCTGCGTTATACCAAGCCTTAACACTAGGTTTTGGAAAGTCGAACTATCCAAAGGCTTAGTAAAATGTCTGCAAGCTCATCAGCACTAGGCACAAACTTTGGATCAATCAGACCTTTTTCAAACAGTCCCTAATAAAATGATGTCTGATCTCTATATGTTTGGTCCTAGAGTGCTGGACAGGATTCTTGACAATGCAAAGAGCTGAAGCACTGTCCATTAATAATGGAGTCTTAGTCTCTGTAATGCCATAATCCAAAAGTTGGTTCTGAAGCCACAGTACCTGAGAAGTACAGCTTGCAGCAGCAATGTACTCTGCTTCAGCAGTGGATGTAGCTTTCTTACTCTGCCAAGAAATCAAACAGTTGCCTAGGAATTGACATCCACTAGAAGTTGACTTTCTGGTTAGCTTACACCCTGCATAGTCACTATCAGAAAAAGCAACCAATTTGCAAGAGTGTCCAGTGGAATACCATTAACATAGAGATTGTGTACCTTGCAGATATCTAAAGATCCTTTTGACTGCAATCAAGTGAGACTCTTTAGGAGCAACCTGAAATCTTGCACAAACACACGTTGCAAACATGATATCTGGTCTAGAAGCTGTTAAGTACATCAAGGACCCAATCATACATCTGTAAAGTGTTTCATCAACAGCTTTACCTTTCTGATCTGCATCCAGTTGTGTGGTGTTGCACATGGGAGTAGAGCAGGGCTTACAATTTTGTAAATCAAACTTATTCAAAAGATATTTTGTATATTTAGACTGATGAATGAAAGTCCCATCAGCCTTTTGTTTGATTTGCAATCCTACAAAGAACTGTAATTCTCCCATTGCACTCATTTCAAACTTCTTATGCATTAAATTGGTAAAGTCATCACACAACTAGGGATCAGAGGATGCACAAATAATATCATCAACATAAATTTGAACAAGTAGCTTATGCTGATCCACCTTCTTAATGAATAAAGTTTTATCTATGGAGCCTCTAGTGAAATTATTTTGAAGAAGAAAATTTGATAATGTCTCATACCAGGCTCTAGAGCTTGTTTCAACCCATAAAGAGCCTTATCAAGCTTGTATACCCAATCTGGATGTTTATTATCCTCAAAACCTGGTGGTTGACACACATAAACTTCTTTTTTTTTACCATATAAAAATGCACTTTTAACATCCATTTGAAAAACTTAAAATTGTGAAATGCAGCATAGGCTAAGAACAATCTAATTGCCTCCAGTCTGGCTACAGGGGCAAAGGTCTCATCATAATCAATACCTTCTTCTTGTGAAAACCCTGAACAACCACTGGCCTTGTTCTTAACAATAAGCCCATTTTCATCTGTTTTGTTCCTAAACACCCATTTAGTGCCTATTGCACACTTACCTGGGGGTAGAGGAACCAGTTCCACACTTGCTGTTTCTTGAACTGAAGTAGCTCAAGCTGCATGGCTTCCACCCATCCATTGTCTCTCAAAGCAACATGATAGTTCTTTGGCTCTTGCTGACTGATGAAGAGAGCATAGAAGCACAAGTTAGACAATTGACTTCTGGTTGAGACGCCAGCATTGATACCACCAATGATTTGAGACATGGGGTGATTCTTCAGCTCTTGGTGCATAAGATCAGTGCAAGTGTTTGTAGCCGGTTCAGCATCAGCAGATGTTGATTCAGATTCTTGAAACCAGTATTAGATGGCAAATCAAACGATGTAGAGGAATCAGAAATCTCATCAATTTGTTGTGGATGGAGCTGCTGAAGGTACAGGAACATCAAGTTTAGCAGACTCAGGCAGTTGGTCACTGAACTTGAAAAGGTGAGTACTGATATCATCATCATCTTCAGTACCACCAGGTGGAAGACTTGCTGCAGAAGATGATTTATCCACATGATCTGCAACAGCTGGAGTTTGATAAGGAGCATATTGCAGTATGTCCAGATCAAACAACTCCACAGGGTTTTGTGGAATTTTATCCTTAGGAGATTCATTGAATTTCACATGCAAGGTTTCTTCAACTATCTTTGTTCTGCAGTTGAAGACTCTGTAAGCCTTGCAAGTGGATGAATAACCTACAAAATACCCTGCATCCACCTTAGGATCAAATTTGTGGAGTTGACCCTTTGTGTTGAGAATGAAACAAGGACATCCAAAGGCTCTGAAGAATGAAATCAAAGGAGCCAAATGATGTAGAGCTTCATATGGAGTCTTCATCAACCTCTGATTTACTAACACTCTATTCTGCACATAGCAAGCTGTATTGACAGCTTCAGCCCAAAAGGTCAAAGGCAAACCAGAGTCAGCCAACATGGACCTTGCAGCTTCAATTAAAGTCCTGTTCTTTCTCTCCACTACTCCATTTTTTCTGGAGTCCTTGGGATGCTAAACTGCCTTTTGATTCCTTTTGAAAGATAAAAATCATCAAGTGTATGGTTTCTGAATTCAGTACCATTGTCACTCCTTATACACTTGACTGATAGGGAATACTGCTTCTCAACATACAGCACAAGTTTGTAATCTTCTGAGCAACCTCATCCTTTGAATGTAGAAAGAAAGTCCATACGAATCTGGAGTAATCATCCACAATTACCAGACAGTATTTCTTCTTTGCCATGCTCATCACTCTCACAGGACCAAATAGATCCATGCAGTAACTGCAAGCAGGCAGTGGACTTAGGTTCTTCAATGGGAGGAATGAGACTTTGTGTTGTTTTCCTTTCAAACAAGCAGTGCAGGCTTCATCACAGTGGAACTCCTTTGTTGATAAACCTCTCACTAAACGATTGTGGATCAGCTGATTCATGTTTCTGAGATTGACATGACCCAGCCTTCTATGCCATAGTTTAGATTCCTGAAGAGAGGCTTTGGAGAACAGGCATGGATGACCCTTCAAATCAATCTTCTTTGACAAATCCAAGGCATACACTCTTCCATCCTGTTGGCCTTCAGGAGAGTATGTTCATCCATTACCTTGTCAATCAGCCTCAGAACTTGGGAAGACAGAATCCTGCAGTTCTGGCTTGTGAAAAGTGCAACATGCCCTTTATCACACATCTGACTGACACTCAGCAGATTATACTTGAGATTCTCCACATGGTTGACATCATCAAACCTGATTTGTCCATTAGACACATATCCTTTCCCAATGATGTAACCTCTGGCATCATTTCCAAATGAAACAAATCCCTTCTTTCCTTGAGAGTAGTCATTAAGAAGAGAACTGCTCCCAGTCATATGCATAGATCCTCCACTGTCCACATACCAGATGCTCCTTTGGCATGTTGAAGAACCCTGCATAAAAGAAAACTAGTTAGATTTTGAGACCCAAACCTTTTTGGTTTGGGTCTGTTTTCATCAACAGATGCAACCATAACTTGTTTCTTATGATTAACAGCTGAAGAAGGAGATGGTGCTGAAATGGATTCCTGGATTTTGGGCTTGGAATGCCTTTTCAGTGATTTGATCACAGGTGCATCTAATTGGTTAACTCTCCCCAACAAATGCTGAACCATCATAACAAGTTGTGTCTGATTTGTAGCCAAAGCTTTCAGCTCTTGTGACATATCATACTTGTGTTTGATGAGTTCCTGTGATCCACATTTCCTCCTTAAAATTAACAGACTTAGTCTGATGTTTATATGAGGAGCACCATCAGCTTTTTGTGATGAACCTTATCCTTCTTTTTGAATTTGGTTGAAGGCTTGGGTTTATCACAATGGAATGATTGCGGTACAAACTTAGTCTCAAACTCAGTTTTCATTTCATCCATCTGGATTTTAATGAGCTTATCTCTGTTGAGTTTGGAACCCTTTCTGTACCAACATTCATCAGAAAGATGATTGAATTTACCACATATTTCACATGGCTTATTCTTCATCTTGGATTGATCAACTGCTGATGTGGAAACTACTGAAGGTGTGCTCTTCAGTACTTTCCTCCTTTCAGTATTTTGTTCAGTACTGAAGAATCTGTAACAACTGAAGAGTTGTTCTTCAGCTGTTCATTGTCAGCAGTTGTTAATCCATTTATTTCAGCTGATTTGAAATGCTTTTCAGTTGTTGTAACTTGCCCTTCAGTACTTAAGTTACTTTGAGGGACAACATCTGAAATACTCAGCTTCATGTGCTTATCAGTAGTTAACCCATCAGCCAATTGACTTGCTGAGGTATCAACCCTTATTTCATCTTGTGATTTTGGGAGATCACTTGTGGATGATGCACATGATAATGTGGTTTGGAGATTGCTTTCACTTTCAGATTTTACTATTGGTTTTGGAGTAAAATCTGTTGGAGGTGCAATATGGTTATAACCAATTCCAAACTTCACATTCGAAGCAGATTGCTTACTGAGCAGCATTTCAAATCCCTTGCAGGATGACACCCAGCGGTCACACTCAACTTGGGTAACTGCAAGTTTTTCTTTGAGTTCCTTATGGTTCTCAAGAATGACCTCTAGCTTAGCCTTTTCATCATTTAATTGGCATTTAAGCTTATAAATCTCATCATCTTTGTCCTTAAGGACAGACTCATATTCAGCTTTTCTTTTGGAAATAGTTTGCTCAAGCTCTAGATTTTGATTAATTACAGCTACATTTGCTTCTCTAATAGAGACAATGCATCTATGCAAGATTCAGAACAAAGCTTGGCCTTAGCCTCAGAGGATACCTGGTTACCTGTGAAGAAGATGCATTGGAGCAAGAACCCTCAGTAGATTCCAGGGCCATGAGAGCTAGATTCCCAAAAGGATGTTCACCACCATGTTGACCATCACCAGTAATAATTGCTCAGTACCAGAGAGATCATCTGGTAAACTGCTCCAGTCAACATTACCAGGGGTGAAAAAGCTGTGATGAGGTTGTGAATGAGATGGTAGAGGCTCAGGTAATGCTTGTGGTTGTTGTGCAGTAGGAACTTGAACTGGATTTGGCTGAGGCATGTAATAGCAGGGATACGGATATGACATTGGACCCTGAGGGACAAAATATGCAGGCGAAACAGGTTGTGAATGATGACCAGAACTAGCAGGTTGTTGCCCCCTGTTTTGTGGACTAGTGCTTGGAAAAGTCACAAAGGGTGCAGAGGAGTTAGATCCAGATGATCTACACTCTCTTGCAAAGTGTCCAAGCCTTTGGCATTTGTGACACCTCAACTTACTCTTGTCAAAACCAACTTTGGTTTTGCCAGAGAGTCCTGGAAATTTCCTGCCAGTCCTCTTGTAGAACTTCTGAGATCTGATATTAATCAAGGCCATTTGGCTCAGAATATCCATCTCTTCTAGATCATCATCAGCTATTCCTTTCAAATCATCCATGATAAAACATAAATTGTCACTATTACAGCCTGAGTGACTATCAACACCAACGAATGCATGATCTGAACTGTTTGAAGAGAAATCTATATGCTCATCATAATTACTTTCAGATGCAGCATATTCTGACTCATGACCAACCAAGGCAGTGTTCCCTGGTACAAAGTCATCAGTGAGCTTTCCTGATGATGCCAGTTTCCTTTTCTGCTCTATCTCTCTCTCAAATGTAAGCAGTTTCCCATGAAGTTGGTGAGAGATAGTTTATCCAGATTTGCACTGGAGCGTAGGACAATAGTGTATGTGTCCCATCTCTCAGGCAGTGATCTAAGGAATCTGTTGTTCATCTGGCTATTGGTATATTCATGTTTGACCATTTTTAGCTCAGAGATCAAACAGGAAAAATGCTCAAACTGTTGAGTCAGTGTCTCACCCTTCCTATGAGAGAATGTTTCATATTGTTGGGCAAGGATTTCTCTGTTGTTTGCTAAGACCTCATCAGTTCCACCGAATTGTTCCTTCAGTGCATTCCAGAGGTCATGAGCAGTTTCATGATGCATAAGCCCTGAATAGATTTCATTCGGCAGTGCCATGGCCAGAATTCCATGGGCTTTAGCATCAATCTCAAACAGTTTCCGATCTTCATCTGAGTATTGTTCCTTCTTCTTCGGAACCATTTGATTGGTTTCCGGATTGTTCACCATAGGCTTATGTGGACCATGTACCACCGATGTCCAACAACCTGAACTGTTAACAGACAGGTGATGAAGCATTCTTCGTTGCCATATGTTATACTCAGTCCTAACCAGCATCGGAGGCTTGGTTGAAGAACCGGTATTGTGAGGGTCATTAGAAGGAGTAGTCATTCTCAGATTCAACCAAAATCAATTAAGTTTTAACAGATTTAGAACAGAACACAACAACCAATTGAACCAAGAGAAAACAGAAAGCAATAAAACGAAAGTAGCAAAATTCAATTTAACTATAACCGATTCTTGCAAATATGCTAATTCAATCAAATGCAGATATCGATTAGCAGTTTCAATGATCAATTGTTAGATCGATCAATGATTAACCTGCTCTGATACCAATTGTTAGGATCAGTGATCTACGTTTGATTGATTAGAGAGTATTGCAGCGGAAATCAAACAATGAATTAGACAATTCACAAGAATACAGATATTCAAAGTAAGAACAAACGATTATAGAAAGAATTCTGCAAATCAAATATTTCATTCAATACGCGCTTTCGTGGTGGCAAAATGTCACACTTACAATCAGGTCAATCATCCCTTATATAAGAATGTCGTGGTGGAACATTCCTTATATAGGAGATGTGACGTCTGCTGATGTCATTTGATAGTGACATCTAACAGAATTATTCAGACTACTGAAAGTTAACACAACTACTGAAGATGTCAAAACAGCTGACATCTTCTTACAAAAATACTAAGTGTTAACTGTCACTACAACTACTGAAAAGAAACTACTGAAACTACAACGACTGAAGAACATGCTCTTCAGTCGTTTTACAAATACTGAAACAAAAAGAAACTACTGAAAGGAAACCATCACAACAACTGAAGAATGCTTCTTCAGCTGTTGTAACAAACTCTGAGGCTTCAGTACTTGTACTTGAACTTCAGCTGTTGTCATCAGCTGATGTCTTCAGTCTTTGTACTTCAGCTGTTGATCTTCAGTACTTTAGTCTTCAGCTTTGAAGACTTCAGTACTTTAGTCTTCAGCTGTTGATCTTCAGACTTTGTCTTCAGCTGTTGAAGTCTTCAGTACTTTAGTCTTCAGCTGTTGAAGTCTTCAGACTTTGTCAACAGCTGATCAAGTCTTCAGCAGTTGTTGTGATGTCTGTGGGACTTAGAGGTTTTTCTGATCAGGCTCATTGGTTCTTTTGGTCCAACAATTTCAAATTTTGATTATGATTATTGAATATTTTCTGAGAACAACTCTTTAGATATTACTCCCCCTAAATTTAAGTTTTGAAAACTATAAGTTTCTTATGAAAGAAATAAGATCACACAGCACATTGAGACATTGCCTTCACACACAAAGACATGCATAAAAAAAAATGAAAATATCATCAAATCTAATATAAGCATAGAATAAATGTCTGCAGAGAGATCATATTAATGAAAATTAGCACTAAAATAAAATAAATGTGGAGAGTCATAGACAAGAATATATCCTGATCAAGTGTGTTCCAGGTCATTGTATCACAGCAAAGAGACACAAGATCTAAGGACAGACAATGAGTGTTTTTAACACAATTACACTCACTTACTTTTCAATTCTTGGATTGATTAGTGTTGATTTAGATATGACATGATGTAAAGCATATAGAGACTAAGAGAGGTCAACTATCGTCATGAAATGGTAGAAAGAACCATGCTCAACTTATTACCTGAAACAAGATATCACCAGAGTTCATGTTACTTAGTTAATAAAGGATGATCATGGATAACCATTTGATCAGCTCTGACTATTCATTTGAATAGGTTGTGCACATTGGCATCTTTTTGCATCAAAAAGAGAATCCAGGTCTGTAATGACTTACAACAGAGGATATCTCAGTACTTCCGGTCTATGATGACTCATAACAGAGAAGTGAAATGATGCTTTGTAACAGATCTCATGATTTCACATAGTTTCAACAGGTGTGAGAGATGTATCTTAACAAACATTCATTCTGACAAGCTAAAACAACTCAAAAGTACTCAGATGAATACACATAAGCATGTATGTTTAGTTTGATGACAAGAATTACTTTTCAGCATAATAGTCAGATATTGGCTACACATCATATCTGATCATGTCTAGACTTTATGAATGAGTGAAGTATGCAACTGATCTCACTAATGTACTATCATTTCTCACATGTTGCAAAACATAATCGTTTCAAAAAAAATCTATTTTTGTATTTTTGATATATATTTTTGTATTTGATTTTTCTATGAAAAACATAAAATCACACACACACAAAAATGTAAACAGGCAATTCACAATGAGAGTATCACTTATTATGATCTTTTGATTTAGGGAGATCACATATGATTTATAAGACCAATTGATTCTACTAAGTACTCAAACCGTCCTGGTAGGAAGGCTTTAGTAAATAGATCTGCCAATTGTTTTTCTATTGCAATTTGAATCAATATGATTAATCCTTTTTCAGAGTTATCTCTAAGAATGATATCGAATTTCGATATGTTTTTTTTTAGTGTTGAACAGATTAGCTGTTATGACATTGCAGCTGTGTTATCAATGTAAATTGGTTTTAAGAAAGTTGAATCCATAATCTAGTAATTGATTTTGCAACCAAAGGATTTGAGAACATCCTGCCGATGCAACAATGTACTCAGCTTCTGCATTGAAACAAAGACATTTGTTTATTTCTTACATTGCCATGAGACTAACGGGACCAAGAAATTGACACCCACCACGAAGTAGATTTTCTATCTTGACAACATCCACCATAATCACTATCTGTATATCCATATAGTTTAAAGTTACCCTCGTAAGGATACAAAGCCCTAAAGCTGGTTTACCTTTGAGATACCTGAATATCCTTTTGACAACAATTAGTGAGATTCTTTTGGGTCTGATTGATACCTGGCACATACACAAACACATACATAATGTCTGGTCTAGATGCAGTAAGATACATCAAAGATCCATCATTGATCTGTATAATGTTGGTTCAATAAATTTTCCTTTTGGATCAGGTTCAATCTTGGTGTTAACATCTGCTGGAGTTCGTATGGACTGACAGTCTTACAACTTAAATTTCTTTAAGAGCTTGTCAACAAACTTTTCTTGATTGATAAAGATTCCATCTGTAGTTTGCTTGACTTGAAGTCCAAGAAAGAAGTTAATCTCTCCCATAGAACTCATTTGGAATCGAGATTTCATGATTTCTTCAAATTCATTGTACAATTTTGGACAGGTAGAACCAAATATGATGTCATCAACATACACTTGTACACATAAAAGATCATTATTATCCTTCTTTATGAATAAAGTTGGATCATTTTCCCTCGTGTGTATCCATGTTGGATTAAGTGTTGTGATAACGTCTCATACCAAATTCTAGGGGCTTGATGAAGTCCATATAAAGCTTTACTCAGTTTATATACTCGATGTGGAAATTGTGCATCCTCAAAGCCTGGAGGTTGCTTCACAAACACATCATGAGTGATTGGACCATATAGAAATGCACCCTTTACATCCATTTGATACACCTTGAATTTCATGAATGAAGCATAAGCCAGAAAAACTCGAATTGATTCAAGTCTTGCAACTGGTGCAAACACTTCATCATAATCTATACCTTCTTCATGTGTGTATCCTTGTGCAACAAGTCTCGCTTATTCCTATTACATCACCACGATCATCAGTTTATTTCTAAATAACCATTTCGTGCCAATTTCATTTCTCCTTTAGGTAGATCCACCAAATTCCACACTTCTTGTTTGCGGATTGAAGTAATTCTTCTGCCATGGCTTCTATCCCACCATTGTCCTTTAATGCTTTGGTAACATTTTTAGGAACAATTGAGAAATAAAACAAGAGTATAAGCATATGTTTGCTTGTTCTGATTTACTCCTTGTTGTTCTCTCATTCAATGAACCAATAATCTGAGAAATTGGATGATTCTTGTGAATGCGAGATGTAGTAATCTCATCACTTTGAACATTAACATCCAGATTGTTTGATTCAAGTTGGAAAACTCATGTATCAAAGTAGAAGAATGTGGATTGAAGTTTGAAACTTGAGTAGGTGAATTGACGAAGTAATCAAAGTTACCTGTATCAACTACATCACCTGAAATGGATGATATTCCAGACTCAGGTATCACAAACTCATTACCATCATTAGGAATATTTAGATTCTTCCTGATTAATTGACTCTGAATGATCTGAAACTATAGTTTCATAGTTTTGTATTGTTGAATCCTTGACAATGACAAAAATGGTAGTCTGAGCTTGAATCATCTGGGTCCTCAGAATCTGAATCTTCACTGAAAGATCCAAGATCTCCTCTTGAGTCTTCTTATCTGTAGAATTAAGACAATTTGGTTGATCAAACAAATTAGATTGAAAAGAGTTTGATAATGATCAAGTCAAATAACCATGCAGGACCATTTGAAACTAATGGAAAAGAATTTTCCAGAAATTTAACATTGAATGTTTCAAGAATTACATTTGTCCTAGAGTTGTAGACTCGATAGGCTTTTGAAACCGATGAATATCCAACGAAAAATCCATTATTAGATTTTGCTTCAAATTTTCCTGATTGATCACTTGAATTAAGAATCATAACAGGCAACCAAATAATTAAAAAGTTTATGTTCGGTTTTCTGCCAACATTAACTCATATGGAGTTTTCAGTTTATCTTTGACGATTAAGATTCGATTCTAAATGAACACGCAGTAGATATTGCTTCATCCCAAAAAGTGATAGGGATCTTTGCATAAGCTATCATAGAACGAGCAGCTTCAATCAGTGTTCTATTCTTCCTTTCAGCAACTCCATTTTGTTGAGGAGTTCTGGGAGCACTGAACTGATGAGCTATCCCTTTCTGTATACAAAACATTCAATGTTAGCATTTTAAATTCTGTCCATTATCACTTCTTATTATTTTCACTTTGTTTCTAATTGATTTTCAACTTTAATGATAAATCTTTTAGTATTTAGCTGTTTCAGATTTGGCATAAAGAAAGAAAACCCATGAAAATCTTGTGAAGTCATCAATGATAACTAAACAATATGATTTTCGTCCAATACTCTTGACGTTTGTTGGTCCAAAAGGTCCATATGTAACATCTAGAGAGGTTTGGATGTTGAGTTTATTGGCTTGGACTTATAAGATGCTCTGTGTTGCTTTCCCTTCAAACATGCTAAGCAGTGATCATTTGTTGCAAACTTCTTAGATTGAAGTCCAATTACATGATTTCCTGTTACAAGCTCGTTCATGTTCTTGAAGTTTGAATGACCGAGACGCCTATGCCAAGCTGACTTTCATCATTTGATGCCTTTGCAATTAGGCATGTTGTTTCAGTTGAAGGATCAACATAAGACATATCCAATTTGTATACATCTCTGTCTCTCTTAGCTGTAACAATTACCCAATATTTTCTTATCTTGAAACCTGGCTTCAAAACATAGCAGAATGAATTATAAAACAGAACAGAATAAGATTTGTCACATATTTGAGATATGCTTAAAAGATTAAAGTTCAACTGTGAACAAAAGTTGACTTTATCAAAGCTTATTATCACTTTCCACTCCAATCATAGTTATCTTCCTCTTCATCACTTTCCACTTTTGGGTCATTGTTTTCTGACCAATCTTCTTCTTGAATTTCTACAATAAGAGATAAACTTGATGTTAATTCATTTGTAAATTGATCTGCATATGCACTCCATCATATCCATCTTTATGTTGACTACTAGTGCTTTCTTTGTTTCATCTGATGATTTTGTTTCATCTTTGAGTTTTGGCATAGGAAGACTTTGGTAAGGCTTTTGAAAAGTCTTCTAAGCTTGTTGAAACCTTTGATTATTTGAGCTTGTTTGAGCACTTCCTCCATTATTCCTTGGAGCTTTGCATTCTCTTGAGAAGTGTCCATAACTGTTGCAGTTGAAACATCTAGCTTTTGACTTGTCAAATCGAACAGTCTTGTTTGCACTAGGCTTGTATTTCTTGTTAACATAAGAATTTTTTGAGTCCTGTAGGCAATCATCACCATCTGCCAGTTCAGGTCCATCTCTTCAACATCTTCAGGATCCATCTCAATAAATCCTACAAAACAAAATCTAGTTGAGTTAAATGGCTACCTTGATATGCCTGAAAGCTTGCCATAAAAGCAGTAAATGCAGTTTTGGACTCTTCATCCTCTAATAGGATGTTTATCACATCTTTAACTTTGCTAGATTTAGCAGAGTTAGATGATGAAGAAGTCTCTGTCTGAATATTTTATGATTGGACTGTGGTTTAGGAGGAGATTGAGAATAAGACTGAGTTGTATATGTAGGTGCACTGGTAAATGATGAGTCAGTGAAAAATCCTGCTCTAACAAACAGATCTCCTTCTTCTTCTGGACTTTTCTCACTCTTTGCCATGAATGCATTTTCTATGGTGGTTGCAGGAGAAGCAACAAACTGATATTGAGACATTGATGCTGCTTTATCATTGTTCCTTGAGCTTTCATAAATCTCCACTGATTCTATTTTTGCAATAAGAAGATCTAGATCCATTGGAAACTTCTCAGTATGCTTTAGTAGAGTTACAGTTTGTTTCCATGATGATGGTAAAGCATTGAGTAGTCTAAGATTTAAATCTTCAAGATCAGGTTTGATACCAGCTGTTGACATCTCAGTTATGAGTTGAACAAATCTGTTCACCATCTGATTTATTGTCTCTCCAGACAAATGTTGAAACAATTCTAATTGTCTTTTTAGCTTTTGTTTCTTTAGATTTTGAATCTCCTTTCCTCCTTCACAAATGATTTTCAATGCTTTATATAGTGTATATCCAGTTTGATATGCATCAAGCCTTGTAAGAACTTCCAAAGGCAGTCCTTTACACAACAATGAATAGGCTTTAATATCATTCTTAACTCTTTTCAGATCATCTCCTTGAAGATCATCTTCTGGAGAATCTTTAGTATACACAAATCCTCTGTCTGGTCCATCAGTTGTTATAGGAATGTATGGTCCTTTTTCTATAGATTTCCAAAGATCAGTGTCAATGGAATTAAAGTGTTGTTTTAGTCTAAGAGACCAATTTTTAAAATCAGCTCTATTTTTAAATTTTGGAACTCTGTTTTCAGAATCTTCTGATTTCACCATTTTTTTTATATTTTTGTTGTTTTCTTATATTTTGAATTTTTTTTTAAAATTGAAAACGTTTTCAAAGAATTTTCTTTTAAAAAAATTCTAAGTATCAAGGTTAAAACGTCTGAACATTATTCAAACGCCTCAACAGTTGAGAAACGTCTAAGGGAATGCCTTAGAAAATTTTTCAAAACGTCTAAAATTGATACGTTTGAACAGTTGTGATGCGTCTACATAGTGTTGATTCGTCTACACAGTGTTGATGCGTCTACACAGTGTTGATGCATCTACACAGTGTTGATGCGTCTACATAGTTGTCAAACGTCTAAACAGTTCAAATACTTCTCAACAATGATACGTCTGGACTCTCGAACAGTGATCAAACGTCTGAACTGAAACGTCTACACAGTGTTGGTGTGACTAAACAGTAGTCAAACGCCTAACACTTGGACAATTTTTCAGCAAACTTCAACCCTAATGCGTCACATTCATCATGTTCATATGAAAATAACAGACTCAAATCTTTTGAATTCTTCAAATGTTGATAAAATCAATTGAAACTTTTCAATTAAGTGAGTTTTATGCCGATAAACATTCTTCTTAATATCAATTTCTTCAATTTCAACAACAAATTCCTCAATTTTGAGAATTGCAGTTCGAACTTCAAACCTTTTGTCGAACAACAAATTCAACAAATTGGCTTGAATTTGATGAATATATCTGCTAATTGTGATTCAAAACATGCATCTGATGATGAACACAACTGGAATTCACAAATTTTCAATTGAATTGTATCTCAATCACAAATTCAGTGAGATTTTTTTTAGGTTTTCAAGTTCGATGAACTTAAAAAGAAAATCAATCACTAACAGCTTACCAACAACTCTGATACTATTTGATAGGATCAAATGAATAAATCTATGATGATTTGTAACACAATTCAATGAATTTCACACAAAGTAATAAAATCAAAACAAGATATCAATAAAATTCAAGTTTTCATTAATATCAAGCTAAGACAATTATAAGTATGAAAGCAGATTCGAATATCTTGTGTATTTGTTACTATCTACCTGCAAATCTAAGCTATTTATACTGAAAACAAAAAGTAAAGGAACTAACAAATTACACAAATAGTCCCTATACTATTACAAACTATCAAAAGACAAATAAAGACAACACGTTAATCTTTCTTAGAGCACTTAATAGTTAACCTACTAATCAATGAAATAATAAACACTATAAGCACAACCACACATTGTATTTCATTAAGTACCCATTCAATTACATATGTGTAAGAAAATAAAGACATTTTACATTAAGTTCATAAACTAGGGATACATGTATCTACAATAATGTTAAAAGCGAAGGAGTCGGGGAAGGTTTCTCGTTTGGACCTTATCATGTGGTTCAAGTGATGAAAAAGGTAAAGTTGGTTTCTGAAGGAAGATTGCTTGGGGAAGAAAATTCTTCTATCGAAGGGAAAATGGCTTCGGAAGCTAAAGCTGTCAAAAATCAAAAGAACAAAGGAGTTCCCTTGAAACAATCCCAGAAGAAGACTACTTTGGAAGAAAAGGTAGTGAAGGTTTCTTCTGAAAAGAAAGAAGCTTCGGAAGAATGTCATGTTGCAATAGCTTCAAAAAGCGCATCCTCAATGATCAACCAAAAGATGGATTGGAAGATCAAGAAATATGTTGTAGCCCAAACCTCTTATTCAAAGACATCCATTAAACCTCCATGCTTAACCTTTGGTTCAATTATGTCACTATCATTTGAAGAACCCAGACCAACAAGGCTTGGGTTTCCAATCAAAACTAATCATCTCATCTTATGTGCAGGGACATCCATATGACAAGAATAACAATATTTGGATATGGATAGTGGATCCAGGCACATGACAGGGAACAGATCTCTTCTTCAACAATTTCAACATTAGGATGGAGGTCTTGTCTAGTTTGGAGGTGAGGCCGGATGATATGTTTTTAGATATGGAAGTATATCCAATGGAAAATTAAAAGTTCACAGAGTTCACTTTGTCAAACAGCTTGAACACAATCTGTTAAGTGTTTCTTAGTTTTGTAATCAAAAGCATCAAATGCTCTTCACAGAACATGATTTCATTATCCTCAAACCAAGGATGACAATTCCTCCGAAAGTGGTGCTTCTTAGATCTCCTAGGAAAAGGAATATGTACAAGCTTGATATGAATAATGCTTCTTTAATGGGTGAAGTATCATGCTTTATTTCCAAAGCTGATGGTGATGAGTCAGCACTATGGCATAAACAAATATATCATGTAAATTTTTAGACAATGAATAAATTGGATAAAAATAACCTATGGTTTGCCTAAAAAGGAACTTTTCTGCAAAGATAACTGTGTTGCATGCCTGAAAGGGAAGCAACAAAAGGCATCTCATAAATCCAAAGTTCTTAACTCTATCACCACACCATTACACTTATTTCACATGGATCTATTTGGTCTCACAAGTGTAATGAGCATTGGAAGGAAATCATACTACCTTGTAATTGTTGATGATTTTACAAGATTTACATGGTTATTCTTTTTAAGATCTAAAGATGAAACTGCTAAAACACTAAAATCTTTTATTCTTAAAATAGAAAATCAAATTGATCACAATGTTAAAATAATTAGAAATGATCAAGGGACTAGTTTAAGAACCTTGTTATTGACTCATTTTGTAGCTCAAAAAGGATTGCAAGACAATATAGTGCTCCCAGAACTCCTCAACAAAATGGTGTTGCTAAGAGGAGGAACAGGACACTTATTGAGGCTGCTAGAACTAAGTTAGCTGATTCCAAACTACCTTTAGCATTCTGGGAAGAGGCAATCAACACTGCATGCTATGTGCAAAACAGAGTTCTTGTTGTTAAGCCACATGGATAAACCCCTTATGAGCTATGGAACAAGAGGCTACCATTCATTGGCTTTCTAAGGTCCTTTGGCTACAGGTGTACCATACTTTACACTAAGGACAATTTGGACAAATTTGATGCTATCTTTGTTGGATACTCCTCTAGTTCTAAAGCGTATAGTGTTTACAACATCAAGAATCAACAATTTGAGGAATAATCCAACATTCTTGTTAATGAGCACACTCCTTGTGTTAAGGGGAATGGACCTGATCATTTTTTTGACTTAGAATTATTTCCAAACTATTCCAAATCATCATGTGAGAATGTTTCTGCTGGAACAGGTACTTAAGGAAATTTTGAAGATACCCAACTATTTGAGTTACCCAGACCTATTCGAAGTTCTCCAAGAGCTGCAACAAATCAAGCTTCCACTACTGGTAGATCTGACAGTATAACTATCTCAAGGGATAGTGGAGCTTCAACCAATTTTCATGTATTGACCCTCAAATTTCATCAGGGGATCCTGCACAACACCATGCTGATGGAAGTAGCATCTTGAAGGAGTAGGCAACTGTTAATGCTTATTCATAGCCAACAACAGATGATGTTTTTCATTCATTCAATCAGTCCTTATTGAATCAGTTTGAAACTGCAACTGGACAAAGTGTTCTAACTCTTGAGCAAAATATGTCCAATCTAGATTAATCTTTGCAACTGGAAGTGATTCCTCGACTAAGAACTCACAACACTCATCCAGCTGAGAACATCATAGGGAACATCTCTGAAGGTGTGAGAACAAGAGGACAGACTCATCGTGGGAATGTCTGCTTATACTCATGCTTCTTTTCCTAGATGGAACCCAAGAAGGTAGAAGATACCTTGAAATATAATAGCTGGGTTGAATCGATGCAAGAGGAACTGCTTCAATTCAAGAGACAAAAGATTTGGATCCTATGTCCGCTACCATCTGGTCAACCACCTACAGGCACCAAATGGGTTTTCAGAAACAAGAGAGATGATAGAGGCTTGATTATGAAGAGCAAGACAAGGATGGTGGTTCAAGGATACACTCAAGAGGAGGGAATCGTTTATACTGATGTCTTTGCACCTGTTGCAAGACTTGAGGCAGTTAGGATCTTCCTTGCTTATACTGCATCCAAGAATTTTGTTTTCTACCAACTTGATATCAAGTGTGCCTTTCTATATGGGAATATAGACAGGGAAGTTTACGTGTGCAAGCCTCCAGGATTTGAAGACCCACAACACCTCAACTATATGTGCAAATTGGATAAAGCTCTATATAGGCTACACCAAGCACCTAGGTTGTGGTATGAGACTTTGTCTTAGTTTTTTCTGAAGAATGGTTACACTAGGGGTACCATTAATAAGACTCTTTTCATAAGGAAGTCTGGAAAGGACATCTTGCTTGTTAAAGTCTATATTGATGACATCATATTTGGTTCCTCAAATGACCAAATGTGTAAAGACTTTGAAAGCATCATGATGAAGAAGTTTGAGATGAGTTCCATGGGAAAAATGGACTTTTTCCTTGGAATTCAGGTAAAGCAAACGAAGGAAGGGTTCTTCATCAATCAATATAAGTATGTTAATGACATCTTAGAAAGATTCGACATGAAAGATTACATGATAGCCAAGACACCCATACCCAGAAACCATAATCTATGTCCTGATTCTGAGGAGGAGGATACTGATCAACATTAGTATAGGGAAATTATCGGTTCTCTGATGTATCTCACAGCAAGTAGACCTGATATCATGTTGCTACATGCATTTGTGCAAGATATCAGGCTACTCCAAAGGTGTCTCACCTAGCTGCTGCCAAGAGAATCCTCAGATACCTCAAAAGAGCACCTAAATTAGGTCTCTGGTATCCAAGGAACAACAATTTTCATCACATTGACAATAACAGTGCTATCTTCATCACTGAAAATCCTGTGAAGCACTCCAAGACAAAGCATATTGATATCAGGTATCATTTCATTAAAGATATTCATCAGAAAAATCTAATCAAGCTAATCAAAGTTGATTCAAATGAACAATATGCTGATTTGTTCACCAAATCTTTTGATGAACAGAGATTTAAGTATCTTATTACAGTCATTGGGATGATAAACATTGATTAGTCTACCTCTTTTGAAAACCTTTTTTAAATATGTAATGTCTTCTGTCAATATAATTTAAGCCCTGTTACAAAAGGTCCCTCTCTGAAAGTTTTACCAAGTATAAATTCTTCCGAAGAGGAATTAACCCTCGGAAGATGTTTTACATATCTTCCGAAGAAAAATTCCTCTAAGGACAATTTTCTTCTCGGAAGAGTTTTTAGTCTCGGAAGAAGCGATTGATTACATGTCAAATCTACTTCTGAAGCTTTTGAAAACTCTCCATTCGGAAAGTAATCTTTACTCTCGGAAATAGAATTCTACCTTCAGAAGTAAATATTGCCTTCTGAAGACAAATTACCTTCGGAAGTAGTTTATACTCGGAAGAAAGACTTTACTGTGTAACGGAAATCTTTTGGGCCCACACTATAAAAAGTAAAGATTTTGTTAATGATGCCAAATTATTTAACTGAACTAAACCCTTACTGCCCTTGTCACATCTCCCACTAAAACATCACATCATCTTATCCAAACTCCTACCGCCATTTCACCCTCTTTTAAATAATCATGCCTATTCACTTTCATCTTCTTACCACACTTTACCTCCTTAAAAGCTTTCACTCTCAATTTACCAAGTCCAAACTCATCCAATTTCACATTTCAAAAATGGCACTTAACCCTCAGCACAATCAAGTCGCACTTTTTGATTCCTTAAGAGATGCTGACTTCTCTGAGTTCATCTTGTTTCTTACCCAAACATCTTACTACACTGCCCTGACTGTTATCCTACCATGTACTCCAATCATATGGATAAATTTTGGGAAAATGTTTTGATTGAAATCCTAAATAGGATTTGTGTAATACGATCAAGCATTTGTGGCTAGGAGTTAGTCATTACTGAACAACTCATTAGGGAGCATCTCGAGCTTCATGATGAGGGTGCCCCCATAGAGTTCCCAAAGCAGATTTGGACAACACCTACATCCAAATGGGATATGGTGGAGACATCAGCAGGTCCACAATCTACAAGTTCAGCTTCTCATACAATTGGAAGTTCCTGCTGCATGTCGTTCTTCATTGTCTGTCCAAAAAATCTGGGGGATGGGATCAAATTCCATACGAACTAGGATGCCTAGGTCATGGAATGGTGAAAAGCCTTAGATTCAACTATTCAAGATTTGTGCTGACCAATCTCATGGGAAATGTCCAGCTAGAAACATTCTTCATGTATCCTAGATTTCTCGAGCACATGATCAACTGTGAGTTGGACCAGAGTTAGCTTGTCTATGCAACTGCTCTAACTGTCCCTCAAATAAGGTGCACTATCTTCGAGATTTTGAAGAAAGTGTCCACTAATTTCACTGGAGATACATTGCTCTGCTTCCAGGTATGACTGAGCAAATAGCTCCTGGTGACTGAGCAAATAGCTCCTGGTGACATCCATGTTAACCTCACAGGTGATGAACCCATACCAGCAACTGCCATCATATTTCCAAACCTACCTTCTCATACCATCACTATCACATATCAAAGATGCCCCAAACGAACCCTTGTTCAATCTTCTCTGATTGAACAAGCTCCTACTGTTCAATCCGAAAGGACTAGAGCAGAACAATGGGCTCCCACTCAGTCTGAGGTCTCACCATTCTTCACAATTGACATCAATATGGGTATTGAGTCTCCTCAGTCTCAAACCCATGAGCCCGAAACCTAAACTGAAATCCCTCAGGGTGAGTATCTATACTCCTCTGAGCAGCCAAAAAGGGACAGCCCCACCATAGGCTTAATTCCTATAAGCATTAATCAAGGTCATAGGTCATTAGGTTTAACCTCTCTATCCTTTATTGACTTTCTCTTCAGAACTAATGAAGAGATTATGTCTCTTCATGGCAATAAAGTTGATCTACAACACTCCCTAAAAGATCAACAGAGCCTAGAGAGACCTCTTATCTCTAGCCCCCATCAGCAAGCCTTTACTGAGGTGAGTCCCACTGATGTGGAGGGGACTCATGCAGATTAGCTGCAACTACAGACGGTGCCTCAATGGAACTTCTGGATGGTGGTAACATTTTCGAGACTGAATCTATGGCAACCATGCCATTTGATGACTCTGAAAGAGACATCATTAAGCAAAGGAAACTAGGGTGCCAAGAAACCACATCTGGTGGTGAGGGTGAACATACCAGGTATGTTACCTCATCTCCCTATGATTCTTCAAAGGAAGATGAGGGAAGAATGCAACTCACCATTCAAGATCCGCTTTCTAAAGTCTCAAATCTTGAATCTAAGGTTAAGACTTTAGAGGATAGGTCCGCCACTCAACAACTTGAGATTGATAGTCTCAAGGCTCAACTAGCTGAGAGAGAGATTGAGAGATCTGTTAGGCATGTACCCATTCAAGTCTCCTTGACCTCTTCCTCCAGCTCATCTAGCTCTCAAGATGATGCTACCAAAAAAGGGGAGAGTGTTCAAAGACAAACAACTAAGGAACCACTTAGCCAAACTTCAACTTCTAGATATTCGGCTCCCATTGCAACTATCTTTCCTGAGCCATCCCAAGTTGTATTGCAAATAGACCCAAGGATGCTTAGAGATCTCTATAAGCTCTTCTCCCAGTTCCTATTGAGATCCTCTCTAGATCAGCCTAGCCCTGATGCGGTATGATGTACTTTGGAGCTGAAGAGCTTTAGAGGATAAGTGTACCTTCTACCACTATGGAAGAAGTAGGTCAACCTAAGGTCCAAATGAAACTGGAGATTCAATTCGAATGGGACATGAGGACTGATGGCCCAACAACCGAAAAAGTCGAGACAAAAACTGTACTCCCTAAAACATTTGAAGCCGAAGTCAAAGCCTCAAAAGAATAAGTTGAGTCTTTCGAAGCTGAGATGGAAGTTGCGGAAGGACTGTTCTTCTCGTCCGAGGATCTAATCATCACAGATGCAATTCTAGAGCTGGCATCAGAGATGAATAGTGAGGACTTTCCCAACCAACCCCTAGCTCAGACACCTTCACTACCTCTCTTACAATCCGAACCCTCCTTCCAAGAACCACCAAAGTCAAGCACTTCCAAAGATGATAAAGGAAAGAAGAAAATGACTTCGAGAGAGCTTTAGGAGGAGGAGAGGATTGAAAAGCTTAAAAGAAAAGGTAGACTTCCAACTGGGAAGTTGTTAGCTGCCAGTTCCAAACCAACTTCAGCCAACCAGGAGGCAGTCAACAACAAAAAGAGGGTAGAGATCATTGACAGGCTCATCAAGCTTCGAGAAGCCAATGAAGACATACTCCTACTACCACTAGAGGAGTTAGTAGAGCTGGAAAAGGAAACTAAGCTGCAAATGAACAACAGAAGAAAGTAGCATGGTTGGCCTTAGAGGAGGAAAAAGAAAAAGAAAAGAGGAACCTGATCTGCAGATCCGGAGGGAAAGGATATCATTCCTAAGCTCCAAAGGTTTCTCTCTTCAAGAACTATCTCCATATAATGATGATACGATCCTATGGATTTTCATCAAAGAGCAAGATCAATTGGAGAAAGAGAGAAAGAGAGCTGCAAGAGAGAAGTTGAGGGAAAAGAAGAAGAAAGAAGAAGAAGCTAGGGTCACTACGACCAAGAAGATAGGTGAGAAAGCATGGATGAAAGACTATCTCTGGGCTCATAGCTTCTTTGGTAGGCAGGTGGGACCTATGTCTGAAAAGACACTACCACTATGTCTGAAAAGACACTTCAACGAATTGTCAGCAAAATCAAGGCTGACATTCGTATAGGAAAAATGAAAGAGATGTCAAGAAGGGTACAGGGAATGATCTTCAAGCCAACCACTCAACCCCAATCTGAACCAATTCCCTCTCCATTCCCTATCAAAACTGAACCCTACACATCTAAACCTACACCATAATCCTTACCTACTTCTTCACCTCAACCACCTAAACTACCCGTCCTCCAACCCAAAACACTCTCCAGAACCACTACACCACAACCTTCCAAACCATCCCCTCAGCCTTCCAAACATCTCTCCTTAGAAGAAGTCATGGCAATCAAGACAATGCTCATAAATTGCACAACCCTGAGCGATATCTCTTGTGAGGAAGACTCTATCAAACTGACTTATGTTGATGGATCTTCATGTTCCCTAACAAGAGATCAATTTCTTGATTTGCCCAGAGGAACACTAGACCATGCTGCTAGACTTCTTGGTATCAACTCTGACTCCTTAAATGACGAAGAGAAGAAGCTGAGAAGAAAGTTGGTGACTCTACTGGATACAAAGAAAGGGGACAAGATTCCCAGTCAGCCTCTTGTGCCTAGAAAGAAAATCATCCAGTGGAGGTTCGATGAAGCCTCTCATAACTTTGTTGTGGAGAGAGACAATGGTGAAAGCTACAAGCCGAATGCCTCCTATATGCTACACTCTAGCATATTTGACAATCCTGAGTAGAGGTGAACAAAAAACCAAAATAACCAAACCGTAACTAAAATAACCGACGCACCCAAACCGATAAAACAGAAATCGCTAGAAAACTGATGGTTTGGTTTGACGATTTTTTAAAAACTGAATTTTTCGGTTCGGTTTTGGTTTTACTTGTAACAAAAACCAAAATAACCGAACCGAAACCATATAATCAAACTTGTAAATTTAGAGGTGTAATCATATACTTATAAAAATTATTAGCCTATTAGTTACTTATTTAACGTGTGTTATCTAAAATAGATTAAATATTTAGGTTTCACAAATAATATTAACATTTTTATTCAAATTGATAGATTAAAATGTTTTATTGAATATATTGTTCTTATATTTATGTAAATTACATTTAATTTTAGCATCAACTAAATTATAAAAATATATAGATTATACTTAGAAATCAACCAAATAATGTAAGGCCAAATTTTTTTGCTTAAATTCATTACTTTAAAACATTTTTTTCTAAAACTTGAAGCACAAATGGTAAAAACCAAAAAAAACCAAAAACTAAACTGAAATCAAAGTTAAAACCGAAAACCAAAAACCGAATAAGCTGATACCGAATGGTTTTTAAAACCTAAAACTCAAAATATCGGTTTTTGGTTTTGGTTTTAAGCCAAAGCCGATCCAAACCAACCATGCACACCTTATTGCTGAGTTAGTAGAGACACCATACTCCAATCCCTCCAACCTGAAATTGATGTTCATATTAGAAGTCATCTTAGCAACCTTCATCTTGCTGAGCTAACCTAAAGAGCAGAGATTAAAGAGGAGTTGAAACTAAGAGAGAAGGAAGACAAGGAAAGGTCAACCACCAAAGGCACAACCTTTCTACAGATGGTGGAAGGCCTTGAATTGGAACTAATAGTTAGATGGGAGTATGACTACAGCTCCTATCAACTAAATCTTTTTAGAGGGACCCAACAGAGGGTGCACATCATTCAGAGTGACAGACTGGATCTCCTGTCAACAAATGATTTGTACAAACTTCTCAGCACTAATTCTGGGAAGAACAAAGAAACAGATAAATATCTACTTTCCCTGGTGCTGAAAGTTTTGAGAAGCAGAAACAAGTGAGGTTTTGGTAGCATCAGCCTAGAGAGAGTTTGTTAGATCAAGAAGAAGCCTAGTGCAACCAAAACCAAATCACTTAGACTGTTTTGCTAAATCTAATAAAGGAAATAGAGTTCTTTCGAAGAAAAAGTGAAAGATTAACTTCTAAAGACAAATTGTACTTACGAAGTCAAAGTGTTCACTTTCGAAGATCATGTCTGAGAAGAAAAGATCAGAAGACAACTTCCGAAGTATGAAGAAAAGAAGAAGTCCTCAAGCCTCAGAAGAAGAAGCCTCTTCTGAAGTATAAGTGGCTTCGGACGAACTTGTTCTTTCGAAGCCAACTACCCTTCGGAAGACACTACTATGAAACAGTGGACATAAGTATGGTGTCTCTGACACTCCGCTACAGACCTCTGATATACTGCATGGCATTTTCTCAAGAGCATGTAGTTTACCATACTTTATTCCACTGTTCACCTTTATTAGTTAGCACAGTGGCCAACTTTAGTTGGTGACAAAAGGTAAGTCATGGATATGTCATGACTACCATATCTTAGATAAAACATTATCTACGACACCTTAAACTATAGCTTTGTAGTCTTTGCTTTAGTTAGAGGATTCCAGCTGGTATCAAAGTATCTGTAGGTAGTATTATATATAGTTTATCATTGTAACTCATGTAATATGCTTGTAAGAGTCTTGTAATACTTTTGAATTGAGAAGCAATATATGCAAGTAGTTGTTGGATCAAGAAGAAGGCTGGTGCAACCAAAACCAAATCACTTAGATAATTTTGGTGCTACATGTAAAGGCTTCTGAAGCTTAGTATGGAACTTCCGAAGGTTGTAGAGTTCTTCCGAAGACAAAATGAAAGATTAAATTCTGAAGACAAACTCTACTTCCGAAGACAAAGAATTTACTTCAAAAGATCAAGTCTAAGTAGATGAACTGAGAAGAGTGCTTCCGAAGTATAAGGACAAAAGAAGCTTTCATGCTTCGGAAGAAGTAGCCTCTACTGAAGTATAAGTGGCTTCGGAAGTACTTGTTCTTCCGAAGCCATTTAACCTTCGAAAGACGCTACTATGAATCAGTGGACATAAGTATTGTCCCTTACACTCAGCTGCAGACCTCTAAAACTGCATGGCGTTTTCTCGAAGAGCCATGCAATTGACCATACTTCATTCCACTATTCACCTTTTATGATAGTACATGTTACCAACTTTAGTTGGTGACAAAAGGTAAATCAGGGACATGTCCTACCTACCATATCTCAGATAAGACTTTATCCGAGATACCTTAAACTATAGTCTTGTAGTATAGGCTTTAGTTATAGGATCCAGCGGGTATCAAAGTATATCCGGCTGTAGGTAGTATTATATATAGTTTCTCATTGTAACTTGAAAAGATTAGCTTGTAGAGTCTTGTAATATTTGAGTGAGAAGCAATATATGCAAGTACCTTGAAACTTACTTTATGTGTTCTTTATTACTTATTATATTGTGATCAACTCTTATTGACTCTATCTTCATCTAAGTGTTGTTCAAGTGAGTTTGAGAGAAAAACAAAGTGTTAGTGACTTTGACCGGTCATGCAATTGGTATCAGAGCTACTTAGGCTTTTGATTGTGAGATCTAACCATCCAAATCAACCTGTTTTTCACTCCTCTCTACAATTAACTCAGTCAAAATGCCCCTTAACAAATCCGAAGTAGAGATGGGAACTATAAAAAAGGCTCCCATCATTACTCTTGAAAATTTCAGGTCTTGGAGTAGAAGAATGGAGGCTTCAGCAGATATCAAGACAACAAGATGTGGAACTCCATTGTCAACGGCCCATACAAACCCAAGTGGCTTCACCTGGTGGTAACAGTGCCATGATAGAAAAAGTTGTTGAAGATTATTCTGATGAGGACCAAAAGAAAATACACGTCGATAGGAATTCTATGACCATTCCAATGACTGCAATACCAACTCCATCATGGTGGGGTTTGAGCAATGTAAGTCTGCTAAAGAATTGTTTGATGCACTTTCTCAGATGTATTCAAGCTCCAACGACTCCAAGAAGGACTCACTGAAGTAGCAGTTTGAGAACTTCACCTATATTGCTGGAGAGACCCTCAATCAGTAGTATTTCAGGTACATGGATCTTATTTCTTCTCTTCAGTCTGTGAAGATCACTCCTGAACTTCGAGATCTCACAAGAAAGTTCATGAGTGCTCTTTCAAATGAGTGGACATTCTACTGTGTCTCTATCAAGAGGATAGAGAACTTGAACACTCTTACCATGACTGAACTCTAAGGCATCCTTGATGGATACGATTGGAGATGGAGAGTAAGAAGGGCCACCAAACAAGCAGACCTCTGAGTTTTCCTGCTAGCCATGCTTTAATGGTTGCTGAAGGCTCAGTACCCCCCATAACCTCAACAATACCTGACATATAACCAACATCCATCCTACTCTTCTAGACCATACATCACTTTCCTGAGACTCCAAGGTCTCAACAGGCTTAGCTCAATTCCTTTCAGGAAAGTTATGCCTTTGTCTCAGGAAGTGGACACTCTGGTGATTTTCAATACTGCTTTGATTATCTAGAGTGTTTTAGTCCAGACGATGTAGAGTACGTGGACATAGTCCAACAGATGGCTCTTTTCACCTACAGAGCAAAGAAGTTCTTTAAGAGAACAGGAAGGCATTTCCCTCAAAATCCAACTGCCAGCAAGTTTGGGTTTGACAAGACCAAGGCAAAATGTTACAACTGTAACCAACTTGGTCACTTTACAAGGGAATGCAAGGCTCGCAAGAACAACCAAGGAACCTCACAGGCCTCCACACATACTTCTAGCTCTAAGCCCACTAAAAAGTCAACTAAAACAGCTGCATGGCTCAAGAAGTGGACTGGAGCTTCATAGTACAGGATGTGACTCCTGCTCAAGCTCTCATGGCCGGAACAGATAATAACCAGGTATATGAACATCTTTGTACTCCTGCCGTATAGCTAAGGTTAAATTATATTAGGATTACAATATGGAAATTGGATCTGATATTGAGTCTTTAAACATCTTAAAATCTGATTTTAAAAGGGCTGAATCTGACTACCAAAGAAAATTAAGGAGTTAGAGAAAACTGTGTCCCTATTAAAACATGAACACACCAACTACAAGACTCAAATAAAAGATCTCATATCCAAATTGTCTGATGCTCAAGCTAGGAAGCATGCTATTTCTGAGCAGAACTTCCAAGCTATTCTTGCATCATCCTCCCACCCCAAACTCTCTTATCAAAACAAAGGAGGGTTGCGAACCAATGAAATTGCCCCACCACACTCTTATGAGTCTATGAGACAACCTAGATGTGGTACTGAGGAGCAAGAGGTTCCAAATGCTGACCCTACCTCATTAGAATTGAAGGATGAAGCAACAATAGTGTTCACCACAGGGAAGGAACATGTAAATCCACCCACCTCTCTCTGTGAAGATCAAACCCTTACCACCAAAGCCCAGAAGTAGGGCTAAAGCTGCTAGTAGAACTGCCAAGAAAGTGGCTGAGTCTAAGCTAAAGATTGACCGAAAGTAGAAAGGTGTCTTTATCTCAGCTGGATTCCAAGTGGTAGGTACTTCTGATCTAAGAAAGGGGTGTAGTACCAGCACTCCTGTCCTATCAAAGGATCAAAAGTTGAAGGGAAAGGTTGCTGATGAAGATAAAAATCCAAGAAATAGCAACCCATAAAGTCCGAAAAGACTAAAATTGCATGCATAATGTGTGGTTTGCAAAACCACATGGCTAAAGACTATTACTACAATCCTGCAAGCACACACTATGCAAATAATGTTAGAAAAGAAGGAGTCAGGGAAGGTTTCACATTTGGACCTTATCAAATGGTTCAAGTGTGTGAAAAAAGGAAGCTAGTTTCCGAAGCAAGGTTGCTTTCAGAAGAAAATCTTTCTTCCGAAGGGAAAATGGCTTCAGAAGCAAAATCTACTAAGGTTCGGAAGAACAAGAAAGCTCCCTTGAAACCATCTCAGAAGAAGACTGCTTCGGAAGAAAAGGTGATGAAGGCTTCTTTCGAAAAGAAAGAACCTTCAGAAGAATGCCATGCTGCAAAAGCTTCAACAAGCTCATCCTCTATGATCAACCAAAGGATGGATTGGAAGATCAAGGAAGATGTTGCAGCTCAAACCTCTTCTTCAAAGACATCCATTGAACCCCCATGCTTAACTTTTGGTTCAATTATGTCACTATCTTTGGAAGAACCCAAGACTAACAAGGCTTGGGTTTCCAATCAAAACTAACAAACTCATCTTATGTGCAGGGACATCCATATGACAAGAACAAAATGTCTGGATTGGGACAGTGGATACTCCAGGCACATTACAGGGAACAGATCTCTCCTTCAACAGTTTTAGAACTATGATGGAGTTCCTGTCCAATTTGGAGGTGAGGCCGGAGGATATTTCTGGCAGAGGGAGTATATCCAACGGTAAGTTAAAAGTTGACAAAGTTAACTTTGTCAGATAGCTTGCACACAATCTGTTAAGTGTTTCTTAGTTTTGGGATCAAAAGCACCAGATGCTTTTCACAGCATGAGTGCATTATCCTCAAACTAGGAATGACAATTCCTCTAGAATTGGTGCTTCTTAGATCTCCCAGGAAAGGGGATATGTACAAGCTAGATATGAATAATGCTTCCCCAATGGGTGAAGTATCATGCTTTCTTTCCAAAGCTGATAGTGATGAGTCACACTTGGCATAAATGTATGTGTCATGTAATTTTTAAGACAATGAATAAATTGGCTTAAAATAACTTGGTGCATGGTTTGCCTAAAAAGGTATTTTTCAGCAAAGACAACTATGTTACATGCCTAAAAGGGAAGCAACATAGGACCTCCCATAAATCAAAAAGTGTTAACTCCATCACTACTCATTTCACTTATTGCACATGGATCTTTTTGGTCCGCAAGTATAATGAGCATTGGAAGGAAATCATACCGCCTTATGATATTTACAAGATTTAAGTGGGTATTCTTTTTAAGAACTAAAGATGAAAGTGCTAAAACATTAAAATCGTTTATTCTTAAAATAGAAAATCAAATAGATCACAAGGTTAATATTATTAGAAGTGATCAAGGGACTGAGTTTAAGAACTTCATTCTTGACTTATTTGGTAACTCAAAAGGGATTGCCAGACAATATAGTGCTACCAGAATTCCTCAACAAAACGGTGTTGCTGAGATGAGGAACATGACATTTATTGAGGCTGCTCGAACTATGTTAGCTGATTCAAAACTACCTCTAACATTCTGGGCAGAGGCAGTCAACATTGCATGCTATGTGCAGAACAGAGTTCTTGTAGTTAAGCCACATGGAAAAACCCCTTATGAGCTGTGGAACAAGAGGCCACTATTCATTGGCTTTCTAAGATCCTTTGGCAGCAGGTGTACCATACTTAACACAAAGGACAATTTGGAAAAATTTGCTGAAAAGTCGGATGATGCTATCTTTGTTAGATACTCTTCTAGCTCCAAAGCTTATAGAGTATACAACATTAAGAATCAACAATTTAAGGAGTCATCCAATATAGTTGTTAATGAGCACACTCCTTATGTTAGGGGGAATGGCCCTGATCATATATTTGATTTAGAATTATTTGCAAACTATTCTAAACCTTCTTGTGAGAATGTTTCAGTTGGAATAGGTTCTCAAAATGATGTTGATGCTGCTGCTGATGATCAATTGTTTGAGCTACCCAGACCTCTTCCAAGTTCTCCAGAAGCTACAACAAATCAAGCTTCCACTACAGATAAGAAAGTATAACCATATCAAGAAATAGTGAAGCTTCAACAAGTGAATCACTTGCTGAGCCTCAAAACTCATCAGGTGATCCACCACAACACCAGGCAAATGAAAGTAGTGTTTTGAAGGAACAAGCAACTGTTAATAGTCTTCACAGCCAACCATTGATGATGTTTCTCATTCATTCAATCAGTCCTCATTGAATGACTTTGAAGCAATAGTTGGACAGAGTGTTCCAGTTCCTGAGTAGAATATGTCCAACCTGGATCTATCTCTGCAACTGGAAGTGATTCCTCGTCTTAGGATTCATAACACTCATCCAACTGAGAACATCATAGGGGATGTCTCTGAAGGTGTGAGAACAAGAGGGCAGACTCATAATGGAAATGTATGCTTGTACTCATGCTTTTTGTCCAGACAGAACCCAAGAAGGTAGATGGTGCCTTGAAAGATAGTAGTTGGCTTGAATCCATGCAAGAGGAGTTGCTTCAATTCAAGAGACAAAAGGTTTGGAACCTATGTCCCCTACCATCTGGTCAAGTACCTATAGGCACTAAATGGGTTTTCAGAAAAAAGAGAGATGATAGAGGCTTGATCAACAAGAACCAGGCAAGACTAATGGTTCAAGGATATACCCGAGAGGAAGGAATCGATTATACTGATGTCTTTGAACCTGTTGCAAGACTTGAGGAAGTTAGGATCTTCCTTGCTTATGTTGCATCCAAGAATTTCACTGTCTACCAGCTTGATGTCAAGTGTGCCTTTCTATATGGGGATATAGATAGGGAAGTCTATGTGCGCCAACCTGCAGGATTTGAAGACCCACAGCACCGCAACTATGTGTGCAAATTGGATAGGCTCTATATGGGCTGCACCAAGCACCTAGGCCGTGGTATGAGACTCTATCTTAGTTTCTTTTGAAGAATGGCTACACTAGAGGTACCATTGACAAGACTCTCTTCACCAGAAAGTCTGGAAAGCACATTTTGCTTGTTCAAGTCTATGTTGATGACATCATATTTGTTCTTCAAATGACTAAATGTGCAAAGACTTTGAGAGCATTATGAAGAAAAAGTTTGAGATGAGTTCCATGGGAAAAATGGACTTTTTCCTTGGAATTCAGTTGAAGCAATTGAAGGAAGGCTTCTTCATCTATCAATCCAAGTATGTCAATGACATCTTAGAACGATTTGAGATGAAGGACTAGAAACTAGCCAAGACACCATACCCGGGAACCATAATCTTTGTCCGGACCTTGAGGGGGAGGATACTGATCAGCATTAGTATAGGGCAATTATTGGTTCTCTAATGTATCTCATAGCCAGTAGACCTGATATTATTTTTGCTATGTGCATCTGTGTAAGATATCAGGCTGCTCCAAAGGTGTCTCATCTAGCTGTTGTTAAGAGAATCCTCAGACACCTCAAAGGAGCACCTAAACTAGGTCTCTGGTATCCCAGAAACAAGGATTTCAATCTTTATGGATACTCTGACAGTGACTATGGTGGCTGCAACATTGACAAGAAATCAACATCAGGAGAATGTCAATTTCTTGGTGGAAGGATCATCTCATGCAATGCAAGAAACAATCCTGTGTCTCTACATTAACTACTGAAGCTGAATACATTGCTGTTGCAAGTTGCTATGCTCAACTGCTATGGATTCAGAATTAGATGTTAGACTATGGATTCAACTTTATGAGTACTCCTATCCATATTGACAACAACGATGCTATCTCAGTTACTGAAAATCCCGTGAAGCACTCCAAAACAAAGCATATTGATATCAGGTACCATTTCATTAGAGATATTCATGAGAAAAATCGTATTAAACTAATCAAAATTGATTCAAATGAACATTATGCTGACTTGTTCACCAAAGCCTTTAATGAACAAAGATTTAAGTATCTTATAACAACTATTGCAATGATAAACATTGATTAAGGTTACCTCTTTTGAAAACCTTTTAATGTGTAAAGTCTTATGTCAATACAATCTAAAGCCCTGTTACAAAAGATCTCTCTGAAATTTTCTAAGTATAAATTTCTTCCAAAGAGAAATTAACCCTCGGAAGTTATCTCCATATCTTCCGAAGAGAAATTAACCCTCGGAAGTTATCTCCATATCTTCCGAAGAAAAATTTCTCCAAGGATAATTTTCTTCTCGGAAGAGTTTTTAGTCTCGGAAGAAGCGATTGATTTCATATCAGATCTACTTCCGAAGCTTACAAAAATCTCCCTTCGGAAAGCAATCTCTACTCTCGGAATTTACTTTTTCCTTCGGAAGTAAGAGTTGCCTTCGGAAGAAAAATTACCTTCGAAAATGTTTTATATTCAGAAGAGATTTTACTGTGTAACGGAAATCTCTTGGGCCCTACACTGTAAAAGCAAAGATTTTGTTAATGATGTCAGATTATTTAACTAATTTTAACCTTATCGCCACTGTCATTTCTTCCACTACAACATCACATCACCTTATCCTAACCCCCATTACCGCCTTTCCACCCTCTTTTAAATAATCCCGACTATTGAATTTCATCTTCTTACCCAAATTTTTACTGCCTAAAAGTTTCCTTCACTCTTAATTCGTCCTAGCTCAAACTCATCCAAATTTAACTTTCACAAATGGCACTCAACCCTCAGCATAACCAAGTCGCATTTCTTGATTCTTCAAGAGATGCTGACTTCTCTGAAATCATCTCCTTTCTCACCCAATCATCCTACTACACGGCCTTAACTGTAAATCCCACTGTTTATTCCAATCAAATGGCTGAATTTTGGGATAACAGTCGAGCTGAAACCCTAAATGGGGTTCGTGTGATTAGGTCCAACATTTGTGGACAATAGTTGGTCATTACTGAACAACTTATCAGGGAGCATCTGGAGCTTCATGATGAAGGAGCTCCTACTGAATTTCCTAAAACAGATTTAGACATCACTTACATCCTCATGGGATATGGTGGAGACGTGAGCAGGTCGAGAGTCTACAATTTAACTTCTCCTACAACTGAAAGTTCCTCCTGCACATTGTCCTCCACTGTCTATCAAATAAATCTAGGGGATGGGATCAAATCCCGTATGAACTAGGATGCTTAGTTCATGGATTGGTGAGAGGCCTCCGCTTCAATTACACAAGATTTGTGTTCACCAATCTGATTGGAATCTTTAAAGGGATACATTCTTTATGTATCCCTAATTCATTCAACACATAATCAACTGTGAGTTGGAACAAAGTATGATTGTCTATGTAGCTGCTCTAACTGTCCTCACATGAGGCCTACCATCTTCAAAACTTTGAAGAAGGTGTCCACCAACTTCACTGGAAGGTACACTTCTCTACTTCCAGGTATGATTGAGTGCATAGCTCCTGGTGACATCCCTGTTCACCCCACAGGTGTTGAACCCACACTGGCAACCACCTCCACAATGCCAACACTGTCTTCTCTACCCATCACCATCACAAGACCTACTTTCTAAAGTCTCAAACCTTGAATCCTTGGTTAGGATTTTAAAGGAAAGGTCTGCCACTCAGCAATTTGAGATTGACAATCTCAAGGCTAAACTAGCTGAGAAACAGACTAAGAGATCTACTGGGCATGTACCTGTTCAGGTCTCCTTGACCTCTTCCTCAAGCTCATCAAGCTCTCAAGATGATGCTACCAAAAAGGGGAGAGTGTTCAGAGCAAAACACTTGAGGACCCACAGAGGTCAAACTTTAACTTCAACTACAAAATTATCTACTCCCATCACAACTTTGTCTGAGCCATCCCACGTTGTACTTCAAATCGACCCAAGGATGCTCAGAGATCTCTACAGACTCTTTACCAAGTTTCTGTTGAGATCCTCTACTAATCAACCAAGCCCTCATGCTGCCATGATGTACTTTGGAGTAGAAGAGCTTCAGAGGATATGTGAACCTTCTACCACTGTGGAAGAAGTTGGTCAACCTAAGGTCCAAATGGAACCTAAGATTCAATTCAAAGGGGAAATAAGGACTGATGGCCCAGCAACTGTAATAGTTGGGACAAAATCTGCACCTCCTCAAACTTCCAAAGTAGAAGTTAAAGCCTCGAAAGAACAACTAAAATCTTCCGAAGCTAAAATGGAAGCTGCAAAAGGACTGTTTTCTTTGTCTGACGAACTAATCAGCACAGATGCAATCCTAGCCCAGACACCCTCTCTGCCTCTCTCACAATCAGAATCCACTCTCCAAGAACCACCATAGTCAACTTCTTCAAAGGATAAAAAAAGGAAGAAGATGACTGCAGAAGAGCTTCAGGAAGAAGAAAAGATTTAGAAATTAAAGAGAAAAGGAAGACTTCCAACTGGGAAGCTGCTAGCTGTGAGTACAAAAGCAGTTGCAGCCAACCAGGAGGCTGACAACAACAAAAGGAGAGAAGAGATAATTGATCAGCTCATCTAACTGGGAGCTGCCAATGAAGAAACACTCCTACTACCATAAGAGGAGTTAGTGAAACTAGAAAAGGCAACCAGGCTGCAACATGAAAAACAACAAAAAGTAGCCAGGTAGGCCTTAGAGAAAGAGAACGTAGCGGAACAGAAGGAGGCTGACTTGCAGCTTAGGAGGGATAGGATGAACTTCCTAATCTCTAGAGGCTTCAATCTTCAAGAGCTCTCTCCACATAACAATGAAATGATCGTTTGGCTTTACAACAAAGAGCAGGATCAAATGGAGAAAGAAAGAAGAAAGGCTGCAAGAGAAAAGTTGAAGGAAAAGAAGAAGAAGGAGGAAGAAGCAAGGGTCACTGCAACCAGGAAGCTCAGTGAGAAGGCTCAGATGAAAGACTATCTCCGGGCTCATGGCTTCTCTGGAAGGCAGGTGGGTCCCATGTCAGAAAGGACACTCCAATGGATTGTAAGTGAAATCAAGGCTGAGATCCGCTTGGGAAAGAGAAAAGAGATGTATAGAAGGATAAAAGGGATGACCTTCACTGCAACCACTCAACCATAACCTGAACCCTCATCCTTACCTTTCACCATCAAAACCGAGCCTTTCACCCCTGAACCCACATCCTTACCCTCACCCAATTCATCACCTCAACCACCTAAACTTCCCATCCTTCAACCTAAAACACTTCCAAGAACCTTTGAAACTCAGCCTTCCCAACAACCATCCAAACCATCCCTTCAGCCTTCTCAACATCTCTCTCTTGAGGAGTTCAAGGCAATCAAGACAAAGCTCACCAACTACACAACCTTAAGCGAAGTCTCATGTGAAGAAGTCTCTGTGAATATCACCTATTTTGATGGATCTTCACGTTCCCTTACAAGAGACCAATTTCTTGATTTGCCTAGAGGAATATTGGACCAGGCTGCTTGTCACACCCCGACCAAAGTGGAAGAACATGCCGGGGCGCAACTAAGATTGTTCAAATGCACACGACACTATTAAAGTGACAATATTTAATCAACTCATTCATTTCATAACATGTTCTTACAAATACAAGAAAATAAATAGTTCTTAACTAATAACCTAACGGTCCAAAATAAACTAACGTCTTTAAATCTTCAATCAACTGATAATCAAACCTGTAGCATTGCATAAAATATGTTTTGTCAACGTGTATGTTTGTGAGCAATTCCATGACTTTATAAATATAATATAAGGCAAAAATCCACAACTCAATATGTGAAGCCGTAAATAAAAGTGACAATTGAGGTATATCAATCATAAATAAATGAGGCTCCTTTCTAATTGATAAAACTACCATATTACAAGGGGAGTGTATGATCATACTTATTGAGAATGAGGATGAGGCTAAACGATCAAAAGCAATAAACATGTAGCAATTAATCATATGAGGCATATAACATACAATTGGACAATTATTCTAAGTAACACATAATCTAGAGGTTTTGGGTTGAGGATCTAATGTTAAATCAATTTTTTGGTTGAGTAAGTATGATTGCTACCCCCAAAGTATAAAAGAGAAAATGGGGATGAAATTACTCACTTGGAATAAAATGACGTTGATGAATAAATTTTGAATAAAATCCTGAAGTAAGCGAGTCCGACGGTTTTAACGTGCGTGTCCTAGATTGAAAGATCTTGAGTAAGTATTGAGTCTTGAAGATGAAATATAAATTTTATAAAAGTTCATAAAAATAAGGCTTGGGTTTTCGGGAGTTTTAGTTATATTTTACAAAGTGTGTTTAAATAACGTAAGTATAAAATGAGTTTTAAAAGAAAACGGGTCCTTGATGTTTAGTTTTACTCAACCATTGTTAAGTTTTACATATGGGAGTTGGTTTAGTGCTAGTATGCACGATCCCATTAATGTAAGCATCAAGGTCCGACTTACACTCTCTTAAACCCGAGTTTGAGACTTTAATTAATAAAGAAATTCGCTTAACCCGATCTTAGTATAAAACCAAGTTTGGTTCCGTCATACCATAATATTATTAATACAAATAACATAAAGTGAAACATAAGTTAAAAAAAATTAGGAAAGATTTTTCTTTTGGTGTTTTGAACGGTGACTAGCTCGTTAAGACGATAAGTTCGACTTTTACACGGGTTTATTTTTACCCGAAACTCGGTTTGAGCTAATATTTATTCTAACACTTCCAAAATCTTATGTAATATGAGTAATATAAAGTAAAACATAACTAAAAAGATAGGTTGAACTTTAGGTGGTTTGAACTTTGACTAACTCATTAAAACGGGTGTTCGGTTTTACTCGGTTTTTACCCGAAACGTGGGTTCAAGCCAAGATTTGTTTTACACCTCCATATCAACCATATAATAACTAAAATATCAAGAAAAACTCAGATCTAAAGTGTTTGATGTAACATGGTCAGTTAAAAGTTATTAAAGTGCTTAAACAAGCGTTCGGTTTGGTTCGGTCTTTGACTCGGTATGAACCCGAGGATGGTTACCACATGTCCAAAACCATTGACCTAAAAATAAGGTAAAACTTCCAGATCTAAACTCAAACAAGAAAGTTAATCGAGTAAACTTCCCGAAAACGACCCAAACGGGTCTAAAATGCATAAATATGAGTTTGAATGGCCACAAGACTTAAATAAAGATGAAAATGGTTTTGTGAACATAAAATAACTTAGAAAAATTAAAATAACCAAAATTACATACCCAAAAGGATTTGAAATGCAAGATTCGGTTCCGTTGACTTTTTAAAGTCAAACTTAAGCAAAACTAGCTAGAACAACTTACAAGATCAAAAGTTTTTGAAGAAGAAGATGAAAATGTGCAGGTGAAATGGTTGAGAATGAGTGGTATTTATAGGGAAAGATTAGGGTTTGAGGAAATGGGTAATGCGTTTGTCGGTGGGTAAAAGGGTGCACTTTGATTCTTTTATTTAAAATAAATTTTAATTTAAATAAATTATGACCAAGTATCTACATGTTTGGAGGGTTCTAGAATAGTTATGGGTTAGGTTTTAGTTGGTTTGGATGGTTAAAATACAAGTCCGGACCTTAAACGAACCGAAAACGTTAAAAACTGATTTTGCTGAAACGAACTCTGGGTCACGCCATGACAAGTATGAAACATGATAACAACATCAAATCCATCATTTTATTAATATTCAAATATCCAAAGACCAAAATGAGTCGGGTTAACAATACAGGATAACAAATACAAAGCTAGTCGAAAATGACGAATGTCACAGTATTCCCTACTTTTGGAAATTTCGTCCTGAAATTAGGAAGAAGCTACAACGAAGAGATGCGGGTACTTTTCCTTCATGACGTCTTCTCTTTCCCAAGTAAATTCGGCACCATGTGGTGATTCCCAACGAACTTTCACTAACCGAATACGGCTTCGTTTGGTTCGTTTCTTATTACGATCCATAATTTCTACGGGTCTTTCAACAAAATGCATTGTCTCATCGATATGTACTTCGTCGAGTGGTATGTGGAGATTACCCTCGGCTAAGCATTTCTTAAGATTTGAGACATGAAAGGTTGGATGAACACGGAAAGTTCTTTCGGTAAATCGAGTCTATAAGCCACTTTTCCAATCCTTTCGAGGATCTTGAATGGGCCTACGAAACGAGGAGCTAGTTTTCCTTTCTTTCCATAATGGACTACCCCCTTCCAAGGAGATACTTTGAGGAGGACAACGTCATTGACGTGAAATTCTAGAGGCTTTCGTCGTTTATCGGCATAACTCTTTTGACGGCTTCTAGCGGCGAGTAGATTCTTGCGGATTTGATCGATACGATCGGTAGTGTCTTGAACCATCTAAGGACCGGTGATTTAAGTTTCACCAATTTCATTCCAACAAATCGGAGAACGACACTTGCAACCATAGAGAGCTTCAAACGGAGCCATACCAATGCTAGAATGGAAACTATTATTGTAGGAGAACTCAATAAGCGGAATATGAGAGTCCCAATTTCCACCAAAGTCTAGTACGCATGATCAAAGCATATCCTCAAGGGTTTGGATTGTACGCTTGGATTGGCCATCGGTTTGAGGGTGGTAAGCGGTACTAAGGTCAAGGCGAGTACCTAGAGCATTTTGAAGCGATTTCCAAAAATAAGACGTGAAAGGAGCATCACGATCGGAGATTATGGTCATTGGTATACCATGGCGGCACACGATTTCTCGGACATAGATTTGAGCTAGTTGTTCCACGGAATACTTTTCTCGGATCGGAATGAAGTAAGCCGATTTGGTCAATCGATTGATGATTACCCAAATACTATCATTTTGGTTTCGGGTATTTGGGAGCTTAGTGATGAAATCCGTGGCAATGTCTTCCCATTTCCAAACAGTAATCGAGGGTTCCGCGAGTAAACCGAAAGGTCTTTGATGCTCGGCTTTAACCTTTGAGCATGTAAGACATTTTGAAACGTAAAGTGTCACATCCTTTTTCATACCAGGCCACCAATAAATAGGACGAAGATCAAAGTACATTTTATCCGCACCAGGATGCACATAATAACGTGACTTATGAGCCTCGTCAATAATGAAAGTACGAAGTTCGTCACGATCGGGAACCCATAAACGATTGAGAAAGTAAAGTAAGCCATCGGGTTTAGTTTTGAGTTGAAGTTCGGCTCCACATGACATTTCTTCGTACATGTTACCTTCATCAACAGAGGTGCACTGGGCTCGATAGATGCGGTTTTGAAGATCAGTTTGGATGATAATGCTATGGAGAAAAATAGATTTAACATTAACTTTTCGACTAAGGGCATCGGCCACGACATTCGCTTTACCGGGATGGTAGCGAATTTCGCAATCGTAGTCACTAAGTAGTTCGGCCCATCGCCGTTGTCTCATGTTCAGATCTTTTTGGTCGAAAATATGTTGAAGACTTTTATGATCGGTGAATACTACACATTTTGTACCATAAAGATAGTGTCTCCAGATTTTTAGAGCGAAAACGATGGCACCAAGTTCGAGATCGTGAGTTTTGTAATTTTTCTCGTGAACTTTGAGTTGTCTTGAGGCATAAGCGATAACTTGACCTTGTTGCATGAGAACGCAACCGAGACCTTGGTTGGATGCATCACAAAATACCACAAAATCGTTGTTTCCTTCAGGGAGGGCTAAGATAGGAGCATTGCAAAGCATATGCTTAAGAGTTTGAAAAGCTTCTTCTTGTTTTGGTCCCCATTCATAAGATTTTCCCTTATGAGTTAATGGGGTGAGGGGTAGCACGATTTTGGAGAAGTTTAGAATAAAACGCCGATAATACCCGGCCAAACCAAGGAAGGATCGAACTTCGGTAGGTGTGGATGGAGTCTTCTAATCTTTTACGGCCTCAATTTTAGCGGGATCAACATGAATACCTAATCGTCAACGATGTGACCCAAAAATTGAACTTCTTTTAGCCAGAATTCACATTTCGAAAATTTGGCATAAAGTTGTTCTTTTTCTTAGGAGATCGAGCATGGAACATAAATGATGCTCATGCTCGGCTTCGGATTTAGAAAAGATGACGATGTCGTCAATAAATACAATTACAAAGTTATCCAAAAATGGTTTGAAAATGCGGTTCATGAGGTCCATGAATACCGCGGGTGCATTGGTTAATCCAAATGGCATAACCATGAACTCGTAATGTCCATACCGCGTACGAAAAGCAGTTTTGGGAATGTCATCTTCGTAAACATGCAATTGATGATAACCTGATCGAAGATCGATTTTGGAGAAGCAAGTTGCATCTTGGAGTTAATCGAAGAGGTCGTCGATTCGAGGCAAAGGGTAACGATTTTTTATGGTGAGTTTATTGAGCTCACGGTAGTCGATACACATGTGAAACGAGCCATCTTTCTTTTTCACGAAGAGAACGGGTGCACCCCAAGGAGATGAGCTTGGATGGATAAAACCCTTATCTAAGAGTTCTTGGAGTTGGTTTGACAGTTCTTGCATTTCAGAAGGAGCTAAACGATAGGGAGCCTTAGCTACGGGAGTTGCTCTAGGAACAAGGTCGATTCAAAATTGATGGGACGGATGGGTGGAAGACCGGAGACGTCGTCGAGAAAAACATCAGGAAAATCCCAAACAACGTGAATGTCTTGAATTTTCCTTTCTCCGGGGTCTTTTGCCACCGCTTGAGCTAGGAACGGAACGTACTTTTGGCGTACGTACTTTTGAGATTGAGAACATGACATGAGGTTGAGCTTTTTGGGAGAAGTTTTGCCAAAGATTTTGAGAGTTTTACCATTGGCGAGTGGAATTCGAATAAACTTATCATAGCAAACAATTTCAGCACGATGCAAGGGTAACCAATCCATGCCTACTATGATGTCGAAACTTCCCATTTGCATCAGGATGAGGTCAATTGAGAATTTACGCTTACAGAGAGTGAGTATGCAATCGCGGATGACCGAATCGATATTGATTGAGCTACCATTGGCGACTTCGACAGAAAAAGGTCGAGAAAGTTTAGTACGAGGTACGGCAAGGGTTGATTCAAATTTAGTTGAAATAAAACTCCTATCAGCTCCGGTATCGAATAAAATTGAAGCAAAATGCTCATTAATTAAAAACGTACCGTTCACCACATCATTGGCAACTTGGGCTTGGTTTCAATTCATCATAAAAGCATGCCCTTGGTTGCCAGGGTGACTGGTGGCGCTTGCGAAGGCGGGGGAGGAGGAGCTTGAATTGATTGGAGCGGTTGAACCAGAGGAGCCATGAGTTGTGGGACTTGAGGTTGGTACGTTTGCAATTGGTAGGCTTGAGTTGTGTAGTATGGTGCATGCATGATTTGGGCTGGATTTGCAAAAGTGAGTCGGGGACAAGCATTGTATAAATGATTTGGGTCTCCACAATTGAAACAAGCTCTCGGTTGAGGAGAAGTTTGAGCAAAATGATGGGTTTGATAGAACACAAAGTAAACAAGTTTAACCTTTTAAACTTTCTGAAAAACGCAGCGGAAGTATAGAATTATAACATGTTTATAAGCTGAAAAATTCATGTTCTTAATGGTGTGTTAAGATGAAAAACAAACCCAAATCAAAAGGATCTTAATATGTTAATAAGCAAGCTATATAAACACATAAAACATTCATAATGTGACAACCAAACAGCTGCCAAACTACCTCCTTCCAGCAGCTAAAACGACCAAGGGAAGAAGGATGATCAAAGCTCAAAATCTCGGCCAAAACTCCAAGGAAGGAGCCCTCAAGCTTGTATACCCCAAGCCTCCTTGCAAAGCACCTTCTTGTTAGGAAGAATCAACACCAAAACTCACCAAAAACCGCTCTCAAAACTCCAAAATCTGCTGCTTCTGGCCGTAGCTATTGAGAGAGAGAGAGAGAGAACTTTCTTTTTGGTGTTCTTGCATGTAATGAATGATGAGTTAGTTGTGTGCAAGGGTAGTTAAGGGGAGGGCGGCCAAGCCTTTTAAAAAAACGTTCCCCCCCTTAAATTTTATCACACATTATATGTGTTAACTAGTCCTTTTACTAGATATATACAACTAACCTTTTAATTGTACAATCTATGCACTCCCATTATTAATTTGTAATGTTATCTAACCTTTTTAAATAACATTACAAATAATATTATTGAACAAAATATCCTAATAAACTGTTCCATCTCATATGCAACTTGTTTAGAAAACCCATTTTCTAAATTGGTGTAAATATTTAATTGCATGATCATATCATCAACTAAATATATTAATTGGTGTTTGCTAAGCTTGTCATTGGGTATAACCCGACTTGGATCATAACGTACTAACCACATCAATATTCTAAGTGTCTTGGGCACACAGAATCCTACAATCTCCCACTTGCCTAAGATTCATAGAAGATTGATGCAAGCAGTAAATAACGCCTAACAACGGTTTCCTACCCTTAATACGCATGACTTATAGCCATTCAATAACATCATCCCTTTCAAGTACCCTACTTGAAATGATTTAGGTGAATCAATCATCTATCCTTTTGTTACAAATGTCAAGTTAAATCCAAGGACACAGAATGATCATTCCTTGTTGATTTAACTCTATCAGGCCTTAGACATCTAACTCTCAACGAATAAGAGGAACAAATTCCATCTTGACTACATACGTTTCTTACAAACACCTCATGTCATACCTGAACATACCTTTATGTGCTGTCCATTATTTCAAGACAGTGAAGAATTAGCTCAAGGTATAATACTTGGTGAATATCAAAACCCAATATGTATCTCAGGACGGAGGAAGCCAAATGATATTCGCCTTTACTCAAATTTATTTATGATCAATCAATAAGATTCCATGTAGTAAAATTTGAGATACGGGTTAGTCCAATATTTGTATCCCACAAATATCTATGAACCTTGGTAGCAACCCATTGCTCTATATTCATCCTTATGAATATCAACCAATCCAAGTTCATAATAATCTTACCCTCACACTTGTTCCCACAAGTATGAAGGACTACGGACATTTAGAGTAAACAATTTACTCATGGATTAAACATGCTAAATGGGAACATTAATTGAAACATTATAACCAAATAATTTTATTCAAATAATAAAGATTTCCACATATCCAAATATAAAAATTTACAGATCAAATCCAATCACTAGAATATTGAAGTCCCATGGCACAAGTGAGAGGATCCGCAATGTTGTGATCCGTGTGAACTTTGCGAATACATATCTTTCCCTTTTCAACTTCATCTCGTATGTAGTGAATCTCCGCTCAATGTGTCTTGTCTTTTGATGAGCACGAGGTTCCTTGATTTGAGCAATCGCACCCTCGTTATCACAAAAGATCTCTAGGGGGTCCTGAATGGAAGGGACAACCCCGAGATCAGCAATGAATTTCTTCAACCATGCAGCTTCTTGAGCTGCCAATGAGGCGACAACGTATTCTGATTCTGTAGTTGATAGAGCCACCACATCCTGCTTGGAGCTCTTCCAAGAGACCGCTCCTCCATTCAGAATGAAAATATATCCCGATTGTGACCGAGAATCATCACGATCGGTTTGGAAACTCGCATCCGTGTAACCTTTTACAACGAGTTCCTCATCACCAGATCCATAGATTAGGAACATATCTCTTGTCTCCTTAGGTACTTAAGTATGTTCTTAACAACCATCCAATGACTGTTTCCAGGATTTTGCTGGTAACGACTTGTCATGCTTAAGGCGCATGACACGTCCGGTCGAGTGCATATCATTGCATACATGAGGTATCCAATAGCAGATGCGTATGGGATTGCCTTCATTTTATCTTTCTCATCCTTTGAGCTAGGACATTGAGTCGTACTCAATATCGTTCCTCTTTGAATAGGTACAGTACCTTTCTCAGAGTTCTCCATCTTGAACCTTTTCAAGATTTTATCAATATACGCACTTTGATTTAAACCAATCAACCGCCTTGATCTATCCCTATTGATCTTATTCCCAGAATATAGGCGGCTTCTCCAAGATCCTTAATGGAAAAATAACTTCCAAGCCAGGTTTTTACACCTTCTAAGGTTGGAATGTCATTTCCAAATAGTAGTATGTCATCAACATACAATACTAGGAAAGTTACTATGCTCCCACTAGCCTTCTTATACACACAAGCCTCATCGGCGTTTTTGATGAAGCCAAATTTCTTTACTTCCTCATCAAAACGATGATTCCAGCTTCTCGATGCTTGCTTCAATCCATAGATTGATTTCTTTAACTTGCATACTTTATTAGGATGTTTTGGATTGACAAAACCTTCAGGCTGAACCATATAGACATCTTCCTCAAGATATCCATTTAGGAAAGCGGTTTTGACATCCATTTTCCAAATCTCATAATCATAATGAGCAGTTATGGCAAACAATATCCTTATAGACTTTAGCATTACAACAGGTGAGAAAGTTTCATCATATCAACCCCTTGAGTTTGAGTGAAACCCTTTGCTACAAGTCTAGCTTTATAAGTATCCAAGTTTCCATGCATATCGTTTTTTTTCTTGAAAACCCACTTGCTTCCAACTACTTTGGAATTAAGAGGTGGTACAACCATGTCCCATACTTGATTGTCTTTCATGGATTGCATCTCAACGCTCATGGCCTCGAGCCATTTGTCACAATCTGAATTGGACACTGCATCATGGTATGTGGTCGGTTCATCTGCTTCTACCACATAGCATCCATCCACGAAAAATCCGTATCTTTCAGGTGGATTACTAGTTCTACCACTTCTGTGAACGTTTTTTGTGTATTGATCAACCATTTGATCATCTTCAACATCCTCATGTTGAGTGCTAGTTTCAACCAAACGTGCATCAGGTTGTGGTTCTTGATCCTCCTCAAGATCCACTATTCTACTGCTAGTTCCTTCCATGAGGAACTTTGCTTCTAAGAACTCAACCTTTCTGGCAACAAACACCTTTTGTTCCGGTGGATCATAGAAATAATATCCCATAGAATCTCTAGGGTATCCAACAAAGATACACTTGGTGGAACGGACTTCCAATTTGTTTGGGGTGGCAGTCTTAGCATAAGCCTCACAACCCCAGACCCTTAAGTATGATAGGGATGGAACTCTTCCATGCCATATTTCAAAAGGTGACCTTTCCACCTTTTTGGTTGGGGCCATATTTAGAATACGGGCCGTGGAGAGCAAAGCGAAACCCCAAAATGATAGAGGTAATATGCTTCTAGCCATCATAGATCGGACCATATCCAGTAAGGCTCGATTCCTCCTCTCAGACACACCATTGTGTTGTGGTGTTCCAGGTGGAGTGAGTTGTGAGACAATCCCACAACTCCTAAGATGGTCTTCAAAAGCATCACTCAAGTATTCACCTCCTCTATCGGTGCGGAGAACTTTAATCGACTTGTTGAGTTGATTTTCTACTTCATTCTTGAAGATTTTGAACATTTCAAAAGCTTCATCTTTGTGCCTTAATAAGTACACCTACCCATAGCGACTATAATCATCGGTAAAGGTAATGAAGTATCTTTCACCATTCCTAGTCATTGGTTTAAAAGGACCACATACATCCGAATGTATGATTCCTAATAAATCTTTTTCCCTTTTGTTAGTTCCACTAAAGGGTGCCTTAGTCATTTTACCTTGTAAACAAGATTCACAAACATCAAATGAATCACATTCATTAGTTTTTAGAAGACCATTCTTTTGAAGTGTTTGTATACTTTTCTTGTTTATATGACCAAGACGACAATGCCAAAGATAGGTATCACTCAAATCTAACTTGAGTTTCTTGGTGTTAGTATGGTACAATGAACTATTTAAAGCATTTTCATGAACCAATTCATAAATACCATTATAGGTATAGCTTTAAAATAGAACATATTATTTAAAGAAACATGAATATTATTTTCAATAAAAGATAAAACATAATCATAAAGTCTTATTTGGGATACAGAAATAATGTTCCTAGTCAAACTAGGAGCATACAAAACATTCTTCAAAATAACATCCAAGCCACTTCGAAGTTTTAAGATGTAGTCCCCACGAGCTTTAACTTGGACTTTGGTTCCATTGCCCATGAAGAGGCTAACATCCCCTTGATTGAAGTCCCTACTTCTTTTGAACCCCTGCAACAAATTGCAAATATGAGTTCCACATCCGGTATCTAATACCATGTGTTTGAAGATGTAACATTAAGATCAATATGAATCATGTATATTGTACCTGAGGTCTGCCCGGCATCCCTCTTGGCTTTCAACTCTTGGAGATGGACAGGACAATTTCTTGCCCAATGTCCAATTTCCGCACACTTGAAGCATGTGTCATTGGTAGCAACCTTTTGCTTCTTCTCTTGCGGTTTGGGTGGCACCCTTGCCACCCCTTTCCCTTTTCCCCATACGGGTCCCTTACCCTTGGCAACCTTTGCCTTGGGTGCGGGATGAGGCCTTTTCTTGTTCCCACCTTCATTGATGGTGAGAACGGGTAAAACCCTTTTACCCATGGCCGCCTCGGCCGTTTTCATCATTGAGTGAAGCTCACCAATTCTTTTGTCCCAAGCATTCATGTTGTAGTTCAACACGAATGTCTCGAACTTCTTGGTAAGGCCATTAAGGATCAAATCTGTGGCCAATTCCTTCGAGACAGGACAATTAAGCCTCTCGAGGCGGTCAATATGACTTTTCATCTTAAGTACATAAGATGAAACAGATTGGTTGTCGTCCATACGACATGCATGGAGTGCTCGAACCGTTTCGAAGCGCTCAACCCTTGCTTGCGTTTGGAACGTTTCCTTTAGCTGGGTTATCATGTCATATGCTCCGTGATGTTCATACTCCTTTTGGAGATCCGGAGTCATGCTCGCTAGCATGAGACAAGACACTTGGACAGAGTCCTCAATGTACTTGAGCCAATCGTTGTAGGCCTCCTCATCATCCTCAGTAGGTTGATCGGGAATAGGGTCGTCTAAAACATATGATCTTCTCTCTTGCTTGAGAACGATTCTCAAGTTTCGATACCAATCAATAAAGTTGTTATGATTTTGACGTTCCTTTTGGAGGATCGCTCGTAATGATTGGTTTGACGCGGATGAGTTATCGTGATTATCATTATTGGTGGCCATCTACAAAATTTAACGAAGATCTATTTTAGTATTTTCGATATTGTTATTTTTAATAATAAATGCCTTTTAAGTCATTTTTTTATTTTTTAAAATTTAGAACCCAACATTACATTTAAATTGTGGTTAGGTGACCTTTATCCCACGATTTAAATTAATAAGGTGGTCAACGTTTGACGATTGCAACCTTTGCAACTTCTAGAAATATGGGATCGACTTGAAACATCATATGTAAAGTCGGCATGTTAATCCCATCAACACCATTTGGAAACCATACCGTAGGTGATCCATTTGACATGGTTTGCAAATCAAGATACCCTACTTACACCTACGTGTGAGTTTGCCAAAATAAGTGGTTAGGTGATCTTTATCCCACAAATAAGGCATTCTCACCTCAAGTCGCAAGTTCCCACAAAATGGTTAGGTGGCCTTTATCCACTAAGAGTTCCCAAGTGACTTAAGTGTTGTGTAAAAGGACGGTGTTGATCTTGTTTAAAATATTAGAGATTTTATAATACAAGTTTTAGAAAACTTTATGTACTTGTATTTGCATGCTTTCAAATACAAGGTACCCTATGGTCCTTTGATTAAAACCAATTTTTAATCTTTAAAATCATTAAATCAATTTAATAACCTTTTATTAATTTTTAGTGATAAAGAACTAATTTTCAGCTTGTTAAGTTTGTTAATTAGTTTGTAATGCATGTCAAAATATCAACCATACAATCAAATAATAAACATTCAAACAAGCACAAGCATACAAACATGAGTGCATAACCATAGCCACTAAGTTGACAATACTTTTTGCCATCACAAGTGTCATCATAAGGTCTTTCCTAAGGGTTGAACTCAACACAAAATTGAGGTCATCTTAGACCCCCACTTGAACTTGCATCCATATGCTTCAAGTTCCATGTCTTTGATGTCCATCTTTGGGTCTTGATCTTGTGCATCTTCCTTTTACAAAATTGTATCCTAATACATTTTTCTAATAAAAGAAATGCACCTATATCTATTAATTACATAACCAAATGAACAATAATTACAACCCAAATAATAAACATAAATATTACAACCCAATTGAATGAATAAAACCACCATTCCAATCATCCAAATCAAAGGGCCAAAGGCTAGGTTATGCACACTAACATCTAATGATCATATTAACCAAACATATAATGAAACCCCACTTAAAACCTCCAAATTTCAGCCACATAAACTGAAATTTTGGGTTTTAAACATTGTTCAAACAATCAACATTTCATAATATATATATTTCAAGGTCTAATCACTAGCATGTGTGAATGACCTTGAAAGTTTGGGGAATCATTCATACAAAACAGCAGCCCAAAATCAGCCTATAATAACTGATAATACATCTTTAAAACCAATTTTAAAGACTAAGAACAAGCAAGTTATCCACATAACCGGCTCTTGATGCCATTGATGGGTTTGATAGAACACAAAGTAAACAAGTTTAACCTTTTAAACTTTCTGAAAAATGCAGCGGAAGTATAGAATTATAACATGTTTATAAGCTGAAAAATTTCATGTTCTTAATGGTGTTTTAAGATGAAAAACAAACCCAAATCAAAAGGATCTTAATATGTGAATAAGCAAGCTATAAAACACATAAAACATTCATAATGTGACAACCAAACAAGCTGCCAAACTACCTCCTTCCAGCAGCTAAAACGACCAAGGGAAAAGGATGATCAAAGCTCAAAATCTCGGCCAACTCCAAGGAAGGAGCCCTCAAGCTTGTATACCCCAAGCGTCCTTGCAAAGCACCTTCTTGTTAGTAGAATCAACACCAAAACTCACCAAAAACCGCTCTCAAAACTCCAAAATCTGCTGCTTCTGGCCGTAGCTATTGAGAGAGAGAGAGAGAGAGAGAGAACTTTCTTTTTGGTGTTCTTGCATGTAATGAATGATGAGTTATTTGTGTGCAAGGGTAGTTAAGGGGGGGGCGGCAAGCCTTTTAAAAAAAACGTTCCCCCCTTAAATTTTATCACACATTATATGTGTAACTAGTCCTTTTACTAGATATATACAACTAACCTTTTAATTGTACAATCTATGCACTCACATTATTAATTTGTAATGTTATCTACCTTTTTTAAATAACATTACAATAATATTATTGAACAAATATCCTAATAAACTGTTCCATCTCATATGCAACTTGTTTAGAAAACCCATTTTCTAAATTGTGTAATATTTAATTGCATGATCATATCATCAACTAAAATATTAATTGGTGTTTGCTAAGCTTGTCATTGGGTATAACCCGACTTGGATCATAACGTACTAACCACATCAATATTCTAAGTGTCTTGGGCAACAGAATCCTTCACAAAAGGCATGGGTCGGTTTTGAGGATTATGCGGAACAAACTGACTGGGTTTTAGTAAGAGTGATATTCTTACTGAGAATCAATATGATAATCAAGTCAACGATTGAGTGGCGGAACAAACAATCGAAGAACAATCAAGCAGGAAAAATTACTCATAATTCTGTTTGTATTGATGTATGATAGTTGACAAATTACAGAGAATAATTACAACAAAATCCTCTATCTATCAACCATCACCTCAGTACGAGGTAAACTATTCTATTTATAGGCAAGACAAGATGCCTTTAGAAAATGACTAAACTACCCCTGACCTATTACATTAGAAACTAGTCTAAGTCTTGATCCGCATCTCTGCTTGTTCATCCGCATTGACAAATGCGGATGAGATAATCTTGATCCGTATTTCCACGTGATCATCAACATTAGTAAGTTGGTCATCCGCATTGGTTAATGCGGATGAACAAATACTTGTGTGCATTTGGTTGGTCATCCGCATTTTCAATGCGGATGATCAAAGTCTTGTCCGCATCTTCTTTTATTCTTCCGCATTAGTCAATGTGGAAGAGTTACTTGTTCAGCATAAGTGTTGTGTCTTCCTTATTAGTTAATGCGGAAGAGTAAACACTTGTCCTCATCAGATTTTTGTCTTCCGTATTGACTAATGCGGAAGATAATACTTGTTATTTTTATTGTATTTCTTCATGTGCATTGCATCTTGAACTTGTGGGATCCAGCTAAACAATCATCAATTCACCCATTGAGTTGGCATGTATGATCCTTTCAGGGTGCAACAATACTCCCCCTAAGGATTATACAGCCTAGTTTTCCTCAATGTTTAGAAGGTGATTGATGTTGTGAAGATTCAGCTGGGTCTTCAGAAGGTAGTATGAATGCTCCTTTGGTGGGATCCAGAATGGCCTTGATCATGTTTACAAAATCAGTTGCTTCAGGCATCCTGTCTCTACTCAGCACATGTATTTTCATTCTGCTCATGTTGTAGATGGCTTTCATTGGTAACTTTTTCAGAGAAATCGGTTCCCATATGGAGATTGTTGAAAGACCATCTCTATGAATCAATAAGCTCCCTCCTATATCTACTTCAAGCTTAACAATGTTTCCAAGTTGCAGTGGTGTTTTCTTCTTCTTTCTTTTATCTCTTTTGATCTTTATTCTGTCATTGGCCAGTTTCAACAACTTGATGCATTTAAAAAGAAGTGCATGTCTTGTTCACCCAATTTTGTGTTTAATTCCCTAAAGTGCCTGGTATAAATGTAGTGGATGTATGATTCATCAAGTAGTCTCACTTCATATCCACTGAAAAGTCTAATGTCAGCTCCTTCTTTTCCTCCCCACTTCCTTTCTATCACCAACTCATATGTTTTCTCATCATAGTACACATTTGAGATAGGAATGGAAGAGTGAGTACCAGACACCACTTTCCTCTTTAAAGACTCAGTTGGCTTCACCTTCAATCAGGAATACTATTTCTTCTGCTTCCACCTTTTTCTTCTTTTCCAGGGGATTGACAAATGTTTTATCTTTTCTTACGCAAATTGTCTTTAATGAATTGAAGTTGTTTGTCCTTCTGAACATCTTAAGTATATTCTCAAATTCATATCCCCTGAACATAGCTGCATGATTGATCGGTTCAAGTTGAGCTAGTTCCTTCAAATCATGAATCTCAAGGGCATTTACTAGAGCTGAGTACTCTGTGAAGAATTATACTAGCCCTGAGATTCTTTTCACCATGAACATGTTCCAGGTGCTATCATACTTCCATGCTATTATCTTCTGATCTGTCTTCCCCTTTGGAGTAGATACCCCTCTGATTAGTTCAGCAATGGTCAATCCTTCCTGCAGCTTCAACTGAGATGGTTCTGCAAACCATTCAGGATATTTGTGGAGTACCGGGGCAAGTAGTTCTTGATCTTTTATGTTCAGCAACATGTCTTCAGCTGACATTTTGTTTCTTGGTTTGGTTTTTGTCAACTCTTCTTCCAGTTTCTTGAGTTTATCTTTCTTTTCATTGATTAGTTGTAGTGTGGCAGCCCGTAATGAATTTGTCTTCATGTTTGCAATCTTTCTTTTTGTGAATCCCTAACTTGAAAGGTATTCCTTCATTTCCTTATCAGACATGTTATAAGGATCAGTAAATAATGATTCATGGGATGAGGTTGATTTCTTTATTTGGGAAAGCTTTTGTAGAGGACCCCTTCTTGGTAGTGGAACTTCATACCTTGTAGGTTTCTTCATGGATGAGTCTTTGAGTATTGGAGTGTCTTTGACATTGTCTTCTCATAGTCAGTGTCTATTATAGGATCAAGTAATAGCTTCACTTCTCCTCCTCTTCTTTCATTTTCTCATAAGTCATTGCAAATACTCATCAGGATCATAGCCTTGATGATCAAGAACATGGCTTTAATCATCAGGTCATCATTGAGCTTTGGCTACCATTTCTTCTACTGACTGTTCTTCTTTAAGAGGACTGTCCATGAGAACATCCTTTAACACTTCATCTCTTCATCACCAATTTCTCCTTCTTCTAAATCAACTGCTCTGGCCAACTTTTTCAATTGAGCTTCTGCCTGCTCATGTTCTTCCAAGAATTCAGCAATTGCTGCTAAACTTCTTGGGTCATCTTTTTGCTTCTTTGACGGTTCTTCTTCAGTTATTGGCCTCTTGCCTTTAGCCTTTTTTGCCAAATACTTCCTCTTTCATGAGTAAGTTTGAAGTTGTGGGCTAGAGGTTTCAGCTTGATCTTTTGGTTCAGGACCCTTTCAGGCGTGCTTGGCTCTTAATCCTTTATTTCACTTTGTTCATGTGCAGTTTCTTCTTTCCTTTCTTGTTCATATCTTTCTCTTAGTTCCTCTTTTTGTTTTCTGTCAATGATATGGCAGGGACAATTTGCAGAGACAATTCCTTTTCCAATGGCACTGGTGATTTAGGAATCAATACAAAAGGTTCTGCCTCGGTTCTTTGATTGTTAATGAATTCCCAAGAATCATCATCAATGCTGAATTGTTCAGAAGCAAAACTATCCAAAGCACTGAAGAGTTCTTCAAATTCACTCTTTTCTGAGTCTGAGTGTCAGTGTTTCCAGAATACACTACCATGTAAGCTCTGGTCTTTATCTCAGTTTCACTTTCATCATGCCACTTGTTCTTCATTCTATCATCATTCTTTTGTTTTTTTTTTTCCATCACTATCCTTCTCATCAGTTCTTTAAATCATCATTTCAAGCTCCGATATTCTTTTGTTCTTGCTCTCAATTTCCTTTTCCAGTTTTGAGATTATATCAGCTTGTTCCTCTATTATGTTTTCTTCTTCCTCCATGGCAATAGTTTGTATTTCAAGAGTGTCTATATGACCACTTACTTCTTCTCTTGAGTGTTTCAGTGCAGCTTTTAGATTTTCAATCTCTTTGGCTTGTTCCATTCTTTCAACTGCATGTTTTTCTTTGAGATCTTTCAATTCTCCTTCTTTCTCATCGAGTTCTAGAATTCCGTCATTTATAATTCCTGCTCTCCTGTTTAGTGTTCTTTCCATCCTTTCTACTTTGAGTAAAAACTCAGTTATCAATTCATCTTTTTCATCAGGCCTATTAATGTTTGATTCAGCATAGCTCTCAGAAGGAGCAGCCTCAGAAGGTTCATTCACAGCTCTGGTTTGATCATGATGATCCTCCTCATCAAAAGATGATTTGGATGATTTGGATGCACTTGTTGATCCTTCTGGTTCAGCAGGGTGATCAATTGATGATGGTAATGCTTGGTATGGAGGAATAGGAGATTGGTGTGGTGATATAGGAGATTGATGATGTGGTGGTGTTGGTGTATTGAGTAATCATAGGTGTTGTTTGTTGTGGTGAAGGAATGATGGTATTGGTGAGGTAAAGGTGATGCTTGTATTGGTTGTGGTATAGGGATGTATTGGTTGTGTATAGGGGATGATGTTGTGGAGGTGGTTGTGGATTGGTTGTGTGGTGGTTGTGGTATTGGTTGTGGAGGTGGTGTGGTATTGGTTGTGGAGGTGGTTGTGGTATTGGTTGTGGGGTGGTTGTGGTTTGGTTGTGGTATTGTGAGGTGGTTGTGGTATTGGTTTGGAGGTGGTTGTGGTATTGTTGTGGAGTGTTGTGGTATTGGTTGTGGAGGTGGTTGTGGTATTGGTTGGTGTTGTGGATGAGGTTGTGCTTGATCTGCTTGGTGTATTTGTTCAAACATCCAAGGAAGAAGGGTGAAGGGGCACCACTGTAGAAGTTCCTTGGGTCCTTCTTTTTGATGTACTTATAGGATCTTGCATCATAATGAGGATATTAAGTACTGGCCTTCATTAGCAATGTCATGAAATGTTTCATTGATTAGACATTGAATAAATCTGGGGTACATAAGAAATTGTATCTCAACCCTTCTTGAATGTTTGAGATTAGGCCATTGAATACATATGCTGACATGTTAAATCTTCTGTTGGTGCAGAGAGCACAGATGGCAGAAGATGTGAGGACTGGAATGTCATTCCATCCTGTTTTCCTTTTAGATAGACAGTGTTGGAACATATGAATTAGGAATCTCCAGGGCAGATCCACTAATCCTTTGACTATCTGTTTGGCTTCATAGCTCCCTTCATAACCAATTTCAGAGAAAAGTGGTTATCTCCTCATCATCCAATTCAGAGGATCATCTGCATTGTCATTGAATTGAAGACATCTTCTAATTGATTCTTCTGTGATCCTCAGTGTGTGTTTCAGTGTTGATCTTGCCAATAAGAGTTTTCACTCCATTTTCTTCTACTACTTTAGCTGATCCCAGAAAGACCGATGGGATTCTCATAGATTGTAGGTCTTACTGTTATAGCATATGCTACCCTTGTGGTAGATAGGAATCTTATCATATATCTCTGAGACCTTCTGCTTCAGGCACATAAGGGTTTAGATAACCGCTGACATTATGGAGCTTGCTCCATGTGAGGTTTGCCATGTAATCTGCACAAGAGACATGTGTGTTAGTTCACAATTTTGACTTTAATTTTGACTTTGATTTGTTTCACACTGTTCTTTTTCACATTGCTCTGTTTTTCTCAGTAAACACGGTTGTCATGGTCTTCAATATTAGTTGAATTCCTATCATTTACATGTTTATTGACATCGAAAATGTGTATTACATCACTTAATGATTTAGATTTTGGTTTTCTTCAATAGTTTTCTGGTTCATCGTTCGATTTAGGTTAGCCATTCGAGACTTAGGTTTTGGTTTCAAAATCTGTTGAAGCTATACCTTATCTTCGAAATGACTGCTGTTCTGAATCGATGACAAGAATGTTAAAGGATGAAACACAACGAAATCTTTGAATGTTTATGATGATGATGATGAACGATGTGGTGTACTGTAGTATTACGCTCGTCTCACTATAAGTTCTCTCAAATTTGAAAAGTATTAAATGACCTGTTCAAATTCTTTTAAATAGTCAAACAATACAATTTGAAAATTTTTATAAGCTTACACACAGATACAGTCAACACTATAGCAAATGCTGAAGGTTAATTTGTTTGATTTTGGTCATCCGCATTTGTTGACTGTAGCAAATGCGGAAGACAAACTTTTGATTTGACAGTCCGCATTTGACTACTTTTGGTCATCCGCATTTGTGACTGTAGCTAATGCGAAAGACTTAATTCTTGATTGACTATCCGCATTACTCTACTGTTACAAATGCGTTTGATTTTATTCTATCCGCATTTGGCAATGTTGCAAATGCGGAAGTTAAATTTGAAATCTTGGTTGTCCGCATTGTATATTGTTGCAAATGCAGAAGTTAAACTTGACATTTTGGTTGTCCGCATTGTATACTGTTGCAAATGCGGAAGTTAAACTTGACATTTTGGCTGTCCGCATTGTATACTGTTGCAAATGCGGAAGTTAAACTTGACACACTAATGCGGTAGAGTAAAATCATTCTCCGCATTAGTTGCACTTCAAAAATTATTGTTACCCGCATTAGTTATATGCATGGGTTACCTTCACCCGCATTAACTAATGCACTTACCTGCATTATCTTTTGAACTAAATCAAAAGTTAATGTGATTGAATTGATTATTCATCTTATGAAGAGGGTCCTTGATTGATTTTTCTTATGAAGTTGGCTGTTGGAGTTGTCAATTTTTGCTTGGATTGACTTGTATGTTACAACAAATACAAGTTTCCCAATTTTGACAGATCTTGGGCTTATCATGCTTCTAAGAATCTGCATAAGCTGAGATATAATGGTTGACTTATTGCAACAACACCAACTAAAATTCCTTTTGTTTTGTTTTTCAAAATTGAGTTAATAAACAAAATTTGAACTTATCAAAAATTTTAAATTACTCCCCTAAAGTTTATGTCCACATCTAGAGAGAAACTTTAAAGATTTAAAAGTTTTGAATAATTTTTTTTATTAATAATAATATTGAAGAGAAAAATCTCTTTGTTGGGATCATATCAATCTTACATTACACATGTGCATCCTTTATAATTAAATGGACATGATTATGAACTTGAAGATTGATGGTATGTTTGTCCTCTTAAGTTCATACCTGGTTGATATTTTGATGCAAATGACTTTTATCATGTTTTGGTTGATTTATTATTCAGTACGTACCTCACACACATAAGCATGGAATGATCAACCCTCCTTATACAATGCATGGTAGAACTTTGTCACAACTTTTCTTACCAGGTTATTTAAGTTATGAAATCTCATATTCATGATCCTCATTGGGATTCTTTTAATTTGATCCTTTTTCATGTTGATCCACATTGGGATTCTTTTCACTTCACTTTGGAAGGTGATCCATGATAGGATTCTTTTGATCATTCACTTGGAATGTATTATTTTGTTGATTCATCCAATTTTGGATGTGTTCCACATTGGGAATCTTTTGGATCATGACATCTGCACTATGTGCAAGTTTCATCAGGTCTTTGCTCAGCAAAACAAAGATGAAACATGATGTGGTGAAAGAGATTCATAAAGTATCATTACCTGGTGTGTTTAGGTTACTACACACATGCATTCAGATAAGCCAATACATACCTGTACTTAGTGATGAGTGTTTCACAATTGAATATGTCTTTAATTCATCACTGCATGTATCTTTTCTTCCAAGTTGAACCTACCAACATATCTGGTAAGTCATTTCAGTCTTTTACATTTTGAAATTAAGCACAGTGAATGATATAACGACTGTAATTATATCATTTCCCTAGATTCTTTTCTTCATATGACTTGATTTCTTTTTGTGGTTTTTCTGATGTTTTAAAATATTTTTGATATTTTTTTAAAGTTTTACTCAAGGTTAGTCATGCCAATTGACTGAACCAAAAATTCAAATCTACTAGGTTCAAATGCCTTGGTAAACAAATCAGCTAATTGATTTTCTGTTGGTACCTGAATCAATTCGATTAAACCCTTTTTAGCACAGTCTCTCAAAAAATGATATCTAATTTCAATATGTTTTGTTTTTGAGTGCTGAACTGGATTATTAGTTATAAAAACAGCAGCTGTGTTGTCAATATAAATTGGTGTATGCAAAAAGTTATAACCATAATCAAGCATCTGGTTTTGAATCCAGAGAACTTGAGAGTAACATGCTGAAGCAGCAATATACTCAGCTTCGGCTGTGGACATAGACACATTTGTCTGCTTCTTGCATTGCCATGATACTAGTCTGGGACCAAGAAATTAACAATCGCCAGAAGTGGATTTTCTGTTGAAGTTGCATCCTCCATAATCACTGTCTGTGTAGGCATAGAGATTAAATTCTCCTTCCTTTGGATACCATAATCCGAGAGCTGGTTTGCCCTTCAGATATCTGAATATCCTCTTGACTGCGTTCACATGTGATTCTTTTGGATCAGCTTGATATCTAGCACACACACAAACACCAAACATAATGTCAGGCCTACTGGCTGTTAGATACATAAGTGAACCTATCATTGATCGATAGTGAGTTTGATCCACTGATTTGCCTTCAGGGTCAGGTCCAATCTTCACTTTAGTATCTACAGGAGTTCTGATAGACTGACAGTCAGCAAAGTGAAATTTCTTCAGCATGGTTTCTACATATTTTGATTGATTGATGAAGATTCCATCTGCTGTTTGCTGGACTTGCACTCCCAGAAAGAATGTGAGTTCCCCCATAGCACTCATTTGAAACTTTGAATGCATAAGATCTTCAAATTCTTTGCAGAGTTGTTTGTTTGTCGAGCCAAATATAATGTCATCCACGTAGATCTGGACTAACAGCATGTCTTTTCCTCTTATTCTTCTGAAGAGAGTCTGATCAATCTTTCCTCTTTCATACCCATGTTCAAGAAGAAAGGATGATAGAGTCTCATACCACTTTCTTGGAGCTTGATGAAGACCATACAGAGCTTTGTCGAGCTTGTACACTCTGTGAGGGAAATCTATCTTCAAAGCCAGGTGGTTGACTTACATAGACTTCTTCAGCAATCTTTCCATACAAGAAGGCACACTTTACATCCATTTGATAAACAGTAAATTTCATGGACGCAAAATATGCGAGAAAGATTCTGATTGCTTCTAGTCTGGCAACAGGAGCAAACACCTCGTCGTAGTCAATTCCTTCTTCCTGAGTGTATCCCTGACCACTAGTCTTGCCTTATTTCTGATGACTATCCCTCTATCATCAGTCTTGTTCCTGTACAGCCATCTGGTACCGATAGGGTATTGTCCTTCGGGAAGATCTACCAGCTGCATACTTCTTGTTTCTTGAATTGGAGCAATTCTTCCTACATTGCTTCAATCCAACTATTGTCTTGAAGCGCCTCTTTGATGTTTTTGGGTACTGTTTGACATAGAAAGCATGAGAACAAATAGATGTTTGCAATACTTGAGTTGCTTCTTGTTACCTTCTCATTAAGATCACCAATAATGGTTTCAACTGGATGATTCTTGTGTATTCTTGAGGTGGGAATGATGTCACCCGCAATAGTTACATCAAGAGTGGAGACATTCAGTTCATTATGGTCAGAGGCACAATCATCTTGTATTGTTACTGAGTTATGAAGATTGTCAATTTCTTTTCAGTAACTGCTACATCTTCAGCAGCACTAAGGTTGCTTGCATCATTTGAAGTACCTTGAGTTTCTTCTGGATGAGACGCCTGTTTTTGATTTCTGATCTCATGTGACAAGTCATCTAAGTGAGATGGTACCAGGCTAGGACCTTCTTCAGAAGAAACACTAAGGTTTTGTGACAAGTGTCTGATGGATCAGCTTGAAGAGGAACATCTTCATTCATATGTTCATCAGATGTAGGTGGGATCAATGGATAATTTTCTCTTCTTTCTACAGTTGATGAAGTATCACCTGAATGTATAGTTCCTGCATCAGACAAGTGAAATTGGTCAAATGATTTAGTAAAAGTGTCAATATCAAACAACCAATCAGGACCATTTGTAGATTTGGGAAACGAATGTTCCTTGAATTGAACATTTGGATTCATCAATAATGTTCAATCTAGGATTGAACACTCTATAAGCCTTTGAGACGGAAGAATAACCTACAAAAAATCCTTCATCAGACTTAGATGAAAATTTTCCCAAATGATCACGGTGTTTAATATTGAGACTGGACAACCAAATGATTTGAAGAATCCAATGAATGGTTTCCTTTGAAATATCAGTTCATAAGGTGTCATGTTACTTTCTTTAACAATCAGAGTTCGATTTTGCACAAAGCACGATGTGTTAACTGCTTCTGCCCAGAAGGTGATTGGCAGTTTAGCATCGGTAGCATGGTTCTTGCTGCTTCAATCAGTGTTCTATTTCGCCTTTCAGCTACCCCATTTTGTTGAGGAGTTCTAGCTGCACTGAATTGATGAGCAATGCCTTTGGTTGCACAAAAGGAACTCATATTTTCATTTTTGAACTCTGTACCATTATCACTTCTTATTATTTTGACTTTGAGATCAAGTTGATTTTCAATTTTAGTGATAAATTCTTGAATGATTTGGGATGCTTCATATTTATGAAGTAGGAAGAACACCCATGTGAATCGAGAAAAGTCATCAATGATCACTAAACAATATTGTTTCTTTCCATACTCATTACATGAGTTGGTCCAAAGAGATCCATGTGAAGTAACTTCAATGGAGTATTGTTAGTGTTCACCAGCTTGTTTTGTGAGACGATTTGTGTTGTTTTCCTTTGTGGCACGCTGAGCATTGATCAATAAAATTGAATTCTTTTTGAGGAAGACCAATTACATGGTTTCCTTTGACTAACTTGTTCATATTTTTAAAGTTAGTGTGCCCCAAACGTCTATGCCAAAGCTGTGACTCATCAAATGATGCTTTAGACAAGAGACATGTTTCTTCCTTAGGTGATGCAGAACACAGGTTTAAGACATATGTATTATTCTTCTTTGGAGTCTTTAAGACAACCATTCTTCAGGAATCTGAAACCAGGTTTCAGTATGTAGCAGTGAGTGTCTGTAAAGTGAGTGGAATTTTTTTGTCGCAGATCTGAGACACGCTTAGCAGATTGAAATTCAGTTGTTCACAGTAATTCACTCTGTCAAAGCTCAGCATCCCATTTGTCACAGATCCTTCTCCTGTAATCCTGCCACCTTCTGAATCTCCACCGAATGCCACAGTAGTTCCTTGTATTACTTGAAATCATGAAGGAGGGAACGATCTCCAGTCATGTGTCGGGAGCATCCACTGTATACATACCACAGGCTATTAGACCTGTGTGGATGAGCCTACAAACAAAAAGAACTAATTAGAATAAAGAACCCAAGCCATGATTGTCTTGGGTTTCCTGTTCCTATTCATGATAGTCACCTCCTGGTTTTCCTCTGAATGGGGATTTGGATGAAGGTGATTTGGAAGATTTTTGGTAATGAATTGGTTGAGTCATCTCATCTACATCTACTGAGGATTCAATGAATAATGAAATCGTTGGTTTCTATTTCTTTGTAAAAATTTGCCCGAGTTTCATTATCAAAAGTTGATTTTTGCTTCGGAAGGTCAAGTTTGTGTTTCATTATGAGATGATTTCTTTGACCTTTCCTTAAATCCTTTGAGTTATTTCTGTCATTTGTTGATCTAGAAATCCTAGATTGATTGTTATGAATATGATGTTTGACAGAATGCATCACAGTAGATGTTTTTGAGATGGGCTTGTTTTGTGGAATTCTCAACCCCTTCTGATTGAAGTAACAATCAGATGTATTGTGATTGTTCATGTCATAGATTGAACAATACTTGTTGAAATAGCAATTTTTGGTGGAGTGATTGTTCATATCACAGATAGACAATATTGATTAAAGAAGCATTTATCTGTCTTGTGATTGAACATGTAACAATATCACAATACATTTGTTTGTTTCTTGAATCAGATTTTTCTTTGAGTGACTCAACTGATACTTTCTTTTGATGTGCCACTTCTTTTCTTTAGGTGATGAGTCAGAATCAGCCCTTTTTATAGATTGTTTCACAATGCTACTCTTGTTCATTTGTCTGGGTTGTTTCTGTTTCTTCAACCTACTTCTCACCTCTTTCTCAAACTGGTCAACATGTTCTTTATTACAGATATCAAACCCAATCCCTGCCTTAATTGGATGACTGTGGGTCTGATGAAGTTTTGTGTGTTGAACTCAGTTTTACAGTTGGTTTCTTTTTCAGTGAAACCTTTTCTGATTTGCTTGAATTTGTGGAGATACAATCTCATTATCAGAACTACTCTCAGTAGTGGGTTTCACTGTTTGACTATTTCTTTTTCCCTTGTAAAACAGATGGTATGAATTTCATAAAAGGTACAATTGCTTTTACAGGGCTTGATGGTTCTTGACAATCACTGTCTTGTCAGAACACTCTTTGATTTGATTGGGTGTCCTAACTTGATTTTGTCCTCATTGGTTTCAAAATACACATCAAGTTTGTTTTGAGGATTTGTCACTTGTTTCACTTCTGATTTAGGTTCCACAATTTTAGGTTCAATTGATTCAGAGAGTGATACAGAGTCAGGCATGACATTGTAATTGTCATTGTATGGTGGAGGACATGAATTGTACCCAATCCCTGACATGTCCTTTGGATCCTTTTGTGAATCCAGCATTTCTTGCAACTTGGCTGAAGACATTTGAAACTTTTCAAGTTTCACTTCAGTCATAGATTGTTGAGCTTTAGCTTGAGCTAACTTTTCGTAAGTAGCTCATTTTCAGCTGCAAGATTGTATTTCTCACCATGCAATTTTTCTATGTAAGAAATGAGAGATTTGATTTTGATTTCAAAACTTTTTAGTTCTCTCTTCATCATTTCTGACTTCACCTTTTCTTCTTTTATTTTATGCCAGTTTATGATTATGTTCTCTATACTTTGTAATTCATTTATGCATTTCTCATTACAAGTTTAGTTTTTACCTCAGTAGGCATTGCAGATGGTCCATCATTGATATGAGCCATGAGAGCATGATTCTGAAATTGAGGCTTGACTTCCTCAGCATACACACTCCAGTCACATATCCCATCTTGTTTGATCACAAGGGCACTGGCAGAAGGCTGACTGCTTGCATGGGCTTGATTTGCCAGTTGTGGTTGATTATGGTATGTTTGTTGATGATGAGAATGTTGGTACTGCTGTTGATGGTTGGTTGGGTGATAGCTTGAATTCGGCTGTGAGGATGATTGACCAAGAAAGTTCCTTGAATGGTTGGTTCTTTTAGGAGCATTGCACTCTCTTGAGAAATGGCCAGTCATTCCACAGTTGAAGCATTTTACCTGGATTTATCATATCCAAGCTTTGTGTTCTCATTCAGGCTTAATTTTCTTCTTTTCTAAAGAATTCTTAGCTCTCATGGCAATCATTGCCATTTGCCACTGTAGATCCATCTCTTCAACATCATCAGGATCTAATTCTTCTAAATCTTCTTGTATTAAATGGGCAGAAGTGAGTCTTCCCCCAAGATATGCTTCAAAACTAGCAACAAAGGCATTGTAGGTTGCCTTTTGCTCTTCTGATTTTAAGTCTTTGGAGAGATTGTAGGTGCAGTGGAGACTTTTGGAGCTTGTGCTGAAGTTGAATGGTGATTGAATGATGGAGATGCAATGAACCCGGTATTGTTCATTGATCTCTTGATGAGATGAAGTCATCTCCTCTGTGATGAAAGCATTTTCAACAGAATGTGATTCTGAAGGGAATTTGTAGCCTTCAATCACTCTTGGCCCACTCAGATTTCTGCTTCGTTCATCAAGTTCCAGAGCTTCAATCTTGGCTATCATAATGTCTAGAGTGGTACTCTCAAGATCAAGAGTATTTTTCAACATTGTGACATTTTGCTTCCAGCTTTCAGGCAGAGTGTGAAGCATTTTCTTGTTGAGTTCTTTAATGTTGTATGACACACCCATAATTTCCAAGTCATTGACAAACTGTACAAATCTATGCAGTTGTTTTGATATGGATTCTGTTTTGGTGTGATGAAAGGGTTCATACTGATTGACCAGCTTGTCTTTGTTAATTTCAGCACTTCAGTGCTACCTTCACACATAATTTTGAGAGCATCCCAAATAGCTTTAGCAGTTCCATATTTTTCCAATCTTCTCAGCACATCCATTTTGAGTGCTTGAGTCAAAATAGAGTACGCTTTAAGATCAATTTTGATTTTCTTATAATCATCTTCATCCAGAGTTAGGTCTTCAATTGGTATTCTAGCATTCTTGTATAGTGCAGCTTGAGCTGTTGATAAAGTAACAGGAATATGTGGACCCTTATATATTGAGATCCAAAAGTCAGGATCTACACCTGTGATATAATTTCTAAACCGTATTCTCCATTGTTTAAACTCAGATTTGTGTTTAAGCATGGGTGGTTTAGGGTATGACCTAATTCAGAGTAACTGTTAGAATCCATGTTGATTTGTGTAAGTATAGATTTAGTTGATTTTATGATTGATTATGTTTGATGAGTCCAACTTGTTCAAGCAGTTCTATTGAGGTTCAGAATGAGTGTTCTTGCTGTTTGATAGGAGTATTCTTGTTGTTTGCTAAGTAGAGATGATGATATCTACTACTAGCAACTTGATTATCAGATCAATCGAGTTCTATTCAGTCTGTGCGCAGATCTGAAAAAGAATCGAGAGCCAAAGCTCTGATACCAATTGACTGGGTTTTAGTAAGAGTGATATTCTTACTGAGAATCGAATATGATAAACAAGTCAACGATTGAGTAGCGGAAACAAACAATCAAAGAACAATCAAGCAGGAAAAATTACTCATAAATTCTTTTTGTATTGATGTATGATAGTTGACAAATTACAGAGAATAATTACAACAAAATCCTCTATCTATCAACCATCACCTCCGTACGAGGTAAACTATTCTATTTATAGACAAGACAAGATGCCTTTACAAAATGACTAAACTACCCCTGACCTATTACATCAGAAACTAGTCTAAGTCTTGATCCGCATCTCTGCTTGTTCATCCGCATTGACAAATGCGGATGAGATAATCTTGATCAGCATTTCCACATGTTCATAAGCATTAGTAAGTTGTTCATCCGCATTGGTTAATGCGGATGAACAAATACTTGTGCGTATTTGGTTGGTCATCCGCATTTGTCAATGCGGATGGTCAAAGTCTTGTCCGCGTATTCTTTTATTCTTCCGCGGAAGATAATACTTGTTATTTTTCTTGTATTTCTTCATCCACATTGCACCTTGGACTTATGGGATTCCATCTAAACAATAATCAATTCACCCATTGAGTTGGCATGTATGATCCTTTCAGGGTGCAACACAAACCATGGTAGAGTGGTTTGTCCACGGGATGCTTCACGACACACATTGCTAAGGTGGTCGTAACGATTGCAATTTGAGCATTGGCGACAAGCGGAGTAAGATGGGTGGTGGCGATGACAAGTCTTGCACAAGGGATAGGGACCGATGTAAGGTTTTTGATTTTGGGCAGCTTGAGATTGAGATTGGGGTTGAGTTGGGTGAGTGACAGTAAAGTTTCGATGGTTCGGTTTATGCTTCTTTTTAGAGTTGTGAGATGAGTTGGAGTAATTGATGGATTGGGGTTGGGCTTCAAATTTGGAGCTTGGATATGGATCGGTGATGGCCTTGACATTTGGTTTCTTGGAATCCTTTCGGGATAAAGTCCCCGCTTTGACATGGTTCTCCGAAAGGGCGGGGGCAAGAGTGATTGCATCATTAAGTGTTTGTGGCTTGCTACTCATGACGAAATCTCAGATTTGCATTGGCAAATCCAAAACATATTTGTCGATTGCCCTCTCGAGTGGGGTAACCAAATAGGGCACTAGAAGGCTAAGCTCATGGAAGCGGTTTGAGTAAGCGAAGTTGTTACCGCTATCTTGTTTAAGATCCCAAAATTTGGCCTCCAATTATTGAATTCCATGCTTCGGGCAAAAATTTTTTAGCATGATATCCTTCAGTTCATTCCAAGGGAGAGTCATAGTGACTTCCACTCCTTTGGCATTCATGATGCTATTCCACCATGTTAGGGTGGTTAGCTCAAACACACTTGATGCGAAAGTGGTTCGCTTGGCCTCCGGGCATTCACAATGCAAGAACACGCTTTCTATGCGTTCAAACCATTGAAGGAGCATGGTAGCACACTCCTCACCCATAAATTTCGGTGGATTGGTGCCCATAAACTGTTTATATGTAAAGGTAGCATGAGAGGGTGTGACTTGAGTAGCAACAAGTTGCGGTTGGATAGCTTGAATTTGAGCAACAAGGGTGGGGAGTACAGCGGCCATTTGAGTTGTAACCAATTCGGCTATCTTAAGGTCGGAGTTCTTGGGGCAACGAGTTCGACGTGCTTGACGAGCTTGACGATGAAGAGGAGGCATTCTACAAATAATAAAAGTGAGACAATATGAGATTTTGGGTAACTAGTCCAAATATGATGGTGATTAATGTAAATATGAGATTGTAGTGAAATATTTTGTGAACCTTATAAAAAACCATTTTAACACATGAATATATATATATATATAATATATATATATATATATATATATATTTGAAATTTGAAACGTTAAGATTTGAGGCGGGAAATACATACATGAATCACCATGACTTGTTGTCCCGATAGTAATCTTAAGGAAATACGAGGTAATGCGGGGAGTCGAAACGTTGCGTGAATCACCGCGTCTTTCATGTTTCAACCAAGATCATAAAATGGGATAAAATGAGAAGTCAAGACCACTAGGTCACGTATCACCGTGGCTTTCATGTTTCAACTCAAAACAAATCAAAATCGAGGGAGGGATCAAAACACTAGTCCACGTATCACCGTGGCTTTCATATTTCAATCCAACAATATTAATGGAGGTAACCGGAACGGTTACGGTGACTGCTTAAAGTTAGCAACCCATATAACGCGCATTCGCTTTGGCCTATAAGGTCAAACACCTTGATTTGAGCCTTCCAGGTAAGTATATCACCTTTGATTCTCGAAATCATTTTGCCAAAGGTTCACATCTAGGTATTTTCCCTCTTCCAGTTAGTACGAACCTGTTATAATTTCACGCTTTAAGGAGATGAGAAATATCGAAAAATTTGGGACCCAAACTCAAATTTTGAGATCCATAATTTGATTTTTTTAATTTATTTATTTATTAAGGTAAGGTAAGGATACCTTGGATTTCTATAAAAGTGTGTGTGTGTGTGTGTACATGAGGGTAAATGAATAAATAAGTAAATAAGAGCAAATAAACAATCAAGTAGGTAACACTATAGGCAACACGTTTTGAGACCCTAAAGCATAAACTATAATAGGTCGTTACGTCTAAACACCTATGCTATAGTCATGGCTCTGATACCAATCTGTCATACCCCGACCAAAGTGGTGGAACATGCCGGGGCGCAACTAAGATTGTTCAAATGCACACGACACTATTAAAGTGACAATATTTAATCAACTCATTCATTTCATAACATGTTTTTACAAATACAAGAAAATAATAGTTCTTAACTAATAACCTAACGGTCCAAAATAAAGTAACGTCTTTAAATCTTCAATCAACCGATAATCAAACCTGAAGTATTGCATAAAATATGTTTTGTCAACATGTATGTTGGTGAGCATTTCCATGACTTTATAAATATAATATAAGGCAAAAATCCACAACTCAAATATGTGAAGCCGTAAATAAAAGTGACAATTGAGGTATATCAATCATAAATAAATGAGGCTCCTTTCTAATTGATAAAACTACCATATTACAAGAGGAGCATATGATCATACTTATTGAGGATGAGGATGAGGCTAAACGATCAAAAGCAATAAACATGTAGCAATTAATCATATGTGGTATATAACATACAATTGGACAATTATTCTAAGCAACACATAACCTAGAGGTTGTGGGTTGAAGATCTAGATGTTAAATCATATTTTTGGTTGAGTAAGTATGCTTGCTGCCCCCAAAGTATAGAAGAGAAAACGGGGATGAAATTACTCACATGGAATAAAATGACGTTGATGAATAAATTTGAATAAAATCCTCAAGTAAGCGAGTCCGACGGTTTTAACGTGCGTGTCCTAGATTGAAAGATCTTGAGTAAGTATTGAGTCTCGAAGATGAAATATAATGGTATTAAAGTTCATAAAAATAAGGCTTAGGTTTTCGGAAGTTTTAGTTATATTTTACAAAGTGTGTTTAAATAACGTAAGTATAAAATGAGTTTTACAAGAAAACGGGTCCTTGATGTTTAGTTTTACTCAACCATTGTTAAGTTTTACATATGGGAGTTGGTTTAGTGCTAGTATGCACGATCCCATTAATGTAAGCATCAAGGTCCGACTTACACTCTCTTAAACCCGAGTTTGAGACTTTAATTAATAAAGAAATTCGCTTAAACCCGATCTTAGTATAAAACCAAGTTTGGTTCCGTCATACCATAATATTATTAATACAAATAACATAAAGTGAAACATAAGTTAAAAGAAATTAGGAAAGATTTTTCTTTTGGCATTTTGAACGGTGACTAGCTCGTTAAGACGATAAGTTCGACTTTTACTTGTGTTTATTTTTACCCGAAACTTGGTTTGAGCTAATATTTGTTCTAACACTTCCAAAATCTTAAGTAATATGAGTAATATTAAGTAAAACATAACTAAAAAGATAGGTTGAACTTTTGGTGGTTTGAACATTGACTAACTCGTTAAAACGGGTGTTCGGTTTTACTTGGTTTTTACCTGAAACTTGGGTTCAAGCCAAGATTTTTTTTACACCTCCATATCAACCATATAATAACTAAAATATCAAGAAAACTCAGATCTAAAGTGTTTGATGTAACATGGTCACTTAAAAGTTATTAAAGTGCTTAAACGAGCGTTCGGTTTGGTTCGGTCTTTGACTCGGTAAGAACCCGAGGATGGTTACCACATGTCCAAAACCATTGAACTAAAAATAAGGTAAAACTTCCAGATCTAAACTCAAACAATAAAGTTAATCGAGTAAACTTCCCGAAAACGACCCAAACGGGTCTAAAATGCATAAATATGAGTTTGAATGGCCACAAGACTTAAATAAAGATGAAAATGGTTTTGTAAACATAAAATAACTCAGAAAAACTGAAAATAACCAAAATTATATACCCGAAATGATTTGAAATGCAAGATTCGGTTCCGTTGACTTTTTAAAGTCAAACTTAAGCAAAACTAGCTAGAACAACTTACAAGATCAAAACTTTTGGGAGAAGAAGATGAAAATGTGCAGGTGAAATGGTTGAGAATGAGTGGTATTTATAGGGAAAGATTAGGGTTTCACGAAATGGGTAATGCGTTTGTCCGGTGGGTAAAAGGGTGCACTTTGATTCTTTTAATTAAAATAAATTTTAATTTAAATAAATTATGACCAGGTATCTACATGTTTGGAGGGTTCTAGATAAGTTATGGTTAGGTCTTGGTTGGTTTGGATGGTTAAAATACAAGTCCGGACCTTAAACGAACCGAAAACGTTAAAAAATACTGATTTTGCCGAAACGTACTGTGGGTCACGCCATGACAAGTATGAAACATGATTACAACATAAAATCCATCATTTTATTAATATTCAAAGATCCGAAGACCAAAACGAGTCGGGTTTACAATATAGGATAACAAATACAAAGCTAGTAAAAACTGATGAATGTCACACTGCTAGACTTCTAGGCCTCAACTCAGATTCACTAAATGATGAAGAGAAGAAACTTAGGAGGAAACTAGTGAGTCTCTTGGATACAAAGAAAGTGGACAAGATTCCTATTCAGTCTCTTGCGCCTAAAAAGAGAATAATCCAGTAGAGGTTCGATAAAACTTCTCACAACTTTGTTGTGGAAAGAGAGAATGGTGAAGTCAACAGATTTAATGCAACCTCTTTGTTACACTCCTATAGATTTGATATTGCTGAGTTATCAGAGAAACCATTCTCCAACCCCTCCAACTCGAAAACTGCTGCTCTCATCAGGAATCATCTCAGCAGTCTTCATCTAGCCGAGCTAACTGCAAAAGCGAAGATTCAAGAAGAGTTGAAGTTGAGAAGACAGGATGATAAGGAAAGACTTCCTACCAAGGGCACTGCCTTTCTACAGATGGTGGAGGGTCCTGAATTGGAACCTATAGTTAGATGGGAATATGATTACAGTTCCCATCAACTAACTCTTTTCAGAGGGCAATAACAAAGGGTGCACATCATCCAAGGTGATAGACTGGACATCCTATCTACCAAGGATTTGTACAAACTTCTTAGCACCACATCAGGGAAGAACAAGGAAACAGATAGATATCTACTCTCCTTGGTGCAAAAAGTTTTGAGAAGCAGAAACAAGTGTTGTTTTGGTAGCATCAGCCAAGGGGGAGTTTGTTGGATCAAGAAGAAGGCTGGTGCAACCAAAACCAAATCACTTAGATAATTTTGGTGCTACATGTAAAGGCTTCCGAAGCTTAGTATGGAACTTCCAAAAGTTGTAGAGTTCTTCCGAAGACAAAATGAAAGATCAACTTTCGAAGACAAACTCTACTTCCGAAGACAAAGATTTTACATCCGAAGATCAAGTCTAAGTAGATGAACTCAGAAGACTGCTTCCGAATATAAAGACAGAAGAAGCCTTAAAGCTTCGGAAGAAGTAGCCTCTTCCGAAGTATAAGTGGCTTCGGAAGTACTTGTTCTTCCGAAGCCATTTAACCTTCGGATGAAGCTGCTATGAACCAGTGGGCATAAGTATGGTCCCTGACACTCCGCTGCGACCTCTAATGCAGCATGGCGTTTTCTCAAAGAGCTATGCAGTTGACCATACTTTATTCCACTATTCACCTTTTATGATAATACATGTTACCAACTTTAGTTGGTGACAAAAGGTAAGTCAGGGACATGTCCTGACTACCATATCTCAGATAAGACTTTATCCAAGATACCTTAAACTATAGTCTTGTAGTATAGGCTTTAGTTATAGGATCCCAGCAGGTATCAAAGTATATCCGGCTGTAGGTAGTATTATAGCTGGTATCAATGTATATCCGGCTATAGGTAGTATATCCGGTATCAAGTATATCCGGCTGTAGGTAGTATTATAGCTCAAAGTATATCCGGCTGTAGGCTTCAGAGTCTCAAACCTTATCCCCAAAACATCTTCCTCCGTAGTGAGTGTGTCTAACACATTGTTGTTATTCACCACTTCTAGCTCATCTTGCTTTAAAATTCTGAGTTCTATGAGTTCATCAAAAGTTGTTCCCTTCAGCAGTCCAATCTTCTTCTTTTGTAGGATTTGGCATGTAATTTGTTAATTACTTGTATCACATGGACATGCAGGAACAAATCATTTTGTGCTTTTTCATCAGCCAACTTGGGAAAGAATTTGTCATTAAGGTACGAGGTGTAGCTGGGATGAAGTAATTTGATTTCCACAGGATCAAAGATCCTGATCCGGTCAGCTTTCTTGTTTTCAGCATTTCTTAGCAGGACCAACTCCTTTGTTTTCTCAACATAACCCCATTCAGTTATAGGGTATGTGAATTGAGTCCCCTCAATGCATTTGATTGCTGCTGAAGTTCTGCTTTTGTAGCCAATCCTTTTCAAGAATTCATCATCTATAGATTCTAAGGCATTGGACTTGTATCTTTTAAGCCCTTTGATTCTCTTCTGATGTTTTGCATCTTCTCTTTTAGCTTCTCTGAGGACATCATCTTTAAATTTAGTCATGAGCTTTCCACTAGAGTTGAGAAGTCTCTTCCTCTAGGGTGAATTGGATGATTGCAGATGATTAGGCTTTGAAGATCTTTGATGTCATTCTCTAGTAGACTCACCACTGAAAATACATCATGGAATTATTCAACTCTTCCAGATGTTCTCTTAATAATAGCACAATCCCAGTCTGGATCATATTTCTAGGCCATGATCTTGTTCTCTTTCACAGAACTGGGAGTTGTGAGGTGGTCTATTAGTGTATCAGAGTGGATTTCTATTCAGTTATCTTCCTCACTGTAGTGCCAAGTGGCCATACTTTTCCTGGGATTACTTCTCTTGGCTCTCTGATCAATTTGTCCTTCCCTTTGTGCTGATCTTTAGGTTCAACTATTATAGGTTCAGTAGGAAGTTTGCTTTGTGCTCATAGGATGGATGTGGAGCCTCAGTTCTGAATTTTACACCAGTATCCAGCTCAACTTTCATCACATGCTCTATCATCTTTCTAAGTTCTCCTACTAACCTTCCCTTAAGCTCATGTGGTTTGTAGTTATGGCCTTGTAACCAGCAAGTCATGTTGTATTTACTCAGCTTAGTTGTGTCATAATGTCCCAACTCCTTCTTTATCTTCTGGACGGATTGGAAGGTGTTGAAGGCTTCATAGTCATAATTTGGTATCATAAAGCATGCAAGCTCAAACTCTTTCAACAGATTCTTCATCTCAGTCAGGTTTAACCTCTCAACCATGTCAAAAGGGAAACCATGGTTTATGAGTGTCATGAACATGGTGATTCAGGCCTCTCTTCTAATATGTCTTTTGTAGACAGAAGATCATCATCCTTTGAGACTTTCTGATCAGCTGGAGAGTCTTCCTTGATTAGTTCTTTCCACTCTTCAGCACTGTCATCATCCTGGTGAGAGATAGACTTCACAGTAGATAAATCTACTGAATGTGTGTGTTCAGGAGATGTGCGCTTTTGTTTATTGGAAGAACTTTCATCAGTTGTCATCTTCTTCTTTGCAGCACCAAGATATTTTCTCTTCCATGAATATTGAATTAGCTCTTTTGATGCCTCAGCAGATTGTTTTATTTGAACAGTTGAAACATCAGCATTTGACTCTAATGCACAGATCTTCATTTTTAGTTGCTCAATCTCTTCTTTTTTTCTTTTTATCACATTTAATTGAGCAGAAATAGAGTTATTTGTTTGTTCAAGCTTCATCATCACCCTATCTTTTTCTTCCTTTTCTCTGCTGACTCTTTAAGCTCAGACGTCTGATCAAGGAGAGCATCTATGACTTCATTGTTGCATTGAGCATCTTCTCTCAGCCATTTTATTCTAACTTCTTGTTTCATCAGCTCTTCATCCTTTTCTCTGATCACTCCGTTCAACTCCCGAATTCTTTGCTTTCTTTTATTTGATTTCAGCACCAGCTTGTTGTACTCAGCAACTAGATAACTCTTGCTGATAGGGATATCAGCATCACTTAGATCCTCTTCATTGTATGCTATCACATCAACATGGTTTGCTTCTTCTTCTCCTTCCTGATGTGGAGAAGCAATCTCATCATCTATTACTTCTTTTTAGGCTTCACTTGCTGAGCTTGAACTGATTTCAATAGCTTGAACTTCTAGTTCTTGATGTGATTGTTGTTGTTGCTGATGATCAGTGACTGGAGAAACTGGTATAGTCTCATTGGAGAGTACACGGGATTTAGTGTTTGATAATGACAGTTTGACTGTACTTGCTAAAGAGGCTAACTCTGTCTCCCCAGTGAAGATGCTCTTAGTGGCTGAATTTTCTGGGTTTGGAGGTTGTTGATAAAGTTGCATTTGAAGTTGATTTGGTGATTGAGGGTGGATTGGAGAGATTGGCTTAGTGTTTTGGCTGTTTGGTGATTTTGGTTGGGATATTTGTTGTTGATTTGGTGATTGATGATGGATGGGAGAGATTGGCTCTGTGTTTTGGCTGTTTTGGGATGCAGGGTGAAAGGGAGAGTTTGGTTTAGTGCTTTGACTTGCTGGTGAATTTGGTACGTGTTAGGATCAGTGATCTACGTTTGATTGATAAGAGAGTATAGCAGCAGAATTCTAACAATGAATTAGCCAATTCACAAGAACAAAGACATATTCAATGTAAGAACAAAAACGGTTATAGACAGAGAATTCTGCAAATAATATTTCATCCAATATTCGCTTTCGTGGTAACGGAATGTCACAATTACAATTAGGTCAACACCTCTTATATAAGAGATGTGACGTCTGCTGATGTCACTTGATAGTGACATCTAACAGAATTTATTACAAACTGCTGATAGTTAACACAACTACTGAAGATGTCAAACAACTGACATCTTCTTACAAAAATGCTAAGTGTTAACTATTATTACAACTACTAAAAAGAAACTACTGAAACTATAACAACTGAAGAACATACTCTTCAGTTGTTTTACAAATACTAAAACAAAGAAAACTACTGAAAGGTAAACCATCACAACAACTGAAGAATGCTTCTTCAGCTGTTGTAACAACTCTGAAGGCTTCAGTACTTGTACTTGAGCTTCAGCTGTTGTCATCAGCTGATGTCTTCAGTCTTTATACTTTAGCTGTTGTACTTCAGTACTTTAGTCTTCAGTTGTTGAAGTCTTCAGCACTTTAGAACTTCAGCTGTTGTTCTTCAGTACTTTAGTCTTTAGCTGTTGAAGTCTTCAGCACTTTAGAACTTCAGCTGTTGTTCTTCAGTCTTTTAGTCTTTAGCTGTTGAAGTCTTCAGCACTTTATCAAACAGCTGATCAAGTCTTCAGCAGTTGTTGTGATGTTTGTGGGACTTAGAGGTTTTTCTGATCAGGCTCATTGGTTCTTTTGGTCCAACAAACTCCCCCTGAACCAATGCAGCCAAAACCTCTAAACTTATTAGAGTTGTCCCACTTATTATGGCAGAAATGTTGGTCTTTTTGTCTTCTAGATCAGCTCAGAAGCGACCCTTTTTTAGCACCGGCTAGGAAAGAAGTCTCAAAGATTTGTTTGGCAAAGTATGAACGGGAACTCTGTTTTGGGGAATTGGACACAGAGTTGTTACCCCATTCATAAGATCTATTTCCCCATGATGAGTCTGTATGACTCTCTTGTGTAGGCCTCAAGGAAGGTGATTTGTTCCTCCATGGTTAGCTCTTCAGCACCTCCTTCAAACAATGATTCAGGCCCATTATACTCAAACAGGTATTTGGCCTATTTCCCATTCTTTAGCTCCACAGTTGTTATTATTCTGTAAGCAAACTCATCCGGGTGATTACCCTCTAGGAACAACTAGAGCTCATTTTTCCTGACTTCCTCAAGCCTCTTGTAAACTAACCCCTTTTTCACTATTTTGTTTTCCAGCATCTTCTGAGGGGTTAGATTAGCTTTATAGGCTTTCTTGAAGTCCTCTAGGATTTTCCAGGGTGAAACTACAAAGACCAGAGAGATCACTTCATCTACGATCTTTTTCACCTGGCCAATGTATCTCTGAGGTATGTTTTTCTTATGAATTCTGTGAGACACCCTGGGATTAGGCCAAATCCTCACTCTTTCCTTTTGATATTGAAAGGTATGTTTGAGAGTGTAAGTCTGAGGGCTTGTTTCTTCATATTGATGATAGAAGATGTGACTGTATAAGCTTTGTCAACTCTCTTCAGCAATTCCTCATCATGCTGTTTATGAAGCTCTTCTTCTTCTAGCTTCACTTTAACCATTTGTCTTTGGAATTCAGGAGTAATTGCTGAGGAGTGACTTGTGGCCTTAGGCAACTGAATCACAGCTAAGAGTGGCAGCCTATCTTCATCATCTTCTTTATCATCTTCTAGCCTCAATACCCTTCTCTTCTTCTTCAAGGGTATATCATCGGCTATGGGTTTTGAGGGTAAGGGAGTTGGTTTGGTGGGTTGTGTTTTGGGTGGTTTTGGTGTGGGAATGTTGACAGGCTGTTCTAGCATTTTTGAGGTGAGTGTGGCTTTTGATTGCTTGGCTAGCTCAGTCCTGCTCCCAGCACCCGCTTCATTCAAAGCTTCAATAACAAGTCCCTTAGTATATGCTTCAGACGAACAGATCTTGGTGGTGATTGCCAAGATACTGTCCCTGGACCAAGCTTTGATTTCGATCATTGATCTTCGAAGATATTTTGCAATAAATCTAATCATGATCTCAAGCCTTTCTCTTTCTAACACTTCATAACTTGGCCATCTATTTTGGATTTCTTCAATCTCTAATCGTCGAATCTCAGAGTCAAGTTTATCGGTGTCATGGCCTTGCCTAAACAGCTGATCAATGATGTTGTCCATTGATCTGCTGTGTTCGGCATCAGCCTCTTTTATCAGTAGCTCCAAGGCTTTCTCTTTTTCCTTCTTTTTATCGGTCTCCACATTCAACTCCAACTCCTTTTCCACTACTATCCCTTCTGTTTCTTTCTCCTTTTCTTTCTCCTCTGTACTCCTCTTTCTTTTTGCTTTCACTGACTTAATCTCCCCCTTTTTGGTTGCATTGGTTGCAAGGGGTTGATTTCCAGAAAGCTGTTTGCCCACAACCTCCTCTATCAATGGTTGTATTACTGAGGAAAGCCTCTCATCAATGGCTTTGATCACTATGTCAGTGATTATGGGTGTGATGAAAGGGAGGGAATTTTGAAGGATAGAAACTATTTGCTCAGGAGGGTTCTGTTCCTGAGAAATAGTGCCAGAAGCAGAGGCAGGTGGCTGAGTTGTTGGAGTGGCTTAGTGTTTGTGAGACCTTCAGATGAAGGTGCCATCTGTGAGGTGGTAGAGGCAGATGGTCTTTGGTCCTTAGAAGTTTTGGCAAGCAGCTCTTTGAGTCTACTCACCTCCTCTTCCAGGTGGTGTTTTGGGCGATTACATCGTAAAAGAAGCCCAGGTCATCATCAGTAGTTACTGAATCACCTGACCTCCTGATAGGATTAGGATGAGCATGCACTGAGTGTAGCTTAGTTGTAGCATGTGCCCCTTTGTCTTGGAACTAGGGACTTCTTGCCTCAGGACTTTGTCCTTCATCAGCAGTTGCTCTGGTAAGGTCTTAGTAATGGTACCAACTACAACCTGATCATATGCTAAAGCACGAGAAGTGGCAGCCTCACCAGAAGTTCCAATCTCCATTGCTACCCTAGGAGAAGGAACATTGTAACCCCTATGTTGTGGGTTCTCAGCTGCACTTTGGTCCTCCCCCTCAATGGTAGAAGTAATCCCAGTTGTAATTGGTATCTGTGGAGGGGGTGAGGATTGCAACTGAGTCAGCACTTGTGCAACAAGTAATGTAGGACTTTGGGGGGCGGTTGCATGTGGTGATTGGGTGGAAGCAGATTGCACCCGGGGTGAATGGTGTGCTTCAATGGTAACCCTCTCAAGGGAGATAGGTTCCAGCCGTGTAGGTTCCCCAATGTTGGTTGCAACAAGATCCTGTTGAGAGGATACCTGTGCGGCTGTGACTGGTTGAGTTAGTGTCATAATTGGGGGGTTAAGACCAGTGTGTGGTTCCTGTGTTTGTGGTACAGGGGCATCCTCAGGGGACTCATCTCCCTGAGTAACCTTTTTTGGCTTTTTGGATTTGGGTGTAGTGGCATCATCCAAGTGTAGGGTTTGACGAAGTATATCGGGAGTGATGACCACTTGGTGGTCTAGAGGATGAAGTATCAGCAGAATCCAAAGCCATAAGAGCTAGATTTCCAAAGGGACTGTCACGACCATGTTGACCAGCACCAGTGAACAGTTGTTCATGACCAGACAAATCATCTGGTAAACTGCTCCAGTCAACAACTCCTGGGGTGAAGAAGCTGTGTTGTTGAGGTTGAGTTTGTTGATGAGATTGGGAAGGTTGAGGTTCAGGCAATGCATGTGATTTTTGTGAAATGGGAGCTGGAACCGGATTAGACTGAGGCAAGTAATAGCAGGGAAAAGGATATGGCATTGGACACTGGGGGACAAAGTATGCAGGAGATCTAGGGTGTGAATGATGACCAGAACCAGCAAGATGTTGCCTTCTGTTTTGTGTACTAGTACTAGGAAAAGTCACAAAGGGTGCAGAAGAGTTAGATCCGGTTGATCTACACTCTCTTGCAAAGTGTCCCAGCCTTTGGCATTTGTGACACCTCAACTTACTCTTGTCAAAACCAACTTTGGGTTTGCCAGAGAGTCCAGGAAATTTCCTGCCAGTTCTCTTATAGAACTTCTGAGATTTGATATTAATCAATGCCATTTGGCTCAGAATATCCATCTCTCTAGATCATCATCAGCTATTCCTTTCAAATCATCCATGATGAAGCATAGATTGTCACTATTACTGCAAGAATGACTATCAATACCAACAAATGCATGATCAGAACTATTTGAAGAGAAATCAATATGCTCATCATAATTGCTTTCAGATGCAGCATATTCTGACTCATGACCAGCCAAGGCAGTATTCCCTGGTACAAAGTCATCAGTGAGCTTTCCTGACGAGGACAGTTTCCTTTTCTGCTCTATCTCTCTTTCGAATGTAAGCAGTTTCCAATGAAGTTAGGTGAAAGATAGGCTATCCAGATTTGCACTGGAGCGTAGAAAATAGTGTATGTGTCCCGTCTCTCAGGCAGTGATCTGAGGAACCTATTATTCATCTGGCTGTTGGTGTATTCTTGTTTCACCATTTTCAGCTCAGAGATCAAGCAGGAAAAACGCTCAAACTGTTGAGTCAGTGTCTCACCCTTTCTATGAGAGAATGTCTCATATTGTTGGGCAAGGATTTCTCTGTTGTTTGCTAAGACCTCATCTGTGCCACCAAATTGTTCCTTCAGGGCATTCCAGAGATCATGAGCAGTTCATGATGCATAAGCCCTGAATAGATTTCATTAGGCAGTGCCATGGCCAGAATTCCATGGGCTTTAGCATCAATCTCAAACAGTTTCCGATCTTCATCAGAGTATTGTTCCTTCTTCTTCGGAACCATTTGATTGGTTTCCGGATTGTTCACCATAGGCTTATGTGTTCCATGTACCACAGATGTCCAACAACCTGAACTGTTAACAGACAGGTGATGAAGCATTCTTCGCTGCCATATGTTATACTTGGTCCTAACCAGCATCGGGGGCTTGGTTGAGGAACTGGTATTGTGAGGATCATTAGAAGGAGTAGTCATCTCAGATTCAATCAAATTCAATTAAGCTATAACAGATTTAGAACAAAAACACAACAACCAATTGAACCAAGAGAGATCTCAAAATAAATGAATGAAAGCGTCAGAAATTCAATAATCTATAACCAGTTCTTGCAAATATGCTAATTCAATCAAACATAGATATCAATTAGCAGTTTCAATGATCAATTGTTAGATCGATCAATGATTAACTAGCTCTGATACCACTTGTTAGGATCAGTGATCTACGTTTGATTGATTAGAGAGTATAGCAGCGGAATTCTAACAATGAATTAGCCAATTCACAAGAACAAAGAGATATTCAATGTAAGAACAAAAACGGTTATAGACAGAGAATTCTGCAAATAATATTTCATCCAATATTCGCTTTCGTGGTAACGGAATGTCACAATTACAATTAGGTCAACACCTCTTATATAAGAGATGTGACGTCTGCTGATGTCACTTGATAGGGACATCTAACATAATTTATTACAAACTGCTGATAGTTAACACAACTACTGAAGATGTCAAACAGCTGACATCTTCTTACAAAAATGCTAAGTGTTAACTATTATTACAACTACTGAAAAGAAACTACTGAAACTATAATAACCGAAGAACATACTCTTCAGTTGTTTTACAAATACTGAAACAAAGAAAACTACTGAAAGGTAAACCATCACAACAACTGAAGAATGCTTCTTCAGCTGTTGTAACAAACTCTGAAGGCTTCAGTACTTGTACTTGAGCTTCAGCTGTTGTCATCAGCTCATGTATTCAGTCTTTATACTTCAGCTGTTGTACTTCAGTACTTTACTCTTCAGCTGTTGAAGTCTTCAGCACTTTAGAACTTCAGCTGTTGTTCTTTAGTACTTTAGTCTTAGTACTTTAGTCTTTAGCTGTTGAAGTCTTCAGCACTTTAGAACTTCAGCTGTTGTTCTTCAGTACTTTAGTCTTTAGCTGTTGAAGTCTTCAACACTTTATCAAACAGCTGATCAAGTCTTCAGCAGTTGTTGTGATGTCTGTGGGACTTAGAGGTTTTTCTGATCAGGCTCATTGGTCCTTTTGGTCCAACAAACTCCCCCTGAACCAATGCAGCCAAAACCTCTAAACTTATTAGAGTTGTCCCAGTTATTATGGCAGAAATGTTGGTCTTTTTGTCTTCTAGATCAGCTCAGAAGCGACCCTTTTTTAAGCACCAGCCAGGGAAGAAGTCTCAAAGATTTGTTTGGCTAAGTATGAATGGGAACTCTGTTTTGGGGAATTGGACATAGAGTTGTTACCCCATTCATAAGATCTATTTCCCCATGATGAGTCTGTACGACTCTCTTGTGTAGGCCTCAAGGAAGGTGATTTGTTCCTCCATGGTTAGCTCTTCAGCACCTCCTTCAAACAATGATTCAGGCCCATAATACTCAGACAGGTATTTGGCTTCTTTCCCATTCTTTAGCTCCACAGTTGTTATTATTCTGTAAGCAAACTCATCCGGGTGATTACCCTCTAGGAACAACTAGAGCTCATTTTCCTGACTTCCTCAAGCCTCTTGTAAACTAACCCCTTTTTCACTATTTTGTTTTCCAGCATCTTCTGAGGGGTTAGATTAGCTTTATAGGCTTTCTTGAAGTCCTCTAGGATTTCCCAGGTTGAAACTACAAAGACCAGAGAGATCACTTCATCTACGATATTTTTCACCTGGCCAATGTATCTCTGAGGTATGTTTTTCTTATGAATTCTGTGAGACACCCTGGGATCAGGCCAAATACTCACTCTTTCCTTTTGATATTGAAAGGTATGTTTGAGAGTGTAAAGTCTGAGGGCTTGTTTCTTCATATTGATGATAGAAGATGTGACTGTATAAGCTTTGTCAACTCTCTTCAGCAATTCCTCATCATGCTGTTTATGAAGCTCTTCTTCTTCTAGCTTCACTTTAACCATTTGTCTTTGGAATTCAGGAGTAATTGCTGAGGAGTGACTTGTGGCCTTAGGAAACTGAATCACAGCTGAGAGTGGCAGCCTATCTTCATCATCTTCTTCATCATCTTCTAGCCTCAATACCCTTCTCTTCTTCTTCAAGGGTATATCATCGGCTATGGGTTTTGAGGGTAAGGGAGTTGGTTTGGTGGGTTGTGTTTTGGGTGGTTTTGGTGTGGGAATGTTGACAGGCTGTTCTAGCATTTTTGAGGTGAGTGTGGCTTTTGATTGCTTGGCTAGCTCAGTCCTGCTCCCAGCACCCGCTTCATTCAAAGCTTCAATAACAAGTCCCTTAGTATATGCTTCAGACGAACAGATCTTGGTGGTGATTGCCAAGATACTGTCCCTGGACCAAGCTTTGATTTCGATCATTGATCTTCGAAGATATTTTGCAATAAATCTAATCATGATCTCAAGCCTTCTCTTTCTAACACTTCATAACTTGCCCATCTATTTTGGATTTCTTCAATCTCTAATCGTCGAATCTCAGAGTCAAGTTTATCGGTGTCATGGCCTTGCCTAAACAGCTGATCAATGATGTTGTCCATTGATCTGCTGTGTTCGGCATCAGCCTCTTTTATCAGTAGCTCCAAGGCTTTCTCTTTTTCCTTCTCTTTATCGGTCTTCACATTCAACTCCAACTCCTTTTCCACTACTATCCCTTATGTTTCTTTCTCCTTTTCTTTCTCCTCTGTACTCCTCTTTCTTTTTGCTTTCACTGACTTAATCTCCCCCTTTTTGGTTGCATTGGTTGCAAGGGGTTGATTTCCAGAAAGCTGTTTGCCCACAACCTCCTCTATCAATGATTGTATTACTGAGGAAAGCCTCTCATCAATGGCTTTGATCACTATGTCAGTGATTATGGGTGTGATGAGAGGGAGAGTATTTTGAAGGATAGCAACTATTTGCTCAGGAGGGTTCTGTTCCTGAGAAATAGTGCCAGAAGCAGAGGCAGGTGGCTGAGTTGTTGGAGTGGCTTAGTGTTTGTGAGACCTTCAGATGAAGGTGCCATCTGTGAGGTGGTAGAGGCAGATGGTCTTTGGTCCTTAGAAGTTTTGGCAAGCAGCTCTTTGAGTCTGCTCACCTCCTTTTCCACGTGGTGTTTTGGGCGATTACATCGTAAAAGAAGCCCAGGTCATCATCAGTAGTTACTGAATCACATGACCTCCTGATAGGATCAGGATGAGCATGCACTGAGTGTAGCTCAGTTGTAGCATGTGCCCCTTTGTCTTGGAACTGGGGACTTCTTGCCTCAGGACTTTGTCCTTCATCAGCAATTGCCTCTGGTAAGGTCTTAGTAATGGTACCAACTACAACCTGATCATATGCTGAAGCAGGAGAAGTGGCAGCCTCACCAGAAGTTCCAATCTCCATTGCTACACTAGGAGAAAGAACATTGTAACCCCTATGTTGTGGGTTCTCAGCTGCACTTTGGTCCTCCCCCTCAATGGTAGAAGTAATCCCAGTTGTAATTGGTATCTGGGGAGGGGGTGAGGATTGCAACTGAGTCAGCACTTGTGCAACAAGTAATGTAGGACTTTGGGGGGCGGTTGCATGTGGTGATTGGGTGGAAGCAGATTGCACCCGGGGTGAATGGTGCGCTTCAATGGTAACCCTCTCAAGGGAGATAGGTTCCAGCCGTGTAGGTTCCCCAATGTTGGTTGCAACAGGATCATGTTGAGAGGATACCTGTGCGGCTGTGACTGGTTGAGTCAGTGTCACAACTGGGGGGTTAAGACCAGTGTGTGGTTCCTGTGTTTGTGGTACAGGGGCATCCTCAGGGGACTCATCTCCCTGAGTAGCCTTTTTTGGCTTTTTGGATTTGGGTGTAGTGGCATCATCCAGGTGTAGGGTTTGACGAAGTATATCGGGAGTGATGACCACTTGGTGGTTTAGAGGATGAAGTATCAGCAGAATCCAAAGCCATAAGAGCTAGATTTTCAAAGGGACTATCACCACCATGTTGACCAGCACCAGTGAACAGTTGTTCATGACCAGGCAAATCATCTGGTAAACTGCTCCAGTCAACAACTCCTGGGGTGAAGAAGCTGTGTTGTTGAGGTTGAGTTTGTTGATGAGATTGGGAAGGTTGAGGTTCATGCAATGCATGTCATTTTTGTGAAATGGGAGCTGGAACCGGATTAGACTGAGGCAAGTAATAGCAGGGAAAAGGATATGAAATTGGACCCTGGGGGACAAAGTATGCAGGAGATCTAGGGTGTGAATGATGACCAGAACCAGCAAGATGTTGCCCTCTGTTTTGTGGACTAGTACTAGGAAAAGTCACAGAGGGTGCAGAAGAGTTAGATCCAGTTGATCTACACTCTCTTGCAAAGTGTCCCAGCCTTTGGCATTTGTGACACCTCAACTTACTCTTGTCAAAACCAACTTTGGTTTTGCCAGAGAGTCCAGGAAATTTCCTGCCAGTTCTCTTGTAGAACTTCTGAGATCTGATATTAATCAATGCCATTTGGCTCAGTATATCCATCTCTTCTAGATCATCATCAGCTATTCCTTTCAAATCATCCATGATGAAGCATAGATTGTCACTATTACTGCAAGAATGACTATCAATACCAACAAATGCATGATCAGAACTATTTGAGAGAAATCAATATGCTCATCATAATTGCTTTCAGATGCAACATATTCTGACTCATGACCAGCCAAGGCAGTATTCCCTGGTACAAAGTCATCAGTGAGCTTTCCTGACGAGGACAGTTTCCTTTTCTGCTCTATCTCTCTTTCGAATGTAAGCAGTTTCCAATGAAGTTGGGTGAAAGATAGGCTATCCAGATTTGCACTGGAGCGTAGGACAATAGTGTATGTGTCCCATCTCTCAGGCAGTGATCTGAGGAACCTGTTATTCATCTGGCTGTTGGTGTATTCTTGTTTCACCATTTTCAGCTCAGAGATCAAGCAGGAAAAACGCTCAAACTGTTGAGTCAGTGTCTCACCCTTTCTATGAGAGAATGTCTCATATTGTTGGGCAAGGATTTCTCTGTTGTTTGCTAAGACCTCATCTGTGCCACCGAATTGTTCCTTCAGGGCATTCCAGAGATCATGAGCAGTTTCATGATGCATAAGCCCTGAATAGATTTCATTAGGCAGTGCCATGGCCAGAATTCCATGGGCTTTAGCATCAATCTCAAACAGTTTCCGATCTTCATCAGAGTATTGTTCCTTCTTCTTCGGAACCATTTGATTGGTTTCCAGATTGTTCACCATAGGCTTATGTGGTCCATGTACCACAGATGTCCAACAACCTGAACTGTTAACAGATAGGTGATGAAGCATTCTTCGCTGCCATATGTTATACTTGGTCCTAACCAGCATCGGGGGCTTGGTTGAGGAACCGGTATTGTGAGGATCATTAGAAGGAGTAGTCATCTCAGATTCAATCAAATTCAATTAAGCTATAACAGATTTAGAATAAAAACACAACAACCATTGAACCAAGAGAGATCTCAAAATAAATGAACGAAAGCATCAGAAATTCAATAATCTATAACTAGTTCTTGCAAATATGCTAATTCAATCAAACATAGATATCAATTAGCAGTTTCAATGATCAATTGTTAGATCGATCAATGATTAACTAGCTCTGATACACTTGTTAGGATCAGTGATCTACGTTTGATTGATTAAAGAGTATAGCAGCGGAATTCTAACAATGAATTAGCCAATTCACAAGAACAAAGAGATATTCAATGTAAGAACAAAAACGGTTATAGACAGAGAATTCTGCAAATAATATTTCATCCAATATTCTCTTTCGTGGTAACGGAATGTCACAATTACAATTAGGTCAACACCTCTTATATAAGAGATGTGACGTCTGCTGATGTCACTTGATAGTGACATCTAACATAATTTATTACAAACTGCTGATAGTTAACACAACTACTGAAGATGTCAAACAGCTGACATCTTCTTACAAAAATGCTAAGTGTTAACTATTATTACAACTACTGAAAACAAACTACTGAAACTATAACAACTGAAGAACATACTCTTCAGTTGTTTTACAAATACTAAAACAAAGAAAACTACTGAAAGGTAAACCATCACAACAACTGAAGAATGCTTCTTCAGCTGTTGTAACAAACTCTGAAGGCTTCAGTACTTGTACTTGAGCTTCAGCTATTGTCATCAGCTGATGTCTTCAGTCTTTATACTTCAGCTGTTGTACTTCAGTACTTTAGTCTTCAGCTATTGAAGTCTTCAGCACTTTAGAACTTCAGATGTTGTTCTTCAGTACTTTAGTCTTTAGCTGTTGAATTCTTTAGCACTTTAGAACTTCAGCTGTTGTTCTTCAGTACTTTAGTCTTTAGCTGTTGAAGTCTTCAGCACTTTATCAAACAGCTGATCAAGTCTTCAGCAGTTGTTGTGATGTCTGTGGGACGTAGAGGTTTTTCTGATTAGGCTCATTGGTTCTTTTGGTCCAACAGTACGGATGATTGACATTGATGATGTATGGGTGATACAACAGGTGAATGAGTGTCTTGTACTGAATTGGCTGGAGAGTCCTCTTGTTGAACATCCCACACAAGCTCTTGAGGAATATCAGCAGTTGCATCAATCACATCTGCAAACATGGTCATGTCATCTCCTTCATATTTTCCAGAAATTTTGTTCAGTACTAATCTGCCAAGGTGTGCCTGAACAAAAACACCACCATCCACAGTCGTTCCAGGTAGATCAATATTAATGATCAGTTGCAGGAACCTAGGAAGCATATACATTTTATCAGCCTTCTGCACTTTGATATGATCACTTAAGCATTTGAAGATGTACTTTGAATAATTGTAGGTTCTTCCCTCAAAAACACCAATAATCCCAAGGGAAATGTGCCTTGAGAATCTGTCAAGACCAGATTTTCTATTTGACATACACTTAAGGTAAGTGTGATAGAGAAATCTGTACGGCTTGCAAAGTCTTCCTTTCTTGATTTCTCCTTTGTCGAAATCACCATCATATCCCATCAGAAAAAATACTTTCTCTATGTATTCATCTTCGAACACATCAGGATGACCAGCTTCGACTTCTCCCAACTCAAGAACCCTTCTTATTTTATGATCATCAACTCTCAATCGTCGATTCTTCACAATAGCCATAATAGCTTCACCATCTTCGTCTATGCGTGCAGAGTTATAGAAATCAGTGATATGTGACTGATAAATCACAGGCTCTGCTGATAAGGCATAGAACAGCCTCGATCTTCTTAGGTATCTGATAATTTCTTGACACCCTTCTGAAACAGGATCATCAACGTTCAAGAAGGCACAAACATTGTGTTCTCTCGCAAATTGTTTATGCATCTATTCATAAGAAAAGATTTCGTTAGAATCACATTATTCACATGAGAATGCGAACAGTTGAGAGATAAAACACGAATCAAGCAGTTCATTCTTGATCATTAGAACTTGTTTTACCTGAAGAACAATAGATTAGTGACACAGGTATATGTTTGTTTAATGTTTTGATGTGGAAAAATTTTAAATGCTATGGAGGGGGGAAAAGTTTGTTGAAAATGAGTTTTTCTAGGTCTGAAAAGTGAGCTGAAAAAGCAAATAATGAATTTGAGAAGTCAGGCCACATCATTTATACATTCAGGCACATTAATTTTATCTCATTAATTAAATAGGACCCACAACGTACTCTTCCATAGAACATCTACGGATCAACAACATCTTTTGATGTAGTGTAACATTTTCACACATTACCAAACTGTAAAATTAAATTACATTTGTTGATCTTTGTTCATCCGTAGTTTACTAATCTACGGATAAACATTTAAGTTTTCCACATTGTTGCTTTTGCTGATGCTTAATATAGCATTGTAGCTTCTGCTGATGCTTAAGATGGCACTATAGCTTTTGGTGATGCTTGAGATAGCACTGTAGCTTCTGCTGATACTTAAGATAGCACAATGCAAAAAAATATTGTTGTTTGTATGGTCCAAGACTATTGGTTGGAACCATTTATTGCTTTAGGACTTTGTTAGCTTTGTATACATGGCAATTTAGCATAAGAAAGTTCAAAAATATTTTAATAAAATTCTCATGTATCTAGTAGCTAAGATGATGCTCAGATTCCAATTCCTTCATATTGATGATGAGATAGACAATGCTGCTGATTGAGAAACTTAACTTCATGTATTCTACTCCCCCGAAATTTGTGATTAATGGTGAAATTAATCATTTATCATAAATTTCTTTAAAAGGAATAACATGATTTGTAACTGTATGATGATGATCTGACATATATACACATATGATGAGATCATACTATAATACTAAGCCTCTTCCTGATGAGTTATTTTGTTGAATTGATACTTGAACAAAGTTCTAATTGCAAGTATATTGTCCATTTAAATCCATACAAGAGCTCATGTATCGACTGGGCATGCTGATTATCATGTTTTCATGTTGATTGGAAATAACTGATATGGGCTTCATATTCAATTTACAAAGATTTTGTCCTCCCTTTGCAAGACAAATCAACACTTTTTCACACTTAAGAACTATGTACTTGAAGTTATAAGATCTATCTTAAGATGCATTTGACATCTCATTAATAGTATGATGTAAAAGCTCAAGATAATATACAATTGATCACATAGGATTCTTTTGAGAGCTTAGATATGATCATCATCAGGTCGCCAGGTCTTTACTCACGTAAAACAAGGTGCCTTTAACCCAGGTCTTTGTTTACACAAAACAGAGGGATGATAAGGATCATGATCTGTTCATCGTTTGTAACTGAATTTCAGTATGGTGATCATACACCTAGGTCTTTGTGTACACAAAACAGAGGGAGTATGATTTGCTAAGATAGCTATTATAAAGTGTTGGTACATATAAAGTGTTGGTACATAGTGTGTTTGGATGAGTTATTTGGTCAAATCAGGAAAAGACTCACCTTGTATTCTCAAAATGAAGTTTCCCACAAACAATCACTTTAGCATTATGTTTGGCATGCACTCAGTTTAGTTTCCACTGAAGATGAATCTACTCACATATCAAGAAACTTGCTGAGATTTATTGTTATTTATGAATTCAGGAATAAGCAAAGCTATAGTGTACTATCATTTCCCATGCATATGTCATGCTTAAGTATCCTGACACACAATATTTTGTTTGAGTAATTTGATTAATCGAAGTTAATCATGCCTAGAGATTCAACCAGAAAGTTAAATCTAACTAAGTCAAAGGTTGTAGTGAATAAATCAGCAAGCTGATTTGTTGTATCCACTTTGACTAACTTAATCAAACCCTTTTCTGAGTAATCTCTTAGAAAATGATATCTTATCTCAATATGTTTTGTTTTACTATGTTGCACAGGATTAGCAGTTATAAACATAGCAGTAGAATTGTCTATATAAATTGAAGTTTGAAGGAAGTTGTAACCAGAGTCAAGCAATTGATTTTGCAACCAAAGAACTTGAGAGTAACCGGCTGATGCAGCTATGTACTCAACCTCAGCTGTGGATACAGAAACATTGGTTTGTTTCTTGCACTGCCATGACACTAGCCTTGGTCCAATGAATTGACATCCACTGGTTGTTTATTTTCTGTTACTGTTACATCCACCATAGTCACTGTCTGAGTATGAGTAGAGTGTAAAGTCTCCATCCTTTGGATACCAAAGACCAAGTCTTAGTTTTCCTTTAAGATATCTAAAAATTCTTTTTACAGCATTAAGATGAGACTCCTTGGGATCAGATTGGTACCTAGCACATACACACATAGCAAACATTATATCAGGTCTACTGGCAGCTAAATACATAAGTGAACCTATCATTGACCTATATAATTTTTTATCAATAGATTTTCTAGAAGGACCAGGAATAATCTTATCAATTGTTGATGCTGGTGTTTTGCGTGAGGATACTTCAGCAAGATTGTATTTCTTCAGAATTTGATGCATGTATTTTTCTTGATTGATGAAGATCCCATTGGATTTTTGATGAACTTGAAGGCCAAGAAAGAAGGTTAATTCACCCATTGAACTCATCTGAAATTCAGATTTCATCAGCTCTTCAAGATCTACACACAATCTCTTATTAGTTGAACCAAATATAATGTCATCAACATATATTTGAACTACTAAGAGATCTTGATGTTCTTGTTTGAGAAAGAGTGTCTGGTCAATAGTTCCTCTTTTGTAGCCATGCTTGAGCAAGAAAGATGATAGTGTTTCATACCATTTTCTTGGTGCTTGATGAAGATCATACAAGGCTTTATCTAGTTGTATACCCTATGAGTATAATGAGGATCTTCTAAACTAGGGGGTTGTGACACATAAACCTCCTCATCAATCTTCCCATATAAGAATGCACACTTGACATCCATCTGGTACACAGTGAACTTCTTATATGATGCATAAGCCAGAAACACTCTTATGACCTCAATTCTTGCAACGGGTGCAAAAACTTCATCATAGTCTATTCCTTCTTCTTGAGTGTATCCTTGTGTAATCAACCTTGCTTTGTTTCTTACAATAATCCCTCTATCATCTAGTTTGTTTTTGTATAGCCATCTAGTTCCAATAGGATGTTGACCTTCAGGCAGATCAACTAGAGACCATACTTTTTGCTTTCTGAACTGTTGAAGCTCTTCTTGCATAGCTTCAATCCAAGTATTGTCTTTTAAAGCAGCAGTGATTTTTCAAGGGACCACTTGAGAAAGAAAACAACTAAAGAGATAAAGGTTGGCAATACCAGTTTGGCTCCTTGTAGTTCTCTTTGCTGGATTTCCAATGATGTTGTTGATTGGATGAGTCTTATGGATTCTCATTGAAGGTGTTGATTCAACTAGTATAGATGATCCTAGATTAGTCATTTCCATTGCCTCACACTGATCCAATTGAGGTTGAGAGTTAAGAAATAGTCAAATTGTTGAACATGAGTTGAAGGATCATGAGAGTCTTTTGTATGGGCTGTAGGAGCATCTCCAGTCTTGGTTTGATGTTCTGTAGGAACTGCTCCAGATACATTTTGTTCTTCCGTAGGAGCTTCTCCGGAAGCATTTTGCTCTTCCGTAGGAACTTCTCCGGAAGCATTTTGCTCGTCCGTAGGAACCTCCCCGGAAGCATGTTGCTCTTTCGTAGGAACTTCTCCAGATGATAAGTGTTAGGACCTGGTATTTGAACGAAATACATAGTGATTAGCGTGTAAACCAGATCAAATAGTGCGGAATCCTATTTGATTGGCGATCCAATCAGTGAGAACACACGAAGAATCAATAAAAATTGAAACTAATGTTAGAAATCGATTGGGAATCGATCTAATGTGTTCTATGAACTTGGAGAATGAATTGGGAGGCTTCTGGACGGCTAGGGTATGTCTGGAGTCGTAATAGAATGAATTCTCTAGTTTTTCCATGAATTGGGTTGTATCTATAGGTTAGTATTGTTCATTCGTGCGACTAAACCATTAGTATGATTCAGTCGTGCGATTGAACCATGCGGTTGATTCATCCGCACAACTGAGTGTTCAGTCGCGCAACTGAGCCAATCTTATGTGTCAATCATACGACTGATCCAGTCTCTTGGTTCAGTCGTGCGACTGAGTCAATTGTATGAAGTTATTCATGCGTGTGTTCCATTCGCATGGGCCATTCGCATGAGAACTTCATTATGTTATGTTTGAATGTATTAATTAATAAACATCATATGTAACCATTCAAACAATCACTAGCCTAATTAACCAATTCAATATCAACTCTTTAATGAAATATTAGACATTACAAATCACAAACAATCAATATCATTTCATTAATCATATCAAATTACATCCGAATCAGATAAACAAGATCTATTACATTTCATATCATGATCTAGGGACATACATGTATCAACAAACTCCCCCTTGGACCTAGATCTCTTTAATGTCTTGTTTTCTGCATCACCTCCTCATATTTCTTGTACTTGTCCTCTTTTGTGACACCCGCATGAATCTCAAACGCGAAGCAGAGTCTTATGACATTTTGGAACTGGAGGGCTTGTACAATATCTTGCGTATCATAGAACAGTGGCCACTTGTATAGCGTGTAGACATCATTTGCTGACAAGTTGGTAAGCCACATGGGTCGAATACCCTGATCGTATCCATTTGGCCCTCTTTGTTTAGGACTATGACTGCTTCAGCTGTTCTCCAATCGTAGTACCACCACGTAAAGTGTGGAGTGAAGTCCTGTGGCATTTCCCTGAGTGGGATTCTTGACATTGTGCGCGGAGGACTCCACTTCAACACTATCTTCGGCTTTCCAGTAATGGCATCAACCTCAGACCTTCTGATATACCTTGTAGGCTATTGGGGTCTGAAGTTAACCCACCTGGTGTGGTACTCCTTCTTTAGGGCAGCGTTGAACCAGCCGACATCTTCCTCGGGTCAGCATACAAAAGCTTTAGTTTGGCTGGCTGGTTGAGCTCAAAACTGGTAGAGTCTTAGATCATGTGGGAATCTGAAGTACTCTATGCCCTTTTCCCTCTAACTGCATATACGTTAAGATCCTCAAAATACGCCCACGCTATGATCCTGCCAGTCACCTTATGATGTTTCTTGACTCTGTAGAGTTTGGTGTAGGCATCCTGTTTCGGTGCAGCGTGTTGGGCTCTAACTTCTTCAAAACATGCAGCCCACTCAGCCTTTCGGATATTGACATCATCATTTGAGGCTTGGGCCGTTGCCTCTACTTTCTCCGACTCTTGCTCCATCTTGTCTAACACCTCAAAAGTATCACTGACGAGGGATTCACCCAGATTGGGGACCAAATTCCCTCATTGTCAGCGTACTGAGGGTAGTGCTCGGCAGTAACATCTTCAATCTCGATTTCATCAACATCGTTGAGCTCTTCGTCACTGGTCGAGTCGCATGTCGGAGCATCCTTCACTATCTCATCTGGATTGAGCTTGCAGATCTCTGCGAGTTGCTCGTTTGATAGGTCGTGAATTATTTCCCCTTCTTCAGAGGTATAAATCACCGACCTCCTTACGATCCCTTGCAGATCAAGAATCATTGTTAGCTGAGTCTTGACCTGCTGAAGGGGAGCAACATCAAAATCATCCGTTTGGTAATTTGGATCTGTTTGATTTACACATTCAACATATCAACCATTAGTAATTAATCAAAACAGCAATGCATTAAACTTAATTTAAACATTGAATACATAGGTTTCAATACATGATTCAAATACAAAAGTAATTAAATACATAAACATCTAATCTTTACTTTTGTCTTGTATCATCATCTCGTCACTTGGTGGAGCAGAGGAAGAAGCTGGTTGGTCTTGTCTGTTCTTGGACATCCTCTCTTGACCTGAAGCAGAGGCCGATGCAGCTGCATGTCCTCCTGCTGTATCATCATCATCATTCTTCTCCTCTATCCTTTCTTCTTCTATCCCCTCATCCTCCTCTGTCTCATCCTCATCATCCTCATCATCATCTTCATCATCTCCGTCTCCCTCTTTGATCTTCAAGGGCTCCTCCTTTGATCCATTTAGCTTTAACATGATCGTCTTCTTCGCCTCCTCCAACTCCTCTATCTTCTTGTTTGATGTGACACTATGTGCTTGGAGTTGGCTATCTCATGGCTCTGAGTAGCCATCTGTTAGGCCTGCTCCTCTATTCGAGCCTGCTCTTCTATCTGGTGATACTGAGCAGTAGTAAGATCAGCAAGCTGGCGGATCTGAGCCGCCTTCTCCTCATCTGCAGCTAATAGGCGCATCACCATCCTGTTGAGCACATACAGCTGTTCCTCTACCCCAATTGGAGGTAGAGGTGATCCATAAGTATGAGATGGATGGGCTGAGGATCCAGCTTGGTGCGTAGTGGTGGTGGTGGTGGCTGTAGTGAAGATGGGTCTGTGAAATAGTGTAGGTGATGTAGGAGTGAAAGATATGGTGGTAGATGGAATCTGTACAGTGGTGGGAGGTGTGGTGGTGGTAGTAGTAGCTGTGGTGGCTGTGGTGGTTGTGGTGGTTGTGGTGGCTGTGGTGGCTGTGATGGTAACGAAGGTGAGTCGTCTTTTCTTCTTCTTCTGACCATGGGGCTGAGCCATCCTTTTCCTCCTCGTTCCCGTTGAGGTGGATGCTCCCCCTACAATCCTGCTAGCTGACTCTGGTGCATAACTCGGATCAGTGGCTGTCTCTCCTGAGTCTCTTAGGCGTTCACCAACCGCCCTTAGCCCATGTTCTGTGGGAACAACCTTGCTTCCCACAGTACGTGTCAAGGGCTCCTCTTCTGACTCCTCTTCCGCCTCACCAGGAACAAAATCCTGATGGAAACCAGTAGACTCGGCTATGTCTCCAGCTGGGGCGAACACTGGAGGTATAACATCAGAAACTGAGCCTCTCGGTGGAGTAGGCATATCATCCCAAGCGTCCCCACTGTCGTCATCATCAGAGTCATGCTCTGCGAGCAGTAGCCTCTCGTCATCAGAATCACTGTCATCATGACGCCATTTGCGTCTCCCCGGCGCCACATATCTCTCGTAGGCCAAATGGCCAGTCAACCTCTTCACCTGGGGCTTCACTTGCTTGCCCCTATACACCCTCATCCGACCCAAGGTAGTGTCATCCATAATCTCCAAAGCAACTGCATCATGACTCTCCTTGGGAAGAAGTGGTAGCTTCTCGTTGAAGATATGCTGTAGAAACCTGGGGTACATACAAAATCCTTCCTTCCCCTTTGCCTCCAGGTTCTCCACCAAATAAGAGAAGATCATACTTGAAAAGCTGAAAGGGTTGTTCAGCACCAGTGCCACGTAGGCATTCTGAATCTGGTCTGATAGATCATCGAACCCACCCCTCCTCGAAGCAATGCACTTTAGGATCACATGCGCCAAGTACTTGTACTGGGGGCACAGGTTGCTCTTGTTGAGCACACCCGAGTTTATTTCCCCAGCGTACTTGATCCTAAGGAAGCAGCCTCTCACAGTCAGTGGATGTAATCTGGTGGGGTGATTCATATCGTTCCCAACTCAAGAACTCTCTGGATATCAGCAGCAGTAACCTCGATATCATGACCCAGAATGGAGCTCCGTATACTGTACGGATCACGAGAGCAATCAACTGAGGCATTCTCCTAGAATGCCTGGTGTAATGACCTGTAGGGCGTGCAAGGTGTAGATATAGCCTTATGTATCCGGGAACGTCTAAGGAAAGTTATAATCTCTGTGAACTCGGCCCCGTTCCGAGTAGTATGATCCAAGTGAGCACATATGTTGTGCTTTGGATTAATGGACCATCTATCAGCCATTTTCCTGAAACACAAGACATAGAACCATTAGTACATAATACATCAAAATTCAGTTCTAAGTGTAATGTTTAAATTCATTCTGATTCATTCGTGCGAATGAATCATGCGACTGAAGTCAGTCGGTTGTTCTTTCATGTGACTGAGCTTGTTCGGGTGAATGAGACATGCGACTGAGTTCAATCTGCTGATTGAGTCTGCGATTGGTTCAGTCGACCGACTGAGCTTATTCGCATGGTTCATTTGGCCGATTGATCCAATCGCAAGTTTCAATCATGTGATTAGAGTTCATCCGGACGACCAGTCGCCTGTCCCACTGTTCAGTCGCCTGCTGTTCGAATCTTGACCAAAACAAGTGATTTAACATGGGTTACCGGTTCAATAGACTCGCCATTTAGTCACTAATAACCTATTAAACTTAATTTTAACATTTTGCATAGTTTAGGTTGGTGATTAGGTCATTTATAGTCCATTTCTTGTTTTCATTCGAATATCACCAAATTGGGCTTCCATTCCTTCTGTTTTCAGTGCGATATCAACGCCATCTACCTATTTATAAGTCAACGAACGTCAGAAGATCAACAGCAATGTGAAAACAAGGTCTAGAGAAATTTTGGCAGAGTAACGGTACTTGGTGCGATTTAGGAGCGATTGAGGGTGATGAGTGGAATGCGATCGACTATGGCCCTTTAAATACTGAAGCTGAGTTCAATCGGCCGACTGGCCTCATTCGCCCAGTTCATTCGGGCGACTGAGGCTCAGTCTTGCGATTGGCCCAGTCAGTCGCATTCAGTTGGCCGACTGAGTCTCAGTCGGTCGACTGACTCATTCGTGCCCTTTCATTTGCACCCTCAGTTAACCGACTGAGTCTCAGTCGGTCGACTGACTCATTCGCACCCTTTCATTCGATCGAATGGATCATTCTGATAAGCCTTCAGGTGAATGGCGCAATCTCATGTCAAGTCATGTGAATGGCATCCATTCGCATGGTTGGTTCATACTTATGATCCAGTCGTGTGAATGGTTTAAACTTATGAACATTTTGCACTTAAACCCTTTTTACCTGTTGAAATTAACATTATGAGCATTTGATCATCTCAGACATGATTATTTTAACTTGAAAACTTTTTGATCACCTCAGACGTGATCCTTTTAAACAATTTAGTCACCTCAGACGTGACCCTTTTAAACTTTTGAAAACACATGTGGTCATCTCAGACATGACCCTTTTAGTGAGTTGATCCCTTAACGATTTTCATGATGTAGTCCGGAAAATGAACAAAATTAAAAGACTAAGTGAATTAGAAAAAAAACTAAACTAACGTACAAAAAATAAAAACTTGTTTTTGGCTTTTTGTGAGGATAAATCCTAAGATGGAAGTCTACGGGATTTGGTTCCGGAATAGGCAGCTTCAACTTAGATTGACCACACCTGGACCAATTCAATTTTGGAATCATACAGGCAAGTTAAATCATTTGGGACTTGTTATCAAAATCTTTTGATGCTCTATTCTTGGTTTTCATCCAGATTCGTTATCAACTTTTAGGAAATCATACTGCAACTGTTAGATTACCACATTGATTTGAACTTTCAAGAATTGTAGCCACAATGATTGTCAATATGTTTGTCCTCTTAAATCCATACACAGACTTTTGACACAGACTAGTGATAAATTTAGGTTTAATTATTTCAACTAACATTTGTGGATCCCACACTTATATGGTAATCAACATTCCTCAGGTGCTTTTGAGCGGTCTACGGGTATTTTTACAAGAAGAGACTATTCTTAGAGCTTTCAAAGAGAAGCCAATCCTCAGGTCAGTGCCATCGCACAGCAGAGAGGCGGCAAACAATAATGAATTCTAGAATATCTAGGTTATTCTTATCCTCAGGTCAGTGCCATCGCACAACAGAGAGGCACACAACCTATCTCCTTGTTAGAGCAGCTTAATTTTATTTTGCACAAAATGCACCAACAACATAAGTCATTAGCTTGATAGCATTTTTCTTTCATTTTTTCGTGCTTTGCTCTATTTATGGTCATCCGCACACATTTATAGCGTTTACATGCTCATTACCCCTTATTGGAATATTGTTGATTGTGTTAACCAGTATTAAGATGGAAGCCCACTGTCAGTTGAACAACTTAGTTTGATCTTGAGATCACCAGTTAGGTCTAATCATCTATTGTGTTGAATCTACCGACATATCAATTGTGATCTAGCAACCTCTAGGTCTACTCTCGTTGTGTTACCTTAGGAGTTACCAGTTTTTCTATCATCTTCCCTTTTTATATTGCTTAGACTACACAGACTTATACTTTGAATTTTTGCATCATTTCTGAATTAAATTTTAAAGTCCCTCTTGATTTGTTCCTGTGTACTATCATATTCCAAAGGGTTGAATCGGTATCACAGATACGATCTACCTTATATCAGCTTTCCACTCCTTCTCCCTCGTCTTTTTTTTTTGATAATGTTACTTGCTGACTTATTCTCCCCCTAAAATACAAAAATCATAACTGGTTTAATTATTTTAGGATTTTAATAAACAGCAAAATAACATGAGTTTAATTCAAACAGACTAAAATAAATAAATAAAAATAAAAATTAACGAAACTACATCGGACTACACATGATCATCATCAGGAATAACATCACTTTTCTTTTTAACGCCGTTGACCTCTAACAAATATAGAAAACGTGGTTTATCAAAGGCTTTTGTATAGAGGTCAGCGCATTGAAAATCAGTATTAATTTTTACCACATCTATTAAGTTCTTTTCAAAACAGTCTCTTATGAAATGGTATTTATACCGATGTGTTTGGTCTTTGGATGTGGTACCGGATTTTTAGTTACTGCAATTGCAGCAGAGTTATCAACAAAGATAGGAGTAGAGGAAAACTTCAAACCGTAATCCCACATTTGCTGTTGAATCCAGATGATTTGTGAACAGCAACTTGCAGGAGCAACGTATTCGGCTTCACAGGTTGACAATGCAACCGAGGTCTGCTTCTTACACTGCCAGGTAACTAATATCCTCCCAAAGAATTGACACCCTGCTGATGTAGACTTGTAGTTCATCTTGCATCCCCGTAATCCGAGTCACTATACGCCGTGAGCTCAAGGTCATCATCATGAGGATACCACAACCCAAGTGTGGGTGTACCCTTCAGTTAATGAAATATCCTCTTGACCCCGATCAGATGGTTGACCTTAGGCTTAGCCTGATATCTAGAACATAAACATGTAGCATACATGATATCAGGTCTTGAGGCAGTGAGATACATGAGGGATCCAATCATTCCTTGGTACATTGTGGCATCTACAAGATCTCCATTTTCATCAGGTGCTATATCGTGATTCGTAGCAAGTGGAGTCCCAGCATCAGAAGCATTCTCCATGTCAAAACGATTGAGAATGTCTCCTACATACTTGGTCTGATGTAGAAATATCCCATTTGGAGTCTGATCCACCTGTAACCCGAGAAAGAACTTCATCTCCCCCATAGCACTCATCTCAAATTCTTTCTTCATAACTGCTTCAAACTCTTTGCATAATTCTTTGTTCTTTGAACCGAAGATTATGACATCAACATAGATTTGTACTAGCAGTAGGTCTCCATCTTTTTCTTTGATGAACAGTGTGCAGTCAATAACTCCCCTGCGAAAGCCGTGTTTTCACAAGATGAGTTGAGAGTTTCTCATACCAAGCCCTAGGAGCTTGATGAAGCCCATATAAGGCCTTGTCGAGTTTGTAAACTCTGTCCCATGATAAGGATCTTCAAATCCCTCAAGTTGACTGACATACACTATCTCTCGAATTTCCCCATGAAGGAATGCACTCTTCACATCTAATTGATAGACTTTAATCTTCATATGATGCATAGGCAAGGAAGATACGGATGGCTTCCATCCTTGCCACTGGTGCAAACACTTCATTGTAGTCAATCCCCTGACTTGGTGAAATCCCTGAACAACCAGTCGAGCCTTGTTCCTGATAATGACCCCTTGGTCATCCTTCTTGCATTTCAAGACCCATTTGGTACCAATGACTTTAGCACCTTTAGGTCTATCTACCAGAGTCCATACTCCTAACTTCTTGAATTGAAGAAGTTCTTCTTGCATGGCACTCACCCATGCCTCATCGTTTAATGCATCACTTACGTATTTTGGCTCAAACTGCAAGACAAAACACCGATAAGCACCATCATGAATGTAACCCTTTTCCATAACAGAGGCATAATCAGCTGAGTACAGCTGATTTCGGGTTTGTACTCCTGATCTGACATCCCCAATGACATTATCCAAGGTATGATAGACGTTTAGACGTGATCCTGGAGTAGTAGGAACAGCTACCTAGAGCCAAGATTATGAACATTTGGTTCTGCATCTGAGGTAGAAGGAGTTTGAGGTTCCGAAGTCGACGGTGCATCACCGTTACATGCTTGTGGACTATCAGGAACTGAACCTGTTGCTCCTGACTATTCTGGTCATCTTTTCAGCTTCATCTTCAGAGGAGGAGTCACTGTCGTCGACTACTCCCCCTGACTGAGTAGATGATTTTCCCTGTGAGCTAGATGTTGGTGTATTCAAGATATCATACATCATCCGTGTAGCGAACTCGTCATCCGAGGGAGAGAGAGGGATGTTGAAGGACTTGAAGAATCCATCATAGTCAAAAAAGTAGGCGGGTCCTTTGCCAGTAGGTGGTGTGGTATATCTCTGAACGTCAACAGTACACCACACTTCTACTAGACCCGTTGAGTTGTTGTAAACCCTCTTGTTCGGTATGTTGTATCCTAGAAAGATTCCTTCATCCGCCTTCTCGCTGAATTTACCTTCTTGTGTTTTCTTCAGAAGTGTGCACGGCGCGCCAAATGGTTCGAGATACTCCAAATTCGGTTTGTGTCTTTGTAGTAGCTCGTAACATGTCTTTCTGTGGCGCTTGACAATCAGAACTCGATTCAGTGTATAACATGCATTAGCAACTGCCTCATTCCAAAATTGGATAGGCAGTTTCGAGTCTGCCAGCATAGTCCGTGAAGTCTATATCAAGCTTCTGTTCTTTCTCTCAGCAACGCCATTCATCTGAGGCGTGTAGGCAGAAGTGAATTGATGTACAATTCCCTTTTCCTTGCAGTAAGCCTCCATCCACTGGTTCTTGAATTCCGTCTCGTTGTCTGAGCGTACTTGTCTAACCTTCAGCTTGTAGAGAGATTCCAGTGTGGTTACTAACTCCTTGAATGACTCAAATGTTTCTGATTTGGACTTCAGAAACATTACCCAAGAGAACCTTGAGTAGTCATCAGTAACCACAAAACAATACAAGTCGCCTGCTATGCTCTTTGTACTGACTGGACCAAACAGATGCATGTGAAGAAGTTCAAGAGGAAGTTCTATTGAATGAACTTTCTTTTCCTTATGAGACTTCTTCGTCTGTTTTCCTTTCTTGCAAGCTACGCAAAAATCAGGAAGTTGGAAATTCTTGACATTAACTCCTCTCACAAGATCCTTCTGGATCAAGTGATTCATCTTCCGTTGATTGATGTGACCCATTCTCCTATGCCAGGAGATGGAGTCCTTCTCAGTGGCTTTTGATAGAAAGCACTGAACTTCATGATCTGTTGTAGAAGTGTTGAGAGATCCAAAACATAAAGGTCTTTATATCTTGAAGCTGTCATCAGCACTTGGTCCTCCGGAATCACATATTCTTTCTTTAGGACGTAACACTTCTTGTTGTCGAATATGACTTTAAAACCTTTATCACAGATTGGGAAACAGAAAGTAAGTTGTTTTGAAGTTGCTGGACGTAGTTCATCCTATCAAACTTAACTTTCTGATTTCCAACTTCTCCCTGAGCTGTGATATACCTCCCTTGTTTCCAGCAAACGAAACATGCCCTCCTTTTATTTGCTTTACGTTTGATAAAAGAGCCCTGTTTCCTGTCATGTGCCTGGATGCTCCGCTGTCTACAATCCACGTGTTGGTTTCAGCACTGTAGTGAACACCCTGCACATACCAAGTAAAACCGTTAGTTTAGGTTAGGAACCCAAGCCTTTACTGGCTTGGGTTTCCCAGAGGCATCACACATCATGAATTCCACCCATTGACCCTTAGAGAGTGAGGGTAGCTCAGGTTCCTTCTTGTCATCATTACCAGACACAGAGGATGACTTTTCTTTCCATAATCCAGATTTGTGCAATGCCTGTTTGTGATAAACATTTGACTGGCTAACGGGTTGAACTTTATGTTCACTAGTTCTTTTAGGTGGAGTTAAAGAACTCCTCTTAGAAGACCTAGGTTTTGAGTCCTGAAGTTCAATCTTCTTCCTAGGTGTCTGATAATAAGGACAATAGGAAGCAATGTGTCCACATTCTCCACAGTTGTAGCACGACCTGCTATCAACTTTATGATTAAACTTTCTTTGTGGAGACGTGTGTGACACTCTAGTAACATCACTCACTTTAGGTTTTGACTCTGGTTCTTTTGATGTTTTCTCTTGTTTAACAAAGTTAACTTTTTTAACATGTTTAACATCTTTTTCCTTTTGGTTAACTGGTTTTTGACTTAAAACATGTGAAAGATTAACATTAGAAGTCTTTTTAGGTTCTGATTTGACTCTGTTTGACCCTCACTTTATATTAACCTTTACAAATTCTTTTTCCAGATTAACGCAAGGCATTTTACTCTTTGCCTTTGAAGTGGCCTCCTTTTGTTTGTTTCCAGATTCAATAGATGAACATGAGGAATCTGGATCACTAACAAGAGGAGTAGACACCACATGATCCTTGATGGGGTTATTATTTACTGGTCTACTCTTAGTGCTCATCAAGGTCTCAGGTGGTGGTGGAACCACTTTGTAACCCAAACCCTCCCCGGTGTTTCTTTCTCTCACTAAGTGTTGAACTATGTGTGATGAACTTGTCCAACTATGCAGTTTTTGTTTTAATGAGTTTACTTCTACTTCTAGAACTGCCTTTTGCTTCTTAGTGTCTTCTAGGGAGTTTAGATAGTACCTAATGTCATTAGCTTGGTTAAATGCAACTACTTCAGTTTCCCTAAGCTGTTTAGTCAAAAGGTCTATCTTTTCTTTGTAACTATGCTCATTTTGTTTTAATACTCTATTAGCCTCAGTGCACAGTTGCAAATCTTTTACTAAGTTATCATTATGATCTAATAACCTAGCAAATTTCTCATCTATGCTATTTCTAAACATATTACAATCAGAACAAGCATGATTATCAACATTTGGTCAGTGGTACTTACCTGAGTTGGTTCAGAAGAGTTAGCCATCAACGCAGCATCAGATGTCTCTGGTTCTGGTGATTCTGTCTTTTCTATCTTTGCTGTGGTAGTCTCCTCTTTAGGCTTGTAGCTGACCTCAGTTGCAGTTGCTCTTCAATATTTGACATCGCTATCTCAACTGCTAGATCTCCTTCACTCGCGGAATCATCGTCAATGTCTTCTACACTTGCAATGTTTGATTCCCATGGAGAGACAAACCTAAAGCTCCAGTCCTGTCCTTCATCATCATGAGCAGTCAAGGCTTTTGGATCCTTGCTTGATAAAGTAGAACTAGTAGGTTGCTTGTCTTGACGAGTGAAGGACGAGAATGGGTTCCCGTTACCCATCTTCTTTGGCTGAACACATTCTCTCTTGAAGTGCCCCTTCTCTCCACAGTTAAAGCAGGTCACTTTGCTCTTGTCAAAGCCAAATGTGGTATCTACCAAGTTCCGTCCGGTCTTTTTCACAAACTTCTTCACCCTCTGGACAGCACTAGCTAAGGCCCACATTATGTCCACCTGCTCATAGTCCTCGTCTGCCAGATGGCAGTTTCCAATCTTCCAAGAAACAAGTCCATCATAAGAATGAACCACTGCAGCCAAAAGATCCATGTGTTCTCGAGCTACTTCTGCAGTCACATTACCGAGGTTCTCGGTCTTCAGTCTAGCAGCATTTGTTTCAGATCCAATATGATGGGTACAAGATGACCCCGACGTGTCTGATCCTGAAGGAGAAGCATGTGAAGGACCCGATGAGCTAGACACAAATGCAGTCTGGAGAGGTGCTCCAGATGTCTTAGCTTGAGGCGTGGCATTGTACAAAGCTGGATTCTGAGTATACGAAGACTTCTGAGCTCTGTACTTCATCCTAAGTGCTTCTTCTCACAACTTTAGAATGAAGTCATTTATATCCAGCTTTTCCAGCATTCCATTCTGTCTCAGGTTAGACACGAATGAAGCCCACTTTTCCGGCAATCCGTCTGCAAAGTTAGTAACTTTCTCTTCCATGGTAGTAGCCACCCTATGTGTATGCAGTTCACTCATCAGATGGTAGAATCTATCTATAACATCGTCCAAACTCTCGTTTCCCATCGATGAGAAGTTATCGAATTCCTTCTTTAACTCCTTAGCCTTGATTGCCTTCAACGAAGCATTCCCGTCGTACCTCTTTTCCAGCTCATCCCATAGTTTCTTGGACTACTTATTCTCTGAGTACTGGTGGAAAATGTCTTTAGGGATAGACTGTGTAATCAATGCATAAACCTCTTCTCTGCATTATATTTAACTTTCTGCGCGTCTGTCATCCCTCCTAAGGTTAGCTTTACTCCATCGGCTCCCACCGGCGTACTATACCCAATCTCGATAGCTTCCCACAGATTCGGATCCACTCCTTTGAGATAGATCTCAAAGCGTTGTTTCCAGTGGGGAAACTCATCTAATGTTAAGAGCTTTGGTGGTTTATTATGATTACCCACCTCACTCTCAAGTAACAGCAGGTTCTGGATCCTCGAGTCCTTCCCAGCAGTAAATGCTGACATTTGATCTTCCATGGCGAATAACTTTAAGTCTACTAAAACAAACTGTCAACTGGTGTGATTGAAGGATGCGATTGGGCTATCCGTGTGAATGAACTATGCGATTGATTCAATCGTGCGGCTGAACTAAGCGATCAGTTCAGTCGTGCGAATGAAGCTAATGCGTATGAACACTGCGAACGAATGGTTCAATCGTACGAATGGAGATGCGACTAGGTCCAATCGTGCGTCTGAGCAATGCGAATGAGGTCCAGTCGTGCGAATGGCTCACTCGTGCGACTGAAGCTGTTGTTTTGCGAAAATTTCTAGGTTAAACGTGTTTTAGCCGTAAAAATTCGAAATTTCGCAAGGTCTAATCACCTAGGTCCGTAGAAACCAAACTTTGATGAGAAGGGAACGTCCAAGATCACTTTTGACACGAAAGATTGCATTTTTAGTGCAAAAACACAAACTTTTTATCAATCTTGATTGAATCACACGTAATCAAGAGCCAAAGCTCTGATACCAATTGTTAGGACCTGGTATTTGAACAAAATACCTAGTGATTAGCGTGTAAACTAGATCAAATAGTGTGGAATCCTATTTTATTGGCGATCCAATCAGTGAGAACACAGAAGAATCAATAAAAATTGAAACTAACGTTAGAAATCGATTGGGAATTGATCTAATGTGTTCTATGAACTTGGAGAATGAATTGGGAGGCTTCTGGACAGCTAGGGTACATCTGGAGTCGTAATAGAATGAATTCTCTAGTTTTTCCACGAATTGGGTTGTATTTATAGGTTAGTATTGTTCATTCGTGCGACTGAACCATTAGTATGGTTCAGTCGTGCGATTGAACCATACGGTTGATTCATCCGCACGACTGAGTGTTCAGTCGTGCGACTGAGCCAATCTTATGTGTCAATCATACGACTGATCCAGTCTCCTGGTTCAGTCGTGCGACTGACTCAATCGTATGAAGTTATTCATGCGTGTGGTCCATTCGCATGGGCCATTCGCATAAGAACTTCATTATGTTAAGTTTGAATGTATTAATTAATAAACATTATGTGTAACCATTCAAACAATCACTAACGTAATTAACCAATTCAATATCGACTCATTAATGAAATATTAGACATTACAAATCACAAACAATCAATATCATTTCATTAATCATATCAAATTACATCCGAATCAGATAAACAAGATCTATTACATTTCATATGATGATCTAGGGACATACATGTATCAACAATAAGTGAGGCCATGAATCTTTTCCAATGTTGTTGTATTCACTTGAGAGCCTGGTTCTGTTGAAGGGACAACATTCACATCTCCGGATGTACCATGTTCATTTCCAGATGTAGTATATGCTGCTACTGATGTGTTTTCACCTGAGGATGGGGGTATCCTTGGAGGATCAGCAGATAAGGTTACTTCAGTCATATCAGGTGGAACAAATGGATAAGATATTACATCAGATCCTGCATTATTCAAATGATCATAGTTAAATGATTTAGATAATGCATCTATGTCAAACAACCATGATGAACCTTTAACTGACTTTGTAAATACAGTTTTATCAAAAGATACATTAGGAGTCTCTTCCACAATGTTATGTTGTGGAACATAAACCCTATATGATTTAGAAGTTGAAGAGTATCCAACAAAGAAACCATCATATGTTTTTTTTGAAAATTTTCCTAATGACTCTTTTATGTTCAAAATGTTACATGACATCCAAAGACTTTAAGATATCCTATGTAAGGTTTTCTATTAAATAAGAGCTCATAAGGAGTTTTGTTATGTTCTTTGAAAATTAATGTTCTGTTTTGAACATTGCATGCAGTATTCACAGCCTCAGCCCAAAAAGTGATGGGCAATTGTGAATCAGCTAGCATTGTTCTGGCTGCTTTAATGAGAGTTCTATTTCTTCTTTCAGCAACTCCATTTTGTTGTGGAGTTCTTGGTGCACTAAATTGCCTTACAATCCCTTTGTTCCTGCAAAAGGAATCCAGTTCAAAATTGACAAATTCAGTACCATTGTCACTCCTAATAATTTTAGCTTTTGTATCAAGTTGATTCTCAATCTTGATCACAAAGTCCATTAATGAATCTGATGTTTCACTCTTTTGTTTTAAGAAAAAGACCCATGTGAATCTTGTGAAATCATCAACTATCACCAAACAATATTGTCTTTTTCTAATGCTCATCACATTGGTAGGACCAAAAAGATCCATGTGAAGCAATTTGAGTGGTGTAGTATTAGTATTGATAATTTTGGGTTTATGTGACACTCTATGTTGTTTTCCTTTGTAACAAGAAGAACGGTGTATTGAGCAATGAAACTCTTTATTTGGCAATCCAATGACCAAGTCATTTTTCACCAATCTATTCATGTTCTTCATGTGAGAATGGACAAGCCTTCTATGCCATAATTGAGACAAATCTTCTGATAGTTTAGATATAAGGCAAGTTTCATGTTTTGTGAGAGAAGTGTTGTTCATATCCAAAACATAAGTTTTTCCTTTTCTTGATGCTTTGAGGGGGATCCATTATTTTGAAACAATAAATCCTGGCTTAAGAATGTAACAGTTAGTATTATCAACAATGTGATATAATTTTGATCACAAATTTAAGACACACTAAGTAAATTATACTGTAAATTTTCACAGTATTTACTTTCTCAAACTTGAGTACACCATTTGTTATCACCCCTTCACCAACAATTTTACCTCCCATTTTATCCCCACCAAATGCCACATAAGAAGCATGTTTATGTTTGAAATCATGGAGAAGTGAGCAGTTTCCTGTCATATGCCTGGAATAACTACTATCAACATACCACTTGTTATCAGCTCTTCAATATTGTTCATGCATTCAAAAATAAATCAGTTAGAATTGACAACCCAAGCCTTAATGATCTTGGGTTTGTCAACAGTGTCTAAACTTTTTACTCCTTCATGACTTAATCCTGAAGTTTCAATATTGATTTCATATCTAGTTGATTCATTTTTATTTGATGATGGTGATGATGATTCTGTTGAAGCTGATGCAGAAGCTTTGGAGTCTTCTTTTTTAATTGACTCTTCCTTCACCTTATCTTTCTTTGGTTGATATTTTGATTTAGAAGATGAACCTACATTTTTGAGGGTTTCATTATCTTTTGCTTTTGATTGAGACACATGTGATCTTTTTTCAAAATGATCAAAGAAATTATCACTGATGACTGACTTCTTCTCAGCCAAGTCCACCTCTTTGTGAGGTGTTTTGGATTGGCTTGATGTTGTTTTCTTCACAAATTTAGCATCTTCAGAAGATTTCTACTTTGCTTTTGACTTTACTTTTGATTTACCTTATTTTGCTTTGAGTCATCTTGACTTTTAGCAGATTGAGAGTCTGATTCTGTCAAATCAGTTTCGACTTCTTTGTGCTTTTGCTTTTGTTCTTTTTGTTAAAATAGCATTCCTGAGTTGAATGATTATTTATGTTGCAAATAGCATAGAATTTGTTAAAGTAACACTCTGAAGTCATATGATTGTTCATATTGCATATGAAATAGTAACTGCTGAAGTAGCAGTCTTATGTATTGTGATTTGTCATATCACACCACTTGCAATACATTTCTTCAGATTCCCCTTCATGCTCATCTTTCTTCTTTTTCTTGTTTAGTTTGGGAGCTTTTGTTTCCTCTTTTGAAGAGCTTGATTTGTTCTTGTTGTTCCTTGAAATATCAGCGATTGAATCTTTCTTGTCCTTTGATGACTTTTATTGCTTCAGATTCAACATCTTTTGTTTGTTAACAGCTACTTTTTTTGATACCTCATCTGTAGATTCGGTATTCTTCTTCCGCAGAAGCTCTTCGGATTCAGCAGATTTTGCTTTCCGTAGATCTTCTACTGAAGAGCTTTTCTTTTGCTTAGTTGATACTTGTTTCTTCTTACCTTTATCTACATGAGATAAAAGAACTTCTTCAGTTGATCCGCAACTATCAACTTCTTTTTGAAGATTCAGTTCTTGAGTCCTTCTTTGAGTTCAGCAATCCTCTTGCAGATAGTCTTCATCATGTTTCTCTACTTTGGAGGATATTGAAGCTTTGATTCTTCAAGCACTGTTAGAATACCAGTGTTAATGTGAACATTCTTTCCAATTGTCATTTGATCAACATCAGGTTCATCAGAATCATCCAAGTCATCACAATTATCATAATCAAATTCTGAATCATTTTGATACAAAGATTCTGATTCAGAGGATTCAGTTTCACTCACCTCAGCTTTATTGTTAAAGTTGATTTGAGTTGATTCTTTTTCAAACTTGGTGCTAGGCACAAAATGATTTGATAGGGTGTTGGTCATTGTTGTAGGTAAAGATGTGTAATTATCATTTATAGGTGGTGCAACAACATTATAACCCAACCCCAACCTTTTCTTTGATTCAATATGAGAATTTAGTAATTTCTCATATTGCTGAGATGATAATTGAAACTTCTGAAGTTTCACTTCAGTTGACGCATGATCAGCCATGGATTTTGTTAAGGAAGTGGTCAGATGCTCAACTTGGGCTTTTAGGCTATAGTTTTCAGAAACAAATTTTTCTAAATCCTTTTGCAAAGAATTATTTTTGATTTGATACAATTTATGTTCTCTAACATGGGATTCATTCAAAATCATAGTTTCTTTTACTTTGTCAGCCAGCTGTTGAGCATGGACTCTATAACGTTCAACTTCCTCAACACATGTTGATGAACACAACCTTTCTTTTACCTCTCTGGCCATTGGAGGAACTTTGTGTTCCATATGAGCCATCAATGCTTGATTCTCTTCCAAGAATTCTTTTTCATACATACTCTAGTCACACGTTCCATCTTGAAGTATGATCAGCCCTGACCCTTTTGAATTGCTTGACCATCTGATTCATTGGTGGCTGGTGGGGATGTATTGATCAATTGAGATTGTCTGTGCAGAGATCTTTGAGAGTTTGATTGTTGATGAGGTTCAGTCTCATGTTGCTGATGCTATTGATGTTGTCTCATCTCTGTATATGATTGTTGATTGCATTCTCTGGAGAAATATCCATAGAGATTGCACTTGAAGCATCTTACCTTTGATTTGTCAACACCAATCTTTGATGTTTTACTGGCTGCTGCCAAGTTCTTGTTCCTTCTAAGATATTGCTTTGCTCTATGAGCAATGTCGCTGATGCTGCTGATGTTGTCTCATCTCTGTATATGACTGTTGATTGCATTCTCTGGAGAAATGTCCATAGAGATTGCACTTAAAGCATCTTACCTTTGATTTGTCAACACCAATCTTTGATGTTTTACTGGTTGCTACCAAGTTCTTGTTCCTTCTGAGATGTTTTACTGGCTGCTGCCAAGTTCTCGTAGGTCCATTTCTTCCATTACATCAGGATGTAGTTCTTATAAGTCTTGTTGGTAGATATTGCTAAAGTTAGAGAGCTTCCCAGATATTTATGCTTGAAAAGTAGAACTAAAAGCTACAAAGGCTGCTTTTTGTTCTTTAGAATCCAATATCATAGTAATTGGTTCTGACTGATTGTTTGAATGTGAAGACTTAGCTGTTGTTGCAGTTGTATCTTTTCTCTCAGCATTTCTTTCTGCATTCTTTTTAATTTTATCTTGAGATGTTCTTTGAGGGTTTAGAAGCATAAAAGCTAACTTCCTCCTCATTATCACTCCAAGCACAAGAGTTATCACTTTCATTGTTTGAAATAAATGCACTTCCAACATTATTTGTTTCTTTGAAGTGATAGGGTGAGACATGAGTTCTCATACTCTTGTTTCTTGATTTTTCATACATTTCAAGAGCTTCCACTTTTGCAACTAGAGTATCTAGACCAGTTGACTTCAGATCTATTGTGTTCTTGAACATGGATACAGTTTGCTTCCAACTTTCTGGCAAGGTTTGGAGCATTTTTCTTGTTTAATTACTCATTGGTATATTTCAACTCCAAAATATTCATCTCAGTTACCAACTGCATGAATCTATGAAGTTGTTAAGAAATTGATTCACCCTCAATATGATGAAATGTTTCATATTGTGACCTGAGGGTGTCTCTCCTTATGCTTCTGATCTCATCACTCCCTTCGTAGAGAGTATCAAGTATCTTTCACAAGGAGTTGCAGTTTTGTAGTTCTCACACCTAATCAATATCTCTTCAGGTAAAGCCATACTAAGCAAACTATATGCTTTGATATCAACTTTGACCTTTTTGACATCATCAGGTGATAGATCTTTGGTACTGATTGGATGATTTTTGTCGTTATAATCCGGCCCAAGGGTAGGTGGAATATACGGACCTTCAGTGATGGACACCCATAAGTCAGAATCAGTATAGTTTACATGATTTCTAAACTTGATTTTCCATGACTTGAAGTCTGCTTTTGTTTCCAACTTCGGTGGTTGGTAAGATGATCCACTGAAGTTGCTCATGATGTAAACTGATGAGAATGATCAACTAGATCTGCTATTCAATTGATTTGAATATAGATACAAGTTAATCTACTTGAATGCAGTAGAACGACAAACAAGTTTCACATAAAAATTCTTTTAAAAACAGTAGATCTAATAAAGCAAAAACTAACAAATCTACAGGATTCAAAGCAATTAAACACAACTAACACTGATAGATAAATTGATCTAAATAAATGAGCACTTGGCTTTGATACCACCTGTGAATCCACTGTGTGTCCCCGATATGAACGGGAACAATGAGCATGGATCTTAGGATTCATATGATAATAACAAAACTTGATGGTTCGATGCTAAAATAAGAATAATGATGAACACAAAAAGTGTTTAATGATTGTTGTTTATTGATATTTTGTTGAAATCATCATCCTTGAAGGATGATGATATATTGTTGTTGATGACTTAATTCACCCTAACAAATGGTGAATTAGTCACTCTTTCCATGATAATATGTTATAATATATACTAGGCTTTTCCCTAGTGGTCTTGGAACAAACATTAGACACAAGTCATTCACTCCACTCCTCTCTCTCTCTCTCTTACATGCAAAATCCTCAAGAAAGAAGGATTTTCTCTCATCTTGTTGAAGCATCTCACGGCTGAAACATCTCCAGCAGCTCTTCTTTTGGTTTTCTTTGGTGTTGAACTCCTAGCAACAAGGTGTTTGTCATATAGCTTGGGGTATGCAAGCTTGAGAGGACCTCCTTGGTGCGTTGGTCGTTTCTTGGAGCTCATCCTCTTCTATCTCTTCCTTTTTGCTGCTGAAAAGGTAGTCTATGGCAGCCTCTTTATGGCTGTCCATATGTATGTTTGTGATTACATGCTAGTCTTATTCACATAAAAAGATCCTACGTTTATGGGTTTGTTTATAACTTTGTAATATCAAGATGAAACCCAAATTTTCAGTTCATTAACTAAGTTATAATGCTTTTTTTTCCGCTGCGTTTTCACTAAGTTTAAATGGTTAAACTATGATCTTGTTCTAACAAACCCCAACATTGGCATCTAGAGCCGGTTATGTGGATAGCTAGCTTGTTTTGTCCTTGTTATATTTCGTTTTATGGGACTTTGAAACCCTTTTTAGGAGCTGCTATGTTCATGTTTTATGAATCCCCAACTTTCAAAGTTATATCACACATGCTTGTGATTAAACTTTGAAAGACATGTATGTTATATTTGTTTTTTTTGGGCATGATAAAACCTGAAATTTCAGTTTATTTGGCTGAAATTTCATGGGTTTTAAGTGGGGATTCATTGTTGGTTTGGATGATATGATCATTGTTCATTATGGTGCATAACCTAGCCCTTGACCTTGTGTTGTTTGGATGTTTATTATGGTTGTATTTATTCATTCAATTGGGTTGTATAATCTATTATTTGTGCTTTGTTTAAAGTGTAATTTATTTATTATTGGGCTGTAATAAATAGATTAGGTACTTTTCATATTACTAGAAATCTTGTATTAGGACATAATATCTTGTAATATGAAGATGTACGTGTTAGAAGCACAAAGGAAGACACAGAAACATGGAGCATTTGGATGCGGTTTCAAGTGGGAGGTTCATGGAACTTTTGTGATGTGTTTTGACCCTTAGGAATGTCCTATGGTCCACACTTGTGATGGCAACAAGTGTGGCCACTTTAGATGCTATGGTTATGCACTTACATTTGGTTGATTCATGGTTGTTTGATTATGGTATTGTGGTTGATGACTTTACATATGATGTTTGCTTAACTATCCTTTCAATGATCATAACAACTATCTACTAAATGGGCTTTAATCATTAGAAGTAATAAAAGGTTATTAAAATTGTTTAATGATTTCAAAGATTAAAAGGGGTTTTAATCAATGTACCATATATCTTTTTTTGAAAACATACAAATATGTAAATATATATTTTCTAAACTTGTATTATAATATCTCTATACCTTTTTAAAAAAAATTAAGATCAACACCGTCCTTTTACACAACACTTGAATCGCTTGGGAACTCTTAGTGGGATAAAGGTCACCTAACCATTTTGAGGGAACTTGTGACTTGAGGTGAGAATGCCATATTCGTGGGATAAGGTCACCTAACCACTTATTTTGGCAAACTCACACGTGTGTGTAAGTAGGGTGTCTTGATTTGCAAACCATGTCAAATGGATCACCTACGATATGGTTTCCAAATGGTGTTGATGGGATTAACATGCCGACTTTACATATGATGTTTCAAGTCGATCCCATACCTCTAGAAGTTGCAAATGGTTGCAATCGTCAATCGTTGACCACCTTATTAATTTAAATTGGGATAAAGGTCACCTAACCACCATTTAAATGTAATGTTGGATTCTAGATTTTAATATGAAATGACCTTAAAAGGTATAATTATTAAAATAACAATATCGAAAATACTAAAATTGATCTTTGTTAAATTTTGTAGATCGCCACCAATAATTATGATAATCACGATAATTCATCCACGTCCGCCCAATCTTTACGAGCGATTCTCCAAAAGGAACGTCTAAATCATAACAATTTTATCGATTGGTATCAAAACTTGAGAATCGTTCTCAAGCAAGAGAAACGATCATATGTTTTAGACGATCCTGTCCCCGATCAACCTAGTGAGGATGATGAGGAGGCCTATAATGATTGGATAAAGTACACTGAGGACTCTATCCAAGTGTCTTTCCTTATGTTGGCAAGCATGACTCCGGATCTCCAGAAGGAGTATGAGCATCACGGAGCTTATGACATGATAACCCAACTGAAGGAAACGTTCCAACAGCAAGCGAGGGTTGAGCGCTTTGAAATGGTTCGAGCACTCCATGCATGTCGTATGGACGACAACCAATCAGTTTCATCTTGTGTGCTTAAGATGAAAAGTCACATTGACCGCCTTGAAAGGCTAAACTATCCCGCCTCAAAGGAATTGGCCACGGATTTGATCCTCAATGGCCTTACTAAAAGGTGAGACGTTCGTGTTGAACTACAACATGAATGCTTGGGACAAAAGCATTGGTGAGCTTCACTCTATGCTCAGAACGGCCGAGGCGGCCATGAGTAAAAGGTTTTTACCCGTTCTCACCATCCATGAAGGTGGGAACAAGAAAAGGCCTCATCCCACACCCAAGGCAAGAGTTGCCAAGGTAAGGGACCCGTAATGGAAAAGGGAAAGGGGTGCAAGGGTGCCACCCAAAGCACAGGAAAGAGGCAAAAGGTTGCTTCTAATGATCCATGCTTCAAGTGTGGGGAGATTGGACACTGGGCAAGAAATTGTCCTGTCCATCTCCAAGAGTTGAAAGCAAAGAGGATGTCGGGTAGACCTCAGGTACTACATACATGATCCATATTGATTTAAACTTAATATCCTCCACACATGGGTATTAGATACCGGATGTGGAGCTCATATTTGCAATTTGTTGTAGGATTCAAAAGAAGTAGCAACTTCAACAAAGGGGATGTTAGCCTTTATATGGGCAATGGGGCTAAAGTTCAAGTTGAAGCCCGTGGTGACTACATCTTGAAACTTCCAAATGGTTTGGAACTAATTTTGTATAATGTTTTGTATGCTCCTAGTTTGACTAGGAACATTATTTCCGTAGCCCTATTAAAACATTTTGGATATGTATTACCATTTATTGGAAATGAAATCCATGTTACTTACTTTAAAGCTATTCCCATCAATGGTATCTATGAATTGGTTTGTGAAAATACATTGAATGATAGCTTATTGTACCAAACTAGTACCAAGAAACTCAAATCGGATTTGAGTAATACTTATCTTTGGCATTGCCGTCTTGGTCATATAAACAAGAAAAGAATACAAACATTACAAAAGAATGGTCTTTTAAAAACAAATGAATGTGATTCATTTGATGCATGTGAGTCTTGTTTACAAGGTAAAATGACCAAGGCACCTTTTAGTGGCAAAGCCGAAAGGGCAAAGGATTTATTAGGTATCATACATTCGGATGTATGTGGTCCTTTTAAACCTATGACAAGGTACAATGAAAGATACTTCATTACCTTTACTGACGACTATAGTCCATATGGGTATGTGTACTTGTTAAGACACAAAGATGAATCTTTTGAAATGTTCAAGATCTTTCAAAATAAGGTACAAAATCAACTAAATAAGTGAATTAAAATTCTCCGCACCGATAGAGGAGGTGAATACCTGAACGATGCTTTTAGGGACCATCTTAGAAGTTGTGGGATTGTCTCACAACTATCTCCACTGGAAACACCACAACATAATGGCGTCTCCGAGCGGAGAAATCGAACTCTATTGGATATGGTTCAATCTATGATGACTAGAAGCTCATTACCTCTATCATTTTGGGGTTTTGCTCTGTTCTCTACGGCCCGTATTTTGAATATGGCCCTAACCAAGAAAGTGGAAAGGACACCTTATGAAATATGGCATGGAAGGTTCCATCATTTTCATATTTGAGGGTGTGGGGTGTGAGGCTTATGTGAAGACTCCCACCTTGAACAAGTTAGAAGCCGCTCGCTCCACTAAGTGTATCTTTATTGATATCCAAGAGATTCTATGGGATATTATTTCTATGATCCAATACAACAAAAGGAGTTTGTTGCCAAAAGGGTGAGTTCTTGGAAACGAAATTCCTTATGGAAGAACTGGTAGTAGAACTATGGATCTTGAAGAGGATCAAGAACCGCAACTCGATACACGTTTGGTTGACACTAGCACTCAACATGAGGATGTTGAAACTGATCAAATAGTTGATCAATAGACAGAAAACGTTCGCAGATCTGGTAGAACTAGTAATCCACCTGAAAGATATGGATTTTTCACTGATGGATGCTATGTGATAGATTCTGATGAACCAATCACATACCATGATGCATTGTCCAATTCGGATTGTGACAAATGGCTTGAAGCCATGAACTTTGAGATGCAATCCATGTATGACAATCAAGTATGGGACTTGGTTATACCACCTCTTAACACCAAAGTATAGGAGGTAAGTGGGTTTTCAAAAGGAAAATTGATATGCATGGAAACCTGGATACTATAAAGCAAGACTTGTAGCAAAGGGTTTCACTTAAACTCAAGGGGTTGATTATGATGAAACTTTCTCACCTTTGCAATGCTAAAATCTATTAGGATATTGTTTGCCATAGCTGCTCATTATGATTATGAGATTTGGCAAATGGATGTCAAAACGGCTTTCCTAAATGGATATCTTAAGGAAGATGTCTATATGGTTCAGCCTGAAGGTTTTGTCGATCCAAAACATCCTAACAAAGTATGCAAGTTAAAAAAATCAATCTATGGATTGAAACAAGCATCGAGAAGTTGGAATCACCGTTTTGATGAAGAAGTAATTAAATTTGGATTCATCAAGAATGCTGATGAAGCTTGTGTATATAAGAAACCTAGTGGGAGCATCATCACTTTCCTAGTATTGTATGTTCATGACATACTACTATTTGGAAATGACATTCCAACCTTGGAAGGTGTAAAAACCTAGCTTGGAAGTTGTTTTTCCATCAAGGATCTTGGTGAAGCCGCCTATATTCTGGGAATAAAGATCTATAGGGACAGATCAAAACAGTTGATTGGTCTAAATCAAAGTGCATACATTGATAAGATCTTGAAAAGGTTCAAGATAAAGAACTCTAAGAAAGGTACGGTACCTATTCAAAGAGGAACGATATTGAGTACGACTCAATGTCCAAGCTCAAAGGATGAGCAAGATAAAATGAAGGGAATCCCATACGCATCTGCTATTGGATCCATCATGTATGCAATGATATGCACTCGGTCGGATGTTTCATGCGCCTTAAGCATGACAAGCCGTTACCAGCAAAATCCTAGAAGCAGTTATTAGATGGCTGTTAAGAACATACTTAAGTCCTAAGGAGGACTAAAGATATGTTTCTAATCTATGGATCTGGTGATGAAGAACTCGTTGTAAAAGGTTACATGGATGCGAGTTTCCAAACGATCGTGATGATTCACGATCACAATCTGGATACATTTTCATTCTGAATGGAGGAGCCGTCTCTTGGAAGAGCTCTAAACAGGATGTGGTGGCTTTATCAACTACAGAATCAGAATACGCCGCCGCCTCATTGGCAGCTCAAGAAGCTGCATGGTTGAAGAAATTCATTGCCGATCTAGGGGTTGCCCCTTCCATTCAGGACCCCCTAGAGATCTTTTGTGATAACAAGGGTGCGATTGCTCAAATCAAGGAACCTCGTGCTCATCAAAAGACTAGGCACATTGAGCGGAGATTCAACTACATACGAGATAAAGTTGAGAAAGGAAAGATATGTATTCGCAAAGTTCACACAGATCAAAATATTGCGGATCCTCTTACGAAGCTCCGAGAAAAGGCAAAGCATGAAGGTCATACCTATGCCATGGGACTTCGATATTCTAGTGATTGGATTTGATCTATGATTTCGTATTTGGATATTTGGAACTCTCTTACTACTTGAATAAAATTATTTGGTTATAATATTTCAACAAATGTTCCAATTTAGCATGTTTAATCCATGGGTAAATTGTTTACTCTAAATGTCCGTAGTCGTTCATACTTGTGGGAACAAGTATGAGGGTAAGATTATTATGAATTTGGATTGGTGGATATTCATAAGGAATGAATATAGAGCAAATGGTTGCTGCCAAAGTTCATACATATTTGTGGGATACAAATATTAGACTGACCCGCATCTCAAATTTTACTACATGGAATCTTCCAGATTGATCATAAGTAAATTTGAGTAAAGGCGAATATCATTTGGTATCCTCAGACCTGAGAAACATACTGGGTTTTGATATTCACCAAGTGTTATACCTTGAGCTAGTTCTTCACTGCCCTGAAATAATGGACAGTACGTAAGGCTTTGTTCAGACGAGACACGAAGTGTTTGTGAGAAATGTATGTATTTAAGATGGAATTTGTTCCTCTTCGTTGAGAGAAAGATGTCTAAGGCCTGATTAAGTTAAATCAACATGGAATGATCATTTTGTGTCCTTGGATTTAACATGACATCTGTAACAAAAGGATAAATGATTGATTCACCTAAATCATTTCAAGTTGGATACTTGAAGGGGATGATGTTATTGAATGGCTTTAAGTCATGCGTATTGAGGGTAGTAAACCGTTGTTAGGCAGTATTTACTGCTTGCATCAATCTTCTATGAATCTTGTGCAAGTGAGAGATTGTTGAATTCTTTATGCCCAAGACACATAGAACATTGATGTGGTTAGTACGTCATGATCCAAGTCGGGTCATACCCAATAACAAGCTTAGCAAACACCAAATAATATTTAATTGATGATATGATCATTCAATTAAATATATACACCAATTTAGAAAATGGGTTTTCTAAATAAGTTGCATATGAGATTGAACAATTTATATGGATATTTTGTTTAATAGATGTTGTTTGTATTGTTATTTATGTTACTTAAATAACATCAAATAATAAGAGAGTGTGTATGAGTTATTCAATGAAAAGGTTAATTATATGAATAACCTATATAAATGACTTGTTAATGTGTTTAATTTTATTTTTAGTTTTGGGGGTATACCCATTGTTAAATGGGGCATGCGGCCGCCCACTTGCAAGTGGGGTTCTTTGCTTTTCCCTAGTGGTATTTCAAGTCATTCACTCCACTCCTCTCTCTCTCTCTCTTACATGCAAAATCCTCAAGAAAGAAGGATTTTCTCTCATCTTGTTGAAGCATCTCACGGCTGAAACATCTCCAGCAGCTCTTCTTTTGGTTTTCTTTGGGTGTTGAACTCCTAGCAACAAGGTGTTTGTCATATAGCTTGGGGTATGCAAGCTTGAGAGGACCTCCTTTGGTGCGTTTAGTCGTTTCTTGGAGCTCATCCTCTTCTATCTCTTCCTTTTTGCTGCTGAAAAGGTAGTCTATGGCAGCCTCTTTATGGCTGTCCATAATGTATGTTTGTGATTACATGCTAGTCTTATTCACATAAAAAGATCCTACGTTTATGGGTTTGTTTATAACTTTGTAATATCAAGATGAAACCCGAAATTTTCAGTTCATTAACTAAGTTATAATGCTTTTTTCCGCTGCGTTTTCACTAAGTTTAAATGGTTAAACTAAGAATCTTGTTCTAATAAACCCCAACAAGAAGATCATAATTATTACCTTAATGTTCGTACGATGTGTGATCATGGGTAATAGTATATAAAATGGTTTAATGAATGTAAGGTAATATAAATTTTTATAAAACTAGGACTCACTCAACACCGCTTTCTTTTATGCATTTTCTAGTTGGCAGGTAAATGTTGCTGAGGATGGCATGGGGTGGCTACTTGGCTCTTTTTGGATGGAATTCTTTTGCATAACGTATATGCATTGTAATACGAACGAATGATATTTTGTACTGAACGATGTATTATTTTGCAAAAGTGTTTATTTAAAGGAAATGAAATGTTTGTTTAAAGTATTTCCGATGCATGATTTTAGTAAAGTTAATGTAATTATATGTTTTATGTACGATGATTGACCAGTTGTTAGCATCCGGGGAATGGGGCCTTACACAGACTCAAGACCTCAATTTATAGTTACCAAAAACATGGACCTTTCACCAACTTATGTAAAGTTGGTGTCTCATCAGAGTTACAATAGAAAGTTGTCCAGCTTTATGTAAAAGGTACATAAGATAAAGCATGTATGCTAAAAGTCTTCAGAAGAAATCTGTCTTCTAGTGTTGGCTTCGACAGACTTTGTCTTTGAAGCTTCGGAAGACTTCGTCTTAGGTTTCAGAAGATATTGGTCTTGGCTTCGAAAGATTTCACACTTAGAATGTTTCTGTTGCTGGTATGAAACATCTGAAGCATTCTACTTCAGTACACTTATGCATGCATACAGGAGAGACTTTGGGTGTTTGAGTTGCATCAACCTTATATTAAACCTTACATAAAGGATCAATGTAGTTGAATTAAAAGTCAATGTGTGTGATTGAAAATAGAATTTAGCTAAGGCTAATTTGAATGAGGGTAACGATACTATTATGGGTGATCAATGTAGAAGTTCAAGAGTTTTGGTTTTATCAGGGGAGAAACAAGGTGACAATAACTTATCTCAAACATTTTGAACCACTGGACTCTCAAAATAAAGCAGGTGTGAAGATGGAAAATTTTGATGTTCTTATAAGTTCTTGAGGTCACTATCAAAGACATGTACCATGTATACTATGTCCATTAGAAGAATTTAGAACCTGAAGACAATGTCACTTGTAGAGTTATATGGCATTTTGATGGTGCCTATCAGATAGAGATGGATAAAGATAAAGAACCTATTAGTAAATCTCCAAGCTCTTTAAAGTCATCAACACTTATGGCACCTATTCATGAACCCCTTCACTCTCAATCTTAGCAAATCATCCAGTGCCGATGACTAGATATCCTAAATCACCAACTGTTGAATCATAGCCATTACCACCTTTTAGAACACATCAACTCCAAACATTTCACCAAATCACTCAAACTCAACCTTTGTAAATGAACAAGCCAACTTCTTCCAATTTTCTGAAGAAGATTCGAAATGCACTCACCTATGTCATTGCAGGAACATTGAAGGGGGTTAGTTATAACACAAACACAAAGAGGAGATCAACTAAACTTAATCAAACAGTAAACTGGATTAACCAAGGTCAGACACTAAGAACACAAGTAATGTAAGAGACTGAACACAAATAACACAAGTATATGGTTTTCAAGAATGCAGTATATTGCTTTCTCTATGTTCTATTACAAGTGTTACAAAGCATAATTCAAAGATACAAGAACATGAGATACTTATACTATATCCTATAGCCGGCTATACTTTGAAAGCCAGCTGGATTCAATTGACTAGACACAAACAAAATCAATTGTAGAGTTAAAAGGCAGATTGCCTTTTGACTAGTAACTATGACATGCCATAGCTCACATCCTTATCTATTACAAAAAGGATAAAGTACATGAAGTAGAAATTTACAGACTCAAGACCTCAATGTACAGTTACCAAAAGCATGGACCTTTTCACCAACTCATGTAAGTTGGTGACCTTACGGAGGTGCAGCGGAAAGGTGTCCAGCTTTATGAAAAAGTACATCAGATAAAGCATGTGTTAAAAGTCTTAGGAAGAAATCTATCTTCATGAGTTGAAGCTTCGGAAGACTTTGTCTCTGAGGCTTCGGAAGACTTCATATTTGGCTTCGGAAGATATTGGTCTTGGCTTCGATAGATTTCACCCTTAGAATATTTTTATTGCATGTGTGAAACTTCCTATGCATTCTTCTTCATAGTACTTGTGCAGCATGCAGGATAGACATTGGATGTTTAGGTTGCATCAGCCTCTTCATTAATCTCTACAAACTCCCCCTAGGCTGATGCTACCAAAACAATTAGTAGACTTCAAATGTCAACAGTCCTTATTAGGATGATCACCAATCCTTTCTTCATAAGGTGATCACGATCCTTCAGACTATCAAAGTGTCTTCTTATATCAAAGAGGTCATGCAGAGGCAATTGAAACATATCTTGCCATGTGTAAATGTCTTTAGTGCCTTGATCTCTGATGACATGCCATCTTTATAGATTTGTGGTGTATGTCCAAGATAAGATGGGTCTTCCTAATGCTAGAGGAGTTGTTTGAATTGGAGTTGATGTAGCATCCTCTGGCTGCACAACCTCAAGATGTTCTGATTCATCCTGGGGTTTAGAAGAGGGTGCAGTCTTCTTCTTCTTTGGCTTTGGTTTAGAAGCCATCCTCTTCTTTCTCTTAACAGGTTTTAACTGAGAAGACTAGCCTGCAGTACCAGATTGATCTTCATTGTGTTTCTCAGTTGGGACTTCCTCTCTCTCAGGCTTAGAATGAGAGGGAGGTTGACCCTACTATGGATAAGAAGATGAAGCTTGCTGAATATCAGCAAGAGGTCCAGGTTGTGTTGTCTCTGGTTGTTCAACCTTAACCTCCACTTCAGGTGGGGCTTGACCTGGAATGGAGTGTAAGTCAATGATCTCTCCACTTTTGATCTTCTGCTTGATCACCCTAATATGCTCATCCATAATGGATAGAGACATGGGGCCAAGTCTCCTTTCGGAGAATCCATATAGCTTCAAGAAGCTCATCATCCTTTGCCTATCAGCAGACTTCTTCATGGTAGTTCAAAGTCTGAAAATTGAAGACTTCTTGCTGTCCTTGAACTCTTATGATGATTAGGGCTTTCCTGATGTTGTCATACCTCCACCCAATGATGTGATTGAAAGATGATGAAGAGGACATAGCCCTTGGTATCCCATCCTCAAACAGACTCTGTATGAAGGAATCTGTGTAGTCCACATCAATGTGAACTTGGGGAGGTTGCTAAGAATGCACAATTGCAAGTGAGGATGGTGAGTCCTCAATGTCCACTCTCTCTGAAGAATTCCTAGGTTTTGTGGCTGTAATAACTTTCTCCCCCTTTTTGGTTGCAACACCCACTTGCATAGGTGAGCTGGAAGATAGGTCAATCACATCCACAGGTTCTTGTGTTCCTGGTTGAGCTCTTCTTAAAGGTCTCCCAGCTAGTTTTTCCTTAAGATATGAAATCTCAAGTTGCTGATCATTGATCCTGTTGTGTAAGGTAGTCACCTGAGATTCAAGGTGACTGACCTTTGAGACTAAATAGGTGCATGTTTTAGTCAGTTTGTGCACCTTTAGTCTCAGATTCCCCTCATCTTCATCAGAAGACTCATTAGGGGATGAGATGATTGGACCAAAGTCATCTCTCTTACCACCAGCTTCAGGTTCTTGGCTGTTGGTTTTCCTCTGCTCACTGGCAATCTTAGTTGAGATGTCAGTGGGCTGAGTTGCCATGGTTAAGGTCTTAATGATGTAATCACTTTTGGAAGTGAGAGCCTCTTCCATATGGACATCCTGAACAGGTTCAGAAGTGTCCACCTCAGTTGTAGGTGACTGATATGGGATAGATGTAGGAGACTCAGGAGCATTCATCTCTCTTTGAGTAGTTGTAAAGAAGGGAGACTCATTATACTCACTGAAACCTAGATCTTCATTAGTATAGAAGTCAAGGTGGGGAATTGGTTGGTTGAGATCTATAGGCTGGGGATGGTAACTGTCCCCTGAAGGATGATCACTTGAGTGATGAGACTCAGAGTGATGGCTTAAGGCAGTTGGGTTAATGAGCTCATCAAGCTGAGCATGAGGAACCTCAACACTGATTCTTAAAGATATGGGAGTGGTCTGCTCCTCAGGAGAAGTGGAAGCTCCAGTGTCCACTTCTGCCTGTATGGGTGAGTATATGGGGGCCTCCACAGACTGAATAGCCTGAGCAAGGGTTCGTTTGGATTTTATTTGGTAAGTGATGGTGATTTGAGGTTTTGTGTGGGGTTGGGAGGTAGCAAGTGTGGGCTCAACACTAGCTTGTGTTGCTAGGTTGTCACCTTGAGCAATGAGCTCTAACATTTTAAGGACAAGGGTTGTTTCTACCCCAGAGAAGCCAACAGTGGGCTTTCCCAGTATTTCAAAGATGTCAGGCTTCATCTGTCCCAATTTAAGAATGTTACATGTTTCCCTCAACTATGAGCCCAGTTCACAATTAAGAATTTAGACATATTTAGGAAACATGTAATATTCTAAGGAGTCTAAATTAGCAAGTAAATTTGTATAAACAAACTGAGAATACCTGAATTTGACCCCTGAACCATTCCATGGATTATGAAGGAGAGATCCTCAGGAATCTGGTCCCATCCACCATGCTTGTTTGATAAGCTGTGGATGACCACATGGAGCAGGAATCTCCACTAGGATGAGACCTTCCCTTTCCTAAAGGTCTTTACAGAGAAATCTCCCTCATATCCCATCTGCTCAATGGAATGATTGATAGCTTCCTTGGGAAGAACACCTCACCTTCTTCATCATCTAGCTAAAGATGCCTATTGATGATGGCTGGAGTGATGAAGATTGTTCTCCCCTGCACTGTGGCAGACAGTGCCTTCTCCCCGTCCATAATGACCACTTAGCAGTCTTCTAGAATTCAAGCAGCTGATCCTCATAGAGTGGAGGATCAATGGTTAGGGAGGTGAAGTAGTTTGATAAAGCTAAAAAACAACAAACCTCTAAGAAATGAGGATCTTTCTCAGAGCTTAACAAAGCAACCTAGTTGTGTTGCCTATGTAGCTGCATGGTAAAGTTAGGATCATTTCTGTGAGCAAGGTTGGCCATTTTGAGGTAGCTTAAAGATGAAGAAAGAAGGAAGAAAGAAATTTCAGAGAGAAATTTGGGTTTTTAGGTTTGGAGGAAGAACAGATGATAGAAAAAGGAGGAAACCATTGGGTTTATATGAGAAAGTGATTTCAGATAAAGTTTAATGAAAAAGAATAAACTTTGAAATTCGGATGTAGGTCCCACCTCTGAAAAAGTAGTTTACTTTTGCTCAAAATTAGTTTTCTTGGAAGTCAAAAAGCTTCCGAAAGTTAATTATCTTCGGAAGTTTTAATTAAAAAGCTTCCGAAGCGAAAAAAACTTCGGAAGAATTTCCTAAGAGTTTTGAGAATTTTGCTTCGGAAGAGAAACTAAAACTTGAATGCTTTGTATATAAAACAACAAAACTTCCAAGAGTTAATTTTGCTTCGGAAGTAAATGGTCCTTGAAAATAAGTAATTTTCGGATACAAGTATTTAAGCTTCGGAAGATAGATCTGAGAACTCTTCCGAAGGTAAAATTTTCAGACAGTTATTAATTTTGAAGGCATGATTTGCTTATGAAGTTAAAAGCATAACTTTTGAAGTATCAGAAATTTTCAAAAATCTAAGGAAAGTCTTCAAAAAGAAATTTTCATCCAAAGAAAACATGAGCTTATGAAAGTGATGAACTAGACAACTTAGGACACACATATTTTAAGAAATAATAAGAATTAGTTTTAAGAAAAACCTACTCAAAGTTAATCATCCAATAGCTAATACAAGATATTTAAATCTTTGTTCATCAAAAGCCTTTGTAAACAGATCAGCATATTGTTCATCTGTGTGAACTTTAACTAGTTTAATTAATCCCTTTTCATAATTATATTTTATTAAATGATATGTGATATTGATGTGCTTTGTCCTTGAGTGCTGCACAGGATTCTCTGTAATTGAAATAGCACTATTGTTGTCTATATGAATAGGAATCTCCTTGAAGTTTAACCCATAGTCCAACATCCGATTTTGAATCCAAAGCACTTGAGCACAGCAGCTTGCAGTAGCAATGTATTCAGCTTCAGCAGTTGATGCAGAAACATAGGATTGTTTCTTGCATTGCCATGAGACAACCCTTCCACCAAGGAACTGACATCCCCCAGATGTAGACTTTGCAGTCATGTTGCAACCACCATAATCACTATCTGTATAAGCATACAGATTGAAGTCAGGATTCTTAGGGTACCATAAACCAAGTGTTGAAGCACCTTTGAGGTATCTTAGAATCCTCTTGATAGTGATAAGGTGAGACATCTTAGGGTTGGCTTGATATCTTGCACAGATTGTAAGGCCCCGTTCCAAGAGACCTCACAGTTGGTCATTCATTGCACATAAAACATTATAATTACATTTGCCTTGTGAAAACATTACAGGGGAAACATAAATAAAATATAACTTTTCATATCATTACAAATGTTTTTGCAAGTTAATACAAGCGTTCATTTCAAGACATCATTCTTTCGCATTACAATGCAAAAACATTAACAAAAGAATGCCATCCAAAAGAGCTGAGTAGCCGCCTCGTGCCATCCCCAGCAACGTTTACCTGCCCACTGAAAATATATAAAAGTCAGTGTTGCTGAGTGAGTTCTAGTTTTATAAATAAAACATACTTTTCTTTGTAAAACCGTTCTTTACTTTCTTTCAAAATCATACTATACATTACATTCGTTCGTGATCATACATCATACGTACATACAGATAATATCAGCATTATCTTCTTTAATCTTTCATGCTTTACTTTCCCTTTTCTAACAACCATAAACCCTTCCCTTCTGTTCATGGTACTGGACCTAGGCCTATCATAGACCTTCTATAATAGTGCATCGCACCTCGTGGTCCCAGTAACTAGGGTAAGATTTAGGTTTACTATGCAATATGTAATACCTTTCTGTTCGTGGTTCTGGACCTAGGCCTATCATAGACCTTCTATAACGGTGCATCGCACCTCCGATCACAGTACCTAAGGTATGAATGTCTGTTTACTATGCAATACCTTTCTGTTCATGGTTCTGGACCTAGGCCTATCATAGACCTTCTATAACGGTGCATCACACCTCGTGGTCATAGTACCTAAGGTATGATTTAAGTTTACCATTGCCATATGCAATACCTTTCTGTTCGTGGTTCTAGACCTAGGCTTATCATAGACCTTCTATAACGGTGCATCGCACCTCGTGGTCACAATACCTAAGGTATGCAGCAATAGTTCTATGCAAATGGTCAATCACAAAGAAAGACCCTGATGTACATGCCATGCTTACAAGACTATCACTACTTTCATTACTCATTAATGCATGCATTCTTGCTTCATGTTCCTCTTTCCTTTATCTTTCACTTTACGTTACATAATACTTTATTTATTCATTAACATCACACGTAAAGTCATGGGAAAGATAAACATACATCATCATAAGGAACATAAACATATCAGTCATACATCATCATGCAGGGCATCATACATACATAACATACATCATGTATAACTGTTGGACCAAAAGAACCAATGAGCCTGATCAGAAAAACCTCTAAGTCCCACAGACATTACAACTGCTAAAGAAGATCACAACAGCTGAACACATTAGCTGATTACAAGGTCTGAAGACAAAGTCTGAAGACAAGAACTGAAGACTACTAATGAAGACAAAGTCTGAAAGTAAAGAACTGAAGACAAAGTCTGAAGCTATCAGCTGAAGACAAAGTCTGAAAGTAAAGTACTGAAGACAAAGTCTGAAGCTATCAGCCGAAGACAAAGTCTGAAAATAAAAGTCTGAAGAACAAAGACTGAAGACCAAAGTGATCAGTAGTTGTCACAACAGCTGAAGTTATCAACTTCAGTAGTTATGATGGTTTCCTTCAGTACTTGGAACTTCAGTAGTTGGACATCTGTGGTACATGGTCCACACAAGCCTATGGTGAACAATCCGGAACCAACCAAATGGTTCCGAAGAAGAAGGAATAATTCTCAGATGAGGATCGAAAACTGTTTGAGATTGATGCTAAAGCGCATGGAATTCTGGCCATGGCACTGCCGAATGAAATCTATTCTGGGCTTATGCATCATGAAACTACTCATGACCTCTGGAATGCATTAAAGGAACAATTTGGTGGAACAAATGAGGCCTTAGAAAACAACAGAGAAATCCTTGCCCAACAATATGAGACATTCTCTCATAGGAAGGGTGAGTCACTGACTCAATAGTTTGAGCGTTTTTCCTGTTTGATCTCTGAGCTGAAAATGGTCAAACATGAATACACTAATAGTCAGATGAACAACAGATTCCTCAGATCACTGCCTGAGAGATGGGACACATATACCATTGTCCTACGCTCCAGTGCAAATCTGGATAGTCTATTTCTCACCCAACTCCATGGGAAACTGCTTACATTTGAAAGAGAGATAGAGCAGAAAAAGAAACTGGCATCATCAGGAAAGCTCACTGATGACTTTGTACTAGGGAACACTGCCTTGGTTGGTCATGAGTCAGAATAAGCAACTCCATGGAAACTGCTTACATTTGAAAGAGAGATAGAGAGATAGATTTCTTCTCAAACGGTTCAGATCATGCATTTGTTAGTGTTGACAGTCAGTCAGGCTGTAATAGTGACAATTTGTGTTTCATTATGGATGATTTAAAGGGTATTGCTGATGATGACTTAGAAGAGATGGACATTCTGAGCCAAATGGCCTTGATTAATATCAGATCTCAAAAGTTCTACAAAAGAACTGGTAGGAAATTCCTAGGACTCACTGGCAAAACCAAAGTTGGTTTTGACAAGAGTAAGTTGAGGTGTCACAAATGCCACAGGCTTGGACACTTTGCAAGAGAGTGTAGATCATCTGGATCTAACTCCTCTGCACCCTTTGTGACTTTTCCAAGCAATAGTCCACAAAACAGAGGGCAACATCCTGCTAGTTCTGGTCATCATTCACAACCTAAATCTCCTGCATATTTTGTCCCTCAGGGTTCAATGTCATATCCATATCCCTGCTATTACATGCCACACCCAAATCCGGTTCAAGTTTCTAATGCACAACAACCTCAAGCCCTACCTGAGCCTCTACCATCTCAATCATCTCAATCACAACCTCATCACAGCTTCTTCACCCCTGGTATTGTTGACTGGAGTAGTTTACCAGATGATCTCTCTGGTAATGAGCAACTATTTGTTGGTGATGGTCAACATGGTGGTGAACATCCTTTTGGGAATCTAGCTCTCATGGCCCTGGAATCTACTGATAGTTCATGCTCCAATGCATCTTCATCACAGGTAACCCAGGTATCCTCTGAGGCTAAGGCCAAGCTATGTTCTGAATATGAGTCTATCCTTAAGGATAAAGATGATGAGATTTATAAGCTTAAATGCCAATTAAATGATGAAAAGGCTAAGCTAGAGGTCATTCTTGAGAACCATAAAGATCTCAAAGAAAAACTTGCAGTTACCCAAGTTGAGTGTGATTGCTGGGTATCATCCTGCAAGGGATTTGAAATGCTGCTCAGCAAGCAATCTGCTTCGAATGTGAAGTTTGGAATAGGTTACAACCACATTGCACCACCTACAGATTTTACTCCAAAACCAATAGTAAAATCTGAATGTGAAAGTAAGTTCCAAACCACATCATCATGTGCATCATCCTCAAGTGATCACCCAAAATCACAAGATGAAATCAGTGTTGACACCTCAGCAAATCAATTGGCTGATAGGTTAACTACTGATAAGCACATGAAGCTGAGTACTTCAGATGTTATCCCTCAAAGTACCTCAAGTACTAAAGGGCAAGTCACAACATCTGAAAAGCATTTCAAACCAGCTGAAATAAAAGGATTAACAACTGCTGATAGAGAACAGCTGAAGAACAAGTCTTCAGTTGTTACAGATCCTTCAGTCCTAAACAAAAGTACTGAAAGGAGGAAAGTACTGAAGAGCACACCCTCAGTAGTTTCCACATCAGCAGTTGATCACTCCAAGATGAAGAATACGCCATGTGAAATATGTGGTAAATTCAATCATCTTTCTGATGAATGTTGGTACAGAAAGGGTTCCAAACTCAACAGAGATAAGCTCATTAAAATCCAGATGGATGAAATGAAAAATGAGTTTGAGAATAAGTTTGTACCACAGTCATCCCTTTATGATAAACCTAAGCGTTCAACCAAATCCAAAAAGAAGGATAGGGTTTATCATAAAACAGCTGATATTGCTCCTCATGATAAACATCAGACTAAATCTGTGAATTTTAAGGAGGAAATGGTGGGTCACAGGAACTCATCAAACACAAGTACTGATATGTCACAAGAGCTGAAAGCTTTAGCTACAAATCAGACACAACTTGTTATGATGGTTCAGCATTTGTTGGGGAGAGGTAACCAACTAGATGCACCTGTGATCAAACCACTGAAAAGGCATTCCAAGCCCAAATCCAAGGAATCCATTTCAGCACCATCTCCTTCTTCATCAGCTGTTAATCATAAGAAACAAGTTATGGTTAAATCTGCTGATGAAAATAGACCTAAAACCAAAAGGTTTGGGACTCAAAACCTAACTAGTTATTTATGATGAATGTAGGTTCTTCAGCATGCCAAAGGAGCATCTGGTATGTAGACAGTGGAGGATCTATGCATATGACTGGGAGCAGTTCTCTTCTTAATGACTACTCTCAAGGAAGAAGGGATTTGTTTCATTTGGTAATGATGCCAAGGGTTACATCATCGGGAAAGGATATGTGTCTAATGGACAAATCAGGTTTGATGATGTTAATCATGTGGAGAATCTCAAGTATAATCTGTTGAGTGTCAGTCAGATGTGTGATAATGGGCACGTTGCATTTTTCACAAGCCAGAACTGCAGGATTCTGTCTTCCCAAGTTCTGAGGCTGATTGACAAGGTATTGGATGAACATACTCTCCTGAAGCCAACAGGATTGGAAGAGTGTATGCCTTGGATTTGTCAAAGAAGATTGATTTGAAGGGTCATCCTTGCCTGTTCTCCAAAGCCTCTCCTCAGGAATCTAAACTGTGGCATAGAAGGCTGGGTCATGTTAATCTCAAAAACATGAATAAGCTGATCCACAATAGTTTAGTGAGAGGTCTACCAATAAAGGAGTTCCACTGTGATGAAACCTGCACTGCTTGTTTGAAAGGAAAATAGCACAAAGTCTCATTCCCTCCTATTGAAGAACCTAAGTCCACTGCCTTCTTGCAGTTACTGCACATGGATCTATTTGGTCCTGTGAGAGTGATGAGCATGGCAAAGAAGAAATACTATGGTAATTGTGGATGATTACTCCAGATTTGTATGGACTTTCTTCTTGCATTCAAAGGATGAGGTTGCTCAGACGATTATAAACTTGTGTTGTATGTTGAGAAGCAGTATTCCCTATTAGAGTGATAATGGAACTAAATTCAGAAACATACACTTGATGATTTTTATCTATCAAAAGGAATCAAGAGGCAGTTTAGCATCCCAAGGACTCCAGAACAAAATGGAGTAGTGGAGAGAAAGAACAGGACCCTAAATGAAGTGAAAGGTCTATGTTGGCTGACTCTGGTTTGCCATTGACCTTTTGGGCAGAAGCTGTTAACACAGCTTGCTATGTGCAGAATAGAGTATTAGTAAATCAGAGGTTGATGAAGACTCCATATGAACTTCTACATCATTTGGCTCCTCTAATTTCATTCTTCAAAGCCTTTGGGTGTCCTTGTTCATTCTCAACACAAAGGATCAACTCCACAAATTTGATCCTAAAGTGGATGCAGGGTATTTTGTAGGTTATTCATCCACATGCAAGGCTTATAGAGTCTTCAACTGTAGACAAAGTTAGTTGAAGAAACCTTGCATGTGAAATTCAATGAATCTCCTAAGGATAAAATTCCATAAAACCCTATGGAGTTGTTTGATCTGGACATACTGCAATATGTTCCTTATCAACCTCCAGCGGATGCAGATCTTGTGGATAAATCATCTTCTGCAGCAAGTCTTCCACCTGGTGGTATCAAAGATGATGATGACATCAGTACTCACCTATTCAAGTTTAGTGACCAACTGCCTGAGTCCATAAACTTGATGTTCCTGTAGGTTCTGTAGCTCCATCCATAACACATGCTGATGAGATTTCTGACTCCTCTACATCATTTGACTTGCCATCTAATACTTGGTTTCAAGATTCTAGATCACACATCTGCTGCTGTTGAACCTGCTATAAACACTTGCACTGATCTTATAGTGTACCAAGAGCTGAAGAATCACCCCATGTCTCAAATCATTGGTGATATCAATGCTGGTATCTCAACTAGAAGTCAATTGTCCAACTTCTGCTTCTATGCTCTCTTCATCAGTCAGCTAGAGCCAAAGAACTATCATGTTGCTTAAGAGACAATGGATGGGTTGAAGCCATGCAGCTTGAGCTACTTCAGTTCAAAAAGCAGCAAGTGTGGGAACTGGTTCCTATACCCCCAGGTAAGTGTGCAATAGACACTAAATGGTGTTTAGGAATAAAACTGATGAAAATGGCTTATTGTCAAGAACAAGGCTAGACTGGTTGTACAAGGGTTTTCACAAGAAGAAGGTATTGATTATGAAAACCTTTGCCCCTATTACCAGACTAGAGGCAATTAGATTGTTCTTAGCCTATGCTGCATTCCACAATCTTAAAGTTTTTCAAATGGATGTCAAAAGTGCATTTTTATATGGTAAAATAAAAGAAGAGGTTTATGTGTGTCAACCACCAGGTTTTGAGGATAATAAACATCCTGATTGGGTGTATAACTTGATAAGGCTCTTTATGGGTTGAAGCAAGCTCCTAGAGCCTGGTATGAAACACTTTCAAATTTTCTTCTTAAAAATAATTTCACTAGAGCTCTATAGATAAAACTTTGTTTATAAAGAAAGTGGATCAGCATAAGCTACTTGTTCAAATTTATGTTGATGATATTATTTTTGCATCCTCTGATCCCTATTATGTGATGATTTTACAAGTTTAATGAAACAAAAGTTTGAAATGAGTGCAATGGGAGAATTACAGTTCTTTCTAGTCTTGCAAATCAAACAAAAGGCTGATGGAACCTTTATTCATCAGTCAAAATATACAAAAGATCTTTTGAATAAGTTTGATTTACAAAATTGTAAGCCCTGTTCTACTCCCATGTGCAACACCACACAACTGGATGCAGATCAGAAAGGTAAAGCTGTTGATGAAACACTTTACACATGTATGATTGGTTCCTTGATGTACTTAATAGCTTCTAGACCAGATATTATGTTTGCAACGTGTGTTTGTGCTAGATTTTAGGCTGCTCCTAAAGAGTCTCATTTGATTGCAGTCAAGAGGATCTTTAGATATCTGCAAGGTACACAATCTCTAGGTCTTTGGTATTCCATTGGACACTTATGCAAATTAGTTGCTTTTTCTGATAGTGACTATGCAGGGTGTAAGTTAACCAGAAAGTCAACTTCTGGTGGATGTCAATTCCTAGGCAACTGTTTGATTTCTTGGCAGAGTAAGAAACAAACATCTGTTGCTACATCCACTGCTGAAGCAGAGTACATTGCTACTGCAAGTTGTACATCTCAGGTACTCTGCTTCAAAACCAATTATTGGATTATGGCATTACAGAGGCTAAGACTCCATTATTAATGGATAGTGCTTCAGCTCTGTGTATTGTCAAGAAATCCAGTCCAGCACTCTAGGACCAAACATATAGAGATCAGACACCATTTTATTAGGATTGTTTTGAAAAAGGTCTGATTGATCCAAAGTTTGTGCCTAGTGCTGATGAGCTTGCATATATATTTACTAAGCCTTTGGATAGTTCAACTTTCCAAACCCTTGTGTTAAGGCTTGGTATGTTGCAGCTAGAATAAGTGATACTACTGATGATCTCAGTAAACAAGTACTGATGATCATTAGTAAACATGTCACAAATATGTACTAATTCTGTTAAACGAAACTGATGTAGTTACAACTACTGATGTAGTTATAACTCCTGATGTTAGTAAAAACAGATAAGTACTGGTGTCCTATGAAACAACTTAAATCAGCTAAAAAGTCTGATGAGTAAGTGTTGAGGACAGTATGAAACAGCTGAAAAGCTAAGAATTGATGAAAACTACTGATGAGAATTTTCACTTCAGTCGTTTCCACAAACTGCTGTTTCACTCTAGCTGATGACAAAACCATGTCTTCAGTAGTCTCACAACTACTGATGACTACTACCAAGTCCTCAGTTGTTTACAACAGCTGAAGACAAAACCAAGGTTTTCAGTAGTTTCACAACTACTGATGACTAAAACCAAGTCTTTAGTTGTTTTCAAACGTCTGATAGTTAAAACCACGTCTTCAGTTGTTTTCATAACAACTGATGCCAACACCAACACTTTCAGTTGTTTTCTTTTCAGCCTTTTCTTAACCTATAAATACCTGTACTTATAGACAAACGTTTCATTAGCCATTTTCAAACCTCTCTCTCTCTCAACAATGGCGACCATGAAACTCAAACCCCGACACAACTGTTTGCCTACCTTTCGAAATCGGTCTTCTGGAACAAGTTTGACACTGCCATCGATCTTATTGTGGATTCCCCATACAGAATAGCCTTTCTTCTGAATCCTACCATATATCCTGACTCCTTATCCAGTTCTGGACCAACGTCTCTGTAATAACTGGTGAGAGTGATAGACAAATCACTCTCCAGTCGTTGGTGAACTAGAAACAGGTGCTCATCACCCCCAACATCATTCGCCAAACCCTAAATTTTCATGATGGCACCTATCCTAAAGAATACCCGAAAGGCATCACTGATATGTCTTTTATCCATAACGGGTATGAAGGTGACTTAAGTGCTACAACTATACTTAAAAAGCACTTCCATGACGCTGAACGACTTATCTTTCATATGGTGAATGTCTGCCTTGCATCAAAGACATCTTCTTGGGATCAGATGTCTTCCCGATGGCAACAGGTATTGTTCTTTATCCTTGAACGCCAAAATCTAAATTTTTCTGAGATAGTGTTCATGGAACTAAAGGATCTGGCTTAGAAACCTGTGGCAAACAGATGGATCCTTTATCCCAGGTTTCTGATGGCCATAATTTTGAATCAATTACAATCTGATGGCCTTGTTGGTCTTGGAGTCCCTGCTCCAACTGTTTTAGCTGAGGTATACTCCCGATATAACTCAACCCTACTCTTAAAGGGACTGCCCGGATGCTAAAACCCAAGCAGAGGGAACCCACAGCCTCCACTTCCAAATCAAAAGTCCCCACCAAACCCAAATACAAAAAGCCCAAAAAGGCTACTCAGGGAGATGAGTCCCCTGATGATGCCCCTGTACCACAAACACAGGAAATACATACTGGTTATAACCCCCAGTTATGTCCAAGACTCAACCTGCTGAAGCCGCACAGGTATCCTCTCATAAGATCCTGTTGCAACCACAATTGGGGATCCCACATTTCTAAAACCTCTCTCAATTGAGAGGGTTACCATTGAAGAGCACCTCTCTCCTCCCCGGTTGCATTCTGCTTCATACCAATCTCCACATGCAACCGCCCCTCAAAGCCCAACACTGATCGTTGCTAAAGTGCTGAGTCAGTTGCATTCCTCACCCCCTCCCCAGAAACCACTTATCACTGGAATACCTCAACTATTGAGGGGGAGGACCAAAATGCTTCTGATAACCCACAGCACAGGGGTTACATTGTTCACTCTCCAAGTGTAGAAACGAAGACTAGAACATCTGGTAAGGCTGCCTTCTACTAATTCAGCAAATGATCAGGATGAAGTTGGTAACATCCATAAGACCTTACCAGAGGCAACTGCTAATGAAGGACACAATCCTGAGGCAGGAAGTCCCCAGTACCAAGAACAAGGGGCACATGCTTTTACTGATCTACATTCAGAGCATGTACATCCTGATTCCATCAGGAGGTCAGGTGATTCAGCACAACTGATGATGACCTGGGCTTTTTCTTTGATGTATTAGCCCATAATACCATCCTTGAGACTGAGGTGAGCAGACTCAAAGAGTTGTTAGCCAAAATGTCTCAGGATCCAAGTCCATCTACCTCACAAACCCCACAGATGGCACCTTCAATTGAAGGTTCCCCAAACACTGAGCCAATACACATAACTGAGCCACCAGCCACTGCTTTTGGCACCACCTCTCAGGGACAGAACCCCTCTGAGCATATGGTTGCTATCTTTCAAAACTCCTTACCTCTCATCACTCCCGTCATCACTGACATAGTGCATAAAGCCATTGATGAGAGGATATCCTCAAATCTACAACTCCTCATTGATGATGCTGTTAAAAAATCTATTTCTGCCTTTCAAGCCCCTGATCCTAATGCAACCAAAAAGGGGGAGACTTCCAAGTCTAAGGCAGTGAAAGAAAAGAAAAGAAAAATAGTTGATGATGAGAAAGAACCTGCAAAAGAGAAGGAGGTGGAGAAAGAACTGATCTCAGAACAGTTGATCACATATAAAAGAAAGAAAAGTGCTGAGTCAAAAGATGATGAAGATAAATCCTTAGAAGATCTTGTCAAAGATGCTGATGAAGCTCATAGCAGATCCATGGATAAAATTATAGATCAGCTCTTTTGACAAGGTCATGACACAGCTACACTAGACACTGAGATCAGAAGGCTGGAAATAGAAGAGATTCAAACTAGATGGGTCGGTTATAGTGTGTTGGAAAGGGAAAGATTGGAGATAATGATCAGATTCATTGCCAAATACTTTGAAGCTCATTGGTAGAGATAAAGGCCTGGTCCAGAGACAGTATCCTAAGATAACCAAGAAGATCTGCTCTGCTGGAGGCTATAATAAGGGGTTGATAATTGAACCACTGGATGAAACAGGTGCAGGGAAGAGAACTGAAATGGCAAAGCTCTCCAAAGCCAAACTCACCACCAAAATGCTAAGTCAATCTTCTCACACTCCCACTCAAACACAACCCTTATCTCTAAAATCCCCCAAATCTATCCCTAAACCAAAGCCACCCACAACTCAACCCACAAAACCAATCCCTTTACCCCAAAAACCACCTCAAACCTTACCCAGTGATGCACCCAGAAGGAGGAGAAGGGTGTTGAGGGTAGAAGAAGATGAAGAAGAGGATGATAATGATGATAGTTTACCAATCTCTACTATTCTCAAACTCAAATCACCTGAGCACAGAAGTCAAAAAGTGATTACTCCTGACTTGCAAATGCAAATGGTGAAGGTAAAGATTGAAGAAGCAGAACAGCAGAAACAGCATGATGAGAAGTTTCTCAAGATGGTTGATAAGGATTTCTCTCAGTCCTCATCCATTCAAGAAATGAAGAAACAGGCTCTGAGGTTGTACACTCTTAGACATACCTTTCAACATCAAAAAGAAAGAGTGCGGATCTGGCCAGACCCCAGGGTAAGTTCTAGAATTCATAAGAAGAATATACCAAGTAGATATCATGGCCAAGTGAAGAAGACCTTGAATGCTGCAATTACATTGGCCATGGTAGTCTCACCCTGGGAAATCATTGAAGAATTCAAGAGAGCTCACAAATCCAAGACAACCCCTCAATCTATTCTTGAGAACAAAATGATCAAGAAGGGGTTGTTATACAAAAGACTTGAAGATCTTCAGAAGAGTGAACTCCAGTTGTTGCTTGAAGGCTCTCACCCTGATGAATTTGCTTATAGAGAGATAACAACTGTGGAGTTGAAAAATGGAAAGACAGTGAGATACCTATCTGAGTATTATGGCCCAGAGTTCTTCTTCGAATGAGAAGCAGAAGAACTCACCAAGGAGGAACAAGTTGTTCTCCTTGAGGCCTATGCTAGTGAGTCTTATAGACTCATTCATGGGAATTAGGTTTCATGGTTGGGATAAGACTCTGTGTTCAGTTTCCCCAAAATAGAGTTCCCTTCCATACTTAGCCAATCAAATGATTAGAAACCTTTTCCCGGCCTGTGCTTAACTGATTACCTCTGAAGCTGATCAAGAGGGTGTTTCTGCCAAGAATAAGTGGGATCATCAATAAGTTTAGAGGTTTTGCCTGCATTGGTTCAGGGGGAGTTTGTTGGACCAAAAGAATCAATGAGCCTGATCAGAAAAACCTCTAAGTCCCACAGACATTACAACTGCTGAAGAAGATCACAACAGCTGAAGACATTAGCTGATTACAAGGTCTAAAGACAAAGTCTGAAGACAAGAACTGAAGACTACTAATGAAGACAAAGTCTGAAAGTAAAGAACTGAAGACAAAGTCTGAAGCTATCAGCTGAAGACAAAGTCTGAAAGTAAAGTACTGAAGACAAAGTCTAAAGCTATCAGCTGAAGACAAAGTCTGAAAGTAAAAGTCTGAAGAACAAAGTCTGAAGAACAAAGACTGAAGACAAGGACTGAAGACCAAAGTGATCAGTAGTTGTCACAACAGCTAAAGTTATCAACTTCAGTAGTTGTGATGGTTTCCTTTCAGTACTTGTAATTTACTTTTCAGTAGTTATAGTTTCAGTAGTTTAGTTTCTGTAGTTTTATGTTTTTGTACTTAAGCATTCTCTGAGATGTAATCAGTAGTTGAGAACATTCTCAATAGTTTGCATAGTTTAAGTAGTTTGAATAATTCTGTTAGATGTCACTATCAAGTGACATCAGCAGACGTCACATATCCTATATAATGAATGTTGACCTAATTGTAAAGTGTGACATTGAGCCACCACAAAAGCATATGAATAAAATATCTCTTTTGCAGAATACTCTTTTTCTATAACCATTTACTGTTACATTGAATATCAATTGTGTTCTTGTGAATTGTTTAATTCGTTGTTCGTACTCCACTGCAATACTCTCTAATTAATCAAACTTAGATCACTGATCCTAACAATAACCATGCAACATCATCATTATCATCATGCATAAGCATCAATCACAATACATAACATGCCCATCATACCATATATGACCCCAAAAGTCAACTTATATAGTCCCCCGGGAATCTCCCAAGTCAAAGCCTACTTTACACACTTTCCCCAAAAATCGGAAAAATATTCTAAGTCCTTAGGCGCATGGGCACTATGCAGGCGCATGGACACTATGTAGGCGCATGGGCAACTTTCAGGCGCATGGGCACTATGCAGGCGCATGGGGAACACTTAGGCGCATGGGCAACTTTCAGGCGCATGAGCCTTATCTAGGCGCATGAGCTTTCTATGTAACATATTTCTAGTATGTTTTCAAACCCAATCATCAACCCATCTATTCTAAGCTTAATATGGCTATTCTAACATGAATAACCTATAAGCATTCAAGAATTAACATGCAACATGCATAATACATACAGGTAAACATACATAAAGTTTGTAAAGTCATTTTAATATATTTTCAGCCCCAAAGATAGTTTAAAACAAGTAAAAACCAGGGTCTAGAACTCACCTGATGCAACTTGGGTATCTCTTTCTTTCTAACCCGCTTGCAATGAGTTCAAACACCTAAAAACAATACCCAACACACACACCCGAGAACATACACAAACACATAAGCACATAAGCATGCAACCGGGACAAAACCCGTCATAAATACATAAAAACCACGAATTCTTACCTGAATTCATTCACTTCTTCTTCTTTTTCTTCAGCCGAGAGTTTCCCCCGCTCTCTCTCTCTAAAACCGAAGAAATGGTGATGTGAAATGAGGGTGGGCGGCCATGCCCACCTTTACACCAACTTTTACAAAATTTTGCTTTTAGTCCCTCCACTTGGACTTAATTGCCCTTCTTTCTTTTATTCTTTATATCTTGTCTCTCTTTTTTTAAAAGTAGCCAGGTGTTACACAGATGCATGTAGCAAACATGATTTCAGGCCTGCTAGTAGTAAGATACATAAGAGACCCAATCATAGCCCTGTATAAATGCTCATCTACACACTCCCCCTTAAGATCTGGTCCAAGAGAGTGGTTTCTAGCTATGGATGTCTTAGCAATCTTACAATCAGACATATTAAATCTCTTGAGTATGTCCCAAACATACTTTGAACTGACTTATGAAGATGCCATCTTCAACTTGCTTCACTTGAATTCCCAGAAAGAAATTGAGTTCCCCCATGGCACTCTTTTCAAATCTGTCTTTCATCAGCTTCTCAAAGTCTTTGCAGAGCTTTGGATTAGTTAAACCAAAGATGATGTCATCCACATACACTTGAACTAGCAAAATGTCATTTCCCTGTCCTTTGATGAAGAGAGTTCCATCTATAGTACCTCTCCTGTATCCATGTTTACAAAGATTCTCAGACAGTGTCTCATACCATTTCATGGGTACCTGATGCAGCCCATAGAGAGCTTTGTCAAGCTTGCAAACATAATCAGGATGATCAGGGTCTACAAAACCAGGTGGTTGTTTGACATAACCTCTTTATCAATCACTCCATACAAAAGGCACACTTCACATCAAGCTGAAAGACCTTGAAGTTCTTGGATGCAGCAAATGCCAGGAATATCCTCACAGCTTCTAATCTTGCTACTGGAGCAAAGACATCAGTGTAGTCAATCCCTTCTTCTTATGTGTATCCTTGAACAACCAGTCTAGCTTTGTTCTTGATGATAATGCCTCTGTTATCTTTCTTGTTCCTAAACACCCATTTGGTTCCAATGGTAGTCTTCCCATAAGGAAGAGGACAAAGGTTCCAAACTTTCTGCCTTTTGCATTGAAGTAGCTCTTGTTGCATAGCATTAACCCAACTTCCATCTTTTAGAGCCTCATCAAATTTCTTTGGCTCTATCTGGGATAAGAAACAAGAGTGAAGACAAACATTTGCTTTATGGGTTTGCCTTCTTGTTCTTACCCCTGAGACAACATCTCCAATGATGTTTGTGGTAGGGTGAGACTTATGGATCCTAAGCTGAGGGATCACAGCAAGTTGCTGAGGGAGATCTAAATTAGTGAAATTTAGATCTGGCATAGATGTTTCTCCCACCACATCAGCATACTTTTCAAGAGAAACTTGATCCAAGTAGTGGGTGACATCATTGATGTTCTCATCTATGGTGTGGTTAGTGGCATCAAGAAATTCTTGGTCACTATCACCACCACCATTGTTGTCTTCTACAATTGAGGTGTTCTTATCTGGTTGTGGAGCCTCTGAGCTGGAATTTGAAGGCACCCCAGATGTGTTAGCTGAGTTTGTCATTGTAGTGCTGATAGAAACCTCATTAGCAGAAGTAGTTCCAAATGGAACTTAAGATATATGACTTGAGGTCTTCCTAGCTCAAATCTTGGATTAGAATCACCTGTATTTAAATTTTCTGCAAATCCTGAAACATTCTCACAAGATTAGTTAAAACAGTTGGTAACTAAGTCAAGATCAAATAAACAATCTAGACCAGAACTAGCAACATATGGTGTGTGTTCATTGAAAGTCACATTGGCTTACTCCTCAACAACTCTAGTTCTGAGATTGTATACTCTATAAGCCTTAGCTTGAGAAGAGTATCCAATAAAGTGTCCAACATCTAATTTCTCAGCAAACTTGGAAATTTGATCTTTGGTATTCAAGATGGTGCAAGGACAACCAATTGACCTGAGAAAAAACCAATGAAAGGTTTCCTCTTGTGCTAAAGTTCATAAGCAGTCTTACCATGAGTCTTAACTACTAAAACTCTATTTTGCACATAGCAGGTAGTGTTGACTGCCTCTGCCCAGAAGGTGATGGGCAGCTTAGAGTCAGACAGCATGGTTCTTGCAGCTTCAATCAGTGTCCTGTTTCTCCTCTCAGCAACACCATTTTGTTGAGGAGTCCTGGGAGCACTATATTGTCTTGTAATACCTTTTTCATTATAGAATGTATCAAGGAGTTGGTTCTTAAATTCAGTTCCTTGATCACATCTTATGATCTTGACCTTGTGATCAGATTGATTCTCAATCTTTAAGATGAAATTCTTCAGAATCTCAAGAGTCTCATCCTTAGTTCTAAGGAAGAAAACCTAGGTGAATCTTGTAAAGTCATCTGTGATCACTAAACAGTAAGAGGTCCTTCCTAAACTCATTACACTGGTGGGGCCAAAAGATCCATATGTAACAAGTGTAGGGGTGTAGTGATGGAGTTCATTTCCTTAGGCTTGTGAGATACCTTATGTTGCTTCCCTTTCGGGCATGCAACACAATGGTCATCACTTTTAAACTCTTTCTTGGTATTCCAGTTACCAAATCATTTTTAATTAATCTATTCATGTTCTGTTTACATGGCACATTCTATTATGCCATAGGAAAGACTCATCACCTATTAGCTTTAGACAGAAAGCATAAAACTTCTCCAGAGGGAGATGTTTCTTGCAAATCCATATTGTACATGTTCCCTTTCCTGGGGGCTCTAAGCAGGATATGCTCATGAGGAATGACCACACTGGGCTTGAGAACAATGCACTCATGCTCAGTAAAGAGCATGTTTTGACTCTGATCACAAAATTGAAATACACTCAGAAGATTGTACCCAAGCTCTTTGACAAATTTTACCTTATCAATGCTGAGCTTACCATTTGTGACCTTGCCCCTTCCAGAAATGTAACCACCTTCATTTCCTCCAAAAGCAACTGGTCCTCCATCAATCCTTTCAAAGTTCTGGAGTAGTGACCTATTGCCTATCATATGCCTGGAACAGCCACTATCAATAATCTAGATATTTTTGTTTGTTTTCAGCTATCCCTGCACAAAGAAAATAATTAGTTACAGTTGGAAACCCAAGCCTTGCTTGTCTTGGGCTCATTAACAGAAGGTAATTCAACAGTAATAGATCTTATGGTTGTACTGAAAGGATCTTGAGCTGTTGTTGATGGAGAATTCTCAGTCACTTGGTCTTTCTTAGACTTCCACACCACCTTGGAGTCTTGGACTTGACCTTCAAAACTTCGGAAGCTTTTGGGACTTTGTAAGTTTTGATGACTGAACCTTCGGAAGATTCTGCAGACACTACAACAGACTTCAGTACTTTAGAAGAACTCCTTTCTTTCGAGACCAACTTTTCTTCCGAGGGTAATTTCCACTTCCCTTCTTCTTAGACTTGGAGCTTCCGAAGGAAGCAAGTTTCCTTCTGAAGCTTGAATCTTCTTAGAACTCTTTGAAGTCTTTGTACTGGTCATATGGACAGTACTTTAGGATTGTATGGACAATCCTTAGCAATGTGAGAGGTACTTTCACACATGACACGTATCATTTTCTTCTTCACAAGAGTCTTTAACTGGGAACAAGACTGTCTTTGGTCACATCCCTTCTCCACCTTCATCTTTGCAGATGTTGAGATAGTCCTCTTAGGCTGAGAACTGTGCTTGGAGTTTCCAGGCTGTGCAGTAGTGGTACATAGCAGATCAGTCTTCTTCTTGTTACTGAGATGAGTTGAACAAGAACCAGAACTCTTAGTAGAAGAGTTTTGGTTGATGTCTTTAGTCCCTACCACTTTAAACCCTGTAGAGATGAAAACTTGTTTCTGCTTAGAGTCAAAACTAGCCTTGATCTCTTGAGCCTTCCTTGCCTTTCTTTTGATCTTTCTGATCAGTTCTTTCTCATGGACTTGGTCACCACAGTCTTCTTCTTCTCCTCAGAAGGATAGTGAACCTTCTTGGAATCCTCCTCTTCACTCTTCTTAGAGGAATTCTTCACTATCTTTTCTTCATCCTCTTCACACATAGGATCTATGAGAGGAAGCTCATCGTCACAAGTTCCACACCTAGGAGATCTTACAGACAAGATTGTGTGTGGAGGAGCTATCTTATTGGATCCTAGTCCCTGGCTATTTTGATAGCACACTTTGTTGTGTAGGGATGAGGATATCATGTTCTTAAAGGTCTCTCTTTAAGAACACTCTTTTCTGCCCTGGCTTTGCCGATCACAAGCTCAGCCTGGCACTCAGTTAACTTGGTTATGAGATCTTTGATTTGAGTCCTAAAATCTATATGTTCATGTTTTAGAACTGAAATAGTTTTCTCAAGGTCCTCTCTCTTTAGTTTATAATCATTTTCAGACTTTCTAAAATTAGATTTAAAATGTTTAAGGACTCAAGGTCAGATCTCATCTCCAGGCTATAGGACCTGTATCTATTAACTTTAGCAATGCATTCAGGAGTACAGAGATGTTCCAATACCTTGGCTTCATCATGATCTGCCATCAATGCTTGGTTAGGAGAAGCATCTTCCACCTGAAAGCTCCAGTCAAAGCCTCCTTCTTCAATAGTAATAGCAGCCTGCTGCATTGACTTCTCATTCTGGAGAGCTTTGTCAGTGTAGTTTGGTCTAGACTGTGTTTGGCCACCATTTGTTTTAGGTGCCTTACACTCTCTGGCAAAGTGGCCTATCAAGTTACAGTTATAACACTTGACTTTTCCTTGTCTAGGCCAAACTTTCCACTGGTTTCATTGCTTGGAAACTTCCTTCCAGCCCTCTTGTAGAACTTCTTGGCTCTGTGAGTAAGAAGACCTATCTGCTGGACTATTTCCATGTATTCCAGATCATTTGGATGAATACAGTCCAGGTCTTCAAGAGTGAAAAGAGAATTCCCCTAACTTTCATCAGAAGACACAAAGCTTGAGAAGAGCTTGTCTCTTGGAATGGCTTCCTTGAGTGTAGTTCTCTCTTGGTGTCTCTGGGAAGGTGATGAAAGGACCCTTTGGTGAGTTGTCAGGGTAGCATATGAGATGATGTTTGGGTTCTATGCTATCCCTTTCAACCACACATAGGGTTGAACCCATTTGATTGTTGGAGTTGCCAGATGAACCTTGCATGTTCATCTCCATCTGGTAGGCACTAAGAATCCCATATAACTCTATCAGAGTAAGAGTTTTGAGATTTTCAGTTCTCTTGATCACCACACAGTAGTGTGTCCATTGCCTAGGAAGTGAGGACTTGAACTTCTTTACAATGTCTCTGTTCTCAAGAGAAACTCCTCCATCCACTAGGGTATCCACAATCTCAACATACCTGAAGTACTGCTGAGTCATCGTTTCACCTGTTTTAAAGGTGAAGTTTTCAAACTACTGCTTTAGGAGATCCTTCTTGTTCTCCTTGGCTTCAGAGGAACCCTCATACATCAGTTTCAGTGCATCCCACAGCTGCTTGGCTGTTTTGCACTTCTTGAAACCTCTATACATAGAGTTTGGAAGGGCAGTTTGAAGGGCTGTCATGGCTTTTCTGTCAATCTCTACTCTCTTCCTATCTTCATCAGAGTAGTTAGCACATCTTTGGGGATCATACCAGCACCAGTAGCAGAAGGGGTGCTAGGTATGAAAGGTCCATTCTTAATAGACTCCCACATTCTTGAATCAGGAGACCTGATAAAACCTTCCATTCTTAAACACCAGCTATCAAACTCAACAAGAGTGATCAGTGGGGACTTGTTCATGGTTCCAGTTTCCATATCAGTCTTGGAAATGGCTACCATTTGAAAACTTTAGTATTTGTGTGTGTGAGGTATCTTAAGATGGTGAGATCTTATATCAAGAGCTTGAAATGCTCTGATACCAAATGCAGGAACATTGAAAGGGGTCAGTTACAACACAAAGACAAAGAGGAGATTAACTAAACCTAATCAAACAGTAAACTGGATTAACCAAGGTAAGACACTAAGAACACAAGTAATGTAAGAGACAGAACACAAAGAACACAAGTATATGGTTTTCAAGAATGCAATATATTTCTTTCTCTATGTTCTATTACAAGTGTTACAAAGCATAATTCAAAGATACAAGAACATGAGATACTTATACTACATCCTACAGTCGGCTATACTTTGAAATCCAGCTGGATACAATTGACTAGACACAAACAAAATCAATTGTAGAGTCAAAAGGCAGATTGCCTTTTGACTAGTGACTATGACATGCCATAGCTCACATTCTTGTCTATTACAAAAAGGATAAAGTACATGAAGTAGAAAGTTACAAACTCAAGACCTCAATGTACAGTTACTAAAAGCATGGGCCTTTTCACCAACTCATGTAAGTTGGTGACCTTACAGAGGTGCAGTGGAAAGGTGTCCAGCTTTATGGAAAAAACATTAGAAAAAGCATGTGTTAAAAGTCTTCGGATGAAATCTGTCTTCATGAGTTGAAGCTTCGGAAGACTTTGTCTTTGAGGCTTCGGAAGACTTCATATTTGGCTTCGGAAGATTTCACACTTAGAATATTTCTGTTGCATGTGTGAAACTTCCTAAGCATTCTTCTTCATAGTACTTGTGCAGCATGCAGGATAGACATTGGATGTTTAGGTTACATCAGCCTCTTCATAATCTCTATAGTCATACCCCAACCTTAACGGCAGAATCATCAAGATGTGAGAGTTAAGATTGTTCGCATCTACATAATACTATCTTAAAATGAAAATATTATTATCATAAGTTTTAAAACTGAAAATTACAATTATAAGTCTCAAAAATGACATAACAAAAAATAAGACAAATCCAAGAATTTTATTCATTAATCTAGGTCCAAACCCTAGATGTGAGCCAAACTTCAAAAGATGACATCAACTTGAGCATTACATGAACATGTTAAAAATAAAGGTCAACTATGAAATCTGGTGAGTTTCTGTAACACCCCGAATTTTTTTTTAAATGAAAGGAAAAGAAAAGTAAATAGAAAGAATAGATATTGAGCACAAGTGGAGGGGGGAAAGTGTACAAAGTACAAAACCTTATCATTTTAAGGATTTAAGGGGCATGGTCGCCCATATCAAAAGTAGAAAGTTGCTTTTGCTCTCTGAGGAAGAAAGAAGAGAGAGAAAGCCCCTATTCTAGAGAGAGAAAGGAAGAATCAGCTGCAAGGTAAGTCTTCTCTTCTATGAGCTCGGTTTTAGCTGGGTTTCGAGTTCTTGACCAAAGTTCTTGGTGTTTAGTGTTTGTTTTCGGGATTCAAGAGCTGAATCAAAGATGGGTCTCGAACTGGAAGAGTGTTGCTCAAAGACTGCTCAAGGTGAGTTTCTAGAACCCCTCTTTTACTGATTTTCAACTGGTTTGGGGCTATTATGCATACTAAGTAAACATTTTGAAAGAAACCGTGGTTTACAGCTTTGTTCAAAATGATGCATGTATGTATGTATGTTTTAGAGTTGGACTATGGGGTAGTATTGATGTTTAGCATGTTTAGATGCCCTTAGTATGTTAGATCTGTGCTTGGGTATCATTAGAATGATAATCGGGTGATGTTGGTAGCATAGAAATATTTCAGAATGTTCTGATGAACAGAACAGTGGTCCATGGGCCCAGAGGTGGCTCATGCGTCCAAACAATGGCCCATGCGCCCAGCATGAGTGGTCAGATGCCTAAGTGTTGGCCATGCGCCCAAGAGTGGGTCATGCGCCTAAACAGTAGCCCATGTGCCCAGCATGTTGGCATGCGTCTAAGTGTTGGCCATGCGCCCAGAGGTGGTCCATGCGCCTACACATGGCCCATGCGGCTAAGTGTTGGCCATGAGCCCAAGTGTTGGCCATGAGCCAAGTGTTGGCCATGCGCCTAAATAGTGCCCGTGCGCCCAAGTGATTTAAACGGCTAAGTGTTGATACGCATGAACAGTGCCATGCACCTGCATAGTGGCCAAACCCCTGAATAGGGCAGAAGCGCCCAAATAGTACCCATGTGCCCAGACTGTTTGACACTTAGAATTTTGATGCTCATGCGCCTAGAAGGTCCCATGCGCCCAATTTGGACTTGAGGTTTTCTAAGTGATTTTTAATGGGTAAAATGGGGAGATAGGCATGGTTATGATGTGATGGCTTATTTTTGATGTGTTATGCATGTATGATGTTGCCTGTATGGTGATGGTGTATGTTTATGATTATGTATATGTTCCTTATTATGTATGTATGTCTTCCCTTGGCTTTGCGTTGAACGTTAATGAATGTAATGAAAGTATTATGTAACGTAAAGTGGAAGATAATGAAAAAAATGAACATAATAATAGAATGCATGAATTAATAAAAGAGAAAGTATAGAAAGGCTTGCAAGCACATGTATGAGGTGAGCGACTCTGTGTCGCAACAGACTTTAAATAGGTCCTTGTCGCATACTCCGGTACTGTGTCAGTCTTCGGACATGAGTCGGGGGTTTGTGAGCAGGCCCCGGCATAGTATCAGTCTTCAGACATGAGTCGGGACTATTGCATATGACGAAAGTGATGGATGATGAGATCCGTGTCACGTATCCCGGTATTGTGTCAGTCTTTGGACATGAGTCGGGGGTTTGTTTATCAGGCCCCAGCACAGTATCAGTCTTCGGACATGAGTCGGGGATATTGCATGAGACAAGATAATGAAGTGAGCGACTTTGTGTTGCAACAGACTCGGATAGAGTTCAATCCTTGTGATTGACTCATATGGGATCTTTGCCGCGTATCCCAGTGTTGTGTCAGTCTTCACACATGAGTCGAGGGCTTGTGAGCAGGCCCCGACACAGCATCAGCTTCCGAGCATGAGTCGGGGATATTAGATGAGACAAGATTCGAGTACTAAAGAGTAATGAACGAAATATAATGTATGAAAGAACGAAGTATAAAATGAACGTTAATGAATTATCGTAATAACATACTGAACAGGATCCTTGTCATTCGACCTTAGTAATTGTGGCTGAGTGCCACGAAGAGGGTAAAGTCTGACCGGATCTAGAAAGAGAAGTGAACGATAATGTAATACATTGAATGAACGTAGTTAACAAACGTAATGATGAAGATAATAATGATATTATCTGTATTTACGTATGATGTATGATCACGAATGATTGTAAAGTATAGTATGATTTTGAAATAAAGTAAAGAATGGTTTTAACAAAGTAAAGTATTTTATTATAAAAACTAGAACTCACTCAGCGTCGCTGACTTTTTTTATGCATGATAGTTGGCAGGTATTTGTTGATGCTAAGGAGTTGCAGGCATGGATGCATAAGCTACTGGGAGTATTTTGAGGTTGGCATCCGTATTTTGACATGTCTTTGTATTCTGATGTGAAAACAAATGTTGTAAATGAATGAAATGACATGTTTTTAGTTATTTATGAAAGTTTTAAATTCTGCTGTAGAATAAATGTACGTTTTAAAATGTTTTAAGTGCAATGAATGACCAACTGTGAGGTGCCCGGGAACGGGGCCTTACGGTTTCCAAGGGTTGAACACATATAGCTACAATCAAACCTTGACCAAGATTAAGATTACAAGTTTATAACAACTAGCTAGGTGTACTTGTTTCCCATGATGAACAAGTCCTACATCATCAAGAGCCAACAATAACCTCGGATTTAGCACCAAATAGGCTTGTCAGGCCCATAGATCTATGACGTCGCCAGGCTAGCAATAGTTAATGATTGTCAACATATAATGTCCATCATATAAGACTCATAATATTACAAATAACCATGACAAAAAGTAAAGATGAATTGCATGTATATTTACAAGTATCAAGATGTTTACAAGTGTAAGTTTATAAAATTAACATGTTTTCACCCCAAAAGGTGTGAAATAAAGTAAAAAGGGGCATGGACAACTCACATTATATAATTATGGTTGTAGAGCACATAAGCTTGGATATTCAAGAGTCAAAGGTGATATCCTAAAGGATAGAAAGAAACAATAACATTATATCAGAATTCATTACAAGAAGTTAGGATGTTTAGAGAATGCCAAAAAGTAAAATGTAGATTGAAAAAAGACTATTGCACCAATTTTAGATTCTGGACAGAATGTTGGTATGTGTTAAATAGGTTTTAAAATATAAAACGGTTTCATAAAATTATAAAAATAAATATTTGACTAGTTCAGAGTCTTGTGGACAACTTTCGTTTAGAAATATTTTTATGAAAGAACCGTAATTAAGTCAAAACAGCAGCACAAGATAGAAGGTGCTGAAATGCGCACTTATCTTGTGAAGGCTATTGTTGAGTCGTCTCATTGAGTTTGAAGAAGTATAAACTGTCTTTGTAAAGTTTATTCGATGAAATTAATATGGAGTCTGAGTTTACACAATTTAGGTTGTTATAATCAAGTTATGGTCAGTTGAAATCAGACTATATTCTGTCAAAATTATAGTAAGGCACTTATATGCACTTTTAAAATTGTTAAAGCATGAAATGGGTTAGAACAAATTTATTATATCGATATATTATATATTAGACTTCATTTGAGTTATATAAAAAATATTCCAATAGTTTTGCATAGCCATAATTTATAGAAATAATTGTGTGGAATAACCGAATGCGGCAGCATAGCCGTCCATATGCAAACGAGATTCTTTGTTTACGTTAATGTGTTGTTAACTTGATTTAAAAATGTTAGTGATTATTATAAGGTTAGTGAATGTTAGAAGGTTAATGATCAAATGATAATAATTAAATTAAAAGAGATTTGATAGAAGAAAGAATAAAAGTAAGAACATATGAACAATTGGATTTTAAGATGATTGAAAGAATATAAAAATGCATAATATATAAGCAATATAAGATTACCTCAATATTAGAAATTCTTGAAACTATTTGTAAAAGAAAATTCTTGAAATTAATCATAACCAAAGGATGATAAAAGGTTTGTGTGTGAGATTTTTAGAGAATGAACAAATGAAAAGTGAAGCGTAAAGTTTGTTTTTATAGTTGAGGTTAAGAGGGGGTTATGAATGGTGTTAATAGTGAGTTAAAAGTCTTTTAAAAAAGGGTTATGATTAGAATTTAAAGTAAATATTAAAAATATAAATAAATTAATTAATAATTAAAATTTAAACTCTAAATTTAATTGAACAACTTCTCTTTTTAATTAAATCTTTATAACTTTTAAAAAACTTGTAAACTTCATAATTTGATTATTTATTTCAATATTTAAATTCGTAATTACTAATAAAACTTTATAAGTTTATAAAATTCATTTTATAACTTTATACATTTTAATAAGTATTTTCCATTTAGTTATTCATTGTAAAATGATTAATAAAACTTTACAACTATATGAAAAAATTATTTAAAAATCCATAAATTATTACAAGTTGTTGTTGGACTTCAACACTTTAGTCTTCAGCTTCAGCACTTGTGTTCTTCAGCTGTTGAGCTTCAGCACTTTAGTCTTCAGCTATTGAAGTCTTTAGTACTTGATCTTCAAACTTTGTCTTCAGTACTTGTGTCTTCAGAAATTGTCTTCAGCACTTGTGTCTTCAGACTTTGTCTTCAGCACTTGTGTCTTCAGACTTTGTCTTCAGCACTTGTCTTCAAACTTTGTCTTCAGTACTTGTGTCTTCAGACTTTGTCTTCAGCACTTGTGTCTTCAGCAGTTGTTGTGACGTCTGTGGGACTTAAAGGTTTTTCTGATCCGGCTCATTGGTTCGTTTGGTCCTGAAGCTGAAGACCAAAGTACTGAAGTTCAACAGCTGAAGAATCCACAAGTGCTGAAGATCAACAACTGATGTACAAAGTCTGAAGACAAAGACTGAAGACATTAGCTGATGACATCTACTGAAGTTCAAGTCTGAAGACCAAGTGCTGAAGTTTCAGTAGTTTGTCACAACAGCTGAAGAGGTCTTCTTCAGTAGTTGTGACGGTTTTCTTTCAGTAGTTTTCTATTTTCCCTTTTCAGTAGTTTTGTAATCAATAGTTTAGTTTCAGTAGTTTAGTTTCAGTAGTTTAGCATCAGTAGTTTTATATTTTGTGCTTAGCACTCTCTGATATGTTCTCAGTAGTTGGAACATTTCAGTATTTTGTTAAGTGTAGTTATTTTGTAATAAATCTGCCAGATGTCACTATCCCGTGATATCAGCAGTGATTGCACTCTATATAAGGAGTGTCAACCTAATTGTAATCGGTGAATGATTGAGCAGAAACATTTGATATAATTGAAACATTCCTTTTCACAGAAATATATTCTCTCGTTACAACCGTATTTGTTCTTAATGCATACGAATATCAAATTCTTGCTATAATTTGTCTAATTCTTGATCTTATTCCGCTGCGTTACACTCTAATCCATCAAACTTGAGATCACTGATCCTGTCAAATGGTATCAGAGCCCCCCTAAGCAGATGGTTGCTGCATTCCAACAATCCTTACCTCTCATCACTCCCATCATCAATGACATTGTTCATAAAGCCATTGATGAGAGGATCTCCTCAAGTCTACAACCACTCATTGATGATGTTGTGCACAAGAAACTTCCTGCGGTACAAACCCCTGCAACCAATGCATCTAAAAAGGGGGAGAGTACAACAGTGAAAGAAAAGAAAAGAAAAAGAACTAAGGATGAGAAGGCACAAGAGAAAACCAAGGAGTTGGAGAAGGAAAAGGAACACAACTGATCACTTACAAAAGAAAGAAAAGCGCTGGTGATCAAAAGAATGCTGAAGAAAAATCCTTGGAGGAGCTGATAAAAGATGCAGATGAAGCACACAGCCGATCCATGGACAAAATCATTGAGCAACTTTTCAAGCAAGACTTTGATACAGCCAAACTAGACAGTGAGATCAGGAGGTTGGAAGTAAATGAAATCCAAAACAGATGGGCTGGGTACAGTGTGTTGGAGAAAGAGAGATTGGAGATCATGATTCGATTCATAGCCAAATATTTAGGAAGATCACTGATGGAGATTCGTTCATGGACCGGAGACAGCATTCTGGCTATAGCCACCAGAATCTGTCTGTCTGAGCAATTTCATAAGGGGATAATTATTGAAGCACTTGATGAGGCTGGAGCTGGGAAAAGGCTTGAAATGGCAAAACTCACAAAAGCCAACTTACAACCAAAATGCTTGAACAACCTTCCCAATCACCCACTCAAAACCAGCCTACCCCTCAAATCTCCAAACCAATCTCAAAACTCAAATCCAAACATCCTCAACCCTCAAAACCAATTCCTTTACCATAAAAACCAACCCAACCATCATCCAGTGAGCACCTAGAAGGAGGAGAAGGGTGTTGAGGATAGAAGAAGATGAAGAAGAAGATGATGAAGATGATAGTCTGCCACTCTCTACTGTTCTAAGGGTACCAGAATCCAGAAGTCAACTCATGATCACACTCACAAAGGGAAATGGTTAGAGTCAAAATGAAGATGAAGAACAGCAGAAGCAGCACGATGAGCAACTACTGAAGATGGTTGACAAGGAATTTCCCCAGTCATCATCTATACAAGCCATGAAAGGGCATGCTCAGAGGCTGTACACTCTCAAACACACATTTCAGTATCAAAAAGAGAGAGTGAGAGTATGGCCAGACCCCAAGGTGAGCTCTAAATACACAAAAGATCCATTCCACATAGATACAATGGCCAGGTTAGAAAAACAATAGACTCTACAATCACGTTGGCCATTGTAGTCTCACCTTGGGAAATACTCGATGAATTCAAGAAGGCTCATCAATCAAAAATGACCCCTCAAGCCTTACTGGAAAACAAGATGATCAAAAAGGGTTATTATATAAGAAGCTTGAAGACATTAAGAAGAATGAGCTCCAGTTACTCCTTGAGGGCACCCATCCTGATGAATTTGTCTATAGGGAGATAACTACTATGGAGTTGAAGAATGGCAGGACTGTAAAGTACCTATCTGAGTACTATGGTCCAGAGTTCTTCTTTGAGGGAGGAGTAGAAGAACTCTCCAAGGAGGAACAGTTGTTCTCCTTGAGGCCTATGTTCGTGAGTCTTACAGACTCGTAAATGGGAAGTAGGTTTCATGGTTGGGATCACAACTCTATGTCCAGATTCCCCAAAACAGAGTTCCCCTCCATACTTAGCCAAACACATGATTAGAAACCTCTTCCTGGCATGTGCTGATCCGATTCTCTGAAGCTGATCAAGAGAAGTCTTTGCCAACAATAAGTGGGACCTCAATAAAGTTAAAGGTTTTGGCTGCATTGGTTCAGGGGGAGTTTGTTGGACCAAAAGAACCAATGAGCCGGATCAGAAAAACCTTTAAGTCCCACAGACGTCACAACAACTGCTGAAGACACAAGTGCTGAAGACAAAGTCTGAAGACCAAGTGCTGAAGACAAAGTCTGAAGACAAGTGCTGAAGACACAATGCTGAAGACAAAGTCTGAAGACACAAGTGCTGAAGACAAAGTCTGAAGACACAAGTACTGAAGACAAAGTTTGAAGATCAAGTACTGAAGACTTCAATAGCTGAAGATAAAGTCTGAAGATCAAGTACTGAAGACTTCAATAGCTGAAGACAAAGTCTGAAGATCAAGTACTGAAGACTTCAATAGCAGTGTTGTGACGTCTGTGGACTTAAAGGTTTTTCTGATCCGGCTCATTGTTCGTTTGGTCCTGAAGCTGAAGACCAAAGTACTGAAGTCAACAGCTGAAGAATCCACAAGTGCTGAAGATCAACAACTGATGTACAAAGTCTGAAGACAAAGACTGAAGACATTAGCTGATGACATCTACTGAAGTTCAAGTCTGAAGACCAAGTGCTGAAGTTTCAGTAGTTTGTCACAACAGCTGAAGAGGTCTTCTTCAGTAGTTGTGACGGTTTTCTTTCAGTAGTTTTCTATTTTCCCTTTTCAGTAGTTTTGTAATCATAGTTTTTATTTCAGTAGTTTAGTTTCAGTAGTTTAGCATCAGTAGTTTTATATTTTGTGCTTAGCACTCTCTGATATGTTCTCAGTAGTTGGAACATTTCAGTATTTTGTTAAGTGTAGTTATTTTTGTAATAAATCTGCCAGATGTCACTATCCCGTGATATCAGCAGTGATTGCACTCTATATAAGAGTGTCAACCTAATTGTAATCGGTGAATGATTGAGCAGAAACATTTGATATAATTGAAACATTCCTTTTCACAGAAATATATTCTCTCGTTACAACCGTATTTGTTCTTAATGCATACGAATATCAAATTCTTGCTATAATTTGTCTAATTCTTGATCTTATCCGCTGCGTTACACTCTAATCCATCAAACTTGAGATCACTGATCCTGTCAAATGGTATCAGAGCCCCCCTAAGCAGATGGTTGCTGCATTCCAACAATCCTTACCTCTCATCACTCCCATCATCAATGACATTGTTCATAAAGCCATTGATGAGAGGATCTCCTCAAGTCTACAACCACTCATTGATGATGTTGTGCACAAGAAACTTCCTGCGGTACAAACCCCTGCAACCAATGCATCTAAAAAGGGGGAGAGTACAACAGTGAAAGAAAAGAAAAGAAAAAGAACTAAGGATGAGAAGGCACAAGAGAAAACCAAGGAGTTGGAGAAGGAAAAGGAACAACAACTGATCACTTACAAAAGAAAGAAAAGCGCTGGTGATCAAAAGAATGCTGAAGAAAAATCCTTGGAGGAGCTGATAAAAGATGCAGATGAAGCACACAGCCGATCCATGGACAAAATCATTGAGCAACTTTTCAAGCAAGACTTTGATACAGCCAAACTAGACAGTGAGATCAGGAGTTGAAGTAAATGAAATCCAAAACAGATGGGCTGGGTACAGTGTGTTGGAGAAAGAGAGATTGGAGATCATGATTCGATTCATAGCCAAATATTTAGGAAGATCACTGATGGAGATTCGTTCATGGACCGGAGACAGCATTCTGGCTATAGCCACCAGAATCTGTCTGTCTGAGCAATTTCATAAGGGGATAATTATTGAAGCACTTGATGAGGCTGGAGCTGGGAAAAGGCTTGAAATGGCAAAACTCACAAAAGCCAACTTACAACCAAAATGCTTGAACAACCTTCCCAATCACCCACTCAAAACCAGCCTACCCCTCAAATCTCCAAACCAATCTCAAAACTCAATCCAAACATCCTCAACCCTCAAAACCAATTCCTTTACCATAAAAACCAACCCAACCATCATCCAGTGAGCACCTAGAAGGAGGAGAAGGGTGTTGAGGATAGAAGAAGATGAAGAAGAAGATGATGAAGAGATAGTCTGCCACTCTCTACTGTTCTAAGGGTACCAGAATCCAGAAGTCAACTCATGATCACACTCACAAAGGGAAATGGTTAGAGTCAAAATTGAAGATGAAGAACAGCAGAAGCAGCACGATGAGCAACTACTGAAGATGGTTGACAAGGAATTTCCCCAGTCATCATCTATACAAGCCATGAAAGGGCATGCTCAGAGGCTGTACACTCTCAAACACACATTTCAGTATCAAAAAGAGAGAGTGAGAGTATGGCCAGACCCCAAGGTGAGCTCTAAATACACAAAAGATCCATTCCACATAGATACAATGGCCAGGTTAGAAAAACAATAGACTCTACAATCACGTTGGCCATTGTAGTCTCACCTTGGGAAATACTCGATGAATTCAAGAAGGCTCATCAATCAAAAATGACCCCTCAAGCCTTACTGGAAAACAAGATGATCAAAAAGGGTTATTATATAAGAAGCTTGAAGACATTAAGAAGAATGAGCTCCAGTTACTCCTTGAGGGCACCCATCCTGATGATTTGTCTATAGGGAGATAACTACTATGGAGTTGAAGAATGGCAGGACTGTAAAGTACCTATCTGAGTACTATGGTCCAGAGTTCTTCTTTGAGGGAGGAGTAGAAGAACTCTCCAAGGAGGAACAGGTTGTTCTCCTTGAGGCCTATGTTCGTGAGTCTTACAGACTCGTAAATGGGAAGTAGGTTTCATGGTTGGGATCACAACTCTATGTCCAGATTCCCCAAAACAGAGTTCCCCTCCATACTTAGCCAAACACATGATTAGAAACCTCTTCCTGGCATGTGCTGATCCGATTCTCTGAAGCTGATCAAGAGAAGTCTTTGCCAACAATAAGTGGGACCTCAATAAAGTTAAAGGTTTTGGCTGCATTGGTTCAGGGGGAGTTTGTTGGACCAAAAGAACCAATGAGCCGGATCAGAAAAACCTTTAAGTCCCACAGACGTCACAACAACTGCTGAAGACACAAGTGCTGAAGACAAAGTCTGAAGACACAAGTGCTGAAGACAAAGTCTGAAGACAAGTGCTGAAGACACAATGCTGAAGACAAAGTCTGAAGACACAAGTGCTGAAGACAAAGTCTGAAGACACAAGTACTGAAGACAAAGTTTGAAGATCAAGTACTGAAGACTTCAATAGCTGAAGATAAAGTCTGAAGATCAAGTACTGAAGACTTCAATAGCTGAAGACAAAGTCTGAAGATCAAGTACTGAAGACTTCAATAGCAGTTGTTGTGACGTCTGTGGGACTTAAAGGTTTTTCTGATCCGGCTCATTGGTTCTTTTGGTCCTGAAGCTGAGACCAAAGTACTGAAGTTCAACAGCTGAAGAGTCCACAAGTGCTGAGATCAACAACTGATGTACAAAGTCTGAAGACAAAGACTGAAGACATCAGCTGATGACATCTACTGAAGTTCAAGTCTGAAGACCAAGTGCTGAAGTTTCAGTAGTTTGTCACAACAGCTGAAGAGGTCTTCTTCAGTAGTTGTGACGGTTTTCTTTCAGTAGTTTTATATTTTCCCTTTTCAGTATTTTGTAATCAGTAGTTTAGTTTCAGTAGTTTAGTTTCAGTAGTTTAGCATCATTAGTTTTATATTTTGTGCTTAGCACTCTCTGATATGTTCTCAGTATTGTGAACATTTTAGTAGTTTGTTAAGTGTTAGTTATTTTTGTAATAAATCTGTCAGATGTCACTATCCGTGATATCAGCAGTGATTGCACTCTATATAAGGAGTGTCAACCTAATTGTAATCGGTGAATAATTGAGCAGAAACATTTGATATAATTGAAACATTCCTTTACACAGAAATATATTCTCTCGTTACAACCGTATTTGTTCTTAATGCATACGAATATCAATTCTTGCTATAATTTGTCTAATTCTTGATCTTATTCCGCTGCGTTACACTCTAATCCATCAAACTTGAGATCACTGATCATGTCAGTTGTTCAGATGATTAATGAATAATTCTAATATAAATTGAACATTTAATGATTTGATCTATTAATATTATTAAATAATTTAATAATGAAAGTTCAAAATGGGTTCGTGTTTGGGTTTATGATTTTGAAAATAGACGGATGTTACAACCTACATGATCTTGAAGAGCTTGATGTCAACTATGAAATAGCCATGATTTCTTAAGGGCTAAACAATTTCAGTAGAATATTGAAAGGAAATTCCAAAGAAAAAAAGGATATGGTTTTGAAGTTGATAAGAGTAAAGTGTTTTAATTGCCATCAACTTGGTCACTTTGCCAAGAAATACAAAGCTACCAAATCAAATCCATCACCCTTAAGCTCACAAGGTTTCAACCAGTCCATCAAAGTTCGTCTACCTCAACCAATTAAAGACACATGCTATATGTAGATTTACGAGTAAAGAAAATTGATCAGAGCTTTCAGGACATCTCCCCTATCAATAATTCCTCGATGGTTGGTAGCTCAACTCCTTTATCTCGGGTAACCTCTGAACCTTGATGCACACCTGAGTGTATTACCAAAGTAAATATGTACGGAAACCATAATGTTGATCTCATGATTAATGTGGAATCAATCAACGTTCTTAAAACAAATTTTAAGAAAACTGATCAAGCTCAAAAGATAATGATAAAAGATCTTGAAAGAGTTGTTTCACTATTAATTATGCATAACCAAACTTGGAGACCCAGATTGATGATCTTTTGGCCATTTAAAATCGGCACAGTTTGAATTAGCAATAGCTAAAACATATGCCAATAAACATAATCTTCAAACTAAAAAGCTTGAAAAGCTTCTTGCTTTCATTAAGAACTCCAAAAGATGTATCAAACAAAGTCAGGCTTAGGGAACAATATTATGGAACCACCATTGGTATACACTCTAGCATATACTCCAAGATGCTACTTGGAGGTGAAAGAGTAAGTATCTATTGATCCAATCTTTGTAAGATATATGTTGATATAGCTGAAGAGGTGAACAAGAAGAAGAAACATGGAGAAATGAAGAAGATGAAGAAAAGGAGAAGAAGAAAGTCATTCGAGAGGTGAATTTGTCAAGAAAACTCGTCTTTAGATTAATCTCACAGTTGTTCATCAAGGTCAATCTCTCCTAAGAAAGACACATGATGCAATGTGTTGAGCTAGTTCTTCAAAGGAATTTCAAGAAAGACCGCAACTTATGTTCAAAAATCCATAAATGCAGATGTGACGATTCATAACAAGCAATTTCCTCATATGAATATTGATTTATCCACTCATTCTAAGCACTAGATAAAAAAGATTAAAGATGAAGAAGAGATAGTGAGAAAAGCAGAATGAAGAAATCAGCACATGAAGCCCTCAAGAAAGAATGTGACTCTTGAGGATTTTATTGATTATGAATTGACAGGGAGAGGTATAAGATAGAAAATGAAGAAAGAGTTTAAAGGACTTAAAAAGAATATTGTGTCATCCAAGAAGAAGAAGATTCATATTATATGTTTGGTTTATGGTAAAAATAATCATTTTGGTAAACATTATCGACACAAGCTCTTAGCACAGTCAACAAACCACACCAAAAGATCAAGATTTATGAATAAGCCTATATCTGTTGATCAACCACCTAAAAGTAGAGGTGGTACTTCTAAAACCATTCAGGATCAAGCTAGACTAAGTGCTAAAAGGAAGGAAAAATCAGCAATATTGAAGAGTCTATCAAATAGATCAACAATTAAAGCTCTTAAGAAGGAAACTTCTTGAAAAGCTTTAGCGTGTCATCAAAAGAAAAATAGTGTCAAAGTGTCTTGCAAAGTCTAGAGACCAAAGACATCTATTGACCTTGATAAAAATGAGGATGACCCAAAACCCAAAATAAGCATTTAGCATTTAGAAAATGAGAATGAAATACTAAATTCTAGAAGACCCAATACTAAATTAGCTTAGATTCCCATTCATCACTAATCTATTTTTTATATATGCAGGAACATTAGCTGACCAAAGATAACTTATGGATCGGGGATAGAAGATGCTCTCGGCACATGACAAGTGGCAGATCATATCTACGAATCTTGAATCATATGATGGTGGATCTATTGCTTTTGAAAGTGATTCAAGAGGAGGATAAAATACTAGAAAATGCACAATTATAATAGGAAGGTAAGAATTAATAAAGTAAACTATATGAAAGAGTTCAACTACAATCTACTGAGTGTACCTCAGCTGTGTGATCAAAAACACAATACTCTCTTCATATAGCATGAATGTATTCTTCTATCTTTTGGTTTTGTTATTACAAATGATAAAATACTTTTAAGAACCCCCAGGAAAATATGCACATGCTGAACATGCAGAATGTATCACCTACAAGAAATATGTCATGTTTTATTTTAAAAGCTTCATTGAATGAATCATTTCTTTGGCATAAAAGTTTAGCACATGAAAATTTCAAAACATGAATAAATTAGTGAAAAATGGCTTAGTCATAGGACTACCTTTAAGGAGTTTGCATGTGCTGATCAGTGTGTTTTTTTCAAAAGGGAAAGCAACAAAAATCTTATCATACATCCAAAGAATTGAACTCAATCAATACTCCTTTACACTTGCTGCATATGGATTATTAGGTCCAACAAGTGTAAAGAGTTTTGGGAAGAAAATCATACTCTTGGTATAAATGATTTTACAATATTTGCTTGGGTTTTCTTTTTAGAAACTAAAGATGAAACTACCAAAGTTGTAAAGTCATTTTTAATAAGATTAAGAACCAAATTAATCAATGACTAAAATAATCAGATGTAATCAGGGTACATAATTTCAAAACCACACTCTTGATTCCTTTTAAAATCTAAAGTATTGCAAGACAATACAGTAGAGTTGCTGAAAGAAGAAATAGAACACACAAAGACCATATTTTCTGACTCAAACTTCCTAGAACATTCTAGGCTAAAGCAATTAGCACTGCGTGCTAGGTTTAAGATAGAGTGTTAATAGTAAGACACATGGGAAAACCTATTATGAACTATGGCATAAGAGAAGACCATTCATAGGGTTTTTAAGACCTTTTGGATGTCCTTACACTCTCCTCAATACATAAGATCATTTATCCAAATTTGTTAAGACACTAGTATGTGAGTACTATAGGATATTCCTCACAGCTATAGCTTTACAAGGATACAATAGAATTAAAAAAACACATGAGAATTTTGAAAAATAAATATTTAATGAAAATTCCCAATAATGGCGACAGCAACTAAGATGGATGCTTGTCTCAAATGGATTCACAAATGTTTTAACCATTTACTTGAGAATGTTTAGTGTTAGGACCTGGTATTTGACCGAAATACCTAGAGATTAACGTGTAAACCAGATCAAATAGTGCGGAATCCTATTTGATTGGCGATCCAATCAGTGAGAACACACGAAGAATCAATCAAGAATTGAAACTAACGTTAGAAATCGATGGGAATCGATCTAATGTGTTCTATGAACTTGGAGAACGAATTGAGAGGTTTCTGGACGGCTAGGGTACGTCTGGAATCGTAATTGATCGAGAGACCTTCTTTTCACGAATTGAGTTGTATTTATAGGTTGGTATTATTCAATCGTGCGACTGAACCATTAGTTGGTTCAGTCGTGCGATTGAACCATGCGGTTGATTCATTCGTACGACTGAGTGTTCAGTCGTGCGACTGAGCCAATCTTATGTTACAATCGTACGACTGATCCAGTCTCCTGGTTCAGTCGTGCGACTGAGTCAATCGTGTGAAGTTATTCATGCGTATGGTTCATTCGCATGAGCCATTGCATGAGAACTTCATTAAGTTAAGTTTGAATGTTTTAATTAATATAACATAATGTGCAATCATTCAAACAATCATAAACCCAATCAATTAATCACACTCATTAATGAAATATTAAACATCACAAAACAAACATTTATGTCATTCATTAATCAATACAAATTAATCATACTCAGACAGACAAGATTCATTACATTTCAATCATGATCTAGGGACATACATGTATCAACAAACTCCCCCTTGGACCTAGATCTCTCTAATGTCTTGTTTTCTTCATAACCTCCTATACTTCTTGTACTTGTCCTCTTAGTGACTCCTGCGTGAATATCAAACGCGAAACAAAGTCGTATAACGTTTTGGAACTGGAGGGCTTGTACAATGTCTTGTGTGTCATAGAACAGTGGCCACTTGTATAATGTATAGACATCATTAGCAGACAAGTTGGTTAGCCACATTGGGTCGAATACCCTGATGGTATCCATTTGGCCCTCTTTATCCAGGACTATGACCGCTTCTGCTGTTCTCCAATCGTAGTACCACCACTTAAAGTGTGGTGTGAAATCCTTTGTCATTTCCCGAAGGGATTCTTGACATTGTGCGCGGAGGATTCCACTTCAACACAATCTTTGGTTTTCCAGTAATGGCATCCATCTCAGACCTTCTAATATACCTTGTAGGTTGTTGAGGTCTGAAGTTAATCCACCTGGTGTGGTACTCTTTCTTTAGGGCAGCCTCAAACCAGCCTGACATCTTTCTCGGGTCAGCATACAACAGCTTCAATTTGGCCAGCTGGTTGAGCTCAAAACCTGGTAGAGTCTTTAGATCATGTGGAAATCTAAAGTACTCTATGCCCTTCTCCCTCTTAACGGCATAAACGTTAAGATCATCAAAATATGCCCATGCTATAATCCTGCCTGACACCGTAAGATGTTTCTTGACGCTGTAGACTTGGTGTAGGCATCTTTCTTTGGTGCAGCACGTTGGGCTCTAACTTCTTCAAAACATTCAGCCCACTCAGCCTTTCGAATGTCTACGTCATCATTTGAGGCTTGGGCTGTTCCTTCGGTCTTTCCTGTTTCCTGCTCCATCTTGTCTAGTACCTCAAACATATCACTGACTAGGGACTCACCCAGATTGGGGACCACATTACCCTCGGTCAGCGTACTGAGGGTACTCTTCTGCAGTAATATCTTCAACCTCAACTTCATCAACGTCATTTAGTTCTTCGTCACTGGTTGAATCAACTGTTGGAGCATCCTTGACAATTTCATCAGGATTGAGTCTGAACATCTCTGCCAGTTGCTCGTTAGATAGGTCATGAATTATTTCACCTTCTTCAGGGGTAACTCACTGACCTTCTGACAATCCCTTGCAGATCAAGAATCATTGTGAGTTGAGACTTGACCTGTTGAAGGGGAGCAATATCAAACTCATCTCTTTGTACTTTGGATCTGTTTGATTTACACATTTCACACTCAAATCATTAGTAATTTATCAAACGAAATGCATTAACTTAATATAAACATTTAGTACATGGTTTTTCAATACAGAATACAAAAGTAAATAAATACATAAACATCTACTATTTACTTTTATCCTGAATACTCGGCTCATCACGTGAAGGTGCAGAAGCAGAAGCTGACTGATCTTGTCTGTTCTTTGATCTTTTCTCTTGCCCTGGAGCTGAGACAGATTCAGCTGCTTCTCCTCCGTCAGTGTCTTCATCTTCATGCCATTCTTCGGTTTTCTCTTCATCAGTTCACTCTCATTATCATCATCGTCTTCATCATCTTCATTTTCATCATCATTTCTGTCCCCATCCCTTATCTTTAAAGGCTCCTCCTTTGATCCTTTCAGCTTTAGCAAAATGGTCTTTTTAGCCTTTTCCAACTCCTCTATTTTCTTCCTGAGTGACGCTTTGAGCTTGGAGAATGGCTATCTCGTGCTCTGGGCAGTCATCTGTCGGGCCTGCTTTCAATTACTCGATCCTGCTCTGCAATTTTATGAGATTGTGCAGCAGTCAGGTCAGTAAGCTGGCGGATCTGAGTTGTCTTTTCCTCATCAGCCGCCAGCAATCGCAACACCATTTGTTTAACGCTGACAACTGTTCCTCTACCCCGATTGGAGGTAGAGGAGATCTATAGGTGTGTGAGGGATGGGCTGAGGGCATTGATTGGTGTGACGTGGTGGTGGAGGTGGCGGTAGTGAAGATAGGTCTGTATAGTGGTGGAGGTGATGAGGAGTAAAGAATGTGGTGGTGGAGGGAAACGGTGCTGTGGTGGAAGGTATGGTGGGGGCTGTGATAGATGGGGTGATGTGGTGGATGTGTGGAAGTTGTGGAAGTGTGGAAGGTATGGTGGGGGCTGTGATAGAGTGGTGGATGTGGTGGATGTGGTGGATGTGGGGATGTGTGGAAGTGGTGGTGATAAAGGTCACCCTACGCTTCTTCTTTTTCTGGCCATGGGGTTTGCCATTCTCTTCCTCCTTGATCCAGTTGAGGAGGAAGCTCCCCCTACAATCCCGCCTGAGGACCCCGGAGCATAGTTGGGTCAGTTTCTGTATCTCGGAGCCTCTCGGTTGTTCACCAACAACCCTTAACCCATGTTCTGTGGGAACAACTTTCCTTCCCACAGTTCGGGTAAGTGGCTCCTCATCCGATTCAGCCTCATCCTCCTCGTTAAGAACAAAATCTTGATGAAATCCCGCTGACTCAGTTACTTCTGCAGATGTGACGGACACAGGAGGTACAGAATCAGACACAGTGCCTCTGAGTGGAATAGCATCATCCCCACTGTCATCCTCATCTGAGTCATGAGTGGGTAGGGCTATCTGTTCCACATCAGAGTCACTGTCCTCGTGACGCCACTTTCTCTTTTCCGGCACAACATAGTCCTCTCTGGCAAGATGACCAAACAACCTCCTGACCGGAGGCTTCACTTGCTTTCCCCGGTATACTTTCATCCTTCCCAGGGTGGTGTCATCCATTACCTCCAAGACTACCGAATCCTCCTGTTCTTTTGGCAGGGAAGGAAGCTTCTGATCTATTATCATTTGCATAAACCGTGGGTACATACAGAAGGCTTCCTTCCCTTTCCCCTCGATGTTCTCCACCAGATAGGTGAAGATCATCTTAGAGAAGCTGAACGGATGGTTCAGCACCAACGCAACGTATGCGTTTTGCATCTGTCCGACAGCTCATCAAACCCACCTTTTCTTGAAGCCATGCATTTGAGCAGCACGTGTGCAAGGTATTTAAACTGGGGACAGAGGTTACTCTTGTTGAGTACCCCTGAATTGATGTCCCCAGAGTATTTGGCTCTGAGAAAACATCCTCTGACAGTGAGGGGGTGTAAACGGGTTGGGCAGTCACCGTCATCCCCCAATTGAAGTACAATCCTTAGATCCTCCTCAGAAACGGTAATATCCTCGCCAAATATGGTACTTCTTATGCAGTGAGGTTCAGATGATCTATCAACTGTAGCGCCTTCCCAGAAGGCTTGTTGAATGGATCGATATGGGGTGCAAGGGGTAGAGATGGCATGCGCAATCCGTGATCTCAATAGGAACGTGATAATGCCAGAGAATTCTGCAGCATTTCTGGATGTTAAGTCCAGATGGGCACATATATTATGCTTTGTGCTCATAATCCATCTACTCGCCATCTGTTACACAAAGATAGTAAACATTAGTACCATTTACTAAGAAAGTCATGAACTCATTAAGCTTGAAGAACATCTTTCTGTCATGCGATTGAATTGTGCGACTGAGTTCAAATGTGCGATTGAACCGTGCGAAAGGGGTTCAGTCGTACGATTGAATGGTACGAATGGGATTCAGTCGTGCGATTGACCCCATACGTATCTCGGAGTGTGCGATTGGGCTCCTACGCATATACCTTCATGCGGTTACATCAGTCATGCGACTGAACTTCATACGCATGGTTCAGCCATGCGTATGGGCAGTTTGAGCCCTTCAGTCGTGCGACTGAAGTTCATCATGCTGTCCATTCGCATGAAGACCAACTGTTCGATTCAATTTTCTGTTTCACCAATTTTGTTTTAAACCTCTATATCTAGTTCATTGGACTCGCCATCTCGTCACTAATGACCTATTAACTTAATTTTAACATTTAGCTTAGTTTATGTAGGTTATTAGGGCATTTTTCAATCCGATCAATGTTTTCGAATAACCCAAATTGACTCAAGATCTTCTGATTTCTATAAGGTTGAACTGCAATGTACCTGTATACTTGTCAATCGAATGTCAGAAGATCAATAGCAATGTGAAAAACTATCTCTAGAAATTTGGCAGAGTAACGGGAAAGAAAGCGATTTGGGTGCGATTGGGAGTGATGAGTGAGATGCGATCGACTGAGGCCCTTTAAATACTGACCCTAATTTCAATCGGCCGACTGGCCTCATTCGCTCAGTTCATTCGGGCGACTGAGGTTCAGTCGTGCGATTGGTCCAGTCGGTCGCTTTCAGTCGGCCGACTGAGTCTCAGTCGGTCGACTGACTCATTCGTGCCCTTATTCGCTTTCTCAATAACCGACTAAGTCTCAGTCGGTTGACTGACTCATTCGCACCTGTCATTCGGAAAGGATCATTCTTAAACGCCATCGGTTGAATGACTAAATTTCATGTCCAGTCGTGCGAATGGGATCCATTCGCATGGTTGGTCCATATTCATGGTCCAATCGTGCGAATGGGTCACACTTGGTAGATTTTCTGCCATTTTGAACATTTTAACCTTTTGAAATAGACATTATAAGCTCTTAACCAATTCAGTCACTTCAGATGTGACTTTTTAAACTTTGAAAAACATGTGGCCATCTCAGACATGACCCTTTTAGGTAAGTTAATTCCCTTCTGATTTCCCTGATGTAGTCCGACAGAACACAAAATAAAAGATTAACATAGAAATTAAACTAACTACACAAATAAAGTTTATTTTGGACTTTTTGTGAGAGATAAAACCTAAGATGGAAATCTAGGGATTTGGTTTGGGAGTAGACAGCTTCAACTTAGATTGATCATATCTGGACCAATTCAATTTTGGAATCATACAGGAACATCAAATCATTTGGGACTTGTTATTAAAACTTTTTGATGCTTAAATTCTCGGTGTTCATCCAGAGTCGTTAGCAACTTAAGGAAATCATACTGAAACTCTTAGATTTTCACATTGATTTGAACTCTTGAGAATGTAGCCACTAAGATTGTCAGTATGTTTGTCCACTTAAATCCATACACAGACTTTTGACGCAGACTGGTGACTGATTTAGGTTTAATTATTTCAGCTAACATTTGTGGATCCCACACTTATATGGTAATCAACATTCCTCAGAGGTTTTTGAGCGGTCTACGGGTATTATTACAAGAAGAGACTATTCTTAGAGCTTTCAAAGAGAAGCCTGTCCTCAGGTCAGTGCCATCGCACAGCAGAGAGGCGGCAAACAACAATGAATTCTAGAATATCTAGGTTATGCTTATCCTCAGGTCAGTGCCATCGCACAGCAGAGAGGCACACAACCTATCTCCTTGTTAGAGCAGCTTATTTTATTTTACACAATATGCACCAACAACATAAGTCATTAGCTTTATTGCATTTGTCTTTCATTTTTTCTTGCTTTGCTCTAATTATGGTCATCCGCACACGTTTGTGGCATTTAAATGCTCATTACCCCTTATTGGAATATATTTGATTGTGTTAACCAGTGATAAGATGGAAGCCCACAGTCAGTTGAACAACTTAGTTTGATCTTGAGATCACCAATCAGGTCTAATTGTCTATTGTGTTGAATCTACCAACATATCATTTGTGGTCTAGCAGCCTCTAAGTCTACTTTCTTTGTGTCACCTTAGGAGTTGCCAGTTTTCTATCATCTTCCCTTTTATATTGCTTAGACTACACAGACTTATACTTTGAACTTTTGCATCTTTTCAAAACTTAAAATTTTAAAGTCCCTCTTGATTTGTTCCTGTGTACTATCATGTTCCAAAGGTATTGAATCGGTATCACAGACACAATCTACCTTATTTCAGCTAGTTACCCCTTCTCCTCATTTTTTTTTAATGTTAACTTGCTGACATATTCTCCCCCAAATACTAAAATCATTTCGGTTTAATTATTTTGGATTTTAATAAACAGAAAAAAACATGAGTTTAAATATAACAGACGAAAATAAAAACAGATAACATAAAAAAAATAAACTTTAACGAAACTACATCGGACTACACATTATTATCATCAGGAATTACCTCACTTTTCTTTTTAACGCTGTTGACCTCTAGCAAATATTGAAAACGTGGTTTATCAAAGGCTTTAGTATAGAGGTCAGCACGTTGAAAATCAGTATTAATTTTAACCACATCAATTAAGTTCTTTTCAAAACAGTCTCTTATGAAGTGGTATTTAATACCGATGTGTTTGGTCTTAGGATGTTGAACCGGATTTTTAGTTACTGCAATTGCAGCAGAGTTATCAACAAAAATAGGAGTAGATGAGAATTTTAAACCGTAATCCCGCATTTGCTGTTGAATCCAAATGATTTGTGAACAGCAACTTGCAGCAGCACATATTCGGCTTCACAGGTTGACAATGCAACCGATGTCTGCTTCTTACACTGCCATGTAACTAATCTTCTCCCAAAGAATTGACACCCCACTGATGTAGACTTGTAGTTCATTTTGCAGCCTCCGTAGTCCGAGTCACTATACGCCGTGAGCTCAAAATCATCATCATGAGGATACCACAACCCCAGTGTGGGTGTACCCTTTAGATAGCGAAAAATCCTTTTGACCCCGATCAGATGATTGACCTTAGGTTTAGCCTGATATCTAGAACATAAACATGTAGCATACATGATATCAGGTCTTGAGGCAGTGAGATACATGAGGGATCCAATCATTCCTCGGTACATAGTGGCATCTACAAGATCTCCATTCTCATCAGGTGCTATATCATGATTCGTAGCAAGTGGAGTCCCAGCAGCAGAAGCATTCTCCATGTCAAAGCGACTGAGAATGTCTCCTACATACTTGGTCTGATGTAGAAAGATCCCATTAGGTGTTTGATCCACCTGTAACCCGAGAAAGAACTTCATCTCCCCATAGCACTCATCTCAAACTCTTTCTTCATCACTGCTTCAAACTCTTTGCATAACTCTTCGTTCTTTGACCCGAAGATTATGTCATCAACATATATCTGTACAAGCAGTAGGTCGCCATCCTTTTCTTTAATAAACAGTGTACAGTCAATGACTCCCCTGCGAAAGCCGTGTTTCACAAGATGAGTCGAGAGTTTCTCATACCAAGCTCGAGGAGCTTGATGAAGCCCATATAAAGCTTTGTCGAGCTTGTAAACTCTATCCCGATGATAAGGGTCTTCAAATCCCTCGGGTTGACTTACATAGACTGTTTCCCTGATTTCCCCATGAAGGAATGCACTCTTCACATCTAATTGGTAGACTTTAATCTTCATGTACGATGCATAGGCAAGGAAGATACGAATAGCTTCCATCCTTGCCACGGGTGCAAACACCTCATTATAGTCAATTCCCTCGACTTGGCGAAAACCTTGAACCACCAGTCGAGCTTTGTTCCTGATAATGACTCCTTGGTCATCCTTCTTGCATTTTAGTACCCATTTGGTGCCAATGACTTTAGCACCTTTAGGTCTATCAACCAGAGTCCATACACCTAACTTCTTAAACTGCAGAAGTTCTTCTTGCATGGCACTCACCCACGCCTCATCATTTAGTGCTTCACTGACATATTTTGGCTCAACCTGCGAAACAAAACATCGATAAGCACCATCATGAATGTAACCTTTCTCCATAACTGAGGCGTAATCAGCTGAGTATAGCTGATTTCGGGTTTGTACTCCTGATCGGACATCCCCAATAACATTGTCAAGGGGATGATAGACGTTTAGTCGTGATCCTGGAGTAGTCGGCACAGTCACCTCCGAACCAAGATTGTGAACATTTTGTTCTGCATCTGAGGAAGGTGGAGTTTGAGGTTCCGAAGTCGAAGGTGCATCACTTATGGATGCTTGTGGACTTTCAGGAACTGGAACCTGTTCCTCCTGACTGTTCTGGTCATCTGCTTCAGTTTCATCTTCAGAGGAGGAGTCACTGTCATCGACTACCCCCTCTGACTGAGTAGATGATTCTCCCTGTGTGCTAGATGGTGTATTTAGAATATCATACATCATCCTAGTAGCTAACTCATCATCCGAGGGAGAGAGAGGGATGTTGAAGGACTTGAAGAATCCATCATAATCGAAGAAGTATGCAGGTCCTTTGCCTGTAGGTGGTGTGGTATATCTCTGAACGTCGACATTACACCACACTTCTACAAGACCCGTTGAATTATTGTAAACTCGCTTGTTCGGTATGTTGTATCCTAGAAAAATTCCTTCAACTGCCTTCTCGCTGAATTTGCCTTCTTGTGTCTTCTTCAGAAGTGTACACGGTGCGCCAAAAGGTTCAAGATACTCCAAATTCGGTTTGCGTCTTTGTAGTAGCTCATAACATGTCTTTCCGTGGCGCTTGACTATTAGGACTCGATTCAGTGTATAACACGCATTTGCCACTGCCTCATTCCAGAATTGGATAGGCAGTTTCGAGTCTGCCAGCATAGTCCGTGCTGTCTCTATCAAACTCCTGTTCTTTCTCTCAGCAACGCCATTCATCTGAGGTGTGTAAGCAGAAGTGAATTGATGCACAATTCCCTTTTCCTTGCAGTATGCCTCCATCCCTTGATTCTTGAATTCTGTCCCGTTGTCTGAGCGTATTTGTCTAACTTTTAGCTTGTAGAGAGATTCCAGTGTGGTTACTAATTCCTTGAATGTCTCCAAAGTTTCTGATTTGGATTTCAGAAACATTACCCAAGTGAACCTTGAGTAGTCATCAGTGACCACAAAACAGTACACGTCGCCTGCAATGCTCCTTGTACTAACTGGACCAAACAGATCCATGTGAAGAAGCTCAAGAGGAAGTTCTATTGAATGAACTTTCTTTTCCTTATGAGACTTCTTTGTCTGTTTGCCTTTCTTGCAAGCTACACAAAAGTCAGGAAGTTGGAAGTTCTTGACATTTACTCCTCTCACTAAATCCTTCTGAATCAAATGATTCATCTTCCTTTGACTAATGTGTCCCATTCTCCTATGCCAGGAGATTGAATCCTTCTCAGTAGCTTTAGATAAAAAACACTGAACCTCATGATCCGTTGTAGCAGCTGTTGACAGATCCAAGACATAAAGGTCTTTATATCTTGAAGCAGTCATTAGAACTTGGTCCTCTGGGATCATATATTCTTTCTTCAGCACGTAACACTTCTGTTGTCGAAGATGACTTTAAATCCTTTTTCACAGATTTGGGAAACAGAAAGTAAGTTGTTCTGAAGTTGTTGAACGTAGTTCACCTTATCAAACTTAACTTTTTGATTTCCCACTTCTCCCTGAGCTGTGATATAGCCTCCTTTGTTTCCTGCAAAGGAAACATGCCCTCCTTTTATTTGTTTGACGTTAGATAAAAGGCTCTATTTCCTGTCATGTGCCTGGATGCTCCGCTGTCTATAATCCACGTGTTAGTCTCAGCACTGTATCGAACACCCTGCACATACAAAGTAAATGAATTAGTTTAGGTTAGGAACCCAAGCTTTGACTGTCTTGGGTTTCCCAGAGGCATCACACATCATAAACTCCACCCATTGACCCTTAGAGGGTGAGGGTAGCTCAGGTTCCTTCTTGTCATCAGTATCAGACACGTAGGTTGACTTTTCTTTCCATAAGCCAGATTTGTGCAATGCCTGTTTATGATAAACAGTCGTCTGGCTTGCAAGTTGGACTTTAGGTTCACTAGCTCTTCTAGGTGGAGTTAAAGAGCTCCTCTTAGAAGACTTAGGTTTTGAGTCCTGAAATTCAATCTTCTTCCTAGGTGTCTGATAAAAAGTACAGTAGGAAGCAATGTGTCCATATTCTCCACAGTTGTAGCACGCTCTGCTATCAACTTTATGATTAAACTTTCTTTGTGGAGAGGTGCGTGACACTCTAGTAACATCAATCACTTTAGGTTTTGACTCTTGTATGTTTGATGTTTTCTCTGGTTTAACAAAATTTACTGTTTTAACCTGTTTAACATGTTCCACTTTTTGGTTAACTGGTTTTTGACTTGAAGCATGTGAGAAAGTAACATTTGAAGTCCTTTTAGGTTCTGATTTGACTTTGTTAGAACTTGACTTTAAGTTAACCTTTTCAACTTCTTTTCCAGATTAACACAAGGCAATTTTCCCTTTGCCTTTGAAGTGGTCTCCTTTTGTTTGTTTCCAGTGTCAATAGATGAACATAGGAATCTGGATCACTTACAAGAGGAGTAGTCACTACATGATCCTTGATGGGATTACTACTTAAAGGTCTAGACTTAGTGTTCATCAAGGTCTCAGGTGGTGGTGGAACCACTTTGTAGCCAGTCCCTCCCCGTTGTTCCTTTCTTTTACTAAGTGTTGGACTATGTGCGACGAACTAGTCCAACTATGCAGTTTCTGTTTTAGTGAATTTACTTCTACTTCTAGAACTGCCTTTTGTTTCTTAGTGTCTTCTAGGGAGTTTAGATAGTACCTAATGTCATTTGCTTGGTTAAAAGCCACTACTTCGGTTTCCCTAAGTTGTTTAGTCAATAGGTCTATTTTTCTTTATAACTATGCTCATTTTGTTTTAGTACTCTATTAGCCTCAGTGCACAGACGTAAATCTTTTACTAAGTTATCATTATGATCTAATAACCTAGCAAATTTTCATCTATGCTATTCCTAAAAGTATCACAATCAGAACAAGCATGATTATTAAAAATTTGGTCAGTGGTACTTACCTGAGTTGGTTCAGAAGAGTTAGCCATCAGTGCAGCATCAGATGTTTCTGGTTCTGGTGATTCTGACTTTTCTGTCTCTGACGTGGAAACTTCCTCATTTGGCTTGTAACTGACCTCGGCTGCAGTTGTTTCTTCACTATGTGACATTGCTATCTCAACTGCTAGATCACCTTCACTCGCAGAATCATCATCAATATCCTCAACACTGGCAATGTTAGATTCTCCTGGTGAGACAAACCTAAAACTCCAATCCTGTCCTTCATCATCATGAGCAGTTAAGGCTTTTGGATCCTTGTTTGATGAAGTAGAACTAGAGGCTTGCTTGTCTTGGCGAGTAAAGGACGAGAACGGGTTCCCATTACCCGTCTTCTTTGGCTTGACACATTCTCTTTTGAAGTGCCCCTTCTCACCACAGTTAAAGCAGGTCACTTTACTCTTGTCGAAGCCAAAGGTGGTATCCTTAGTAGCAACCAAGTTCTGTCCAGTCTTTTTCACAAACTTCTTCGCCCTCCGGACAGCACTTGCTAAGGCCCACATTATATCCATTCTCTCAAGCTCCATTTCATCCACCTGCTCGTAGTCCTCATCTGCCAGATGGCAGTTTCCAATCTTCCGGCAACAAGTCCATCATATGAATGAACCACTGCTGCTAAAAGATCCATATGCTCTCGAGCTACTTCCACGGTCACATTACCGAGGTTCTCGATCTTCAGTTTGGTAGCGTTGCTTCTGATCCAATATAATGGGTACATGATGACCCAGACGTGTCTGATCCAGAAGGAGAAGCATGTGAAGGACCTGACGAGCTAGACACAAAAGCAGTCTGGAGTGGTGCTCCAGATGTCTTAGCTTGAGGCGTGGCGTTGTATAAAGCTGGATTTTGTGTGTACGAAGACTTCTGAGCTCTATACTTCATCCTTAGTGCTTCTTCTCGCAACTTAAGAATGAAGTCATTTATATCCAGCTTTACAAGCATTCCATTCTGTCTCAGGTTAGACACGAATGTAGCCCACTTATCAGGCAATCCGTCTGCGAAGTTGCTTACTTTCTCTTCCATGGTAGTAGCCACTCCATGTGTATGCAATTCGCTCATCAAGTGGTAGAATCTGTCTATGACTTCGTCTAAACTTTCATTACCAATTGATGAGAAGTTATCGAATTCCTTCTTTAACTCCTTTGCCTTGATTGCCTTCAATGATGCATTCCCATCATATCTCTTCTCTAGCTCATCCCACAGTTTCTTGGACTGCTTGTTCTCTGAATACTGGTGGAATATGTCTTTGGGGATAGACTGAGTGATCAATGCATAAACTCTTTTCTCTGCATTGTACTTTACTTTCTGTGCGTCTGTCATCCCGCTTAATGTTAGCTTAACTCCATCAGCTCCCACCGGTGTACTATAACCAATCTCGATGGCTTCCCACAGATTAGGATCTACTCCATTAAGGTAGATCTCAAAACGTTGTTTCCAGTGGGGAAACTCATCTAAAGTCAAAAGCTTTGGTGGTGTATTGTGATTCCCCACCTCACTCTCAAGCAACAGCAGGTTCTGTATCCTTGAGTCCTTCCTGATGCGACTGAAGGATGCGAATGATCAATCGTGCGTATAAACTTTGCGAACTGGTTCAATCGTGCGGCTGAACTGGGCGATTGGTTCAGTCGTGCGAATGAATCTGGTGCGTATGAGCTATGCGAACGAACGGTTCAGTCGGCCGAAGGTGCGACTAGTCCAATCGTGCGTATGAGCAATGCGAATGGAGTCCAGTCGTGCGAATGAGTCACTCGTGCGACTGAAGCTGCTGTTTTGCGAAAATTTCTAGGTTTGACGGGTTTCAGCCGTAAAGATTCGAAATTTCACAAGTTCTAATCGCCTAAGTCCGTAGAAACCAAACTTCGATGAGCAGGGAACTTCCAAGATCACTTTTGATGCCAAAGATTGCGTTTTTAGTGCAAAAACACAAACTTTTATGCAATCTTGATTGAATCAACACGTAATCAAGAGCAAAAGCTCTGATACCACTTGTTAGGACCTGGTATTTGACCGAAATACCTAGAGATTAACGTGTAAACCAGATCAAATAGTGCGGAATCCTATTTGATTGGCGATCCAATCAGTGAGAACACACGAAGAATCAATCAAGAATTGAAACTAACGTTAGAAATCGATTGGGAATCGATCTAATGTGTTCTATGAACTTGGAGAACGAATTGAAGGTTTCTGGACGGCTAGGGTACGTCTGGAATCGTAATTGATCGAGAGTCCTTTTTTCACGAATTGAGTTGTATTTATAGGTTGGTATTATTCAATCGTGCGACTGAACCATTAGTTGGTTCAGTCGTGCGATTGAACCATGCGGTTGATTCATTCGTACGACTGAGTGTTCAGTCGTGCGACTGAGCCAATCTTATGTTACAATCGTACGACTGATCCAGTCTCCTGGTTCAGTCGTGCGACTGAGTCAATCGTGTGAAGTTATTCATGCGTATGGTTCATTCGCATGAGCCATTCGCATGAGAACTTCATTAAGTTAAGTTTGAATGTTTTAATTAATATAACATAATGTGCAATCATTCAAAAAATCATAAACCCAATCAATTCAATCACGACTCATTAATGAAATATTAAACATCACAAGTACAAACAATTATGTCATTTCATTAATCAATACAAATACATCATACTCAGACAGACAAGTTCATACATTCAAACTCTGATCTAGGACATAATGCATCAACATTAGGAGATGCATTTGCAAGTCAACGGCCATTCACACTTAATGCAATCGCATATGTACAACCACTACCATAAATGTGATTATAACCTTAAACAGTTGTAATGACTCACAAATGAGGACTATCATTGTACATAAACTATGGGTACTAGGCAACCTATGAAAAGAAAACAAGTAATACAACTGCTGAAAAAGGAGATACTTCAGCAAACTAACCCATTGCTAAAATTAAACAATCTTGTGATCCACCTATAAAACACCAAATTACCAACACGAATCATTCTCAACAACTCCAAGGATCAACTCCAAGTGATCCTAGGATAAAATTCATTACAGAGCATTCAGTTGGAATTTCATCAGTAATGTTGATGCTGGGTCAAAACAAGAAGTAAGGCACATGAGGCAATCTCTGTTTGTTCCCATACTTCTTGTCTTAACTGGAACCAAGGAAAGTAATGAATCTCTAAAAGAAAACAACTGGGTAGAAGCCATGCAATAAGAGCTTTTCCCGTTTGAGAGATAGAAGGTTTGGAAACTATGTGAACTTCTAAATGGGAAGATTGCCATAGGAACCAATGGGGTTTGGGAACAAGAAGGATGATAGAGGAATTATTATCAAGAATAAGGAAAGGCTTATGGTACAAGGGTACACATAAGAAGAAGGAATTAACTATAAAGAAGTTTTTGTTCCAATTACAAGGCTTGAGGCAATACGAACTTTTCTTGCCTTTGTTACCTTAATAAATTTCAATGTTTTTCAAATAGATGTGAAAAGTGTAATTCTCTATGAAGAGATAGATGAAGAAGTTTATGTTTGTCAACCGTCTGGTTTGTAGATCCAAAATTCCTAAAATATGTATGCAAACTCGATAAAGCTTTACATGGGCTTCACCAGGCTCCAAGAAAATTATATGAGACTCTCTCTACCATTTTATTGAGAAATGGATATACCACATGTTCCACAGACATGGCACTATTCATAGAGAAATTTGGAATGGATTTAATATTGGTGCAAGTATATGTCAATAACATTATATTTGGGCCTACAAATGAGGGACTGTGTAAAGACTTTGAGCAACTCATGAAATTAAAGTTTCAAATGAGCTCAATAGGAGAAGTCATTTTCTTTTTAGGCTTACAAGAAAAGCAAAATCCTAATGTATTTTTATAAATCAATCTAAGTATGCTCTATCATCTTGGTGAGATTAAAAGCCATTTATTCTTAGCTGCTAAAATACCAATATCAATAACATATGTCCTTAACTCCTGATCTTGAGGAGGAAACAAATGATCAGTAGCAATATCGATCCATCATAGAATCTCTTATATACCTCATTTTGTTTATGTTTGTGTCCAAGATATAAAGTAGCTCCAAAGGTGTCATATATGATTACATCCAAGAGAAATCTAAAGTATCATAAAGGAGAACCTAAATTAGGACTTTGATACCCTAAGAGTGTTAACCTCAATATCTATGGATACACTGATAGTGACTACGATGGATGTAACATTAACAAGAAATCCACCTCAAGAGGATATTAATTTTTAGGGCAAAATGTTAGTCTCAAGGCAATGCAAAAAAGCAAACTTGTATGCCTACATCAACTGCTGAAGCAGAAGACATTGCTACCTCTAGTTGTTATGCTCATGTGTTGTGGAACTCAAATCGGAGATTATGGAGTAAACTTCACAAACACACCCATTCACATTGACAACAACAATGCCATCTCAATCAACAATAATCATGTTCAGCACTCATTGATAAAAGCACATTGATATTAGGTATCATTCATTCATGACTGTGAAGAGAAAAAGATTATTAAACTAGTCAAAGTTCATACAAATGAACAATATGCTGATCTTTCTACAAAAGAATTTGAAAGAAAACAAATTTAAATATCTCATATCTGCTATTCGAATAGTGAATTTTGAATAGTTGAATCTATTTCAAGCTGTAGTGAAATTTTACTTCTCAAAAACCTTTTTTCCTCAATAAAGTCAAATGTATCTACCTAGTCTTGATTTTCAGTAGAAAAGTGCACTTCAGATCACCCCTTTATTCTTACCATCTCAAGCAATCATCTCAAAGTTCTCAAAGCACACTTGTTGGATCATAAGGATTAAGCTACTAAAACTTCAAGTTATGTGTTGATCTCCATATGTTGAAATACTTAAGCATAGAACTATTGATTCATTGCTGCATTAGACAAGTTGTTAGTACCGAAGAGTAGTGGTGACAACATTCCTTTACACTACTGATCTTTTGGATTATCGATTTCTATCTGATGTTGTACATATTTTTGTAACCAATAGTAATGCACATTCGTCGCATGTCATACTATGTAGATTAATGGCTGAAACATGCCATTGATTATAAATCTAAAAAAATGATCATTATTCATTAAATATCTCACACTTGTATAGTTTTGAGGTTACTCGTTTGCCCACTTGTTTATCTTCTGTTATTACCATTGTGTTCTTAGTAAAGTTAATCAAGTGAATGCTTTGAAAAAACTTTTTGTTTCTTTTTACATTCAAACTATTATATGTGTTTGTTAGTAGACAATTAACTTAGATTTTGTATTTGTTAACTGTTGATCAATAAAAAATTCTTGTTTTAAGTCAAACCTGATCCAACATAATTTTAGGATATCTTTAATTTCCTCATATAACATAGAGTATTAAGTAACCTTTTTATAAAATAAGACATATAAGAACTCATACAATAAAGTGTCACATTAAATAACAACTCCTAGTCAACACTGAGTTGGAATTATTGTAAAAATATTCTAAGTATTCCTAATGCGGAAAATAGTAACCTTGTGCGGGTGACTAGACTGAATGCGGATGACCATTTTCTAAACTTAAGTATTGGCTAATGCTAATGAATGGTTCAATGCGGGTAATAATCACTATGGGTAACAATCAATGTGGGTAACAGTCAATGCAAATGAGTAAACTATCAATGCATGTAGCAGTCAATGCGGATATAAGTGCTCGATGTGCATGGGGTACAGGTTCAATACGGATGAATAAAGATTCAATGCGATAGAATTAAAGATCAATGCGGGTGATTTAAGATATTTTTGCCAAGACAAATTCTAATGAGAGTAACAATATCAATGCAAGTGTGCAAACCCTACTGTACGATTTCCTACTTAGCATTTCTATTCCATTCATGACTAAATCATATTTCTAACAAAAGATCTAGATCTCATCAAGCTAGAGTTCATTGCTAAACATGGCATGCACATAGTTTCATCATCATTTAAGTCAAAACATCATAACCAAGTGTAAAAATGTCTCCTTTACGTGTAAAACCGTAGATTTTGATAAAAATACATCGTTTAGTATGCATCTTAGCCCCTACAGTAAGACAAATACGTTTAAATAAGGAGATCTAGAACTCATCTTTCAAAGCTTTCAAGTAAACCCTAAAACTGTGAGGATAAATTTGATATCTACACACATGCACATGTACTGTTTCAATATTTATTAATTTAAACATGTCATAATCATCGTTCAGACCTAGATCTACCTTGGGTATATGAAAAAGTATGAGAAATCCATATATTTACACTTGTTCTTTAACTTTCTCTCTCTAAACTACAGTTTTCTCTTTAAACTGCTTATCGAAATGCTTGGAGTGCAAGGAATGAGAAAGATCCGGCTCTTTTTTTCCTTTTATAGTCAAGACATTAGAGTTACGTTTTACCAACCCATTTTTAGTCTCTTGCCTTTTATTTTAATCGAAAACTTCTTTATATTTTCTTTTTCCACATTAATATTGTACTCAGTCAGAACAACTCAATTAATTTTACTACTAAACATCATTAAATTTCCCAAAAAAAAACTAAACTTACAATCACCTTGTTCTGCTCGCATTGTAATCTGACATTATTACAGCCCAAATTTTGCCGAAATTCAAAACAAGAACAATGAAAGCTACTACAAATTAGAAAACCTATTTGAAATACCAAAATCCTATCACGAAGTGAATAAGAAAAAAACGTTTATATTACTTTTAACTCGCAAACAAACAATCGCAAAGCTAAACCCCAAAAAATTAGCCTAATAATTATAACATGTTCATGGGCATCATATGATAACTTTTTTAAAATGAGTTTAGTCTCACTGGGTACACTCTACACATGAGTTCCACCAGCATTCTCACCAATCTACTATGAAAACACGAACAACATGTACCTTATTTTTTTATACTTGCATACCAGGTACAAAAAGAAAAATACAAGTAACCAAATGCCTTGTTTAATTATAAATAGAGAAAATTTTTACCAATCATCTGAGCTCAAAGTAACCCTATCAAATGTAACTAAACCACCAAAAGTTATATACTAATGATATGTACATTTAATATCCATTTCCATAAGCGCATTGAAGGTTCCCGTCCGCTTGACTCGGTTTAAAAAACAAAAAAACCTACTGCAGCAACAATTAACGAAGAACAGAAAAAGCATGTAATACACGGATTTCTCGTCCAAAACCACTTGACCGACACTATATTTGATAAACCAAAAACTCGTCTAAATAGTCTCTAAATGCTAGGTGTCAAAATAGTCTTCATAAAGCTAACCAAAAACTAAACCTATAATTATCTTGAACGATAAGATAATTGCTAAATATAAACCAAATATAACTCTACTAAACTGGATCTAGCACTCAAAGAATATAAGCCCAAACAAAACAATTATACTAATTAACACCCTAGACTATGACAAGATTAGTCCAACAGGTATATTAGTAACCATCATCTTCATCTTCTTCAGAGTTGCTTGCATCAAATATGTGATATTCTCCATCGCTATTTTCAGCATCATGTAATTCATTACTGCCACCTCCATTGGCTGGAAAACTACCAAATAGTTCTTGCAAGTACATCCTCGAAACATTCTCTTGGTTTATATCTTTACAACATATAGGAAAACAAGTCCAATGAAGATTACATATTCCCAAGCTCTTTCTTTGACCAGAAAGCAAAAACTCATTAACAAATGAAGAAGATGATCATCATCATAGAAACGTTAAGAATAGAATGATTCTGATACTATTAAGGATACAAGATGATTCTGGTAACATATGGGGGCTGTCAACACCCTATAAATGAGCACAGCAAAAAATTTATTTGAAGATGTTCATTTAGGAGATTAGAAAGAATGGAGGGAGACGGTATAAACTAAGGCGTGGGTGGAGTAGCGGATCAAAAAGGGTAATCATGTACAGCATGAAGAAATAGGCCTGGAACTTTTTTTTTTCAAAATGTTCTAAAGTATGATTAAAAAAGTTATATTATTTAAAATCTATATGATATAATTTATTAGGTTTATGCATTAAAAATACATTTCGGATGAGTTTTGACTTGTTGACCTATGACCCACTTCCCTCTTAGCTAGAAAGTTTTCACCAATTTGACCCATTACAGATAAAATATACCCGAAGTCACCTCTAGCACAAAACTTATAAAGCCTAAACAAAAATGTGGTGGACGGTTATGTTTACCATATCAAGTCCCTGGTATGCATCAAAATCCTCTTCTGCATTTTCATCCTCCATATCATCTTCTATGTCATCATCACCTTCATCGTTACTCATTTCCTTCTCCTCAATATGAACCTCATCTGCATGGTCAACTATGGTCAAACCACTCACATTCTTGCAGTGAATAATTTCAAAAAAAAGGTATCAGTCACTAGATTAACAATAAGGGAAAGACACCTTTATCGACTATCTTTTCTTTTATCACATTTATTGTTCTTTTTGATTTTTCAAGACGTATAGAAGCTGATTTTAGAAAGGACTCTGCCCCAGTATTTGGATATACTGATAAAAACCTCACAGCAACACGTAACCTCAAGATCTCAAGGATGTGTGGAGGGAACCAACCTGTTGCTAACTGTAACAAAAAGAAAATATAAATAAATACATGTTAAATGCAGTAAAGCATGATATAACTTACACTGCAAGATGTTTGAGTCGAAGGCTTTTTGATCTCTTGTTGAATGTAATCATCAACAAGTTCAAAAAGCTGAAATGATGTTTGACATTTGTATGGGAAAACTTGAAATCTACATAAATCCTCCCATTTATGCTTCAACCTGCCAAACAAATAAAAAAATCGATTTATCTTAAAATTATTACCTGAAGATTAGGAGTGTTCATAAACCGTTGAAACCCGCCTAACTACCCAACTGAACCAGGTCGGCCAGTGCTGCTGGGTTGAGATGTCTTTTAAAGATGTGATGTATTAAAGTAATTTATGTTTAAAAGATTGTCTTAAATTCCTTCCAAGGTTTCGAAGTGGATACTTTCATTAAAGTAGGGATTATGAAATTTTATAAATGTCTTACCCTGATGCGATGCCACTATCACAGTAGCTTCTTAAAGGTTGTGGTACTCTAAAGTCAGTCCTCTGATATCTATTAGCCAAAACGTGTACAAAGAAACTTAATAAACTACAGAAATCAGAATACCAATATACAGTATATAAGAAGCAGTTTATTATTATAGAATTCTCACATGCGAGATTCAGGATCTTTACGAGGATCGTATCCTTTTCTAGTCCAAAACCGAAGAAAGGGCCCGTTGGAAAAATAATAAGCTGCCCGGAAGAGAAACCTGTAAACCAAATATATTATATGAAGATATTATTCTAATTTGATTTTGCCAAAATTGTCAATCATGATCATGGAAAATTAATATAAGACTGACTTATTATTCTTATTTATATAAGCCAATATCTAATTTACATTGTTCACGCGTATAGTGGTGGTTATGTAAACTTTCAAACGCACCTTTTTATACTGCTGGTACTAAGTTTCAAACCTTTGTTAGACAAATGCTCAGACAAAGATTGTCTAATCCATATAGGACGCTCATCAAACAAATCACATACTGCCATCTGGCATTTCCATTCATCTGTACCTTCACGTATAAACTTTTGCCAGTTTACTTTCTTAGGAACATGTATAATTGTTAAGGCAGCAAAAATTATGATCAATATATATTTGTCATACAATGATAGCAAATCACATACACACAAAAGACGATGACATTTTAAAACTAATCCATATAAAGCAAAGAATAACGATAGATATTAGTAAACATGCACATATAAAACTTTGAACAATAAGGATATCTTTGATGTTGAAATCAATTGCAAGGCTAGGCTCAATGTCCATCTGCATACACACATAAAACTTAAACTAATTATACCATTTACCTAACTTTTTTCTATTCCTATAATATTTTTTAGATAATATAACAACATGAATATAAAATTCCCAAAAGATAAAAAAAATAAAGAAGAGAAAAAGCAATGATACCTCCCAACGGTGTTGTACAACTCCCTCTTGTCTCTTTTTCAGGGTGGCATACATAGATGGTTTCAATCTGAAAGTTAAACATAGAAGAATATTATAAAAGAAAGCTTTTGAGTATTTGCAAGTTCTTAAATAGATAAAAAAATGAAAATTGTTTCTTCTAGTGATGAGAAAGAGCATCTTACACCACATTCTCCTGTGTATTTTTCATTGAGAAAAGAGGGGGCAGCAAAATCATTAAATCCTCTTGATCTGCATCAATAAGCCCATGTTTTCCTGCAGTGTTACACATACAAAAAAAAGCTACATCACATTGTACCAATTTTAAAAATCTTAAATAATGAGATAATAAGATGAGAACCAAACCACACTGTGGTTCCACATCAGCCCAATTTCTCTTCTTTTTCCGTGCAACATCAGCATGAACAGCAAGAACATGCTGGTAGTCTGCCATTCCTGTATATTTTAAACACACATAAACATAAAGATGGCACAGAAAAACAACCGCTAATTAGAGATGAAAAAACTAGCGGTCAGAAGGGTTGGGCTGGATTGCTGGTCAATAGATAATTTATCTGTGGTTCCACCAACACTTTGTCCTTTTTGATATTAATTTTGCATATAGCTAAATATAGATATGATTAGAAACTACACTAATTTAAGAAATAAGATAATATCTACTAATAAAATGATTCAGGATACACTTTAAGCATTTTTTTTTAAATTAGAAAAAGATTAATCTTTAACCCACCAATGGACCTGCTCCATTTTCAGATATTTTTATTGTTTTATCCATTTTGAACCATCACTAAATAATATGACCAGAGTTAACCATATAAATGGGTTGATATTGACCACTTTAGTTAAGATGGAGAAAAAAGATAAAGGTTTGACATTTTTCTAACCACTAAAATAATAAGCTTCGGACACATGACCAACAATATCAGCACAGATCTTATCTTCTTTTCCTTCTGACATCTCATCATCCTTGATATCATCTTTCGATAGTTTCAACAAAAAGTGGTTACAAGGCATGACCTCCCCAATTACAGGATGTGAGTACGGATCTTCAGGGCGGAAATGAAGTTCTAAATGGTTTGATGGTGATTCTCGAGCCTACAGATAATGCCACATCATACTAGCTTAGACAAATCATTGATTAAATCTTACACGTGGAAAATTCTACCCATTGACTTCCCTTATGTTTTATCTCGAAGGAATTAAACATAAAAATAAAAATAAAAAATAAAATTAAAAGATTAGCTAGAAGAGGAACAAGAACAAAAGTATAATTTTAACCATACAAGTATATTGTTAGTTAATTCATTGTATTGTTTAGTATTTTGTATTTTGTGATTAGAATGTATTAGTTCATAGTGTAGGGACTAGAAGTGTAAAATGTGAATTAGTTAGTTAGTACTTCTAACTACTATAAATATGTGTTGTATACTGTAATTGGGTTTTAACACCTTAATAAAATTTGATGATCTTTATGGTCAAAAGATAATATTTGGTATCAGAGCTTCAACGGCTCTCGATCCAATCTGTGAATTCCTTCCAAGATTCTTCCGATCGCATTCTCGATCCTTCGACAATTGCAGCCACAACGGATTGCAATTGAGCCCACACGCGATCAATTGACGGAAATTCGGCCTCAATCGAAGACCTGTGACTCGATCCCATGGCGGACAACAATCGGCAAGTAGCCCTGAGAGACCTGAACGATTCAATTTCGTTCAAGATTCCGATCCTAACGCCCACCACGTACACCTCATGGGCAATCAAAATGGAAGCGTTCATGGATGCCCAGGGACTCTGGGATGCCATTGAACCTCCGACGACCGCGGCAGTCGATGTGAAGCTCGGCAAGAAGGCCAGAGCATTCATCTTCCAGGCATTGCCCGAGGATGTACTAATGCAGGTTGCTGCATTCAAAAGTGCGAAAGACATTTGGGGGGCCCTGAAGAAGAGGTTTGTTGGAGAAGACAGGGTTAGGCAGGCAAGAATCCAAACACTGGATCATGAGTTTGAGATGTTGAAGATGTCCGAGAATGAATCAATTGATGATTTCGCAGGGAAAAGGGAGAACTAGTGTCAAGATATCGAGCTCTGGGAACCACAATCGCAGCCTCCAAACAAGTGAGGAAATTCTTGAAGGCTGCTCCGGAGAGACTCCTCCCGATTGTGGCTGCCATTGAGCAATTCTCAAATCTTGACACAATGGCTTTTGAGGAACTGGTGGGAAGATAGAAGGCGTATGAGGAGAGGATCAAGCCAGCTTCCCAAGGAAGGAACTCCTCTAGTCAATTACTCCTGACCAGGGCTGAATGGCAAGAAAGGATCAAAAGTGAATCCAAAAGTGACAGCCACAAGCAGTCAAGTTCCGGGGAGTCAAGAGGAAAAAATAGAGGCCGTGGAAGAACTGGGAAGGGTAGGAACATTAGGCCCTACTCTGATGGTGGTAACAGAGGGGCTCCTCCCAAGAAAGACAAGAGAAACATGAGATGTTTCAACTGTGATCGTCTAGGGCACTTCTCAAGTGAGTGCAGGGCCCCAAAGACAAGAAATGATGAAGCCCATTTGACCCAGACCCAAGAAGATCAAGAACCCACTCTGTTGATGGTGAAGGTGATGCAAGACCTGGGTTTGCTTGAAGAAAATAATGTCTACCCGAAGGAGACGACCACAGAAGTAGATGCCAGCACATGGTACTTAGACAATGGTGCTAGTAACCATATGACAGGAGTCAAATCTCACTTCACTGACCTGGATGAAACTATTACTGGGAAAGTGAAGTTTGGAGATGGCTCAGTTGTTGTCATAAAAGGTAGGGGATCAGTTTGGTTTCAGTGCAAGAATGGTGACCACAGAGTAGTCACCAACGTGTATTATATCCCTGCTCTCATGAGCAACATATTGAGCCTAGGCCAATTGGATGAGGTTTGCTGCAAGATCCTGATGCAAAATGGATATCTGTGGGTATTTGAGAAGAATGGAAGGAGCACTACTGGGATGGTGTTCTATTTTGGTGGTGGTCCAGTGAGTTGGGTAAGCCAAAAGCAGGCCACAATGGCCCTGTCTTCCTGTGAAGCAGAGTTCATGGCAGCTACAGCCACAGCTCAACAGGTTGTGTGGCTTAAAGGCTTGCTAGAGGAGTTGACAGATCAAGAGATAGGTCCTATTTTGTTGTATGTAGACAACAAATCAGCTATTCAGTTGAAGAAAGTAAACCTTGGAAGTGGGACACAACCAATGTGGATCATTCCAACCAAAGTTGTGCTAGCTTTGGTGGAAAAGTAAGTGTTCCGGAACAAGTGGTGGTTCCACTAGTGAAGCCAGCTTGAACAGACTCAGTCCAGTCATGATACTGTGCATTCTTCCTTTGATGAAGGTAGATGGAATGAACCTGGTCAGTCCTATGGGATAGAGCAAGGCTTAAGGGGTGATGAAGGGGAACTCACATCAAATGATGATCATGTACCTAGATCAACATATGATGATACCCCACCTAAAGGGTTACTTCTTTGGATGATGTGTTTAGCAGAACAGATATCTTAGAGAAAGTACCTTTTAAACCTCCAAACTTTGATGAGTCAGAGTTGATGTTACTCGTGGAAGAGCCTGTGAGATATGAACAAGCCATGAAGAGTGAAATTGAAAGCATTGAGAAAAATGGCACCAGGAAGTTGGTTGACTGTCCTAAAGGTGTGAAACCTATAGGCCTGAAGTGGTTGTTCAAGCTCAAAAAGGATGTTGAGGGTAAGGTGACTAGGCATAAGGCTAGGCTGGTAGTAAAGGGGTATGTACAACAGTATGGTGTTGATTATGAAGAAGTTTTTGCCCCTGTGGCCAGGTTGGAAACTGTTAGGCTGATATTGGCTATGTCAGCAGTGAATAGGTGGAAAGTACATCATCTTGATGTAAAGACAACATTCCTTAATGGGGAATTGAAAGAAGAGGTGTATGTGATTCAGCCTGAGGGGTTCATACAACCTGGAAGTGAAAGAAAGGTCTACAAGCTCTTAAAAGCCCTGTATGGACTGAAACAGGCACCTAGGGCTTGGAATGAAAAACTACATAATACATTGATTAAGTTTGGTTTTGAAAGGTGCTCAAGAGAGCATGCAGTGTATAAAAGAAACACAGAATGGGGTACTTTAATAATTGGTGTTTATGTGGATGATATCATAGCTACAGGATCTAATGATGTTGGGATCAAAGAGTTTAAGTCTATGATGATGTCTTGTTTTGAGATGACTGATTTGGGTCTACTCAACTATTATCTGGGGATAGAAGTTAAGCAGACAGTTGAAGGGATTTTCCTAACTCAATCTGGGTATGCTAAGAAGATCCTTGAAGATCAAAAGATGTGGGAGTGTAACTCCACAAAGATCCCTATGGATCCAGGGCTAAAGTTGGGCAAAGATGAAGATGGTGAGTCTGTAAATGTGACCCAGTATAGGAGGATTATAGGTTGTTGAGGTATATCACTCAGACCAGACCTGATTTGTGCTATTCAGTAGGGATTGCTAGTAGGTTTATGGCAGATCCTAAGGCATCACATTGGCAAGTTATCAAGACTATTCTTAGATATTTGAAAGGGACTGTGGAAGATGGAATATGGTATGAGTATGGGGCTGCTGGAGAGCTGATTGGATACAGTGATAGTTCACATGCTCCCACTAAATCTGATGGAAGGAGCACTACTGGGATGGTGTTCTATTTTGATGGTGGTCCAGTGAGTTGGGTAAGCCAAAAGCAGGCCACAGTGGCTCTGTCTTCCTGTGAAGCAGAGTTCATGGCAGCTACAGCCACAGCTCAACAGGCCGTGTGGCTTAAAGGCTTGCTAGAGGAGTTGACAGATCAAGAGATGGGTCCTATTTTGTTGTATGTAGACAACAAATCAGCTATTCAGTTGATGAAGAATCCTGTATTCCATGGCAGGTCTAAACACATAGATGTGAGGTACCACTATATTAGGAGATGTGTTGAAAAGAACCTAGTGGTGGTAAAGCATAAGTGGAGAAGAACAAAAGGCAGATGTGTTGACCAAAGCTTTGTCAAGAATCAAGTTTGCAGAAATGAAGTTGAAGTTAGGAGTTGGAACAATGCAAGAATTAAGGGGGGTGAATGTTAGTTAATTCATTGTATTGTTTAGTATTTTGTATTTTGTGATTAGAATGTATTAGTTCATAGTGTAGGGACTAGAAGTGTAAAATGTGAATTAGTTAGTTAGTACTTCTAACTACTATAAATATGTGTTGTATACTGTAATTGGGTTTTAACACCTTAATAAAATTTGATGATCTTTATGGTCAAAAGATAATATATATAACCTTCAAAACAGACTTGCTCATTTTTTTAATTGATACAGTAATATTTTTGTACTTATAATCATGACTAGCACATAACTTTTCTATTAAATATTAAAGAACGAAAAGGTGTTTGCCAAACAAACATGTTACATGCCTGGTGTTACCCAAACTAAGAAAAGATTTGATTCAACCCATATGCATATTGACCCGTGACAATATGACATGACCTGTCAACTCACCCATAATGCCAACTTGACTAACAAAGCTTCTTACCTTGGCAATGCCTTGGGTTCCACCAAGAGTCACCAAGGCTCGTTCGATAGATGAAGGATAACCAGGATAGTTAACTGCAAAGACTTTCTTACTTGGTAAAACACCCGATATAGACCCATCTTTTATCACCCCCATTGTTCTTCACAAACTGGAAAAATAAAAATAAAAAAAGTCAATATTGTTTTTGTAATTTTAAATTCATTGTTCGCATCTACATGAATTGGCAATGTTGGAACCACATGGCCTACATCTAATAGATGTCATAAATATGACAAACAATCGTATGGAGCATTTGGATGTGTCTTATGATTATTGATATAAATTGATCTATGATTTTGATTTTCTGATTATTTAGCTCAATATAGTCAAACTGGGATGCCAGAGTACTTCTGCAAGACAACTGATTTTTGAGCTAAATATATATTAACCTAACAATGCCTACTGGTAATCATGTAACATCTGATTCTTTTACTTCCTGTCACAATAATTAGTTCAGAAAGCAAATTAAATATTGTTCAACCCTAATATCTAATTCTCTTAGACAGATACAATTCTTAACCTACATTCCAAAGTAGAAATTCATGGATGTGTGCTACTATCTAAGCTGTTTTTCATGCCCTTGGGATTACCATGACAAGTACCTCAAATGGTTATCTATATAACTATGCTATGCAAACTGATAGGAGTAAGCCCAAACAACACCAATCCAAACACAACATGCAAAAGTAAGATAGATCTACAGATCGTTTCGGATACGAATTCACCACTGAAACAAACGATAGGGCAACGATATCTAACCAGAGATACAGATACACCACTACAGTTAAAGAATCGGGTCTAAGAACACCAACCAACGTACCACGGACCATGGTTGAGTTAGCAAAGACACAAATCAATTTAACTCAACATGAGATAAATCAACATAATTTTCCATTCTCAAACTCACTATCCATTCTCAACATCATCAATACATTACATACAGAAATTACTAGGAAAAATAATCTGCTCCTAAACATGGGCCAACCACTATGGACCACTACTAAATAAAACAACCGAATAGAACATGCAAAATTAATTAAATAGAACAATAAAATAAAATAAAAAACATTACATGCATGAGCTAGTAAAACAAAGGTGGGGTATTTGGAGCCATAAGACGTGTGAAAAGCTTGGTTATTAATACATGGGCCCGTGGGTTCGGGTCGAATTAAACTGACCGGGTTGGAACCCGGATTATCCGACCCGTTGGCTCAACGGTTAGTTAATTGAATCATTGATGGCTAGGCTATCACAAACAATTCAAATCAAATTGTAAAAAAAAATATAAGACGCAAATTTAAAAAATCCATATACTATCGTAACAATGATGTGCAAAGAAACAAGATAAAAAAAACTTACAAACATTCCAATGAATAAATATATCTGATTCAATAGAACCTTTAGTCCTCACCCAATAGGAGACGGTTGGAAACCCTCACATCTGTCCACTTTGTAACATTTCATCAAACATTTCAAAGTCGATGATTAGTTACCGAGAAATTGGAAATTTAGTACTAGATTTTAATAAGTGAATGATTCTTAATGTGGATGTAAAGAAGTAAAGACAGGGTAAAGTGAGAGAGAGAGAAATTATATATTTGTTTTCAGTATTTTTGAGTGTTACAAAACACATACAATAGAGAGCTTTATATAGGATAATCAAGAAGAATCTAGAAGGATATTCCATAACCTCCTTAACAAACCATAACAAGCATAACCTCCTCAACTAACTAACTCTCTAATATGCCCCCTCAAGCTAAGCGAGAAGATGCCACGTGAAGCTTAGACCGTAAGACATCAAAACGAGAGGAACAAAGCCCTTTAGTCAACACATCAGCAATCTGAGAAGCAGTTGGAACATACCAAACACAAAGAGTAGGAGGAATCAATCTCAAAATATGCTTCGTACGTTGATGAAACATAGGGTTAACAACAAGATAAGTGGCACCAATATTATCACATCAAAGAGTAGGAGGACAAGGCTGAGAAATATGTAACTCTCCCAATAAAGACATAATACAGCAAATCTCAACGGCAGTATAGGCTAGAGCACGATATTCAGCCACAGTACTAGAACGAGCAACTGTATGTTGATTCTTAGAACTCCAACTAATAAGATTGGGTCCAAGAAACACACAATATCTAGTAGTGGAATGACAATCATCGGGACAACTGATGTGTGAAAATATATATTATTTTATTAAGAAAATATTTTCACAAATCAAGTTTTTGGTGCCGTTGCCGAGGACACTTTTTGGCGATTTTAAGAACGACCAGAGTTGGGGATCAAATCATTTTTTTTCTCTAGTTTAAAGTTTTTATTTTATTTTATTTTTTTAGTTTAACTTCCTCTTATATGCTTAATTGTGCCTTTAGTTATTATTTTATTTTTATTTTTTATTTGTTCATGCCTTAATCAATTAGGTAAACTTCTTTTTCTTTTTCTTTTTGATTTTCTTTTAGTTTATGTGCCACACCCGTTCTGCCGGACCACCAGAATTTCAACCACTTGACAATCCAGAACGTGCGTTCGATCGGCATTCAGACAAGTCTGACACGAAGCTTGAGACCGAGGAAGATTCCTACTACAGCGAATCCACTCACGCCACAGAATCTACAATGGCCGACGAACAACCACCAGCGAAGAGAGTAATTGCCGACTATGCCAAGCCCACTGCTGCCGGAGCAAGGGGTTGCCTGCTGAAGACCCTAATTTTCATGGTCACTAATACCGTTCAGTTCCACGGGTTGCCTGCTGAAGACCCTAATTTTCACCTAGCTCGCTTCGCGAGGATCTGTGACACCTTTCAGGTGAACGGTGTTTCTGAGGACGCATGCAAGTTGTGCCTCTTCCCATTCTGTCTTACTGATCACGCCCATGGCTGGCTTGAGTCCCCACCCATAGGATCCATCACTACTTGGGCTGTGATATGCAAGACAAGTTCTTGTGTAAGTACTTTCCCCCTTCGAAGACCGCTCGTTTGAGGAGCATGAATCATTCATTTCAGCAAAAGCCGGGAGAGACTTTCTACGAGACATGGGAGCGTTTTAAGGAGCTAGTGCACAAGTGTTCATATCATGGTTTGGAGGATTGGGCGTTGATTGAGAAGTTCTATAATAGAGTTACTCCTGCAACAAGGAACATGTTGGATACTATAGCCGGTGGTAATCTAATGACCACCAAGACTGTTGAGGAGTGTAACATGATGTCCGAGGACCTAGCCATGAGTAGTTATGAGTATCCTGATTCCAGAGCCCCAGTTGCTGCTCAGCGAGGAGTGCACCAAGTTGATTCAAGCACTTCTTTAGCCGCCTAGGTTGAGGCATTAGCTAAGACAGTAGCAGACCTGTAGAAGGAGCAGACCTCTGAGATCTGTCGGGGTGGTCATGATACTATTGATTGTCCCATTTCTGATGATAGTTTTCAGGAGCAGGTTAACTTTGTCAGCAATCCCAACCAGATACAAAGAAATGCCTTCGGTAATTCCTATAATACTGGTTGGAGGAATCAACAAAACTGGAGGAATGGAAACCCATCGGTTTTCAACCGCGTACTCAGAGTTTGTTTCAGAATCAGAGTTCAAGTAACGGTCAGACCAGTGGCATAGGTCAAGGAGAGAAGAAGCCTACCCTTAAGGAAAATGATGCAACAATCACAAATGTTGACTCCGTTCATGGCAAGGGATGACACTAGTAGGCAAGGGAACAAAGAAAAAGCAAAGGTACGGGAAGAGGTACTTGACTTTATGCAAAGTGCCCGGTGCCCGGTGCATGTACGGGAGGAGGTACTTGACTTTATGCAAAAAAAAAGAAAAAGCAAAAGTGGAAAATATTATGAACTTATGGATGCGAGGTAATATATATGATCTTGATGATGATGATGTTGAAGAGTGTGATGAAATGGCACCCACCGCCACTGGTAGTAGTAAGGCTTCCGTATCTCAACCTAAAAAGCCTAGATTAAAAGGTCCTATGGATATGTTTTTAAGTCAAACTAGAAAGGATGTGGGTGGAAGGCAACAAACGATCAATGAAGTTTGTCGTAAGGAGCTAAGAAATAAGGCGTGTAAAGAGTTGGCAACATGGTTTTATGATGCGGGCTTGCCTTTCCATGCGGCTAACTATGATAGTTTTCAAAAAGCGATTGAAGCCGTTGGACAATTTGGCCCCGGATTGAAAGCACCAAGTATGTATGAGCTTAGAGTTCCTTTGCTAAATGATGAAGTAAATGAAATTGACATCATCATGGATGAGCACAAGAAAGTATGGAAAGACAAAGGTTGTTCAATTCTTTCCGATGGATGGCGTGATTCGGTGGTTCAAAAGGACGTTATAAATTTTGTTGTAAACTCTCCAAGAGGTTCAGTGTTTATCAAATCAATTGATGTTTCAAATGTCACCAAAAATGCTGATTTTTTGTTCAAGCTTCTTGATGTAATGGTTGAGGAGGTAGGAGAAAAGAATGTAGTTCAAGTTGTCACGGATAACGCATCGGCTTATGTCAAGGCGGGTAAGAGTTGCAACTTTAAAAAATTTAATCTTATTCGCACCAATTATGAACTATCTTATCATTTAAAAAATGACATGTTATTATAATACTTTTCAGGAAAGTTGCTAGAAGAGAAAAGAAAACATCTTTTTTGGACTCCGTGTGCGGCACATTGCCTAGATCTTATGCTAGAGGATATCGGTAAGGAGATACCGAAAGTGAAAAGTTGCTTAAAGGATGCGATGTTTGCAAATGGATATATATACAACTTTGTAGGTTTGGTGAACTTGATGCGGAAGTTCACAAATCAGAAAAATTTGCATAGGCCTGCGGTGACAAGATTTGCTACCTCATTTATTACTCTTTTGCAATTTCATAAACAAAAGAACAACTTAAGAAAAATGATCATTTCCCAAGAATGGATGGATTCAAAATGGTTGAAGGATGCAAAGGGAAAAAATGGAATCTATTTTTTTGCAAGAATCATTTTGGAGAAACATTTTATATGCCTTAAAGTTAACGGGTCCTCTTGTTAGAGTTCTTCGGTTAGTTGACGGTGAAAGAAAGCCGGCCATGGGTTACATTTATAAGGCCATGGAAAGGGCTAAAGAGACTATCAAGAAGAGTTTTAACAACAAAGATGAGTGCTATGCTAGTACCTTTGAGATTATTGATAAAAGATGGGAATGCCAACTTCATCGACCATTGCATTCCGCGGGGCATTTTCTAAACCCATCCGTCTTTTATGATGCCCTAAAACGTATATTAAAAGATGAGGAAGTTATGTCGGGTTTATATGCTTGTATTACTAAGTTGTCTCCAAATGAAGAAGTCATTGACTTGATTAATGCTCAACTTACTACATATCAAAACGCCGATAGGGTTTTCGGTTATTCAGGGGCAATTAGACTAAGGAAGAAAAAATCTTCCGGTAATTTATTTATTTTTACCTCCATATCCGTTTCTACCTTGTTATAGTTACTTGTTATATTTAATTAATAATTTAGGAGTATATATTCACTATTTAATTTTGTTATTTTAGCGGAGTGGTGGCAATCATATGGAGCTTCGACTCCTAAATTGCAAGATTTTGCTGTACGAGTTCTTAGCCTCACTTGTAGTGCTACTGGTTGTGAAAGAAATTGGGGAGTTTTTCAACACATTCACACAAAAAAGAGAAACAGATTGGCACAAAATAGATTGAATGACATGGTGTACATGAAATTTAATCGTGCTTTGGAACGGCGGTATAAAATTGAGGGAACCACCAATGATCCAATCATGTTAAATGAGATTGATGACTGCAATGAATGGTTGATGGGAAGAATGGACGATGAAAGTGATGATGATGATGATTTGGTATTTGTTGGTGAGGATTTGACATATGGTCAAGTAGGTAGAGCTAGAGGGGTACATGAGCCTTTTTATGCGACAAGAGCGCCAAGAGTTAGAGGAAACGATGAAGGGGCCGGTCCATCAAGAAAGGAAAAGGGGAAACAGTTATATGATGAAGATGAAATTGAAAAAGATATCGGATTAAGTGTTGTTGATCTTGAGGGAGATGAGGCTTGGGTTGTTGACGAATGATTGATTTCAATTTTAAAACACTTATTTATGTTTTTAAAGTTGTTGGTGTGTTGAATGAATGATTTGAGACAATTATTTATCTTTTTAAAGATGTTTAATTATGTTCTAAACTTTAAATTATAAGTATGTTTTGTGTTTATGATTATAAAGTGAAATGTGTCATGCATAATATAACTTTTTATTATTATTTTTAGTTTTAGCGCCTCGCATACGCGAAGCCCTCGCCTCGCGCTTGAGGCGTGGCGCCTCGAATTTTGGTACCTAAACGCTTTGGAGCGCCTCGCGCTTTTTTAAACCAAGCTTGTAACATTTGAGTTGAGAAGCAATATATGCAAGTACCTTGAAAATTACTTCTTGTGTTATGTTACTACTTATTATATTGTTATCAACTCTTAAAGATTCTGCTTTCATCGAGAGTATTGTTTAAGTGAGTTTGAGAGAAAACCAAGTGTTTACTGACATAAACCGATCCTGCAGCAAAGCACCCACAATACTATGATATAGCACAAGATCATCCAAAGGAATCCCAAAATATCTAGATAACCGATGACCAGAAGCAACAGGTGTAGAAAGGGGCTTACAATGAGCTAAGCCAGTACGTTGTAACAAATCAAGTAAGTAGCATTGCTGAGATAAATGCAAACAATCATCGGAAAAAGTCGCCTGAACACCCAGGAAATAGGATAAATCCCCTAAATCCTTAAAAGCAAGCTGGGAATGCAAACGAGCAATCAATGAAGTGACAAAAACAGAGGAGCTCCCGGTAATAATGATGTCATCCACATACACTAAGATATACAAATATCACCATCATGTTGGAGAACAAATAAGGATGTATTAAAGACACACTAAGTAAAGCCACTCGCCAAAAGAGCTGAAGAAAGCTTGGAAAACCAAGCCCGAGAAGCCTGCTTGAGGCCATTAAGAGCCTTTCAAAAAAGACAAACATGATGAGGTCTAGCAGAGTAAACAAAGCCAGGTGGCTGAGACATGTACACAGTCTCAGATAAATCACCATTAAGAAAGGCATTGTTGACATCAACTTGGCGAATGCACCAGCCACGAGAGAAAGCAACAAACAACACAAGACGAATAGTGGTAGGCTTAACCACAGGACTAAATGTCTCAGTATAATCAATCCCCTCAGTCTGATGAAAGCCCTTAGCAACAAGCCAGGCTTTATAGCGACTTACAAAACCATCAGGATTATGCTTAATCATGTAAACCCACTTACAACCAACAACATTGGTTGTAGTAGGCAAGGGAACAAGATCCCAAGCATGGTTGGAATGCAATGCAGCAATCTCAGTACGCATTGCATCCCACTAGAACGAGTGACCATAGAATGAGAAGGAAGAGAGAAAGGCGGAGGAGGAGTAGTAGGAATAGAAGAGGAAGAAGGAGAAGGACTAGAAAAGATAAACGAAGAACCAGAGTATAAAGGAGGAGGAATAACAAACTCAACAGAAAAGGAATCTAAAAAGTCAGTAGAAGAGAAAGCCCCTGGAATCTCAAACACTGTCTCATGAAATAATACGTGACAAGAAGTGAGAGTGCGAAAAGTGCATGGATCATAACAAACATAAGCACAATGACTAGGTGCATAACCCAGAAAAATACACAGAGTAGATTTAGGTGAAAGTTTATCCAACCGAGTGTCGCCAATGAACGGATAACACAAACACCCAAAAGTACGGAGAAGGGAGTAATCAGGTCGTTCACTAAATAAGACCTCATAAGGAGAGGAATGGCGAAGAACCGGTGTAGGAAGCCGATTAATGAGAAAGGCTACAGTAGCATAACCATCATACCAAAATTTCTATGGTACATGTGCATGAAATAATAATGTATATGCAACATCAGAAAGATGATGATTCTTATGCTCAGCCACCCCATTTTGTTGGGGTGTATAAGGGCAAGAAATCCGAGAAACAATGCCAGACTCAGAAAGATAACGAGTCATGTCACCACGAGTCAGCTTAGGAGCACCATCGCATTAAAGATGTTTGATAGTGCAAGAGAGCAAGTTTTCGACCAAAGGTTGAAAGTGACGAAAACAGTCAACGGCCTGAGATCGACTAGTCAAGGATACATCCACGTAAAACGGCTAAAGTCATCAATATACGTAATGAAATAACGGACGGCAGAACGAGACATAACAGGTGAAAGACCCCATATATCACAATGAATAACATGTAATGGAACAGTAGAATGTGAGATAATAGTGTAAGATGGTAAAAGCATGATTGAATGTCATTGATAGAATAGGGTACATTATATAGAGTTTACAACTAAACCTTAAAAATCTAAACGGGTCTGTGGGCTCAACCCTACTAATAATCATTACTAAACCCTAATAATAATATAGTCTAATACTCCCCGCAATCAGAGTAGTAGAGAATCGGACTCTCAGACTGGTAACAATAAAAAATAAACATAAAGAACAAGAAGAATAGTCTCAATCTCGGTCACAATCTTTAGCCAAAATTCCATAATCTTGCAATCTTCATCCCAAAACCTTAATTGCAATCCACAATATTAAATGATCATGTAATCATGCAACGGGCATCCAATGCGGCAGCGACATAGGGCGGCGCAACAACGGACCGTAGTCCTGAAGGCGGTGTGGCGGCAGACCGTAGTCCAGCAAGCGGCGAGTAAAAGAGGGTGGCGTGGCAGTAGCAACATGATCATATGATCGATATCCTAGTTGAAAAGGTAAAATAAAATATGACACCCAACGACCGTGGTCGTGTGGTGGTGTGTCATACCGAAGGCCGGTGTCTGTGGCCAAGCGGCGTTCTTCGGTGGCAACGAACCGTGAGTCCAACAATAACAAACGAAAGAAAAGAAACATAAAAGGTGGGATATGGGCAGACGAGTTTTGTGGGGAATAAAGATTTAGGTTAAATGGCTTGGATCTAAAATCGAGACAAATCTTTATTTAGAACGTAAATAATAAGATAACAAAAGCAAAGAGAATGGACAGGGCGGCGGACCGCCCTGTCTAGGGTTTTAACACGACGACGACGGCTAGGATTTATATATTTGTGGTTACACGACGAGGTGGTAGAGAGCGTAGGGTGGCTCTGATACCATGTAAGATGGTAAAAGAGTGATTGAATATCATTGATAGAATAGGGTACATTATATAGAGTTTACAATTAAACCCTAAAAATCTAAACGGGCCCGTGGGCTTAACCCTACTAATAATCATTAGTAAACCTAATAATAATACAGTCTAATAAATAGATGGAAATGTAAACAACTAGATTTGGAGATACAACATGAATTACAAGGTTTATGTAAAGATTTATTAGACAATGGTAAAAAGGACAGTGATAGGACCCAGCTAGTGTATACAAGGAGAAATAAACGTTTTAACACAACTGGGCCAAATTCAGATGGGCCGAATCAACTGGCCCAATTAAATGTTGTTTTTGGATCATGAGTCGACCCATTTGGTCAACACAGCAGCGAAGTAATGGGGCGGTGGGGAGCGATTCCATGCCTAGTTTCCAGGAACGATTAACAACCACAATTAGCATAATTAGCAGACTTTGTTAGTGCAGGGGATCCATTCTAAAATTCTGATTTTCACTTCGTTTGTAATTGGAGATCTAACCCTTCTCGAATTGGGTCTATCTATTTGAATAAATCAATTGTTTTTTGTTTCTATCAGACAGCCTAGACATCACAGGATCAGATGGATGCCCCAGCCTTGAATGCCAAATCTCCCGAGAGGTGGAAAACGTAACAGACAAAGTGTAGAGCTGATGAGGACTAGCTCGCATATGGTGGAGGAGCCGACCTGTGTGAGTCTGCATAGACAAACCAAAACATGAGAATAAAACAGATATAGGGTTATCAATTACCAATTGTGTAATTGATAAGAGGTTCTTGGCTAAGCCGATACGACCCAATTGCGACAGGGCCAATGAGACGTTTGACCCGATACGACCCAAAGAACCGTGGGGACAACTTTTCAAACCGCCGCTTGGCCAGACTTCGCTAACGATATGGCTGAATTTTCAGAATACATAGTCACCCACCTGAAATGAAAGCAAAACTGTTCCATATATAGGGTTATCAATTCACCCATAATGATGAAGAAGTAAACACATCGAGATAAACAAAGATAGAAATAACCATTATGGGAGATGGAAAGAGATGTACCATCACCAACAATGACAAGCTCAGTACCAGTATATGGAACAGTTCCAAATACAATAGAAGAGTCAGATATCATGTGAGCAGTGGCACCAGAATCAAGAATCCAAGACTCAACCTCCTTACATGTGCGAGAAAGGTCAGCATGAAGACCATAATGAGGAGAAGATGTCCAAGATTAGAAATGCTCAGACCCAAACCCAGAGACAACAGGCCCAATCTGAGTGCTGCTGTTAAGACCAAAATACTGCCCATTACCAATAGAAGATTGTCCAAAAGAAATAGGCCCAGCACCACTATAGCTAACCCTAGCCCAAAGGAAGCCATTCCATGCATTACATAAGTAGGTGGCCCAGCTGAACCCGGCCCAAACGAAGGCACTCCATGCGAATAAGAAGAAGAAGGCCCTGGGCCTAAAATTCTAATACCATGCCCTAGAGATGAACCATGTCCGCCTTGCATCTCATCACTAGAAACAGATGCCAAATTTGCAGTGAATGAACCATGCGGTGACCATAGCGAGCCACCACGACCCCCGCCAAAGCGATCACCGTTGCCTCGAGATCGATTTCCTCTCCAATTTGAACCACCACCACGGCGCGACGCCACAGATTCAGTAGGAGTATACCGAAAATAGCAGGTTGAGGCCTTGTGACCAACTTTAGCACAAATTTGACATGGAATTTCCTTCGAATGAGGAACATCTGGTGGTTGTGATATGGAGGCAGTCATAGCAGCAAGTGATAGAGGTGTTGTTGACTACCTCTACTTCAATCTCACCTCATAAGTGAGCACTTTCGATCGCAGTTGAGAATATGTAAGAGATTTATCTTGATTTTCAATATTCATCATGAAATGCTCATAATCCGTATATAATCCTTGAAGGATTTGTAAAACAAGTACAACTTCGGAAATCGGATCTCCAATTGCGTTTAATGAGCCAACAATGTCCTTTGATTCGTTCAGAAAATCAACAATTGATTTAGAGTGTTGTTTGAGAAGATGAAATTGAGTGCGTAATTGAGATTGTTTGGCGAAAACAAGCAATTGATTTAGAGTGTTGTTTGAGAAGATGAAATTGAGTGCGTAATTGAGATTGTTTGGCGAAAACAAGCTGAACAAATGAATCCTCTATTGACTTCCATGACGAAGCAGAAGACGTCGAGTTTCGAGCAAGATGTAGTAACAAAGAAGAAAGAGTTGCAGTAATTAGAGCTTGGATATAGCCATCACTCTTCTCCCAAGCGTCTCTTTCAACAAAATCAGCAGCTGGAACAGGTGATTCTGATTTCAGAAACTTCAACAGACCTAAGGTCTTCAAAATTGTTACAATTTGACGCTTACAATTCAAATGGTTGTTGTCATCTAGTTTAATTGACAAGAAATTTGCTATGTTTGGTAGTGTATTGATGGAAGCTGCAGTGGTATTGGTTGGCGCAGAGAAAGAAGATAAAGTCGTGGATGTAGTCATGGTGTAAGAAGAATTACCGAAGATTGGCCGGAGCAACCATCAGAATTGCCGAAAATTGACCGGAATTCCTGAGTTGTTGCTGTGATACCATAAAGACAGAGTAGAGTGAGAGAAAAAGAAATTCGATATTTGTTTTCAGTATTTTTTAGTGTTACAAAACACATACAAGATAGAGCTTTATATAGGAGTATCAAGAAGAAGCTAGAAGAATATTCCATAACCTCCTCAACTAACTAACCATAACAAACATAACCTCCTCAACTAACTAACTCTCTAATAAGAAGAATTTAGAAACATACCAAAATAAATAAATAAAAGTTATTTTCTAAAACACTTTAGACAAAAAATCAACTCAGCAACTAAACCCACATTTTCCTAATAAAGTTCTATGTTACAAGCCGGTACTTAACTAGTATAAGGTCTAACCATGGCAACAATACACAAAAACTTCATGATGAAGTTTGGTTTTAACATATATGCACTACACAAAGACGAAAGGAAGATGGAATAGAGAATTAGGGCTTTGAGTTGAACTGTTGAAGTTATTACCTAGTTGTTAATTAAGAGGATAAACATCAACGAGGTTAAAGGAAGTTGCACGGACGACTTAAAGCATCAGACGACATGCAACAAATCGGGTGTGGGATGCAAATCAATCTGGCTTATAAAAACCATGGTATGCTAGAAAATTCAAATCACATCCCCTATCCTCATCCCTATAATTTTACCAAATTTCATCCTCCCCTTAAATTATCTCTATTTTTCAGAAAACCTCCAACATCTCATTCCCCTTCCCTATCCCTATGTTATTTTTTATTGCTTTCTCTTTCCTCTGTTTACATTGTTAACCACTAGCTATTTCTGTCTATCTTTTTTTTTCAGTGTTAGTTTCTGTTTAACTTTGATGAAATTTTCACTGCCAACAGATTATATACAATTAAAAAGATGAACACAAGTGAAAAATCACATATCACATACATAAAACTACTAGCATCAAGACTCTATAAAAGAATTGGAAAACAAATTGAAGGTACATATCACTGACAGTTTGATCAAAGACCAGTGATATGGCAGGTAATAATTAAAACAACAAATAAAATCACATAAACTTATTTCACCCAAAAGACAACAGAACGGAACATACACATGGTCTTGGAAACTAGACTTTGATGAAATTCCTTAACTTGAAGGGTAATGCTAAACTTACAGAACCATTTATCTGAATAGACATATGATTTTAGGATTAAGTAAAATCTCAACTAATAATTAGGAAATGATGTTAAAATATATACAAAGGGTAAATAAAAATCAAATTTGCAGGGGCATAGAACTTAAGGTCACAAAAAAAGACCAGATAGATAATGACAATAACATAAAAGGACAATTGGCTAATAATAGGCTAGAAATCAACAGCGACAAAGTAGCAGGAATCCATTTCGGATGTTCTACATATCAAACAGTATAAAGAATCAAGCACAACATCAACAAGAAGAAGAAAATCTTCTGATGGAGAAAGCAATTTGTTTCAATAGATTAAAACAGCAGGCAAAAGCTCCAAAGAAACAAACTCCACAGAAAACTTAAAACCCTACTCACCCATTTGCAATTTCACTTTAAATACCTATAAAGTCGAAACAATTCCAGACCTATAACCTAAAAACTGTACCTTTATTGGCGAAACTTGGGGGAAACAAAGCGTAAAAGATAGTGATGGAAGCAAAGAGATTGATGGAACAATGGCCAAAGATGGAGATTGACGGAATGCAGTGTTCAGATTTCAATGGCAAAAGATGGTGATGGAAGAGGGCAACAGCATTTCGATGTCAGTGTCGTTGTTGCTTGCTGTTATCCCCTCTGTAATTTGGGTTTTTCTACTGGCAAGTTTGGATTACTTTTAAAAACATCTATAAACTCAAAATACCCTTTAAAAATCATCAAACTTTAAAAATTATAACTTTTGATGGCGTTTAAAAAGATATTTTTGTCTTTTTATCTTTTTAAAAGATCATAAGTAGTTTTAAAAAACTATCCCAAACACCCTCTATTATAAACCGTTGAGTTTAAGATACAAGTTTGTGAGGGCGGAAACACAATTCTCGAAAGAAGAACAGAGAGCAAGTACTTCTAAAACTAAACAACATTCATAAATCTCCACATTTAGGTAAGAGTTAATTTTGTTTTGTACGTCTAAAACTAAACAACATTCATAAATCTCCACATTTAGGTAAGAGTTAATTTTGTTTTTCTTCATGTTATGTTTTTTAACAACTATGTGCTTTTTTGTTCGGAGAAATATTCGAACCTAAAACCGTAAATAGCGCAACAACTAGAGCTAATAATCATTGGTTCATCCTTTACGTTTGTTAATCCTGACTATTTAAGTATCAAGGTTAATTTCATGGTTTAGTTTTTGAAATCATTTGTGTTTTTATTCTTGTTAACATTTTTGGTAAGGGTAATGATCAATTCACGTCGGTTCATGGAGGCTTTGGGTTTGGTCTGAGGAATGACGGCGGAAGGGAGCTCCTTGACTTTGCTTTAGCGCATGACCTAGGCATCATAAACTTGTTTTTTAAGAAGAGAGGCTTGCATCTAATCACGTTTAGCAGCGGCGGGAGACACACGCAGATAGACTATCTGCTGATGAGGGGAGAAGACCGTAACTCGTGGAAGGACTGTAAGTCAATCCCGGGAGAGACTGTAGTGACTCAACACCATATGTTGGTGGCTGATCTACGCGTGAAGAGAGCAATTGTCCAACCAATTACGAGATTTAGACCTACAATCAAATGGGGCCAGCTCAAAGACGAAAAGATTACCACCTTTAGAGATAAGGTCATACCAATGATCCAAACTGGGCCACAGAAAGACGCAAATCAAATGTGGGAAGATATGGCAACTGCAGTTATGCAAGCAGCTAAAGAAACTCTTGGACTTGCAACAAATAGGACAGTAGGTCATAAGGAATCCTGGTGGTGGAACGAAAATGTACAGGAGAGGGTAAAAATTAAACAACAAAGTTTTAGAGACCATTTACAATGTAATAATGACAAAGAACGAGCAGAGCTAAAACATAAATATAAGGAGGCTAAGCGAGAGGCGAAAAAGTCTGTGTCAGAGGCAAAGAACACAGCGTACGAGAAAATGTATGAGCGATTAGAGACGAAAGAAGGTGAATATGACATGTTTAAGATTTCCAGGGCAAGAGAAAGTGGAAGACGGGACCTGAGAATGGTAAAGTTTATAAAGGCTGCGGATGGAAAGGTCTTGGTGAAGGAGAACGACATCAAGGTGAGATGGAAAACTTACTTTGATAACCTTTTCAACATAACAAACCCTAATCAACAATCTGCCATCGATAAAACAACCCAACCAAACCAACAAAACAAGTGTTATTGTAGAAGCATCATTGTCGACAAAGTTACAAGGACGCTGAAGAAAATGGGAAGGGCTAAGGCAGTGGGGCTAGACAACATACCGATTGAAGTATGGAAGTACCTAGGAGACGAGGGCCTGGAATGGCTATCAGACATATTCAACACTATCGTCAAAACCGGGAGGATGCCAGAGCAATGGAGAAGCAGTGTCATAGTCCCCATATATAAGAAAAAAGGAGATGTACAATGTTGCGCAAATTATAGGGGAATTAAGCTATTGAGTCACACGATGAAACTATGGGAAAGAGTTATTGACACGAGAATTAGACGACAAACCCAGATAGCGGTAAACCAATTTGGATTTATGCCAGGACGCTCTACAATAGAAGCCATACACGTCATAAGAAAGATAATGGAGAAATATAGAGAAAAGAAAAGGGACCTACATATGGTTTTCATTGACCTAGAAAAAGCATATGACAGTGTGCCGCGTCAACTCATTTGGGAAAGTCTACGACTTAAAAGGGTACCAGAGAGGTATATCAAAATAATAATGGATATGTATGAAGGGGGCAAAAACGTGTGTGCGAGCACCAGTCGAAGACACAGACTTTTTCCCAGTGGAAGTGGGACTACACCAAGGATCAGCATTGAGCCCATTTCTCTTCACAATAGTGTTGGATGAGATGACTAATCTATACAAGAGCCAGTCCCGTGGTGCATGTTGTTTGCTGATTATATTGTCTTAATATCAGAATCTAAAACGATGCTTAACGAGAGGCTAGAACAGTGAAGAGCCGCACTAGAGAGCAGAGGCTTAAGGATAAGTCGCTCTAAGACGGAATACATGCATTATAACTTTAGTGGGGGGATGAAAAGGACACCCAAATAAGTATCCAGGGTATGATAGTACCACAAACATCTAGGTTCAAATACCTGGGCTCGTACGTACAGGAGGACGAAGAGATACACAGCGATGTAGCTCACCGTGTGCAGTCAGGATGGTGCAAATGGAGAGCAGCATCAGGGATCCTGTGTGATAAGAGGTTCCTAGCAAAACTAAAGGGAAAACTATATAGAATGGCAGTACGTCCAGCTATGTTATACAGAACAGACTGTTGGGCCATAAAGAAATCACACCAGAGACAAATCGAGGTCGCGGAAATGCGAATGCTGAGGTGGATGTGTGGCCACACAAGATTGGATCGAATAAGAAACGACGTATTTCGACAGAGGCTAGAGGTGGCTGGTATCACAAATAAAATCTGAGAGGGAAAATTAAGATGGTTTGGGCACGTAAAGCGGAGGCCGATAGTAGCACCAGTTAGAGCAGTAGAGAACATCAACGTAGAGGGTAGGAGGAGTAGAGTTAGACCTAGGTTGACTTGGGACGAGGTAATTAGGCGAGATATGATAGACTTGCACCTCTTTGAGCACATGATCGAGGATAGGAGTGCGTAGAGGCGTAGAAATAAAATTAAGGACTTTTAGTGGGATCCGTGGGTAGGAAGGGTAGTCGTAGACTTAGTTGCGGGACCCCTGTTTTCTTTAATTTGCCCTTTCGCGCGTTTCTTGACGATTATTTGTTGTACTTAATTTCTCAGCTTTTATGTGATCTTTACCTGTGTGTTGTATGTCGTATGTTATAATTGCTACGGTTATTGTTTTCCTTACTGAGTCGGGGGTCTCTTCAGAAGCGGTCTCTCTATCTCCCAAGATAGAGGAAAGACTCGCCACCAAGTACCCCTCCCAGACCCTGCTCTTGAATGGGATTTACTGGGTATGTTTGTTTGTTTATTCTTGTTAACATTATCTAACCACCTAAAGGCTTTAAATGATTTATAACCAAAATATCATTCTCCCTACCCCTTCTATCCTAGAGGTGGGCAAATCGGTTTTTTACTCGATGAGCAAACCAGTTTGTCTCAAATCGGTTTGGTTTATAAATAGGTTTTGGGTCAAAAAACCCAACCCTATCCAAATTGATTCAACTGGTTCCTAAACTGGTTCGGGGCCCAAACAGGTTTGGTTTATTATTTTTTTTAATTTTCTTATCCAAATTGATCTGACTCACCCTGAGGTATGGAGGTGGATGGTTTAGACTTCTTCTTCTTCTTTGACTTTGGTCTAGAAGCCATCCTCTTCTTCCTTTTTGATGACTTTAACTAAGAAGACTGGTCTGCAGCACCTTGTTGATCAGTCTTGTTTTGCTCAGTTGGGTGTTCTTCCCTCACAAGTTCAAAAGGAGAGGGAGTTTGACCCGGCTGTGGATCAGAAGATAAAGCTTGATGAGGCTCAGCAGGAGGTTCAAGTTGTGTTGTCTCTGGTTATTCAATCTTAACCTCCTTACTTTAGGAAGAACACTTGGAGGGGAGTGTAAGTTAAGTAGCTCTCTTTTTTGATCTTCTGCTTGATTACCCTGATGTGCTTATCCATTGTGGATAGAGAAATAGGGCTAAGTCTCCTTCAAGAGAATCCATACAGCTTCAAGAAGCTCATCATCCTTTGTCTGTCAGCAGACTTTTTCATGTTCTTCTGGATGATGGCTCTTGACCTTGCAACATCTTCCCTCATCTTTCTTTTTGTTGCTTTTTGTTCTTTGAGTACTTTAAGCTCAAGTTGTTTGAGATACTCAAACTCTATGTACTCAAAGGACAAGGGAAGAAGTGCAGATGCATGGTAGAGACTTGTGGCACTCAAGTAGTTGATCATGTTTTGCTTATCTGTTTCTTTTTCTACTTGAGGTTCTTATATAGCAGGTATAGTCTCTTGCACATGACTTTCTTGAACTGGAGAGAGTGTGGGAACATGCTTGTATAGTCTCTTTTGTCTCTTCTCCTCTTTGATTTGGAGAAGTATTCTTGCACCTCCGCTTCCTTCTTCTCTCGTGACACTTCCATGTTAGCCAGTTCATTAAGTTCCTCTAAGGGGAGAGATATAATCTCATCAATGTTATAGTTCCTGGTTTGCAGGTAAGTAATCCTGACTGCCCTCAACTCATCATCTTGAGTGTTTGGTCTAGGGGCAGCCCTAATTACAGCTTCCATGAATCCTGCAGACCCGAATGAACTTTCTCCCTTTAGCTTCCTCTTCCTCTCTCTATTCCTCCTCAATCTCCTCAGGAGTCATTTTCCTTTTCCTTTTGTCATACACAGACCTTTGTGACACATGGTGGAGAGAGCTTTGGCCTTTATTGCTTGATGTAACATCTAAGCTCTAGCCAAAGAGACATTGTTATACACCTTCACCAGTAGGTGCTTCGCTGAGGGAATGAATTGCTGAAGTAGTTGTAGGTGTGATAGGACTCTCAGGCTCTACCACTGAGCCTTCATCAAGGTTTCCCCTTCAAAGCTAATCTTAGGGTCTACCTCAACATCCAGTTGACCAATAGTATTACCTAATTGCCTTTGTCTCCTTCTTAGACTGAACTCTTCAATAATTATGTCCTGAATCCTTTGTGTCAGGCTATCAGCTTGTCTAGATTGGCTTAGATTGACAAGTGGCATATTGACAAGGTCAAGACCTTCATAGTAGTTCAAAGTCTGAAAAAATAAGACTTCTTGATGCCCTTGAACTCTTTGAAGAATAAGGGCTCTTATGTTTGCATCATAAATCCACCCTATGATGTAGTTTGAAGTTCCTTGAGGTGGAGATGACACTGCCCTTGGTATACCTTCCTCAAAAAAACTCTGAATGAAGGAGTCTATAGAGTCCACATCAATGTGAACTTGAGGAAGTTGCTGAGTATGGACATTTGCAAGTGAAGATGGTGAGTCCTCAATGTCCATGCTCTGTAAAGAATTCCCAGGTTCCGTGTCTGTGATGACTTTCTCCCCCTTTTTGGTAGCATCACCCACTTGTATAGGTGAGCTAGAGGTTAGATCAATCACATTCACGGGTTCTTGTGTTCCTGGTTGAGCTCTTCTCAAAGGTCTCCCAGCTAGTTTTTCCTTGAGATAAGAGATCTCAAGTTGCTGATTATTGACCCTGTTATGTAGGGTAGTCACCTAAGATTCAAGATAATTAACCTTGGAGACTAGGTAGGTGCATGTTTTTTTATAGTTTTTGCACCTTTAGCCTCAGATTCCCCTCATCTTCATCGGAAGAATCATAGGGGGATGAGAGAACTGGACCAAAGTCTTCTCTCTAACCACCAGCATGGAGTTCTTGGCTGCTGGTTTTCATCTGCTCGTTAACAACCTCAATTGAAGTGTCAATGGGCTGAGTTGCCATGGTTGAGGTCTAAATGATGTAATCACTTACTGAAGTGAGAGCCTCTTCCATATGGATTTCCTGAACAGGTTCAGAAGGATCCACCTCCATAATAAGTTACTGATATAGGCAGAGATAGGTGACTTAGGAGCACTCATCTCTCTTTGAGTATGGGAGGAGTAGAAAGACTCATGATACTCACTGAAACCTAAGTCTTCATCAATATAGAAGTCAAGGTTGGGAATTGGGTGGTTTAAGTCCAAAGGCTGGGGATGGTAACTATCCCCTGAAGATTGTCCACCTGAGTGTTGAGACTCAAAGTGAAAGCTTAAGGCGATTGGACTTGTGAGCTTATCAGGCTGAGCATGGGGAACCTCGGCACTGATCTTGAAGAGATGGGAGTGGTTTGCTCCTCAAGGGAAGTGGGAGCTCTAGTATCCACTTCCTCCTGTATGGGTGAGTGTATAGGGGCCTGCACAGACTCAATAGCTTGAGCAGGGGTTCGTTTGGATTTTCTATTGTAGTTGTGAGTGATTTGAGGTCTTTTTGGTGGTTGGGAGGTAGAAGGTGTGGGTTCAACACTAGCTTGTGTTGCTAGGTTGTCACCTTGAGCAATGAGCTATAACATTTTGGGGACAAGGGTTGTTTCTACCCTTGAGAAGCCTACAGTTGGCTTCTTCAAGATTTTAAAGATGTTGGGCTCATTTGTCCCAATTTAAGAATATTACTAGTTTCCCTCAACTGTGAGCCCAGTTCACAATTAAGAATGTAGTAAACATATCTAGGAAACATATAAACTCTAAGAAGTCCAAGTTAGCAAGTAAATTGGCATAAACAAACTGAGAATACCTGAACTTGATCCCCTGAATCATTCCATGCACTATGAAGGAAAGATCCTCAGGAATCTGATCCCACCGTCTATGCTTGTTGAACAAGATGTGGATAACCACATGAAGCATGTATTTCCACTGGGATAAGACCTTCCTTTTCCTAAAGGTCTTTACAGAGAAATCTCCCTCATAGCCCATCTGCTCAAAGGAATGATTGATAGCTTCCTTTGGGAAAGACAACTCACCTTCTTCATCATCCAGCTAAAGGTGATTGTTGATGATGGTTGGAGTGATGAAGATTGTTTTCCCCTACGCTATGGCAGACAGTGCCTTTTCCCTATCTATAATGACCTCCTGGCAAGTCTTCCAAAATTCAAGCAAGTGATCCTTATAGAGAGTAGGGTCAATGGTGAGGGAGGCGAAGTAGTTTGACAAAGACAAAAAACGGCAAATCTCTGAGAAACTAGCATCTTTCTCAAAGTTCAACAAATCAACCTAGTTGTGTTGCCTGTGAAGTGGCATGCAGAAATTAAGGTTGTTTGTGAGGTTTAGATTGGCCATTTCAGAAATTTCTTCCGAAGGCAATATTACTTAGACAGTTGTTTGTTTTAAAGGCATAAATATTTTCGGAAGATAAATCCATATCTTCCGAAGGACAAAAAGATCAATATTTTCAAAAATCTAATGAATGTCTTCTAAAATGATTTTCATCCAAAGAAAACAAGAGCTTATAAAGGTGTTGAAATAGACAAAATAAGACATACCTATTTTAAGAAATAATATGATTACGTTTTAAGAAAAGCTACTCAGATCTAATCATTCCAATAACTGATACAAGATATTTGAATCTTTGTTCATCAAAAGCTTTGGTGAATAGATCAGCATATTGTTCATTTGTGTTTAAAATTGACTAGTTTAATTAATCCCTTTTCAAAGTTATATCTAATCAAATGATACCTGATAATGATGTGCTTTGTCCTTGAGTGCTGCACAGGATTCTCTATAATTGAGATAACACTATTGTTGTTTATGTGGATGGGAATCTCTTTGAAGTTGAATCCATAGTCCAGCATCTAATTTTGAATCCAAAGCACTTGAGCATAGCAGCTTGCGGTAGCAATGTATTCAGCCTCAGTAGTTGATGCAGATACACAAAATTGTTTCTTACATTGCCAAGAGACTATCCTTCCACCAAGAAATTCACATCCCCCTGATGTAAACTTTGCAGTCATGTTGCAGCCACCATAGTCACTATGTGTATAAGCATACAAATTGAAATCAGAGTTCTTTGGATACCAATGGCCAAGTGATAGAGCACCTTTGAGATAACTTAGAATTCTTTTGATAGTGATTAGGTGTGACATCTTGGTGTTGGGTGATATCTTGCATAAATACATATAGCAAACATGATATCAGGCCTGCTAGCTGTGAGGTACATAAGAGACCCAATCATAGCCCTGTAGAGATGTTCATCCACACACTCCCCCTCAAGGTCAGACCCAAAGGAGTGATTTCTTACTATGGGAGTCTTAGAAACTTTGCAATCAGTCATATTGAACCTTTTAAGTATGTCCTGAACATACTTTGACTGACTTATGAAGATGCCATTGTCAACTTGCTTCACTTGAATTCCTAGAAAGAAATTGAGTTTCCCCATGGCATTCATTCAAACTTATCTTTCATCAGCTTTTCAAAGTTTTTGCAAAGCTTGAATTAGTTGACCCAAAGATAATGTCATCCACATATACTTGAACTAGCACTATGTCATTTCCTGTTCCTTTGATGAAGAGAGTTTCATCAATAGTACCCCCTCTTGTAGCCATGCTGATAGAGATACTAGAGTCTCATACCACTTCCTTTGTGCTTGGTGCAGCCTATAAAGAGCTTTATCAAGCCTGTAGACATAATCCGGATGATCAGGATCTGCAAACCCAGGTGGTTGTCTGATATACACCTCTTCATCAATCACCCCATAAAGAAAAGCACACTTGACATCAAGTTGGTAGACCTTGAAGTTCTTAGATGCAACAAAAGCTAGGAATATCCTGACAGCTTCAAGTCTTGATACAGGAGCAAAGACATTTGTGTAGTCCAGTCCTTCTTCTTGAGTATACCTTTGAACAACCAGTCTTGCCTTGTTCTTGATGACAAGTCCTCTATCATCCTTCTTATTCCTGAACACCCATTTGGTCCTTATAGTACTCTTCCCTTGTGGAAGAGGACATAGGTTCCAACACTTCTGCCTTTTGAATTGAAGCAACTCCTCTTGCATAGCCTCAACCCAACTTCAATCCTTTAGAGATTCATCAATTTTTTTGGCTCTATCTGGGACAAGAAACAAGAGTGAAGACAAACATTTGCATCATGGGTTTGTCCTCTTGTTCCTACCCCTGCATCAACATCTCCAATGATGTTTGTGGAAGGGTGAGACTTGTGGATCCTTAGCTGAGGGATCACAGCAAGTTGCTTAGACAGATCTAAATTAGAGAAATTCAGATCTGGCAATGAGGATTCACCCTTCACATCAGCACACTTATAAAGATTAACCTGATCCAATTAGTGTGTGACATCATTGATGTTGTCATCAATGGTGTGGTTATCAACATCAAGAAATTCCCGATCACTATCACCACCGCCACGCTCTCCAACATTTGAAGCTCCTTTCTGAGTTGTGTGCCTCTAAGCTAGAATTTGAAGGCACCCAAGAAGTATCAATAGGATTTGTCATTGATGTGCTAGTAGAAGCTTCATTTGCAGGATTGGTTACCATTGGAGTTGAAAATGTGTAGCTTGAAGGTCTTCTTAGCTCAAATCTTGGATCAGGATCACTTGTAAGTAATATATTTGTAGACCCTGAAACATGCTCACAAGATTTGTTAAAATAGTTAGTAACTAAATCAAGATCAAATAACCAATCTAGACCAGAACCTTTCACACTGGGAGTGTGCTCATTGAAAGTCACATTGGTTGACTCCTCAAATATTCTAGTTCTCAGATTGTATACTCTATAAGCCTTAGCTTGAGAAGAGTATCCAATGAAGTGTCCATCATCTGATTTCTCAACAAACTTGGCAATTTAATCTTTGGTATTTATGATGGTGCAAGGACATGCAAATGACCTGAGAAAACCAATGAAAGGTTTCCTCTTGTGCCAAAGTTCACAAGGAGTCTTACCATGTGTCTTATCTACTAAAACTTTGTTTTGAACATAGCAGACAATGTTCACTGCCTCTGCCCAGAAGGTGATAGACAGTTTAGAGTCAGACACCATTTTGCTGAGTCCTGGGAGCACTACATTGTCTTGTAATACCTTTTATTCACAAAATGTATCAAGGATTTGGTTCTTGAATTCAGTTCCTTAATCACATCTTATGGTTTTGACCTTGTGATCACATGATTCTTAATTCTTAAGATGAAATTCTTCGGAATCTCAGAGGTCTCATCCTTAGTTCTAAGGAAGAAGACCCAAGTGAATCTTGTAAAGTCATCTATGATCACTAATAATAAGAGGTCCTTCCTAGACTTATTACATTAGTGGGGCCAAAAAGATCTATATGTAATAAGTGTAGGGGATTAGTGATGGAATTTCTTTCCTTTGGCTTGTGAGATACCTTGTATTGCTTCCCTTTCAAGCAGGCAACATTGTGATCATCACTTGTAAACTCTTTCTTTGGTATTCTAGTTACCAAATCATTCTTAATCAATTTATTCATATTTTTAAAGTTTACATGGCACATTCTTTTATACCAGTGTAAAGACTCATCACTATTTTCTTTAGATAGAAAACATCAAACTTCTCCTGAGGGAGATGTTTCTTGCAGATCCATCTTATACATGTTCCCTTTCTTAGAGGCTCTGAGCAGGATATGCTCATGAGGAGTGATCACCCGGGCTTGAGAACAATGCACTCATGCTCAGTGAAGAGCATGTTATGACTCTGATCACGAAATTAGGATACAGTTAGAAGATTGTACCCAAGCTCCTTGACAAAGTTTACCTTCTCAATGCTAAGCTTAACATTTGTGACCTTGGCCCTTCTTGTAATGTAACCCCTTGCATCACCAACAAAAGCAACTAGTCCTCTATCAATTCTTTCAAACTTTTGGAGTATTTACCTATTGCCTATCATGTGCCTAGAGCAGCCGTTGTCAATGATCCATACATTCTTGTTTGTCTTTAGATGTTCCTGTACAAAAAAGATGGTTAGTTACACTTGGAAACCCAAAGCTCATTGGTCTGGGGCTCATCAAAAGAAGTTGAAGACAATACAATAGTAATTGATCCTATAGTCATGCTAGAAGGATCATTTGCTGAAGTTGATAAAGAACTCTTAGCCATTTGGTCTTTCTTTGACTTCCACACCACCTTTGGAAGCTTACACCACCTTTGGAAGCTTAGACTTGACCTTCAATACTTCAGAAGTTTTGTTGACTTTGGAAGTTTGATGACTGAGCCTTCGGAAGATCTTGCTTTCACTACAGCAGGCTTTAGTACTTCGGAAGTATTCCTTCCTTCCAAGACCAAAGTTTATTCCGAAGGCAAGTTTCCACTTGTCTTCATCTTCATTTTGGAGCTTCCGAAGAAAAGAGATTTTCCTTCTGAAGCTTGCTTCTTCTTCTCCAAACTCTTAGAAGTTTCTTTCTTTGTGATGTGGAGAGTACTCTTTGGATTGTAAACACAATCCTTAGTAAGATGAGAGGTACTTCCACATATAACACAGTCCATTTTTTTTCTTCTAGGAGTCTTCTTTTATGAACAAGGCTAAACTTGATCACTTTCACTCTCCATCTTCATCTTCTCAAATGATGTGGCAATTCTTGTGGGGTTAGAACTACCTTTGGAGCTTGATGGTTCATGTTGTACAACAGTGATGCATAACTTATTAGCCTTCTTGTTGATAATGAGATGGTTTGGATATGAACTAGAACTCTTCTTGTTGGAGTTCAGGTTTGTGTCCTCAGCCTTAACTACTTCAAATCCTATAGAAATAAAGACTTGTTTTTGTGTAGAGATGAAGGTGGACTTGATCTCTTGGGCCTTCTTGGACTTTATTTTGACCTTTTTGATCAAGTTCTTTCCATTGGACTTGGTCATCCCAACAACTTTACTCTCCTCAGAGGTATGATGACCCTTCTTAGAATGCTCTTCTTCACTCTTCTCAGAGCCATTCTTCACCATATCCACTTCATCCTCTTTGGTTAAGGGTTCTGTTAGGGGAAGCTCATCTTCACAAGTTCCACACCTAGGAGATCTTACAAACAAGATTATATATGGAGGAGCTATCTCACAAGATCCCAGACCCTGCTTATTTTGATAACAAACTTTTGCATGCAAGGTTGAGGATATCATATTCTTGAAGGTCTCTTCTTCAAGAACACATTTTTCTACCCTGGCTTTGCTGATCATAAGCTCAGCCTAGCATTCAGTCAACTTGGTTATGAGATCCTTGATCCGAGTCCTATGATTGGTGTGCTCATGTTTAAGAACTGAAATGGTTTTCTCTAAGTCCTCTATCTTTAACTTATAATCATTTTCAGCCTTTTTGAAATACGATTTTAAGATATGCAAGGACTCAAGATCAGATCTCATATCTAAGTTGTAGGACTTGTATCTAATTAACTTTAACAATACATTCAGAAGTGCAAAGATGTTCCAATACCTTGGCTTCATCATGGTTAGCTATGAGTGCTTGGTTTAGAGATGCTTCTTCCACCTGAAAGCTCCAGTCAAAGCCTCCTTCTTCAACAACAATAGCAGCTTGCTGCTTTGGCTTCTCATTCTGAGGAGCTCTCTCAGTGTAGTTGGTCTGGCTTGAGTCTGGCCACCAATTGTTCTTGGTGCCTTACACTCTCTAGCAAAGTGTTCCATCTGGTTATAGTTGTAACACTTTACCTTGCTTTTATCCAGCCCAAACTTTCCACTAGCTACATTGCTAGAGAACTTCCTCCCTATCCTCTTATAGAAATTTTTGGCTTTGTGAGTGAGAAGAGCCATTTGCTAAACTATCTACATATACTCCAGATCATCTGGATGGATACAGTCCAAGTCTTCAAGGGTGAAGAGAAAGTTGCCTGTGGATTTATCAGTAGAAACAAAAGCCTGAGAAGAACTTATCTCTTGGAAGGTACTTCCTTGAGTGTAGCTTTCTCTTGGAGTATCTAGGAAGGTGATGAATGGACCCTTTTATGAGTTTTCAGGGTAGCATATAAGATGATGTTATGGTTCAATGCTTTCTCTTTCAACCACATGGAGGGCTGAACTCAGTTGATTGCTAGAGTTACTAGATGAGTTTTGCATGTTTATCTCTATCTGTATCCATTAAGAATACCATACAACTCTGTAAGAGTAAGAGTCTTAAGGTTCTCAATCCTCTTGATGACAACATAGTAATGTGTCTATTGTCTAGAAAGAGAGGACATAAACTTTCTCATAATGTCCCTATTCTCAAGAGTTACTCCAACATCCATTAGAGTATTAATAATCTTAACATACCTGAAGTATTGTTGAGTCATGGTTTCACCTATCTTGAAGGTGAAGTTTTCAAACTGCTACTTGAGGAGATCCATCTTGTTCTCCTTTGCTTCATTGGATCCCTCATACATATGCTTTAGTGCTTCCCATAGTTGCTTGGTATTCTTGCACTTCTTAAAGCCTCTGTAGATGGAGTTTGGAAAAGCAATTTGAAGGGCTATCATGGCCTTTTGATCAATCTCTATTCTCTTCATGTCTTCATCAGAGAAATGAGCCACAACCTTTGGAGTCATAGCACCAGTAGCAGCAGAGTGCTTGGTATGTAAGGTCCTTCAATAACAAAGTCCCACATCCTGGAGTCTTGAGACTTGATAAAGCCTTCCATTCTTTGACACCAAGTATCAAAGTCTTTAGGAGTGATTAGTGGGGACTTTGTCATAGTTCCAGTTTTCATATCAGCCTTAGTGATAGCTGCCATTTGAGTTGTTAAGTGTTTTGTGTGTGTGAGGGATCTTAAGATTGTGAAATCATATATCAAGAGCCTGGAAAGCTCTAATACCAAATGCAGGACCGTTAGAAGGGGTAATGCACTTTACAACACAACAACACAATTGAGGATAGTTCTTTAGAACACTTAACAGATCAAATAAGGAACTGGTTAACTACATTAAAAGATGATAATAACACAAGTAAATGAGAGACAGAACAAGATAACAAACAACACAAGTATTTGGGTTTCAAGAATGTTGTATATTGCTTCTCAGGTTCTATTACAAAGTGTTAAAAAGCATAATGAAAAGTTACAAGTACTTGAGATACATATACTACATCCTACAGCTGACCATACTTTAAAGGCCAGCTGGATACATAAGACTAGACAACAAAATCAAATGTCGAGTCAAAAGGCAGATTGCCTTTTGACTAGTGACTATGACATGGCATAGCTCACATCCTAATATATTACAAAAATGATAAAAGTATATAAAGTAGAAAGCTCAGACTGAAGACCTCAATGTACAGTTACCAAAAGCATGGACCTTTTCACCAACTCATGTAAGTTGGTGACTAGTCAAAGTTGCAGTGGAAAGGTGGTCTAGCTTTATGGTAAGGTACATAAGATAGAAACATGTTCATAAAAGTCTTTGAAAGAAATATGTCTTTACTCTTTGGCTTCGGAAGGTTTTTTCTTAATGCTTCGGAAGACTTCACTTTTGGCTTTGGAAGATGTTGGTCTTGGCTTCGGAATATTTTATACTTAGAGTATTTCTAGTGCAATGTGTAAAACTTTCGAAGAATTTCTACTTCAGTTCTTTAGTGCATGCAGAGAGAATTAAGATGTTTTGAATGTTTTAGCTACAACAAACTTATTGGAATCCATACACATGCTTTATCTAATGTACCTTTTACCATAAAGCTGAACCCCTTTTCTATTGCAACTCTATTTGACTCACCAACTTTCACAAGTTGGTGAAAGGTCCATGCTTTTGGTAAAACTGTACATTGTTGTTGTCTAGATCATGTATCCAGCTGGCCTTCAAAGTCTGGTCGACTGTAGGATGTAGTATAAAGTATCTCAAGTCCTTTGTATCTTTAACTTTTGATAATTTGTAAATACTTGTAAGGAACTTGAGAGCAATATACAACATTCTTGAAAATCAAACACTTGTGTTATTGTTCTTGTTCTTCTTTTGTCTTTTTATTACTTGTGTTTCTTAGTATCAAAGTATGACTGGTTACTAGTTCCCCATTTGATATGTTAAGTGTTCTGCATGATCTATATATGTCATTAAATACTTGACTTTCTCTCAAACTCACTTATATTCACATGGTTATAATGAAGCAGAATCTCTCAAAGAGTTAATTATTATATACTAAGTAACAATAGAAGGAGGTAATTTTCAAGGTACTTGTATATATTACTTCTCAGCTGAAAGTTTACAAGACTCTTACAAGCATGATACAAGAGTTACAATGAGAGACTATATATAGTGTCACTTACTGTCGGTTATACTTTGATACCAGCTGGAATCCTATAACTAAAGTAGATACTACAAAGCTATAGTTTTGGTATCTTAGATAATCTCTTATTTAAGATATGGTAGTCATGACATGTCCCTGACTTACTTTTTGTCACCAACTAAAGTTGGTAACTATACTTAACAAGTAAAGGTGGTCAGTGGAATAAAATATGGTCAACTACATGGTCTTTTGAGATAACGCCATGCGGAGTGTTAGATGAATAATACTTATGTCCACTGGTCCATAGAAGCATCTTCCGAAGGTTAGTTGGCTTCGGAAGAACTAGTTCTTCCGAAGCCTTTTATACTTCTGAAGAGGCTGCTTCTTCCATAGCTTGAGAAACTTTTACTTCGGCAGCCATTGTCTTTGAGTTCTTCTAAGTCTTGAACTTCGGAAGAGAGGACTTTGTCTTCAGAAGTTGGAGTTTTCTTTCGGAAGTTGATCTTGCACTTTATCTTCAAAAGAACTCTATTTCCTTCGGAAGTTCCATACTTAGCTTCGAAAGTCCTTCAAAAGTTGCTCCAAAATAATCTAAGTGTTTGGTTTTGGTTGCACCAGCCTTTCTAGATCCAACAAACTCCCCCTAGGCTGATGCTACCAAAACCTCACTTACTTCTGCTTCTCAAAACTTTCTGCACCAAGGACAGAAGATATTTGTATCTTTCTTTGTTTTGTCCTAAAGTTGTGCTGAGAAGTTTGTGCAAGTCATCAGTGGATAGGAGATCCAGTCTATCACTCCTAATGACATTGTAACACCCGGAAATTTTCTTTAAAGCCGACGGAAGAAGAAAAAGAAATAAAGTCCAAAGTCGATGGACCAAACTCGCCAACGAGAGAAACTTCGATGAATGGGAGTATAAAAGAGGGAAGACATCCCATTCTTGTCATTTTCAGCCAAGAAGAGAGGAGAGTAGAAGGGAGGGAGAAAAGAGGAGAAAAGCTTGGTTCGGGTTGATTCGAGCGTGGAAATCGACGTGTAGCGGGTCAAATTGAAGCTCTACTCGACGGGATCGTTAAGGTGAGTTATAGGACCCCTCTTTTACTTGTTTTCAAACGATTTTGGGGCTGGAACACATCTGAAATCGGGTTTTCGTGTGTGTGTATGCTTGACCCGTTTGTGTATGAGTATGTGGGTGCACGATGCGTTTGAGTCTTGTTTGTGAGCTTGTGTGTGCTTGAATGGTGTTATGGTATACATCCCGAAAGTTTAGGATGGTCGATTTAGGCTTAAAATGGGTTTATATGAGTTTGGAGGCTGAAAACCCTCGGCTGCGGTCGGGAAGAACTGCATTTTGCATCAGCTAGGGCTAGGCGACCGACTAGAGGCCGAATGGAGGCCACACGGCCGAATAGGGTGCGATTGGGGTCCATTCGCACGATTGAAAGTCCAGTCGCATGGAGTTTATGCGATTGAAGGTCCAGTCGCATAAGTGCTCATCCGCATTAGTCCATTCGCATGAGGTCTATCCGCATTAGTCCATTCGCACGATTGGGTGTTCATTCGCATGATGTTCAGTCCCATGGAGGCCATGTGACTGAAGGGTGTCCATACGCCTGAATAGGGCTGTTGCACCCGATGAAAGTGTAGTTTGACTTTTGACTTTCGTGGGAAAGTGCAGATGTAAGTTTTGACGTAAAGGTTCCTGTAAGAGCATGTAAGATGACGATTGAGGCCTTAGAGTGCATGTAGGGCATGATGATGATGATGATGTTGCATGTTTATGCATGATGCATGTTACGTATTTATAATGTTTCCCTGTATGACGTGATGATTGTGCATGTTAATATTCTTATTATGATGTATGTTTATCTTTCCTGTGGCTTTACGTGTTATGATAATGAATGAAATGAAGTATTATGTAACGTAAAGTGGAAGATAATGAAAAGTGGAACATGATGAATGCATGCATTATTGAACTAGGAAAGTAATGAATGTCTTGCAAGTATTGGATATCGGGGTCCTTCTTTGTGATCGAACCTTTTTATAGAACCTCTACTACGCACCTCTAGTACTGCGGCATACGCTCAACTGTTCATTTATTGACTTCGGCCCAGTAGCTAAATAGTTCGGGGTGTAGCTTATGGTATTGGTACAGAAGATATCCGATGCGCAAGTAAAGACATAAAGATGAATGAACGAATGAAGAAGATAATATAAATATTACCTATGTGTACGTATGATGTATGAACTCATGAAAGAAAAGAACGGTTTAAATGAAAGAAAAGTATGTTTTATTATAAAACTAGAACTCACTCAGCAACGCTGACTTTGATGTGTTTCCAGTTGGCAGGTATGTTGCTGAGGATGGCACGGGGCGGCTACTCAGCTTATTATGGAGGGCATCCAATATTATAATGCTTTTGTAAAAGAAATTGTGAAATGAACGGTTGTAACGTTTTGCAAAAGTATTTTGATGAAATGAAGATATTGTTTTTAATGTTTCCGCTACAACGTTTTATGAAAGTGAAATGTAATATTATGTTTTATGAGCGATGAGGATCTAGCTGTAAGCGTCCCGGAAACGGGGCCTTACAGACATGCACCCTATGTTGTGTCCCTTGAAGAGAGTTAGTTGACGGGAGTTATAGTCATACTCCCATCTAACAATAGATTAAAGTTTAGGATCTACAACCATATAGAGAAAGGCTTTGCCTTTGGTTGTTGATCCTTTTCTCTCCTCCTCCTCTTTCAGTTTTAACTCTTCTTTAATCTTTGTCCTAGCAGTCAGCTCGGCAAAATAAAGGTTGCTCAAGTGATTTCTGATGTGAGCAGCTACCATAGAGTTTGAGGGGTTGGAGAATGGCTTCTCTGCTAACTCAATAATGTCAAATCTGCTTAAGTGTAACAGAGATGAGGCATTAAGCCTATAAAGCTTGCCATTCTCTCTCTTAACAACAAAGTTGTGAGAAGAGTCATCAAACCTCCATTGGACTATCTTCTTTCTTGGCACAAGGGGTTTGCTTGGTAGTTTGTCCCCTTTCTTAGTTTCCAGTAGAGTCACCAGCTTCCTTCTTAGCTTCTTCTCTTCATCATTGAGTGAATCTGAGTTGAGGCCAAGGAGTTTTACAGCCTGGTCTAGTGTTCCTCTTGGCAGATCAAGGAATTTATCTCTTGTGAGGGAACATGAGGATCCATCAACATAAGTCAGCTTGACAGAATCCTCCTCATAAGAGATATCGCTCAAGGTTGTGCATTTGATGAGCATCATCTTGATCTCCTTAAACTCTTCTAAGGAGAGATGTTTAGAAGGCTGAGGTGATGGTTTGGATGGCTGTTGGGTAGGTAGTGGTGTTTGGGTTCTGGGTAGTGTTTTAGGTTGAAGGATGATTAGTTGAGGTGGTTGTGATGATGAGGTGGATTGGGTGGTTGGTGTTGGTTTAGGGGTGTAAGGTTCGGAAGTGGGTTCAGTTTTGACAGGGAAATGAAATAGGTAAGGCTCAAATTGCGGTTGAGGTTGAGTTTGGGTTGTAAGTTCGGGTTGAGGTGTTGGTTTTATGGTCATCCCTTGTCCCCTTCTGTACATCTCCTTCCTTTTTGCCAAGCGAATGTCAGCTTTGATGTCACTGATATGTCGCTATAGTGTCTTTTCAGACATGGGACCCACTTACCTACCAGAGAGGCCGTGAGCGCGAAGATAATTCTTCATCCAGGCCTTCTCATATATCTTCTTGGCAGCAATTACCCCTGCTTCTTCTTCTTCTTTTCTCTTCTTCTCCCCTATCTTTCTCTTGCAGCTTTCTTCCTCTCTTTCTCCAATTGATCTTGCTCTTTGTTGAAGAGCCATAGGATCGTGTCATTGTCATGTGGAGATAGTTCTTCAAGAGAGAAACCCCTGGAGGTTAGAAAAGCTATCCTTCCCTCCTAAGCTGTAGACCAGCTTCCCTTTTCTTCCTTTCTCTTTCCTCCTCTAAGGCCAGCCTTGCTGCTTCTTCTCTTTGTTCAATCAGCAGCCTGGTTGCATTTTCTAGCTTAATTAACTCCTCTAATGGTAGCAGGAGCACATCTTCATTGACAGCTCCAAGCTTGATGAGCTTGTCAATGATCTCCACCCTTCTCTTGTTGTTGACCGCCTCCTGGTTAGCTGCAGTTGCTTAGCTACTAGCAGCTAGCAACTTCCTGGTTGGAAATCTACCTTTTCTTTTAAGTTTCTCAATCTTCTCCTCCTCTTGAAGCTCTTTTGCAGTCATCTTTTTCTTTCCTTTGACATCTTTGAAAGTGCTAGACTTTGGTGGTTCTCGGATGGAGGGTTTAGGTTGAGAGATAATAGATGGAGATAATGAAGTTGTCTGAGCTAAGGGTCGGTTGAGAAAGTCCTCATTATTCACCTCAGATGCCAGCTTAGAATGCATCTGTGATGATTAGATCCTCAGACAAGGAGAACAGACTTTCCGCAACTTCCATCTTAACTTCAGAACATCGAACCTGTTCTTCGAAGGCTTTGACATCAGCTTCGGAAGTTTGAGGGAATGCACTATCTATCCCAAATATTTCAATTGCTGGGCCATCAGTCCTCATTTTCCATTCGAAATCAATCTCAGGTTCCATATGGGCCTTAGGTTGACCAATTCTTCCATAGTGGTAGAAGGTGCACTTAGCCTCTGAAGCTCTTCAGCTCCAAAGTATATCATAGCCGCATCAAGGCTAGGCTGATCTAAAGAAGATCTCATTAGGAACTTGGAGAAAATCCTGTTGAGATCCTTGAGCATTCTTGGATCCATTTGTAGGAAAATTTGAGGAGGCTCAGGAAAGACTGTTGTTTTAGAAGCCGGGTATCTAGTAGATAAGGAAGTTAAAACTTTGCTTTGTGGTTCCACAATTGTTTGTCTCTGAATAGTCTCCTCCTTTTTGGTAACATTGTCTTGAGAGCTAGATGAGCTAGAGGAAGAGTTCATTGAGACCTGAATAGGTACATGCCTAACAAATCTCTCAATCTGTTTCTCAACTAGTTGAGCCTTGAGATTTTCAATCTCAAGTTGCTAAGTGGCGGACCTATCCTCCAAAGTCTAAACCTTTGATTCAAGGTTTGAGACTTTAAAAAGTAGGTCTTGAATGGTGAGTTGCATTCTTCCCTCATCTTCTATAGAAGAATCACGGGGAGATGAGGTAACATACCTAGTATGTTCATCCTCACCACCAGATATGGTTTCTTGGCACCCTGGTTTCCCTTACCTGAGGATGTCTATTTCAGAGTCATCAAACAACACGGTTGTCTTAGATTCAGTCTCAGAGATGGTACCACTAGCCTGAGGATGGAATGAGGCTCCTTCAGTAGTGGCAACTAAATCTACATGAGTCCCCTCCACATCTGTGGGTCTCACCTCAGTTGGGCTTGACTGATGTGTGCTAGAGACAAGAGGTCCCTCTAGGCTCTGGTTATCCATTAGAGGGTGGTGTGGATCAACTTCATAGCCATGAATAGACGTAATCTCCTCATCAATCCTGATTAAAAGGTTAGTAAAAGATAAGGAAGTTATGCCTAATGACCCAGGACATTGGTCAATGTCTATTGACATTGAGCCTTTTAGTGGGGTTGTCCTATTTTGGCTTCTCCAGAGAGTGTTGTGACTTATCCTGAGGGCTTTCAATTTGGGTTTCGGGCTCAGGGATTGGAGACTGAGGAAACTCAAATCTTATATTAAGGTCAAATAAGAAGGATGGTGAGACCTCTAACTGAGTGGGAGCATATTTTTCCATTCTAGTCATTTTGGTTTGAACAGGAGGGTCTTGTTCAATCAGAGTAGACTGAACAAGGGTTTGTTTGGTACATCTCTGATATATGTGTTTGATAAGGTGAGCAGGAAGACTTGGAAAAGTAAAGGTAGTTGCTGGTGTGGGTTCATCACCTATGGGAATAACAAGCATGTCACCGGGAGCCATTGGCTTAATCATACCTTGAAGAAGCTTAGTGTGTCTTCCAGTGAAATTGGTGGACACTCTCTTCAAGATTTTGAAGATGGTCGGCCTCATTTGAGGGACATGCAGAGTAGCTACACAGACAACCTGACTCTGGTCCAACTCACAGTTGATAATGTACTGAATGAACTTGGGATACATGAAGAATGTGTCTGTGTGGAGGTTCCCCATAAGGTTGGTCAACATAAACCTTGAATAGTTGAAGCGAAGGCTTTTTACCAATCCATGAACTAGGCATTCTATTTCATACGGGATTTGATCCCATCCCCCAGACTTATTTGACAAGCAGTGGAGAACGACATGGAGCAAGAACTTCCAGTTGTAAGAGAAGTTGAACCTGTAAACTGTAGATCTGCTCAAATCTCCACCATAACCTATTTGGAGATATGTGTCATCTAGGTATTATTCTGGGAACTCAGTAGGAGCACCTTCATCATGGAGCTCCAGATGCTCCCTGATGAGTTGTTCTGTGATAATCAACTCCTGGCAAGAAATGCTCGACCTAGTAACCCTAACTTCGTTTAGGAATACTATCTGACTGTTACCCCAAAATTCTTCCATGTGATTCAATAATCTATGGGGTTCACAATCAGAGCAGTGAAGTAAGTAGTTTGGGTAAGAAAGGAGATGATTTTTGAGAAGTCAGCATCCTTGGATGAGTAAAGGAATATGACCTGGTTATGTTGAGGGTCAAGCGCCATTGTAAGAAAAGAGCAGATGAAACAAGTTTGAGTAGGGTGAATTTAGGTTGAAGGAAACTTTGGACAATTAACTTTGGTAAAAAGATTAAAATGAAGAGTCGGGATTATTTAAATGGGTGAAATGGCGGTTTTGGGAGTGGATAAGGTGAAAAGATGGTTTGGGGTAAGATGTGATAGTGGCGGTAACATTAAAAACCATTTAAAAGATGCCGACATCATTAGTAAAATCTTTGCTTTTTACTGTGTGGGGCCCAAAGGTTTCCATTACACGGTAAGGTACTTTTTAGGCATAAGGGATTTCCGAAGGTAATCTTTTTCCGAAGCCAATTTTATTTCCGAAGATAAATTTCTTACTTCCAAGAGTAAAACATGCTTTCCGAATGGAGAGTTTTATATGCTTTGGAAGTAGATCTGATCTACAATCAATCGCTTCTTCGGAGACTAAAAATTCTTCTGAGAAGAAGATTTCCTTTTGAGGAATTTAGCTTTGGAAGATATGAAATGAATCTTCTGAAGGTTAATATCTCTTTGAAAAAACTCATACTTAAAAAGTTTAACCTATTGTAACAGGGCTTAGATTGTTATGACAAAAGACATTACATATTTCAAAAAGGTTTTCCAAGGGAGATAGACTACTCAATGTTTATCATCCCAATATCTATAATGAGATATTTAACTCTTTTCTTATCAAAAGCTTTAGTGAACAAATCAACATATTGTTCATTTGAATCAAATTTGATTAGTTTGATCAAGTTCTTCTCATGAATGTCTCTAATGAAATGGTACTTAATATAAATGTGCTTTGTCTTGTAGTGCTTCACAGGATTTTCAGTAATTGAAATAGAACTATTGTTGTCAATGTGGATAGGAGTAATCATGAAGTTAAATCCATAGTCTAGCATCTGATTTTGAATCCACAGCAGCTGAGCATAGCAACTTGCAGCAGCATTGTATTTAATTTCAACAGTAGATGTAAAGACACAAGATTGGTTCTTGCATTGCCATGAGATGATCCTTCCACCAAGAAAGTTCTGATACCAATTACAGGATCGATATATGTCACTAAATACTTGATTTTCTCTCAAACTCACTTATACTCACACAGTTATGATAAAACAGAATCTCTCAAAGAGTTGATTATAATATACTAAGTAATAACACAAGGAGATATTTTCGAGGTACTTGTATATATTACTTGTCAACTCAAAGTTTACAAGACTCTTACAAGCATGATATAAGAGTTACAATGAGAAACTATATATACTATCACCTATAGCTGGTTATACTTTGATTCCGGCCGAAATCCTATAACTAAGGCAAATACTACAAAGTTATAGTTTTGGTATCTTAGATAATGTCTTATCTAAAATATGGTAGTCATGATATGTCCATGACTTACCTTTTGTCACCAACTAAAGTTGGTAACTGTACTTAACAAGTAAAGGTGGTCAGTGGAATAAAATATGTTCAACTACATGGCCTTTTGAGAAAACGCCATGCAGTACATCAGAGGTCTGCAACGGAGTGTTAGATGAACCATACTTATGTCCACTGGTCCATAGCAGCATCTTCCGAAGGTCATTTGGCTTCGGAAGAACTAGTTCTTCCGAAGCCTTTTATACTTTGGAAGAGGCTGCTTCTTCCGTAGCTTGAGAACTTTTACGTCGGAAGCCATTGTCTTTGAGTTCTTCAAGTCTTGAACTTCGAAAGAGAGGACTTTGTCTTTGGAAGTTGGAGTTTTCCTTCGGAAGTTGATCTTGCACTTTATCTTCGAAAGAACTCCATTTCCTTCGAAAGTTCCATACATAGCTTCGGAAGTCCATAAAAAGTTGCACCAAAATAATCTAAGTGTTTGGTTTTGGTTGCACTAGCCTTTCTAGATCCAACATGTTCTAACTCACTCTCCTGATTATGTGTTGTGTTGTAAGTGACCATCCATTAAACGATCTTGCACTTTCTTTCATTGGTGATATCATATCCAAATAAGGTCTACCTCTAACCGACAACTTGTTTAATTTTAAAGTCATTAAGTAAATTTGATGAAGTACTAATGGACTCATTGGATAATAATTGATTTAACCAAAAAGACAAGTAGTTGTGGTTTTAAAAACATTAAGCATTTTACTTATTCCTTCAATAATAGCCCAACCCGATGGATGGTAAGTCAAAGCTTTTCCACGACTCACAAAATTATTATAAAAGGCTATTAAACTTTCTTTATGCTCAAATCCTTTTCAAACATGTTATAAGTCGAAGTCCATCGTGTAGGTACGTCCTAATTTGGACCTAAACGTTTGGAATTTGCATCTTTACAAAACTTGTGATGCCTACTATATCTTTGGTTACTACTAAAATGTCACATAACATTCTTTTAAAAGCATCTTTTGTTGTTTTAAAAGTTTTAAACCATCCTGAACGGCTAAGTTTATTATTTGTGCAACAAATCAACTATGAAAAAACACACTTTCACAATATGGTTTATATTTTAAGTTTAGATGTTCTATCACAAGCGTATTATTTGACGTGTCACTAAAATATATTGACAAGATTTTGTTTTCTAGTTTATATGTTTTAATAACTTTGTCAATAAGATAGAAAATAGTTTGACTGGTGTGATGATAATCAAACAATTCAAATGCAATTGTACGTTTAATCATTTGCCACTAATCAGGTTCAACCCAATGGCTGGTGACACAAATGTACGAGTTCGGTGAACCGTGAGTAGTCGACCAAGCGTCATTAGTTAAGTTAATACCGGTTTGTAAATTTTCAAATAAGAAATTAATTCATTTTTAGTTTTGTTCACATTTTTAAACAATCTCTTCTATGTGTAACACGACTTACATGTGTGTATCATGGTTGGAGAGTTTATTGAATTGGCCGATCAAACGTTCATTTGTCAACGTGCTTGAGTGGTAAGCTTTTTTGGATGACAAAATATGTCAGTTGCTCTTGAACTGCATCAACATTGTAAGCCCTTAAACTACTATCGTTTGTCATTGAAGTTTGATCTCGAGATGGTTCATCTTTCAATGCTTTGCAACGAGCCTTATTCGGACCTATTGACATCTCACACATATTATAGTTGCACCAAATCTACGGGTTTGTATTAGTAGGTATAACCCGAATAACCATATTTTTAGAATATGAATTACAACCAACCAAGATTGAGCACTAAAAGAAGCCTTTTTTAAGATTTTTTGATTGTTGTAAAGAGAAAGTGAGCGCTTTTAGTTTTTAAAGTGTAGATAGAGTTTTTGATTGTTATGATTCAACCAAAACACTCACAACTTATATATAGTAATGTAGGGGTTAAATGATAAAAAATGACAAAAAGGCTATATGGAGGCTCCCGACGGCTATATTTAAAAAAAAACCGATTTGGAACCTTCCGGTTTATAAACCGGTTTGTGAACCCCATCACCCGAAACGGTTTAGGCTTAGCAGGCTGGTTTGGAACTGAACTGGTTTGGGCCAAACCGGTTTCGGAGCCCCAAAAATGGTTTTCGAGCAGTTTGGAAACCCAACCCGGTTATTTTGCCCATATCTACCCAATCCACCGCAAAACACTACTATCCTACACCCATCCACCGAAAAACACTACTATCATTGTGTTGTTTCACCTTCAGGCACGCAACACAATGATCATCACTTGTAAACTATTTCTTTGGAATCTAGTTACCAAATCATTCTCAATTAATTTATTCATGTTCTTAAAGTTTACATGATACATTTTTTATGCCAAAGGAAATACTCATCAATTTGCTTTAGATAGAAAGCAAGAAACTTCTCATGAGGGAGATGTTTCCTATAAATTCATCTTATACATGTTCCCTTTCATGGGGGCTCTAAGCAAGATATGCTCTTGAGGAATGACCACCCCAGGCTTGAGAACAATGCAATCATGCTCAATGAAGAGCATGTTATCATTCTGATCATAAAATTAGGATACACTTAGTAGATTATACCCAAGCTCTTTAAAAAGTTTACCTTTTCAATATTGAGCTTACCATTTGTGACCCTGCCCCTTCCACTAATATAACCTCCTACATTTCCTCTAAAAACAACTGCCCTTCATCAATTTTCTTAAAGTTTTGAAACAAAGAGCCATTGCTTGTCATGTTCTTGAAACAACCACTATCAATGATCCATACATTTCTCTTGATATTCAGCTATTCCTGCACAAAAGAAGAAGATTAGTTACATTTGGAAACCCAAGCCTCATTGGTCCTGGGCTTATAAAAATGAATGGAAGATAATGTAATAATAGTTGATCCTATGTTAAGACTTTGGGGATCATTTGCTGTTGTTGATGAAGAACTTTTAGTCACTTGGTCTTCCTTCATCTTCCACACCATCCTTGGAAGATTAGAATTAACCTTCAATACTTCGAAAGTTTTAACAACTTCAGAAGTTTTTGAGGCTGATCCTTCAGAAGATCTTGTTTTCACTACAATGAGATTTGGTGCTTCGGAAGCATACCTTTCTTTCAAGACTAAATTATCCTCCAAAGTCAAGTTTTCACTTGTCTTCTTTTCCACTTTGGATCTTCTGAAAGGAAAATATTTTCCTTCCGAAGCTTTATTCTTCCTTTTCTCAAAAGTCTTCTTCTTGGTCATGGGAACAATACTTTAAGGATTGTAGATAAAATCCTTAGCAAGATAAGAAGTACTACCACACATGATACAATCACTTTGTTTTCTTCTAAAAGTCTTCTTGTGAATAGAAAGCTGAGTTTGATCACTTTCCATCTCCATCTTAAACTTCTCAGATGTTGCAGCACACTTCCTGCAGGATAGATGTTTGTTATTAACACTTTGTTTTTCTCTCAAACTCACTTAATCACACACGATTTTAGATGAAGCAGAATCTCTTCGAAGAGTTGATAATAATATAGTAAGTAACAAAGAACACAAGAAAATAATTTTCAAGGTACTTGTATACATTACTTCTCAATAAAAAGTATTACAAGACTCTTACAAGCATATTAAAAGAGTTACAATGAGAAACTATATATACTCTCACCTACAACCAGATATACTTTGATACCAGTGGGAAACCTATAACTAAAAAAAATACTACAAAGCTAAAGTTAAGGTATCTTAGATAATGTCTTATCTAAGATTTGGTAGTCATAACATGTCCATGACTTACCTTTTTTACCAACTAAAGTTGGGAACTGTACTAACTGATGAAGTTGAACATTGGAATAAAGTATGGTCAACTACATGGGCTTTTGAGAAAACGCTATGCAGTATACCAGAGGTCTACAATGGAGTGTCAGAAGGACCATACTTATGTCCACTGGTTCATAGCAATGTCTTCCAAAGGTTAATTGGCTTTGGAAGAACAAGTTCTTCCAAGGCCAATGACACTTTGGAAGAGGTTTACTTCTTCCAAGGATTAAGGACTTCTACTTTGGAAGTCGTTGTCTTGAAATCTTCTAAGTCTTGAACTTTAGAAGAGAAGACTTTGTCTTCGAAAGTTGGAGTTCTCCTTCAAGAGTTGTTCTTGGACTTTGTCTTCAGAAGAACTCCATTTGCCTTCGGAAGTTCAACACTTAGCTTTGGAAGTCCTATATTCGTAGCACCAAAATTCTCTAAGTGTTTGGTTTTGGTTGCACTAGCCTTTCTAGATCCAACAAACTCCGCCAAGGCTGATGCTACCAAACCCTCACTTATTCTTGCTTCTCAAAACCTTCAGCACCAGGGATAGAAGATGTTTATCTATTTCTTTGTTCTTCCCTAAAGTTGTGCTGAGAAGTTTGTACAAGTCATTAGTGGACCAGAGATCCAGTTTGTCACTTTGAATGACATGCACCCTTTGTTGCGCTCCCTGAAGAGAGTTAGTTGATGGGAGTTATAGTCATACTCCCATCTAACTATGGATTCAAGGTTAGGACCTTCAACCATTTGAAGAAAGGCTTTGCCTTTAGTTGCTGATCCTTTCCTTTCCTCCTCCTCTCTCAGTTTCAGCTTCTCTTCAATCTCAGTCCTTGCAGTCAACTCGGCCAGATGAAGGTTGCTTTGATGATTCCTGATGTGAGCAGCTATTTTGGAGTTGGAGTGGTTGGAGAATGGCTTATCTGATAACTCAGCAATATCAAATCTGCTTAAGTGTAACATAGATGACGCATTAAGCCTATTTATCTCTCTATTCTCGCTCTTAACAACAAAGTTGTGAGAAGAGTCTTCAAACCTCCACGGGATGATCTTCTTTCTTGGCAAAAGGGGATTAATTGGCACTCTATCCTCTTTCTTGGAATCAAGTAGAGTCACTAGCCTTTTTCTTAGCTTCTTCTCTTCATCATTTAGGGAATAGAGTTGAGGCCAAGCAGTTTAGCAGCTTGGTCTAGTGTTCTTCTAGGCAGATCAAGGAATTGATGTTAGGACCGTGTACGTACGGAGTATAACGGATTCCCTGTGAAACCAGATCAAATAGTGCGGAATCCTATTTGATTGGCGATCCAATCAGTGTGAACAATAACCCAATCAGTGTGAACAATAACCCAATCGATATAACAATGAACTAAACGTTAAGAATGAGTAGGAATCGATCAAGATCGAACTATGAAGTTGGATTGGCTGTTTAGGACGCTCTGGACGGCTAGGGTTTATGTACATTCGAAGTATCTCTCAAAGTGTTCTGTTTTCCCACGAATTAAGTGGTATTTATAGGTTTGCAGTTGCCATTCGTACGACTGAACCATTAGCATGGTTCAGTTGTGCGACTGACTCATGCGATTGAATCATACGCACGACTGAAGGTTCAGTCATGCGACTGAGTCAATCTTATGTTTCAATCATACGACTGATCCAGTCTCCTAGTTCAGTCGTGCGACTAGTCCATAAGCATGATATATTCATGCGTATGGTCCATAAGTATGGTCCATTAGCATGAATAATCACCCGACTAGGTCGAACACAATTCTCAATCATTATTGACTTAGAATTGTGTATAACAACCTCAAACCTATATAAGAAGTTCATACATATGAATCAAAAATAAATAAACATCAAGGCATATATCATACTTCATTACATCATCACATTACACATATATAAGACATGAATGACTTTTAAATTTAAGCACATAAACTAGGAACATCATGTATCTACAATTGATATCTAGTGAGAGAACATGAGGAGCCATCAACATAAGTCAATTTGACAGACTTCTCCTTATAAGAGATGTCGCTCAAAGTTGTACACTTGATGGGCTTCATCTTGATCTCCTTAAAGTCCTTTAAGGAGAAATGTTTAGAAGGATAGGGGATGGTTATAGTGGTTGTTGGGTAGGCAGTGGTGTTCGGGTTCTACGGAAGTGTTTTGGGTTTAAGGATGGGTAGTAGAGGTGGTTGTGGTGTTGGTGCAGGTATGGAGGATGGTGTAGGTTCAGCGGTGTATAGTTTAGAGGTAGGTTCAGCTTAATGGGAAATGGGAAAGGGGTTGGTTCAGGTTGTGGTTGTGGTTGAGGTGTTGGTTTGAAGATCATCCCCTGTCCCCCTTCTATACATCTCATTCCTTTTCCCTGAGTGAATGTCAGCCTTGATGTCACTGACATGTCGCTGCAAGGTTTTCTCAGGCATGGGACCCACCTGCCTTCCAGAGAAGCCATGAGCCTGGAGATAGTCCTTCATCCAGGCCTTATCACCTATCTTCCTAATAGCAGCGGGTCCTGCTTCTTCTTCTTCACCCTTAGTTTCTCCTTTGCAACTTTCTTTCTCTCCTTCTCCATTTGATCTTGCTCTTTGTTAAAGAGCCATAAGATCGTATCATTATTATCTGGAGACAATTCTTTCGGAGAGAAACCCCTGGAGATCAGGAAAGTTATCCTTTCCCTTCTTAGCTGTAATTCAGCCTCTTTTTTCTTCTTCTCACTCTCTTCCTCTAAGGCCAATCTTGTTGTCTCTTGTTTTTGTTCAATTTGCAGCAGGGTTGCCTTCTCAAACTCAATTAGCTATTCGAATGGTAGTAGAAGCACTTCTTCACTAACAGCTCCAAGCATGACAAACCTGTCAATGATTTCCACCCTTCTTCGATTATTGATAGCCTTCTGGTTGGCTGCAGCTGCTTTGCTGTTTGCAGCTAATAACATCCTAGTTGGAAGTCTACCTTTCCTTTTAAGCTTCTCTAACCTTTCTTCCTCCTTAAGCTCTTCCCTAGTCATCTTCCTCCTTAAGCTGTTCCCTAGTCATCTTCCTATTTCCTTTGACATCTTCAGAAGTGCTATACTATGGGGGTTCTTGGATGGAAGTTTCAGGTTGTAGTGAAGTTGTTTAAGTGAGAGGTTGGCTGAGAAAATCCTCACTATTCACCTTAGATGCTAGTTCTAGAATGCATCTATGATAACTAGATCCTCGGATAGGGAAAATAGCCCTTCCACAGCTCCCATCTCTGTTTTGAAAGATTGAATTTGTTCTTCCGAGGCTTTGACTTCTACTTCAGAAGTTTGTGGGAATGCATTCTCTGTCCCAAATGTCTTAGTTGATGTGACATTAGTTCCCATTTCCCCTTCGATTAACTAACTTGCTTTCCTTCCATACTAAATAAATCCCCTTTTTCCTTCTGCTCCTAATCTCAAGTTCCATGTAAACTTTAGGTTGACCAACTTTTTTGACAACGGTAGAAGGTGCATTCAACCTCTAAAGCTCTTCAGCTCCAAAATACGCTACAACAACATCAGGCTTGGCTTTTCAATGGAAGATCCAATCAAGAACTTGGAGAAGAACCTGTTCAGATCTTGGAGCATCCTTAGTCTATTTGAAGAACCATTGGAGGAGGCTTAGCTTAAAGCCAACACACATAAAATGGAAAATAAAGTAAAAACAAGGTACTAAGCTATAAAAAGATTCGAATATTGAGAACGGATCGTATCTTCTATTTCCCATGTAGCTTAACATTCTGAATGGTTCTTCCATAACACCTTAACAAAAGGAATAGACTTCTTACGCATAATGTGTTCGTGCTGATCAAAAATAGCTTTTGGTTCTTCCTCAAACGATAACTCTTCACGAATCAAATGAAGCGGATAGTTCACCACATGTATTGGATGATAGTTGTATCCCCTTAGAAGAGATACATGAAAGACATTATGCACATGTGATAACTAAGATGGTAGTGCTAAACAGTAGGAGACTTCCCTAACTCTTTTCAAAAACTCAAATGGCCCGATGAATCTAGGGCTGAGCTTTCCTTTAATTCCAAAATGACATACGCCTCTACAAGGTGAAACTCTTAAGAATACTTTATCACCAACCTGAAACTCCAAGGGTCGACGATGTCGATCTGTATAACTTTTCTGTCTACTTTGAGCTTCCTTTAACTTTTCTCTAGCAATAGCAACTTTCTCATTTGTAACTTGAACCAACTCGGGTTCTTCAATGATTCTTTCACCGACCTCTTCCCAACAAATAGGTGCTCTACATTTACAACCACACAATAGTTCGAAATGTGCCATGCCAATGCTAGCTTGCCAACTATTGTTGTAAGCAAACTCTACCAAACACAAATACTCATCCCAGTTCCTAGCCCACTCAATGGCACAAGCTCAAAGCATGTCCTCAAGTGTCTGAATAGTATGCTCCGACTGAGCGTCAGTTTAAGGATGAAACACTGTACTAAACCTCAACTTAGTACCCCATGCGGCTTGCAAACCCTTCTAAAAGCAAGAAGTGAACCTCGGGTCTCGATCAGACACGATAGAGACTGGAGTGCCATGAAGTCTAATAATCTCTTATCTAAACACTTCAGATAGTTTGCTAATCAAGAACCCTTGTTGAATTGGAAGAAAATGAGCTGACTTTGACAATCTATCAACTACAACCCATATAGCATCATTATGCTTGAATGTTCTTGGCAACCCTGTCACAAAATCCATGGAAATATAATCTCATTTCCATACAAGAATAGGTAATGGCTGAAGCAAACGACTAGCTCTCTGATGCTTAATCTTAACTTGTTGACAAGTAAGACATTAGCTAACGTACTTAGCCACGTCCTCTTTCATTCTGCTCAACCAAAAGTTCTTACGAAGATCTTGATAAATGTTAGTAGACCCAGGGTGAATAGAGAATGACGAACTATGAGCTTCGGCTAATAAAGGTTTTCGAAGAACAGAATCACGAGGCACACATAAACGTTTTCCACACCAAACTACTCCATGCTCATCCACTCTAAATTCTGATTGTTTACCATCCTCCACATTCTGTAAGATTGCCCAAAGTTCACCATCGTCTTTCTGTGCGTCCTTAATCTGAGATACTAGATCCGGTTCGATCTAGAATCTAGAGAGATACCCATCACTCTTGCCAATATGAATACCACACCCAATCCATCAAGATCTATAATAATATGAGGTTGTAGCTGTAAGGAGGCCATCATTCCCGAGCTCTTCCGGCTAAGAGCATCAGCTACCATATTAGCCTTTCCTAGATGATATTGAAAATTGGCATCATAATCTTTCAATAGCTCTAGCCATCTCATCTGCCTCATGTTTAGTTCCTTTTATGTGAAGATATATCTCAAGCTCTTATGATCAGTAAAAATACCGCAAGTCTCTCTGTAAAGGTAGTAATGCCAGATCTTCAACGTGAAAATAACAACAGCAAGCTCAAGGTCATGTGTTGGATAATTAACCTCGTACGATTTCAATTGTCATGAAGCATAAGTAATGCCATTACCATGTTGCATTAGCACACATCCGAGTCCCTTTTTAGAGGCATCGCTATTAATTTGGTATCCACCTGTGCTTGATGGAAGTGTGAGAATCGGAGCAGACACTAATCTTTTCTTATGATCTTCAAAACTTTTCTCCCGTTCATTGTTCCAAGAGTACTTAACCCCTTTCCTCAATAGTTGCGTACGGGGTAAAGCTATAATAGAAAAACATTCAACAAAATTGCAATAGTAACCTACAAGGCCAAGAAAACTACAGACTATTGTGGCTGGCGTAGGTCTAGGCCACTTAGTGATCGCCTCTATCTTAGTAGGATCCATCATAATAGCATCCGCAGAAACAACATGACCTAGAAAGGCTACTTGACTCAACCAAAATTCGCACTTTGAAAATTTAGCATAAAGCTTCTTCTCACGTAGTGTTTCAAGCACGATACGAAGATAATTCTCATGCTCCTCCTTACTTTTAGAATAAATTAAGATGTCATAAATAATGACAGTGATGAACTTATTGAGGAACTTGTGAAAGACTCAGTTCATTTGGTCCATGAATATGGCCGGGGCATTAGTTAACCCGAACGACATAACCAGATTCTCATAGTGACCATATCGAGTTCGGAAAGTAGATTTAGGGATGCTAGAATCCTTGATCTTTAGTTGATGGTAACCAGACCTAAAATTGATTTTAAAGAAACACTCTGCACCCTGGTGGTTGAGCATGAGTAGGGGCCTATTGATTCTGTTTACGAGCTGGTTTCTAGTTCTGGTTTCGGTTCTTCCACGGTCGAGAGTTATTATGGTTGTTGCGATTAGAATGGTTTCGATGGTCTTGTGGTGATGAAGACCGATTCTTATTCGCATGAGAGGAAGACTGATCCTGGTCATTTCCCTAGGCCGCTTATGGTTATCATCAAAGGACTTCTTTCCATTCTTTTTTATTATTATATAAGTTTTTAACTGCATCAACCACTTCATTAATATCTCTAAACCGATGATTCAGTATAAACTTTTGATCTCTTTCACATATGGCGCACTGAAAATTCTTTGTCTGCTCATGCATTGGACTTGCAGATGCACCAAGAAAGATTACCAATCATGTAAATCGTGTCTTGAAATCTGTTATGTGCTCATCATCACTCTATCTAATATTAGCATACTGTCTATGATACTCAGTGCGGTCAGTAACAATAAAGTACTCCTCATAAAATAATCATTGAAAATCATCCCAAGGAAGTGTAGCTACATATTCATTTCCTCCTCTAGCTTGCTTCACAGTCATTCACCATCTATGAGCATCATCCGCTAACTTGTATGTTGCCAGCCTTACTTTGTATACATCCTCAACACCAATTACCTCAAACAACTTCTCAATATGACTGATCAAATTTTACACTTCGTCCGAATCACTAGAAGTACTAAAAGATTTGTTGGATTAAGAAGAAGGCTGGTGCAACCAAAACCAAATCACTTAGAAAAACTTTGGTGCTACTTACAAAGGCTTCCGAAGCCAAGTGTGGAACTTCCTAAGGAAGTAGAGTTCTTCCGAAGACAGAGTAAGAGATCAACTTCCGAAGGCAAACTCTAATTCTGAAGCCAAAGAATTTACTTCCGAAGATCAAGTCTAAGAAGAAGAAATCAGAAGACTGCTTCCGAAGTATAAAGTAAGAAGAAGTCCTTAAGCCTTGGAAGAAGTAGCCTCTTCCGAAGTGTAAGTGACTTTGGAAGTACGTGTTCTTCCGAAGCCATTTAACCTTCGGAAGACACTGCTATGAACCAGTGGATATAAGTATGATCTCTGACACTCCCCTGCAGACCTTTGATACTGTATGGTGTTTTCTCAAAGGGCCATGTAGCTGACCATACTTTATTCCACTGTTCACCTTTTTATGTTAGTACAAGTCACCAACTTTAGTTGGTGACAAAAGGTAAGTCAGGGACATGTCCTGACTACCATATATCAGATAAGACTTTATCTAAGATACCTTAAACTATAGCTTTGTAGTATTTGCTTTAGTTAAAGGATTCCAGCTGATATCAAAGTATATCCGGCTGTAGGTAGTATTATATATAGTTTCTCATTGTAACTCATAAGAGTATGCTTGTTAGATTCTTGTAATATTTGAGTTGAGAAGCATTATATGCAAGTACCTTGAAAATTACTTCTTGTGTTTTATTATTACTTATTATATTGTTATAAACTCTTAGAGACTTTGCTTTCATCCGAGTGTTGTTTAAGTGAGTTTGAGAGAAAAACCAAGTGTTTAGTAACAAAACCTGATCCTACAATTGGTATCAGAGCTTTTTAGGCTGTTTATTGTGAGATCTAACCATCCAAATCAACCTATTTTTCACTTTTCCATATAATTCTCTCAAAATGGCCCTTAACAAATCTGAAGTAGAGATGGAAACTATGACCAAAGCTCCCATCATTACTCCTGAAAACTTTAGGTCTTGGAGCAGACGAATGGAAGGCTTCATCAGATACCAAGATAGCAAAATGTGAAACTCCATTGTCAACGACCCGTATAAACCCAAGATGGTAGCACCCGGTGGAAACGGTGCCATGATAGAAAAGGTTGTTGAAGATTATTCATACGAGGACCAAAAGAAGTGGCCATTGACAGCAATGCAATGACCATTCTTATGACTGCAATACCCAACTCCATCATGGTGGGGTTTGAGCATTGCGCGTCTGCCAAAAAATTGTTTGATGCACTTGCTCAGATGTATTCAAGCTCCAACGACTTAAAGAAGGACTCATTGAAGCAGCAGTTCTAGAACTTCACGTATATTGCTGGAGAGACTCTCAGCCAACAGTATTTCAGGTACATGAATCTTATTTTTTCTCTTCAGTCTGTGAAGATCACTCCTGAACTTAGTGACCTTACAAGAAAGTTCATGAGTGCTCTTGCAAATGAGTGGAAATTCTACTGTGTTTCCATCAAGAGGACAGAGAACTTGAACACTCTTACTATGAATGAATTCTATGGCATCCTTGATGGATACCGTTTAAAGATGGAGAGTAAGAAGGGCCACCAAACAAGCAGACCTCTGAGTCTTCCTGCTAGCAACGCCTTAATGGTTGCTGAAGGCTCAGTACCCCCATAACCTCAACAATACCTGACATACAACCAGCAACCATCCTGCTTTTTTGGACCTTACATCACTTTTCTAGAGACTCCAAGGTCTCAACAGGCTCAGCATAGTTCCTTTCAGGACAGTTGTGCCTTTGTCTTAGGAAGTGGACACTCTGGTGATTTTCAATACTGCTTTGATGATCTAGAGTGTTTAAGTCTAGACGATATAGAGTATGTGGACATCGTCCAACAGATGGCTCTTTTAACCTACAGAGCAAAGAAGTTCTTTAAGAGAACTGGAAGACAATTCCCTCAAAACCCAACCACCAACAAGTTTGGGTTTGACAAAACCAAGGCCAAATATTACAACTGTAACCAACTGGTCACTTTGAAAGGGAATGCAAGGCTCCCAAATCAAATCCAGGAACCCGACAGGCTTCCACACATCCCTCTACATCAAAACCCACTGGAAAATCGACAGAGACAATTGCAATGGCTCAGGAAGTCGACTAGAGCTTTATGGTATAGGATGTGACTCCTGCTTAAACTCTCATGGCCGGAACAGATGATAACCAGGTATATGAACATCTTTGTACTCCTGCCTATATAGCTAAGGTTAAATTATATCAGGACTACACTATGGAAATTAAATCTTTAAATGTTTTGAAATTTGAATTCAAAAGGGCTGAATCTGACTACCAAAAGAATATTGAAGAGTTAGAGAAAATTGTTTCCCTATTAAAACATGAACACACCAATTACAAGACTCAAATAAAGGATTTAATATCCAAATTGTCTGAGGCTCAAGCCCAACTTGTCACTACTGAGGCTCAAGCCAGGAAGTATGCTATTTCTGAGCAGAACTTCCAAGCTATTATTGCATCATCCTCCCACCCCAAAATCTGTTATCAGAACAAAGGAGGATTGGGGACCAATGAAATTGCTCCACCATATTCTTATTAGTCCATAAGACAACCTAGATATGGTACTGAAGAGCAAGAGGTCCCATCTGCTGACCCATCTTCACATGAGTTGAAGAATGATGCAATAATAGGGGCCACCACAGGGAAGGAACAGGTAAATCAACCCACCTCTCCTAGTGAAGATCAAACCCTAACCACCAAAGCTAGAAGAAGCAGAGCTAAAGCTGCCAGAAGAATTGCCAAGAAAGTGGCTGAGTCTAAGCTGATGATTGACCCAAAACAAAAGGGTGTCTTTATCTCAGCTCGATTCCAGGTGGTAGGTACTTCTGATTCAGGAAAGGAGTGTAGTACCAACACTCCTATCCTACCAAAGGATCAGAAGTTGAAGGGAAAGTTTGCTGACAAAGAGAAAAAGAATAAGAAACAACAACCTACAAGCTCCCAAAAGACTAACATTACATGCATAATGTGTGGTCTGAAACACCACATGGCTAAAGATTGTTACTACAATCCTGCTAGCACATATTATGCAAATAATGTTAGAAAGGAAGGAGTCAGGGAAGGTTTCTCATTTGAACCTTATCAGATGGTCCAATTGATGAAAAAGGGAAAGCTAGTTTCCGAAGTTAGGTTGTCTTCGGAAGAAAATCCTTCTTCCAAAAGGAAAATGGCTTCGGAAGCAAAAGCTGTTAAAAATCAGAAGAATAAGAAAGTTCCCTTGAAACCATCCCAGAAGAAGATTGCTTCAGAAGAAAAGGTGGTGAAGGCTTCTTCCGAAAAGAAAGAAGCTTCGGAAGAATGCCATGCTGCAAAAGCTTCTACAAGCACATCTTCCATGATTAACCAAAGGATGGATTGGAAGATCAAGAAAGATTCTGCAGCCCAAGCCTCTTCTTAAAGACATCCATTAAACCCCCATGCTTAACCTTTGGTTCAATTATGTCACTATCTTTGAAAGAACCCAAGAACAACAAGGCTTGGGTCTCCAATCAAAACTAATAATCTCATCTTGTGTGTAGGGACATCCATATGACAAGAACAACAATGTCTGGATTATGGACAGTGGATGCTCCAGGCATATGATAGGGAACAGATCTCTCCTTCAATAGTTTCAACACTATGATAGAGGTCCTGTTCAATTTGGAGGTGAGACCGGAGGATATATTTTTGGCAGAGGGAGTATATCCAATGGGAAGTTAAAAGTTGACAAAGTTAACTTTGTCAAATAGCTTGAACACAATCTGTTAAGTGTTTCTCAGTTTTGTGATCAAAGCATCAAATGCTTTTCACAGAACATGAGTGCATTATCCTCAAACCAGGGATGACAATTCCTCCAGAATTGGTGCTTCTTAGATCTCCCAGGAAAAGGGATATGTACAAGCTGGATATGAACAATACTTCCCCAATCGGTGAAGTATCATGCTTTCTTTCCAAAGCTAATAGTGATGATTCAACACTTTGGCATAAACGTATGTGTCATGTAAATTTTAAGACAATGAACAAATTGGCTAAAAATAACTTGGTACATGTTTTGCCTAAAAATGATTTTTTCTATAAAGATAACTGTGTTGCATGCCTGAAAAGGAAGCAACACAAGGCATCTCATAAATCCAAAAGTATTAAATCTATCACTACTCCATTACACTTATTGCACATGGATCTTTTTGGTCCCACAAGTATAATGAGCATTGGAAGGAAATCATACTGCCTTATGATAGTTGATGATTTTACAAGATTTACATGGGTATTCTTTTTAAGAACTAAAGATGAAAATATTGAAACATTAAAGTCTTTTATTCTTAAAACAGAAAATCAAATTGATCACAAGGTTAAGATTATTAGAAGTGATCAATGGACTAAGCTTAAGAACTTTGTTCTTGACTCATTCTGTAACACAAAAGGGATTGCTAGACAATACAGTGCTCCCAAAACTCCTCAATAAAATGGTGTTGCTGAGAAGAGGAACAGGACACTTATTGAGGCTGCTTGAACTATGTTAGCTGATTCCAAACTACCTCTAACATTCTGGGCAGAGGTAGTTAGTGTTAGATCAAGAAGAAGGCTGGTGCAACCAAAACCAAATCACTAAGATAATTTTGGTGCTACATGCAAAGGCTTCCGAAGCTTAGCATGGAACTTCCGAAGGTTGTAGAGTTCTTCCGAAGACAAAGTGAAAGATCAACTTCCGAAGACAAAATTCTACTTCCGAAGTCAAGAGCATGCTTCCAAAGGATAAGTCTTAGAAGAGCAATCAGAAGACTACTTCCAAAGGATAAAGAAAAGAAGAAGTTCCCAAGCCTTAGAAGAAACAACCTCTTCCAAAGTATAAGTGGCTTCGGAAGTACTTGTTCTTCTAAAGCCATTTAACCTTCGGAAGACACTGCTATGAACCAGTGGACATAAGTATGGTCTCTAACACTCCGCTACAGACCTCTGATACTGTATGGTGTTTTCTCAAAGAGCTATGCAGTTGACCTACTTTATTCCACTGTTTACCTTTTATGATAGTACATGTTACCAACTTTAGTTGGTGATAAAAGGTAAGTCAGGGACATGTCCTGACTACCAAATCTCAGATAAGACTTTATCCAAGATACCTTAAACTATAGTCTTGTAGTATGGGCTTTAGTTATTGGATCCTAGCTGGTATCAAAGTATATCTGGCTGTAGGTAGTATTATATATAGGTTCTCATTACAATCATTCGAAACAGCTTGTAAGAGTCTTGTAATACTTGAGTTGAGAAGCAATATATAAAAGTACCTTGAAAATTACTTCTTGTGTTCCTTATTACTTGCTATATTGTGATCAACTCTTATTGACTCTATCTTTATCCGAGTGTTGTTCTAAGTGAGTTTGAGAGAAAAGCTAAGTGTTAAGTGACCTTAACGGATCCTGCAATTGGTATCAGAGCTTATCAGGCTCTTGATTGCGTGATCTAACCATCCAAATCAACTTGTTTTTCACTCCTCCCTAGAACTCACTCACTCAAAATGGCCCTTAACAAGTGCGAAGTAGAGATAGGAACCATGACAAAGGCTCCTATCATTACTCCTAAAAATTTCAGGTCTTGGAGCAGGAGAATGGAAGGCTTCATCATATACCAAGACAGCAAGATGTGGAACTCCATTGTCAATGGCCCGTATAAGCCAAAGGTGGCATCACCTTGTGGAAATGGTGCCATGATAGAAAAGGCTATTGAGGATTATTTTGATGAAGACAGGAAGAAGATGGACATCGACAGCAATGTTATGACCATTCTTATGACTGCGATACCAAACTCCATCATGGTGGGGTTCGAGCATTGCAAGACTGCCAAAGAATTGTTTGATGCACTTGCTCAGATGTACTCAAGCTCCAACGACTCGAAGAAGAACTCACTGAAGCAGCAGTTTGAGAATTTCACTTACATTGCTGGAGAGACCCTTAGCCAGCAGTACTTCAAGTACATGGATCTTATCTCATCTCTTCAGTCTGTGAAGATCACTCCCAAACTTAGAGATCTTACTAGAAAGTTCATGAGTGCTCTTCCAAACGAATGGACATTCTACTGTGTCTCTATTTAGAGGACAAAGAACTTGAACACTCTCACCATCACTGAACTCTATGGCACCCTCGATGGATATCACCTAGAGATGGAGAGTAAGAATGGCAACCAAACAAGAAAACCCATGAGTCTTCCTGCTAGCAACGCTTTAATGGTTGCCGAAGGCTCATTACCACCACAACCTCAGCATTACCTGACCTACCATTAGCCATCCTGCTCTTCTGGACCATACATCACTTTCCCTGAGACTCCAAGGTCTCAACAGGCTCAACACAATTCCTTCCAGGAAAGTTGTGCCTTTGTCTCAGGAAATGGACACTCCGGAGATTTTCAATACTACTATGATGATCTTGAGTGTTTCAGTCCAGACGATGTAGAGTATGCGGACATTGTCCAATAGATGGATCTTTTAACTTATAGAGCGAAGAAGTTCTTTAAGAGAACTGGAAGGCAATTCCCTCAAAATCCAACTACCAGGAAGTTTGGGTTTGACAAGACCAAGGCAAAGTGTTACAACTGTAACCAACTGGGTCACTTTGCAAGGGAATGCAAGGCTCCCAAGACCAATCCGGGAACCCCACAGGCCTCCACACATCCCTCAACCTCAAAGCCCACTGAAAAGTCAACTGAAACATCTGCAATAGCTCAAGAAGTTGACTAGAGCTTCATGGTATAGGATGTGACTCCTGCTCAAGCTCTCATGACCGAAACATACGATACTCAGGTATATGAACATCTCTGTACTCCATCCTGTATAGCTAAAGTTAAACTTGATCAGGACTACAATATGGAAATTAGATCTGATATTGAGTCTTTAAATATTTTAAAATCTACCAAATTAGGGACAAAAGGTAAGTCAGGGACATGTCCTGACTACCAAATCTCAGATAATACTTTATCCGAGAGTTGTTCTAAGTGAGTTTGAGAGAAAAGCTAAGTGTTAAGTGACCTTAACCGATCCCGCAGTTAGCACTGCATGCTATGTGCAGAACATATGTTGGACCAAAAGAACCAATGAGCCTGATCAGAAAAACCTCTAAGTCCCACAGACATTACAACTGCTGAAGAAGAACACAACAGCTGAAGACATCAGCTGATTACAAGGTCTGAAGACAAAGTCCAAAGACAAGAACTGAAGACTATACTGAAGACAAGTCTGAAAGTAAAGAACTGAAGACAAGTCTGAAGCTATCAGCTGAAGACAAAGTCGAAGCCATCAGCTGAAGACAAATTCTGAAAGTAAAACTCTGAAGACAAGACTGAGACAAGACTGAAGACGAAAGTGATCAGTAGTTATCAAGTAGCTGAAGTTACCACTTCAGTAGTTTGTGATGGTTTCCTTTCAGTACTTGTAATTTACTTTTCAATAGTTATAGTTTCAGTAGTTAGTTTTAGTAGTTTTATGTTTTTGTCTTAGCATTCTCTGAGATGTAATCAGTAGTTGAGAACATTCTCAGTAGTTTGCTTATTTTCAGTAGTTTGAATAATTCTGTTAGATGTCACTATCAAGTGACATCAGCAGACGTCACATCTCCTATATAAGGGATGACAGGATCAGTGATCACAAGTTTGATGTATCAGAATATAAAGCAGCGGAATACACACACGAATTAGACAAATTGTAGCAAGCAAACAATATATGTAAGCGTTAAGATCGCATACGGTTATAGGGAGAGAATATGAATTTCTGATTTCTAGGAATGTTTATAGATGTAGAATATTTCTAATCAAATCAATCAATCATTCCATTCAATTGCTCATGTCGCTCTGTCATTACAATGGGTTGTCACTCCTTATATAGAGTGCAACAGTCACTGCTGTTATCACGGAAAGTGACAACTGGCAGATCCAATACAGAAATAACTAATTCTTAACAAACTACTGAAATGTTCACAACTACTGAGAACACTTCAGTAAGTTAAGTACAAAATATAAAACTACTGAAACTACAACGACTGAAGAACAAGCTCTTCAGTCGTTTTACAAAACTACTGAAACATAAAACATAAAACTACTGATATCACAACAACTACTGAAGAAGTACTCTTCAGCAGTTGTGACAAACTACTGAGGCTTCAGTACTTGATCTTCAGACTTTGACCTTCAGGCGTTTCATCAGCTGATGACTTCAGTAGATATCATCAGCTGATGTCTTCAGTCTTTGTCTTCAGACTTTGTACATCAGTTGTTGATCTTCAGCACTTGTGAACTCTTCAGCTGTTGTTCTTCAGTACTTTGGTCTTTCAGCTTCAGTACTTGTGTTCTTCAGCTGTTGTACTTCAGCACTTTGGTTCTTCAGCTGTAAGGTCTTCAGCACTTGATCTTCAGCTGTTGAAGTCTTCAGTACTTGTCAAACTACTGATGAGGCTTTCAGCAGTTGTTGTGATACCGTGTGGGACTTAGAGATTTTCTGATCTTGGCTCATTGGTTCTTTTGGTCCAACAAACTCCCCCTGAACCAATGCAGCCAAAACCTCTAACTTATTTAAACTCCCACTTATTGATGGCAAAAATGTTGGTCTTTTTCCTTCTTGATCAGTAGAGAAGATGACCCATGTACGCTCCGGCCTGGGAAGAACCTCAAATATTTGTTTGGCAGAGTATGAATGGGAACTCTGTTTTGGGGAACTGGACACAGAGTTGTTATCCCATTCATGAGATTCACTTCCCCATAATGAGTCTGTATGACTCACGGACATAGGCCTCAAGGAGAACAATTTGTTCCTCTTGAGAGAGTTCTTCAGCTCCTCCTTCGAAGAAGAACTCTGGACCATAGTACTCTGATAAGTACTTCATGGTCCTGCCATTTTTCAGCTCCACCGTAGTTACCTCCCTGTATACAAATTCATCCGGATGGTTGCCTTCAAGGAGTAACTGGAGCTCATTCTTTTGGATGTCTTCAAGCCTTTTGTATAACAACCCCTTCTTAATCATCTTGTTTTCTAGTAAGGCTTGAGGTGTCTTCTTTGCTTGGTGAGCTTTCTTGAATTCATCAATGATTTCCCAAGGTGAGACTACAACGGCCAACATGATGGTAGATTCTATTGTTTTTCGTACTTGGCCGTTGTATCTGTGTGGGATAGTTCTTTTATGGATTCTAGAACTCACCCTGGGGTCTGGCCATACTCTCACTCTCTCCTCTGGTACTGAAAGGTGTGTCTGAGAGTGTACAGCCTTTGAGCATGCCCTTTCATGGCTTGAATAGATGATGACTGAGGAAATTCCTTGTCAACCATCTTCAACAGTTGCTCATCGTGCTGTTTCTGCTGTTCTTCTTCTTCTATTTGACTCTGACCATTCTCTTTGAGAGTCGGGTGTGATCATGGATTGACTCTGGGCTTTGGTAGCTTCAGAACAGCAGAGAGTGGCAGACTATCATCTTCATCCTCTTCTTCTACTTCTTCTTCCATCCTCAGCACCCTTCTCCTTCTACGGGGTACATCACTGGATGATGGTTGGGTTGGTGAAGGGATTGTTTTGAAGAGAGGATGTTTGGATTTTGGCTTAGAGGTTGGTTGGGAGATTTGAGGGATAGGATCTGTTTGAGTGGGTGGAAGGGAAGGTTGATCTAGCATCCTTGTAGTTAATTTTGCTTTTGTAAGTTTAGCCATCTCTAACCTTTTGCCAGCCCCAGCCTCATCAAGGGCTTCCACAATGATCCCTTTGTTGAATTGCTCAGACAGACAGATTCTGGTGGCTATAGCCAGAATGCTGTCCCTGGACCACGCGCGGATCTCCATTAATGATCTTCCCAAGTATTTTGCAATAAATCGGATCATTATTTCCAACCTCTCTTTCTCAAGAGCATCGTACCCTGCCCATCGGGTTTGTATCTCTGTACCTCTAACCTTCTGATCTCACTATCCAGTGGCTGTGTCAAACCCCTGCCTGAATAGTTGGTCAATTATTTTATCCATGGAGCGGCTGTGTGGTGGTGTCAGCTTCTTTGACCAGCTCCTCCAAGGATTTTTCTTCAGCAGTATGATCATCAGCACTTCTCTTTCGCTTGTACGTGAGCAGAGGTTGCTTTTCTTGTTTCTCCTCTTCCTCAGATCTCTTCCTCTTTCTATCTTTCACTGCAGTACTCTCCCCCTTTTTGGTTGCATTGGAGGAAGGGTTGGTACCGCAGAAAGAGTCTTGTGAACAGCAGCATCAACTAGGGCTGTAATGTGGAGGAAAGCCTCTCATCAAGGGCTTTGATCACTATATCAGTGATTATGGGGGTGATGAGAGGGAGGGAGTTTCGGAGGATAGCACCTATTTGCTCAGGAGGGTTCTGTTCCTGAGAAGTAGGGCCTGAAGCAGAGGCGGTGGTTGATTTTGGGGTGGCTCTGTGTTTGGGAAACCTTCAAGGGAAGGTGCCATCTGTGGGTGTATGATGGTGGCAGATGGACTTGCATCCTGAGACATCTTGGCCAGCAGCTCTTTGAGTCTGCTAACCTCATCCTCTAGAATGGTGTTTTGAGCAACTACATCGAAGAAGAAGCTCAGGTCATCATCAGTTGATACTGAATCACCTGACCTCCTGCTTAGAGCAGGATGGACATGCACTGGGTGTAGACCAGTTGGTGCATGTGCCCCTTGTGCTTGGTACTGGGGACTTCCAGCCTCAGGACAATGTCCATCATCAGCTGTTGCCTCTAGGGAGGTCTTAGCAATGTTACCAGCCTCACTCTGGTCATGTGCTGAGTCAGAGGAGGTGGCAGCCTCACTAGATATTCTAAGCTCCTTGTCTACACCAGGAGATAGAATTGGGAAACCCCTGTGCTGTGGGTTCTCAGGTGCACTGTGTTCCTCCCCCTCAATTGTAGAGGTATTCCCAGTAATAAGTGGTTTCTGGGGAGGGGGTGAGGAGTGCAATTGAGTCAGCACTTGAGCAACTATTAAAGTTGGGCTGTGAGGGGCGGTTGTTTGGGGTACAGGGGTAGAAGCAGTGTGCACCTGGGGTGGATGGTGCTCTTCAATGGCAATCTCCTCAAGTGAGGAAGATCCCAGATAAGTAGGTGCCCCTTGGGTTGCTGCAGGCTCCTGTTGAGAGGAAGCCTGAGCGGCTGTGGCTGGAGGAGTCATTGTATCCACTAGGGGGTTTGGACTAGTGGATATATCCTGCGTTTGTGTGTGCAGGAGCATCCTCAGGGGACTCAATTCCCTGAGTAGCCTTTTGGGTTTCTTTTGGTGGGTTGGTGGGGACATTGGATTTGGAGGTGGTGGCTGTGGGTTCCAGCTGCGTGGGTTTTCGCAGCTTGGCAGCCAGTTTGAGTGTCCGGTCAGAGTTGTGCCGGAGTATACTTCTGGCAAAACAGCCGTAGCAGGGACTCCCAAGCCAACAAGTCCCTCAGCATTAAGCTGGTCTATTATAATGGCCATTATGAACCGTGGATAAAGTATCCAACGGTTGGCAGTTAGTTTTTGAGCCATATCTTTGAGCTCTGAAAATATTAATTCTGAAAAATTCAGTGGTTGTTGCTCAAGGATAGAATACAATACCTGCTGCCATTTGGTGGACATTTGATCCCAAGACGATGTCTTAGGGGCCAAACATACATTGACCATATGAAAGATCAGGCGCTCAGTGTCATTAAAATGTTTCTTCATGATGGTGGTGGCACTGAGATCACCTTGATATCCATGCTGAGCAAATGATAGATCTAGGTGCCCTTCGGATATCCAGCAGGAGAGGTAGCATCACTCAGTTGAAGAATTTTACGGATTGTTGCAGGAGTAATCACTACTTCTTTGTTGTTGACGACTGACCGGAGGGATTGTGTGTGCTCTCCTCAGTTGTAACCGTAACGTTCATCCAAAATTGGTTCAAGGATTCGGCATGTAAAACGGGGTTCAGAAGGAATGCCTTGTTGTATGGGACTGAACCATAAGATCGATAGCAGTATCGAACTTAGTCCAGATCGGCGATTTTGTGAGGTAGGCAACACAGTTGTGTCGCGGTTTAATTTGCATAGACGCCATGGAAGTTTGGGAGAGGAACGTTAGGTTTGAAGAAGATAAGCATGGAGAGCTCAGGTTAAGGGTTTTATAGGGTACGGGTGAGGAAACGACTGAAGGATGTGGTGTTAGTCATCAGTTGTTTTAAACGACCGTTGACATGGTATTATCCTTTCAGACGTTGAAACAGCTGAAGTCGCGGTGTTAGGCATCAGTAGTTTAGAAAACTACTGAAGACCGTGGTTTTGACTTCAGGTGATTGAAACAACTGAGGACATGGTGTTTGTCATCAGTAGTTATGAAACTACTGAAGACAGTGGTTTTGTCATCAGCTGTTGTAAACAACTGAAGACTTGGTATTGGTCATCAGTAGTTATAAAACTGCTGAAGACGTGGTTTTGCTTCAGTTGTTTAAAATGAAACAGCAGTGGTACAAACGACTGAAGGGAAAGTTCTCTTCAGCTGTTTTCGTCAATTCTTAGCTTTTCAGCTGTTTCAAACTATCCTCAACACATTCATCAGTCTTTATGGCTGATTTCAGTTGTTTCATAGGACATCAGTACTTATCTGTTTTTACTGATTTCAGTAGTTATGACTACATCAGTAGTTGTAACTACTTCAGTAGTTTAGAGCAGATGAAGTACTTCAGTACTTGTGAGACATTTAGCCGTCAGTAGTTATAAAAACTCCTGAGGTTAAGAGAGCTCATCAGTACTTATATGTGACAGACACTCATGATCATCAATATGAATTACTGAGATCATCAGTAGTTGTCACCTATTCTAGCTGCAGCATACCAAGCCTTAACACCAGGTTTTGGAAAGTTGAACTATCCAAAGGCTTAGTAAAAATGTCTGCAAGCTCATCAGCACTGGGCACAAACTTAGGATCAATCAGACCTTTTTCAAAACAATCTCTTATAAAATGATGTCTGATCTCTATATGTTTGGTCCTAGAGTGCTGGACTGGATTTTTGACAATGCAAAGAGCTGAAGCACTATCCATTAACAATGGAGTCTTAGTCTCTGTAATGCCATAATCCAAAAGTTGGTTTTGAAGCCAGAGTACCTGAGATGTACAGCTTGCAGCAGCAATGTACTCAGCTTCCGCAGTGGATGTAGCAACTGAGGTCTGTTTCTTGCTCTGCCAAGAAATCAAGCAGTTGCCTAGGAATTGACATCCACCAGAAGTTGATTTCCTGGTCAACTTACACCCTGCATAGTCACTGTCAGAAAAAGCAACTAATTTACCAGAATGTCTGGTAGAATACCATAAACCTAGAGATGGAGTGCCTTGCAGATATCTAAAGATCCTCTTGACTGCAATCAGATGAGACTCTTTAGGTGCAGCCTGAAATCTAGCACAAACACATGTAGCAAACATAATATCTGGTCTAGAAGCTGTTAAATACATCAAGGACCCAATCATACATCTGTAAAGTGTTTCATCAACCACTTTACCTTTCTGATCTGAATCCAGTTGTGTGGTGCTGCTCATGGGAGTAGAACAGGGCTTACAGTTTTGTAAATCAAACTTTTGCAAAAGATCTTTTGTATATTTGGATTGATGAATAAAATTCCATCATCCTTTTGTTGATTTGCAACCCCAGAAAGAACTGTAATTCTCCCATGGCACTCATTTCAAACTTCTGTTGCATCAACTTTGTAAAGGCATCACACAACTTTGGATCAAAGGATGCAAAAATGATATCATCTACATAAATTTGAACAAGTAGATTATGCTGCCCAGCTTTCTTAATAAATAAAGTCTTGTCTATGGAGCCTCTAGTGAAATTGTTTTCCAGAAGAAAGTTTGATAATGTCTCATACCAGGCTCTGGGAGCTTGTTTTAACCCATAAAGAGCTTTATCAAGCTTATACACCCAATTAGGATGTTTGTTGTCCTCAAAGCCTGGAGGTTGACATACATAAACCTCTTCTTTAACTTTTCCATACAAAAATGCACTTTTGACATCCATTTGAAAGACTTTAAGTTTTTGATAAGCAGCATAAGCTAAAAACAATCGAATTGCTTCCAGTCTGGCTACAGGGGCAAAGGTTTCATCATAATCAATACCTTCTTCTTGTGCAAACCCCTGAACAACCAGTCTGGCCTTGTTCTTAACAATAAGCCCATTTTCATCAGTTTTGTTCCTAAACACCCATTTAGTGCCTATTGCACACTTACCTGGAGGTAGAGGAACCAGTTCCCACACTTGCTGTTTCTTGAACTGAAGAAGCTCAAGCTGCATGGCATCAACCCATCCATTGTCCTTTAAAGCAATGTGATAATTCTTTGGCTCTTGCTGACTGATGAAGAGAGCATAGAAGCAGAAGTTGACAATTGACTTCTTGTTGATACTCCAGCAGTGATATCACCAATGATTTGAGACATGGGGTGATTCTTCAGATCTTGATACACAATGAGATCTGTGCAAGTGTTTGTAGCCGGTTCAGCAGCAACAGATGGTGATGGTGAATCATTTCCTTGAAACCAATCAGTGGATGGTAATTCAAAGGAAGTTGAATTCGAAGAAATCTCATCAGCATTTGTTGTGGATGGTGCTACTGGCGCTACAGGAACATCAGGTCTAGTTGAATCAGGCAGCTGATCACTAAACCTGAAGAGGTGAGTACTGCAATCATCATCATCATCAGCAGTACCACCAGGTGGTGAACTGTTGACAGGACAGCAAGCAGGAGTTTGATAAGGAACATATTGCAGTATGTCCAGATCAAATAACTCCACAGGACTTTGTGGAATCTTGTCCTTTGGAGATTCATTAAACTTAACATGTAGAGTTTCTTCAACCATCTTTGTTCTGCAGTTGAAGACTCTGTATGCTTTGCAAGTAGATGAATAACCAACAAAGTATCCTGCATCCACCTTAGGATCAAATTTGTGGAGTTGATCCTTTGTGTTGAGAATAAAACAGGGACACCCAAATGCTTTGAAAAATGAAATCAGTGGAGCCAAATGATGGAGAACTTCATATGGAGTCTTCATCAACCTCTGATTTACTAAAACTCTATTTTGCACATAACAAGCTGTGTTGACAGCTTCGGCCCAAAAGGTCAATGGCAAACCTGAGTCAGCCAGCATGGACCTTGCAGCTTCAATGAGGGTCCTGTTCTTTCTCTCCACTACTCCATTTTGTTCCGGAGTCCTTGGAATGCTAAACTGCCTTTTGATTCCCTTTGAGAGATAGAAGTCATCAAGTGTATGATTTCTGAACTCAGTTCCATTATCACTCTAATACACTTGACTGGAAGGGAATACTGCTTCTCAATGTACAGCACAAAGTGGATAATCTTCTGAGCAGCCTCATCCTTTGAATGTAGAAAGAAAGTCCATACAAATCTGGAGTAATCATCCACAATTACCAGACAGTATTTCTTCTTTGCCATGCTCATTACTCTCACAGGACCAAATAGATCCATATGCAGTAATTGCAAGCAGGCAGTGGACTTGGACACTTCAATAGGAGGAAATGAGACCTTGTGCTGTTTTCCTTTTAAACAAGCAGTGCAAGTTTCATCACAGTGGAACTCCTTTATTGGTAAGCCTCTGACTAAACTATTGTGGCTAAGCTGATTCATGTTTTTGAGATTAACATGACCAAGCCTCCTGTGCCATAGTTTAGATTCTTGAAAAGAGGCTTTGGAAAATAGGCAAGGATTACCTTTGAGATCTATCTTCTTAGAGAGATCTAAGGCATACACTCTTCCTGTCCTGTTGGCTTTCAGGAGAGTGTGATCATCCAACACCTTGTCAATCAAGGGCAAAACTTTGGATGACAGAATCCTACAGTTTTGACTTGTGAAAAGGGCAACATGGCCTTTATCACACATTTGACTGACACTCAAGAGGTTGTACTTGAGATTTTCCACATGATTAACATCATCAAATTTGATTTCTCCATTGGAGACAAAGCCCTTACCGATGATGTAACCCCTAGCATCATTGCCAAAAGAGACAAATCCCTTCTTTCCTTGAGAGTAGTCATGAAGAAGAGAGATGTTCCAGTCATGTGCATGGATCCCCCACTGTCTACATACCAGATGCTATTTTGGCATGTTGAAGAACCCTGCAATAATAAACAATCAGTTAGTTTTAGAGACCCAAACCTTTTTGGTTTTGGGCCTGGTCTCATCAATAGATGGTAAACTAGCATGTTTATTTGTAACAACAGCTTGAGAGGAAGAAGATGGTGCAGAAGAGGAGTCCTTTGGCTTAGACCTCCTTTTCTGTGGTTTCAACATAGGAGAATCTAGTTGGTTAACTCTACCCAACAGATGTTGTACCATCATCACCAGCTGTGTCTGATTTTGTGATAAAGCTTTCAGCTCATCAGACACATTGCTAGTGGAGTTAGATAAGGTCCTATGTTGCACCTTCTTCTTTTGAGCACCCTCAGCTGTCACCTGTTTAACTCCTTCCTTTTTGGATTGCTTTAAGGACTTAAGGGTTACAGGATTTGATGTTGCTGATACAAATGTGGTCTCAAACTCAGTTTTCATTTTTACCATTTTCTCATTAATTTCTTCCTTTTGTTTGAGTTTGGAACCTCTTTTGTACCAACAATCATCTGTAAGATGATTGAACAAACCACATACTTCACATGGTTTCTTCTTCATCTTAGGTTGATCATCAACTAAAGATGGTGAAGCAACAGAAGACTTGTTCTTCAATGCTTTGGAAGCATTGGTTGCTTTCTTGACAGCATCTTTAGTAGTCTTCAAACTCTTTCTACTGCCAGTTTTCTTCTCTTCAGTACTGACAGCAGTTGAAGTTTGAACTTCAGGAGTTGAATCCTGCTCTCCAGTCCTTTCAGGACCTTCAGGATTGACTCCTGAGTTGATCAACTTATTGATCATGTGAATGTCAGCATTTGGACCATCAACATCAGCTGATAGGTTCAAAGAGGACTTGATACTGACTGCTACTTCTGATTGTGCTGTATCAGAAGGTAGATCACATGACTTGATGGATTGGTTATCACTCTCACCATCAGATTCTACCTCTGCTCTTGGGGTAAAATCTGTAGGTGGAGCAGTGTGATTGTAACCAATTCCAAACTTCACATTTGAAGCAGATTGCTTACTAAGAAGCATTTCAAAACCTTTGCATGATTGTACCCATCTATCACACTCGACCTGGGTAACTGCAAGGGTTTCTTTGAGATCTTTGTACTTCTCTAAAAGTACATCTTCTCTAGCCTTATCATCAATTATTTTGCAATTCAGTTTATAAATCTCATCATCTTTATCTTTGAGCACAAACTCAAACTCAGCTTTGTTTTTGGAAATTACTTGTTCTAGCTCAATGTTCTTATTAATTAAAGCTACATTTGCTTCTCTAATGGAAGCAAATGCTGCTATGCATTGTTCAGAACATAATTTGGCTTTTGCCTCAGAGGATACCTGTGATACCTGTGGTGTAGAGGCATTGGAAGATGAAGTATCAGCAGACTCCAAAGCCATAAGAGCTAGATTCCCAAAGGGACTGTCACCACCATGTTGACCAGCACCTGAGAACAGTTGATCATGACCAGACAAGTCATCTGGTAAACTGCTCCAGTCAACAACTCCTGGGGTGAAGAAGCTGTGTTGTTGAGATGAAGGTTGTTGATGAGATAGGGAAGGCTGAGGTTCTGGTAATGCATGAGGTTGTGGTGTCATAGGAACTTGAACTTGACTTGACTGTGGCATGTAATAACAAGGGTACTGATATGGCATTTGACCCTGAGGAACAAAATATGCCGGAGATTGTTGTTGAGGATGATGACTAGATGTGACAGGATGTTGCCCTCTGTTTTGTTGACTATTGCCAGGAAAAGTCACAAAGGGTGCAGTAGAGTTAGATCCAGTTGATCTACACTCTCTTGCAAAGTGTCCAAGCCGTTGGCATTTGTGACACCTCAACTTGCTCTTGTCAAAACCAACTTTGGTTTTGCCAGAGAGTCCTGGGAATTTTCTTCCAGTTCTTTTGTAGAACTTCTGAGATCTGATATTTATCAAGGCCATTTGGCTCAAAATATCCATCTCTTCTAAGTCATCATCAGCAATCCCCTTGAGATCATCCATGATGAAACATAAATTGTCATTATTACCTCCAGTAAACTGACCATCAACACTTACAAATGCAGAATTAGAAGTGCTCGAAGAGAAATTAATATGCTCATCATACTGGCATTCAGATGCAGCATATTCTGACTCATGACCCACCAAGGCAGTGTTGCCTTGAATAAAGTCTTCAGTGAGCTTTCCAGATGAAGACAGCTTTCTCTTCTGTTCTATCTCTCTCTCAAAAGTGAGCAATTTCCCATGGAGTTGGGTGAGAGATAGTTTGTCCAAACTTGCACTGGAGCGTAGGACAATAGTATATGTGTCCCATCTCTCAGGCAGTGATCTGAGAAATCTGTTATTCATCTGAATATTGGTGTATTCAAGTTTGACCATTTTTAGTTCAGAGATCAAACAAGAAAACCGCTCATATTGTTGAGTCAGTGTCTCACCCTTTCTATGAGAGAATGTCTCATATTGTTGGGCAAGAATTTCTCTATTATTTGCCAAGACCTCATCTGTTCCTCCAAATTGTTCTTTCAAAGCAATCCAGAGGTCATGGGCAGTTTCATGATGCATTAGCCCAGAATAGATTTCATTGGGCAAAGCCATGGCCAGAATTCCATGGGCTTTTGCATCAATCTCAAGCAACTTTTTATCCTCATCTGAGTATTGCTCCCTCCTCTTCGGAACCATTTGATTGGTTTCCGGGTTATTCACCATAGGCTTGTGTGGACCATGTACCACTGATGTCCAACACCCTGCGCTGTTAACAGACAGGTGATGGAGCATACGTCTTTGCCATATGTTATACTCATTCCTAACCAGCATAGGAGGCTTGGTTGAGGAACCAGTATTGTGAGGATCATTGGAGGGAGTGGTCATTTTCAGTTCAAAAACAGTTTAGTTCATTTTAAAAGTTTTAGACAAACCACAACAAACTCAATGAGAACCAAGAATAAGATCTCAGGATGAATGAGCAGAAATACAGAAAATTCAATCTCTATAACCGTTTCTTGCAAAAACAAAAGCTAATTCAATCAAACTTGGATCTTGAATAGCAGTTTCAATGATCAATTATTAGATCGATCAATGATTAACCTGCTCTGATACCATTTGACAGGATCAGTGATCACAAGTTTGATGTATCAGAATATAAAGCAGCGGAATACACACACGAATTAGACAAATTGTAGCAAGCAAACATATATGTAAGCGTTAAGATCGCATACGGTTATAGGAGAGAATATGAATTTCTGATTTCTAGGAATGTTTATAGATGTAGAATATTTCTAATCAATCAATCAATCATTCCATTCAATTGCTCATGTCGCTCTCTGTATACAATGGGTTGTCACTCCTTATATAGAGTGCAACAGTCACTGCTGTTATCACGGAAAGTGACAACTGGCAGATCCAATACAGAAATAACTAATTCTTAACAAACTACTGAAATGTTCACAACTACTGAGAACATTCAGCAAGTTAAGTACAAAATATAAAACTACTGAAACTACAACGACTGAAGAACAAGCTCTTCAGTCGTTTTACAAAACTACTGAAACATAAAACATAAAACTACTGATATCACAACTACTGAAGAAGTACTCTTCAGCAGTTGTGACAAACTACTGAGGCTTCAGTACTTGATCTTCAGACTTTGACCTTCAGGCGTTTCATCAGCTGATGACTTCAGTAGATATCATCAGCTGATGTCTTCAGTCTTTGTCTTCAGACTTTGTACATCAGTTGTTGATCTTCAGCACTTGTGAACTCTTCAGCTGTTGTTCTTCAGTACTTTGGTCTTTCAGCTTCAGTACTTGTGTTCTTCAGCTGTTGTACTTCAGCACTTTGGTTCTTCAGCTGTTAAGGTCTTCAGCACTTGATCTTCAGCTGTTGAAGTCTTCAGTACTTGTCAAACTACTGATGAGGCTTTCAGCAGTTGTTGTGATACCGTGTGGGACTTAGAGATTTTCTGATCTTGGCTCATTGGTTCTTTTGGTCCAACAAGGGATGTTGACCTAATTGTAATGCATGACATTGAGCCACCACGAAAGCATTGAATGAAATATTCCTTTTGCAGAATTCTCTCTCTATAACCTTTACTTTTGCATTGAATATCAATTGTGTTCTTGCGAATTGTCTAATTCATTGTTTGAATTCCGCTGTAATACTCTCTAATTAATCAAACTAGATCACTGATCCTAACAAATGGTATCAGAGCAAGGTAATCATTGATCGATCTAACAATTGATCATTGAAACTGCTATTCGATATCTAAGTTTGATTGAATTAGCATATTTGCAAGAATTGGTTACAGATCATTGAATTTCTGCTGCTTTTGTATTACTTTGAGTTTTCTCTTGGTTCATATTGAGTTTGTTGTGTTTTGCACTGAATCTGTTAAAACTTAATTGAATTTGGTTGAATCTGAGAATGACTACTCCTTCTAATGACCCTCACAATACCGGTTCCTCAACCAAGCCTCCGATGCTGGTTAGGACTGAGTATAACATATGGCACAAAAGATGCTTCATCACCTGTCTGTTACAGTTCAGGTTGTTGGACATCTGTGGTACATGGTCCACACAAGCCTATGGTGAACAATCCGAAAACCAACCAATTGTTCCGGAGAAGAAGGAACAATACTCAGATAAGGATCGAAAACTGTTTGAGATTGATGCTAAAGCGCATGGTATTCTGGCCATGGCTCTGCCTAATGAAATCTATTCTGGGCTTATGCATCATGAAACTGCTCATGACCTCTGGAATGCATTGAAGGAACAATTTGGTGGAACAGATGAGGTTTTAGCAAACAACAGAGAAATCCTTGCCCAACAATATGAGACATTCTCTCATAGGAAGGGTGAGACACTGACTCAACAGTTTGAGCGTTTTTCCTGTTTGATCTCTGAGCTGAAAATGGTCAAACATGAATATACTAATAGCCAGATGAACAACAGATTCTCAGTCCCTGCCTAAGAGATGGGAACACATACACCATTGTCCTATGCTCCAGTGCAAATCTGGATAGCCTATCTCTCACCCAACTCCATGGGAAACTGTTACATTTGAAGAGAGATAGAGTAGAAAAGGAAACTGACATCATCAGGAAAGCTCACTGATGACTTTGTACCAGGGAATACTACCTTGGTTGGTCATGAGTTAGAATATGCTGCATCTGAAAGTAATTATGATGAGCATATAGATTTCTCTTCAAACAGTTCAGATCATGCATTTGTTAGTGTTGATAGTCACTCAGGCTGTAATAGTGACAATTTGTGTTTTATCATGGATGATTTGAAAGGTATTGCTGATGATGACTTAGAAGAGATGGATATTCTGAGCCAAATGGCCTTGATTAATATCAGATCTCAAAAGTTCTACAAGAGAATTGGTAGGAAATTTTAGGACTCTCTGGCAAAACAAAGTTGGTTTTGACAAGAGTAAGTTGAGGTGTCACAAATGCCACAGGCTTGGACACTTTGCAGAGAGTGTTGATCATCTGTATCTAACTCCTCTGACCCTTTGTGACTTTTCCAAGCAATAGTCCACAAAACAGAGGGCAACATCCTACCAGTTCTGGTCATCATTCACAACCCATATCTCTTGCATATTTTGTCCCTCAGGGTCCAATGTCATATCCATATCCCTGCTATTATATGCCTCAGCCAAATCAAGTTCAAGTTCCTATTGCACAACAACCTTAAGCCTTACTGAGCCTCTACCATCTCAATCATCTCAATCACAACCTCATCACAGCTTCTTCACCCCTAGTATTGTTGACTGAGTGAGTAGTTTACCAGATGATCTCTCTGGTAATGAGCAATTATTTGCTGGTGTTGGTCAACATGGTGGTGAACATCCTTTTGGAATCTAGCTCTCATGGCCCTGGAATCTACTGATAGTTCATGCTCCAATGCATCTTCATCACAGGTAACCCAGGTATCCTCGGGGCTAAAGCCAAGCTATGTTCTGAATCTTGCATAGCTGCATTTATCTCTATTAGAGAGGCAAATTAGCTTTAATAAACCAAAATCTAGAGCTTGAGCAAACCCTTTCCAAAAGAAAAGCTGAATATGAGTCTGTCCTTAAGGATAAAGATGATGAGATTTATAAGCTAAATGCCAATAAATGATGAAAAGGCTAAGCTAGAGGTCATTCTTGAGAACCATAGAGATCTCAAAGAAAAACTTGCAGTTACCCAAGTTGAGTGTGACCGCTGGGTATCATCCTGCAAGGGATTTAAAATGCTGCTCAGCAAGCAACCTGCTTCGAATGTGAAGTTTGGAATTGGTTACAGCATCACATTGCACCCACCTACAGATTTTACTCCAAAACCAATAGTAAAATCTGAAGATGAAAGTAATTTCCAAACCACATCATCATGTGCATCATCCTCAAGTGATCACCCAAAATCACAAGATGAAATCAGTGTTGATACCTCAGCAAATCATTGGCTGATGGGTTAACTAATGATAAGCAAATGAAGCTGAGTACTTCAGATGTTATCCCTCAAAGTACCTCAAGTACTGAAGGGCAAGTCACAACATCTGAAAAGCATTTCAAATCAGCTGAAATAAAAGATTAACAACTGCTATAGAGAACAGCTGAAGAACAAGTCTTTAGTTGTTACAGATCCTTCAGTACTAAGCAAAAGTACTGAAAGGAGGAAAGTACTGAAGAGCACACCTTTAGTAGTTTCCACCATCAGCAGTTGATCAATCCAAGATGAAGAATAAGCCATGTGAAATATGTGGTAAATTCAATCATCTTTCTGATGAATGTTGGTACAAAAGGGTTCCAAACTCAACAGAGATAAGCTCATTAAAATCCAGATGGATGAAATGAAAAATGAGTTTGAGACTAAGTTGTACCACAGTCATCTCATTGTGATAAACCCAAGCCTTCAAACAAATCCAAAAAGAAGGATAGGTTTATCATAAAACAGCTGATTGTGCTCCTCATGATAAGCATCAGACTAAGTCTATACAGTTCAAGGAGGAATGGTGGGTCATAGGAACTCATCAAAAACAAGTACTGATATGTCACAAGAGCTGAAAGCTTTAGCTACAAATTAGACACAACTTGTCATGATGGTTCAGCATTTGTTGGGGAGAGTTAACCAACTAGATGCACCTGTGACCAAACCACTGAAACGGCATTCCAAGTCCAAATCCATGGAATTCATTTAAGCACCATCTCCACCTTCATCAACTGTTAATCATGAGAAACTAGTTATGGTTAAATCTGTTGATGACAACAGACCCAAAACCAAAAAGGTTTGGGTCTCAAAACCTAACTAGTTCTTGTGATGGATGCAGGGTTCTTCAGCATGCCAAAGGAGCATCTGGTATGTAGACAGTGGAGGATCTATGCATATGACTGGGAGCAGTTCTCTTCTTAATGACTACTCTCAAGGAAAGAAGGGATTTGTTTCATTTGGAAATGATGCCAAGGGTTACATCATCAGGAAAGGATATGTGTCTAATGGACAAATCAGATTTGATGATGTTAACCATGTGGAGAATCTTAAGTAATCTACTGAGTGTCAGTCAGATGTGTGATAAAGGGCATGTTGCACTTTTCACAAGCCAGAACTGCAGGATTCTATTTTCCCAAGTTCTGAGGCTGATTGACAAGGTATTGGATGAACATACTACTCTCGGAAGGCCAACAGGATTGGAAGAGTATATGCCTGGGATTTGTCAAAGAAGATTGATTTGAAGGGTCATCCTTGCGTGTTCTCCAAAGCCTCTCCTCAGGAATCTAAACTGTGGCACAGAAGGCTGGGTCAGGTAAATCTCAAAACATGAATCAGCTGATTCACAATAGTTTAGTGAGAGGTTTACCAATAAAGGAGTTCCACTGTGATGAAACCTGCACTGCTTGTTTGAAAGGAAAACAACACAAAGTCTCATTCCCTCCTATTGAAGAACCTAAGTCCACTGCCTGCTTGCAGTTACCAACATGGATCTAGCATGGCAAAGAAGAAATACTGTCTGGTAATTGTGGATGATTACTCCAGATTTGTATGGACTTTCTTCTTGCATTCAAAGGATGAGGTTGCTCAGACAATATAAACTTTGTTGTATGTTGAGAAGCAGTATTCCCTATCAGTCAAGTGTATAAGGAGTAATAATGGAACAGAGTTTAGAAACCGTACACTTGATGATTTTTATCTCTCAAAGGAATCAAGAGGCAGTTTAGCATCCCAAGGACTCCAGAACAAAATGGAGTAGTGGAGAAGAAGAATAGAACCCTAATTGAAGTTGCAAGGTCTAGTTGGCTGACTCTGGTTTGCCATTGACCTTTTGGCTGAAGCTGTTAACACAGCTTGCTATGTGCAGAATAAAGTATTAGTAAATCAGAGGTTGATGAAGACTCCATATGAACTTCTACACATTTGGCTCCTCAATTTCATTCTTCAAAGCCTTTGGGTGTCCTTGTTTCATTCTCAACATAAAGGATCAACTCCACAAATTTGATCCTAAGGTGGATGCAGGGTATTTTGTAGGTTATTCATCCACATGCAAGGCTTACAGAGTCTTTCACTGCAGAACAAAATTAGTTGAAGAAACCTTGCATGTGAAATTCAATGAATCTCCTAAGGATAAAATTCCACAAAATCCTGTGGAGTTGTTTGATCTAGACATACTGCAATATGTTCCTTATCAACCTCCAGTTGTTGCAGATCTTGTGGATAAATCATCTTCTGCAGCATGTCTTCCACCTGGTGGTACTGATGATGATGATGATATCAGTACTCACCTTTTCAAGTTTAGTGACCAACTGCCTGTGTTTACTAAACTTGATGTTCCTGTAGCTTCAGCAGCTCCATCCACAACAAATGCTGATGAGATTTCTGACTCCTCTACATCATTTGATTTGCCATCTCATACTGGGTTTCTAGAGTCTGGATCAACATCTGCTGCTGTTGAACCGACTACAAATACTTGCACTGATCTTATAGTTTACCAAGAGCTGAAGAATCACCCCATGTCTCAATCATTGGCGATATCAATGCTGGTGTCTCAACCAGAAGTCAATTGTCTAACTTCTGCTTTTATGCTCTCTTCATCAGTCAGCTAGAGCCAAAGAACTATCATGTTGCTTTAAGAGACAATGGATGGGTTGAAGCCATGCCGCTTGAACTACTTCAGTTCAAAAAACAGCAAGTGTGGGAACTGGTTCCTCTACCCCCAGGTAAGTGTGCAATAGGCACTAAATGGGTGTTTAGGAACAAAACTGATAAAAATGGGCTTATTGTCAAGAACAAGGCTAGATGGTTGTACCAGGGTTTTCACAAGAAGAAGGTATAGATTATGATGAAACCTTTGCCCCTGTAGCCAGACTAGAGGCAATTAGATTGTTCTTAGCATATGTTGCATTCCACAATATTAAAGTTTTTCAAATGGATGTTAAAAGTGCATTTTTATATGGTAAAATAAAAGAAGAGGTTTATGTGTGTCAACCACCAGGTTTTGAGGACAATAAACATCTGATTGGGTGTATAAACTTGATAAGGCTCTTTATGGGTTGAACAAGCTCCTAGAGCCTGATATGAAACACTTTCAAATTTTCTTCTTAAAAATAATTTCACTAGAGGCTCCATAGATAAAACTTTGTTTGTAAGAAGGTGGATCAGCATAAGCTACTTGTTCAAATTTATGTTGATGATATTATTTTTGCATCCTCTGATCCCCAGTTGTGTGATGATTTTACAAGTTTAATGAAACAAAAGTTTGAAATGAGTGCAATGGGAGAATTACAGTTCTTTCTAGGCTTGCAAATCAAAACAAAGGCTTATGGAACCTTTATTCATCAGTTAAATATACAAAAGATCTTTTGAATAAGTTTGATTTACAAAGTGTAAGCCCTGTTCTATTCCCATGTGCAACACCACACAACTGGATGCAGATCAGAAAGGTAAAGCTGTTGATGAAACACTTTACAGATGTATGATTGGTTCCTTGATGTACTTAACAGCTTCTAGACCATATATTATGTTTGCAACTGTGTGTTTGTGCTAGATTTCAGGCTGCTCCTAAAGAGTCTCATTTGATTGCAGTCAAGAGGATCTTTAGATATCTACAAGGTACACAATCTCTAGGTCTTTGGTATTCCACTGGACACTCTTGCAAATTAGTGCTTTTCTGATAGTGACTATGCAGGGTGTAAGTTAACCAGAAAGTCAACTTCTGGTGGATGTCAATTCCTAGGCAACTGTTTGATTTCTTGGCAGAGTAAGAAACAAACATCTGTTGCTACATCCACTGCTGAAGCAGAGTATATTGCTGCTGCAAGTTGTACATCTCAGGTACTCTGGCTTCAGAACCAATTATTGGATTATGGCATTACAGAGACTAAGACTCCATTATTAATGGATAGTGCTTCAGCTCTGTGTATTGTCAAGAATCCAGTCCCCACTCTAGGACCAAACATATAGAGATCAGACACCATTTTATTAGGGATGTTTTGAAAAAGGTCTGATTGATCCAAAGTTTGTGCCTAGTGCTGATGAGCTTGCAGACATATTTACTAAGCCTTTGGATAGTTCAACTTTCCAAAGCCTTGTGTTAAGGCTTGGTATGCTGCAGCTAGAATAAGTGATAACTACTGATAATCTCAGTAAACAAGTACTGATGATCATTAGTAAACATGTCACAAATTGTACTAATTCTGTTAAATGAAACTGATGCAGTTACAACTATGATGTAGTTATAACTCCTGATGTCAGTAAAGATAGATAAGTACTGATGTATGAAACAACTGAAATCAGCTAAAAGTCTGATGAGTAAGTGTTGAGGACAATATGAAATAGCTGAAAAGCTACGAATTGACGAAAACTACTGATGAGAATTTTCACTTCAGTCGTTTCCACAAACTGCTGTTTCACTCTAAACAGCTGATGACAAAACCATGTCTTCAGTAGTTTCACAACTACTGATGACTAATACCAAGTCCTCAGTTGTTTACAACACCTGAAGACAAACCAAGGTTTTCAGTAGTTTCACAACTACTGCTGACTAAAACCAAGTCTTCAGTTGTTTTCGAACGACTGATAGTTAAAACCAAGTCTTCAGTTGTTTTCATAACAACTGATGACAACACTAATACTTTCAGTCGTTTTCTTTTCCGCCTTTTCTTAACCTATAAATACCTGTACTTGTAGCCAAACATTTCATTAGCCGTTTTCAAACCTTCTCTTTCTCAACAATGGCGACCATGCAACTCAAACCCCGACACAACTGTGTTGCCTACCTTTCGAAATCGGCCTTCTGGAACAAGTTTGATACAGCCATCGATCTTATGGTGGTTTCCCATACCACACAGCTTTCTCTGAATCCTACCATATACCCTGATTCCTTAACCCAGTTCTGGACCAACGTCTCTATCACAACTGGTGAGAACGATAGCCAAATCATTCTCCAGTCGTTGGTAAACCAGAAACAGATGCTCATCACTCCCGACATCATTCGCAAAACCTTAAATTTGCATGATTCTCCTATCCTAAAGAATACCCGAAAGACGCCACTGATATGTCTTTCATCAATAACGGGTATGAAGGTGACATAAGTGCTACAACCATTCTGAAAAAAGCACTTCCATGATGCAGAACGACTTATCTTTCACATGGTAAATGTTGCCTAGCTTCAAAGACATCTTCTTGGGATCAGATGTCTTCCCGATGGCAACAGGTATTGTATTCTATCCTTGAGCAACAAAATCTAAATTTTTCTGAGATAGTTTTTATGGAACTAAAGGATCTGGCTCAGAAACCTGTGGCAAATAGATGGCTACTTTATCCCAGGTTTCTGATGGCCATAATTTTAAATCAATTAAAATCTGATGGACTTGTTGGTCTTGGGGTCCTGCTCCAGCTGTTTTAGCTGAGGTATACTCCAGACATAACACTGACCAATCTCTAAAAGGGGCTGCCCGGATGCTAAAACCCAAGCAGAGGGAACCCACAGCCTCCACTTCCAGATCCAAAGTCCCCACCAAACCCAAATCCCATAAACCAAAAAGGCTACTCAGGGAGATGACTCCCCTGAGGATGCCCCTGTACCACCAACACATGATATACATACTGGTTCAAACCCCCCAGTTATGTCAAAGACTCAACCTGCTACAGCCGCACAAGTATCCTCTCAACAGGATCATGTTGCAACCAATATTGGGGATCCCACAATACTAGAACCTATCTCAATTGAGAGGGTTACCATTGAAGCGCACCTCTCACCCCAGGTGCAATCTGCTTCGGACCAATCTCCACATGCAACCGACCCTCAAAGCCCAACACTGCTAGTTGCAAAAGTGCTGATCAGTTGCACTCCTCACCCCCTCCCCAGAAACCAATTACCACTGGGACTACCTCAACCATTGAGGGGGAGGACCAAAGTGCTTCTGATAACCCACAACACAGGGGTTACAATGTTCAATCTCTAAGTGTAGAAAAGGAGATTAGAACTTCTGGTAAGGCTGCCACTTCTACTCATTCAGCAAATGATCAGGATGAAGTTGTACCATCCATAAGACCTCACCAGAGGCAACTGCCAATGAAGGACATAGTCCTGAGGTAGGAAGCCCCCAGTACCAAGAACAAGGGGCACATGCTGATACTGATCTACACTCAGAGCATGTACATCCTGATTCAATCAGGAGGTCAGGTGATTCAGCACAGGATGATGATGACCTGGGCTTCTTCTATGATGATTTAGCCCAAAATACCATCCTAGAGAATGAGGTAAGCAGACTCAACGAGCTGCTTGCCAAAATATCTCAGGATCAAAGACCATCTACCCCCACTACCACACAGATGGCACCTTCAATTGAAGGTTCACCAAACACTTCGCCTACACACACAACTGAGCCACCAGCCTCTGCTTTTGGCACCACCTCTCAAGGACAGAACCCCTCTGAGCAGATGGTTGCTATCTTTCAAAAACTCCTACCTCTCATCATCCCATCATCACTGACATAGTGCATAAAGCCATTGATAAGAGGATCTCCTCAAATCTACAAACCCTCATTGATGATGCTGTTCAAAAGACACTTTCTGCCTTCAAGCCCCTGTTCCAATGCAAACAAAAAGGGGGAGACTGCAAAGTCTAAGGCAGTGAAAGAAAAGAAAAGAAAAAGAGTTGATTGATGACAAAGAGCCTGAAAAAGAGAAAGAGCCTGAGAAAGAGAAGGAGGTTGAGAAAAAAAAACTAATCTTGAACAGCTGATCACAGATAAAGAGAAGGAAGATCAGTGATCACATAAAAGAAAGAAAAGTGCTGAGTCAAGAGTTGATGAAGAAAAATCATTAGAAGACCTTGTCAAAGATGCTGATGAAGCTCACAGCAGATCCATGGATAAAATCATAGATCAGCTCTTTAGACATGGTCATGACACAGCCACATTAGACTCTGAGATCAGAAGGCTGGAAATAGAAGAGATTCAAACCCGATGGGCCGGTTATAGTGTGTTGGAAAGGGAAAGATTGGAGATAATGATCAGATTCATTGCCAAATACCTCGGTAGATCATTGATAGAGATAAAAGCCTAGTCCAGAGACAGTATCTTAGAGATAACTAAGAAGATCTGCTCTGCTGTAGGCTATAATAAGGGGTTGATAATAGAAGCACTGGATGAAGCAGGTGCAGGGAAAAGAACTGAAATGGCAAAGCTCTCCAAAGCCAAACTAACCACCAAAATGCTAAGTCAGTCTTCTCACATTCCCACTCAAACACAACCCTATCTCTAAAATCTCCCAAATCTATCCCTAAACCTAAGCCACCCACAACTCAACCCACAAAACCAATCCCTTTACCCCAAAAACCACCTCAACCCACACCCAGTGATGCACCCAGAAGAAGGAGAAGGGTGTTGAGGGTAGAAGAAGATGAAGAAGAAGATGATGATGAAGATCGTCTGCCAATCTCTGTTGTTCTCAACCTTAAAACACCGGAGCACAGAAGTCAACAAGTGATTACACCTGACTTACAAATGCAGATGGTGAAGGTAAAGATTGAAGAAGCAGAACAGCAGAAACAACACGATGAGCAGTTTCTCAAGATGGTTGACAAGGATTTCCCTCGGTCCTCATCCATTCAAGAAATGAAAACAAGGCTCTGAGGCTGTACAATCTAGACATACCTTTCAACATCAAAAAGAAAGAGTGCGAATTTGGCCAGACCCTAGGGTAAGTTCTAGAATTCATAAGAAAAATATACAAGTAGATATCATGGCCAAGTGAAGAAGATCTTGAATGCTGCAATTACATTGGCCATGGTAGTCTCACCTGGGAAATCATTGAAGAATTCAAGAGAGCTCACAACTCCAAGACAAACCCCAATCTATTCTTGAGAACAAAATGATCAAGAAGGGGTTGTTATACAAAAGACTTGAAGATTGTTGGACCAAAAGAACAAATGAGCCAAGATCAGAAAACCTCTAAGTCCCACATGGTATCACAACAACTGCTGAAAGACATCAGCAGTTTGACAAGTGCTGAAGCTCAACAGCTGAAGATCAAGTGCTGAAGACTTCAACAACTGAAGAACTAAAGTACTGAAGTACAACAGCTGAAGAACACAAGTGCTGAAGCTGAAAGACCAAAGTACTGAAGTACAACAGCTGAAGAGTTTACAAGTGCTGAAGATACAACTGATGTACAAAGTCTGAAGACAAAGACTGAAGACATCAGCTGATGATATCTACTGAAGTCATCAGCTGATGAAACACCTGAAGGTCAAAGTCTGAAGATCAAGTATGAAGCCTCAGTAGTTTGTCACAACTGCTAAAGAGTACTTCTTCAGTAGTTGTGATATCAGTAGTTTTATAATTCTAGTTTCAGTAGTTTTATATTTGTACTTTAACACTCTAATATGTTCTCAGTAGTTGTGAACATTTCAGTAGTTTGTTAAGAGTTAGTTATTTTTGTATTAGATCTGCCAGTTGTCACTTTCCGTGATAACAGCAGTGATTGTTGCACTTTATATAAGGAGTGACAACTATTGTAATATGTGAATGAATGAATGGAATGAATGAATGATTTGATTAGAAATATTCTATATCTATAAACATTCCTTGAAATCAGAATATATATTCTCTCCCTATAACCGTATGTGCTCTTAATGCATACCAGTATCGATTGCTTGCTACAATTGTCTAATTCTTGTTCGTATTCCGCTGCTTTGAACTCTAATACATCAAACTTGTGATCGCTGATCCTGTCAAATGGTATCAGAGCAGGTTAATCATTGATCGATCTAATAATTGATCATTGAAACTGCTATTCAAGATCTAAGTTTGATTGAATTAGCTTTTGTTTTTGCAAGAAACGGTTATAGAGATTGAATTTTCTGTATTTCTGCTCATTCATCCTGAGATCTTCTCTTGGTTTTCATTGAGTTGTTGTGGTCTGTTTAAAACTTTTAAAGCTTGAATTAAATTGTTTTTGAACTGAAAATGACACTCCCTCCATGATCCTCACAATACTGGTTCCTCAACCAAGCCACCAATGCTGGTTAGGAATGAGTATAACATATGGCAAAGACGTATGCTCCATCACTGTCTGTTAACAGCGCAGGTTGTTGGACATCAGTGGTACATGGTCCACAAGCCTATGGTGAAAAACCCGGAAACCAATCAAATGGTTCCGAAGAGGAGGGAGCAATACTCGATGAGGATAAGAAGTGCTTGAAATTGATGCAAAAGCCCTGGAATTCTGGCCATGGCACTGCCAAATGAAATCTATTCTGGGCTAATGCATCATGAAACTGCCCATGACTTCTGGAATGCCTTGAAAGAACAATTTGGAGGAACAGATGAGGTCTTGGCAAATAATAGAGAAATTCTTGCCCAACAATATGAGACATTCTCCATAAAAAGGGTGAGACACTGACTCAACAATATGAGCGGTTCTCTTGTTTGATCTCTAAACTAAAAATGGTCAAACTTGAGTACACAAATATTCAGATGAATAACAAATTTCTCAGATCACTGCCTGAGAGATGGGACACATATACTATTGTCCTACGCTCCAGTGCAAGTTTGGACAAACTATCCTCTCACCCAACTCCATGGGAAACTGCTCACGTTTGAGAGAGAGATAGAACAGAAGAGAAAGCTGTCTTCATCTGGAAAGCTCACTGAAGACTTTGTACCAGGCAACACTGCCTTGGTGGGTCATGAGTCAGAATATGCTTCATCTGAATGCCAGTATGATGAGCATATTAATTTCTCTTCAAGCACTTCTGATTCTGCATTTGTGAGTGTTGATGGTCAGTTTACTGGGTGTAATAATGACAATCTATGCTTCATTATGGATGATCTCAAGGGGATTGCTGATGATGACTTAGAGGAGATGGATATTTTAAGCCAAATGGCCCTGATAAATATCAGATCTCAAAAGTTCTATAAAAGAACTGGAAGAAAATTCCCAGGACTCTCTGGCAAAACCAAAGTTGGTTTTGACAAGAGCAAGTAGATGTGTCATAAATGCCAAAGGCTTGGACACTTTGCAAGAGAGTGTAGATCAACTGGATCTAACTCCACTGCACCCTTTGTGACTTTTCCTGGCAATAGTCAACAACACAGAGGGCAACATCCTGTCACTTCTATCATCATCCTCAACAACAATCTCCGGCATATTTTGTTCCTCAGGGTCAAATGCCATATCCGTACCCTTGCTATTACATGCCACAGTCAAATCAAGTTCAAGTTCCTATGGCACCACAACCTCATGCACTACCAGAACCTCAGCCATCCCAATCTCATCAACAAACTCAACCTTAACAACACAGCTTCTTCACCCCAGGAGTTGTTGACTGGAGCAGTTTACCAGATGACATGTCTGGTCATGATCAACTGTTTCAGGTGCTGGTCAACATGGTGGTGACAGTCCTTTGGGAATCTAGCTCTTATGGCTTTGGAGTCTGTTGATACTTCATTTCCAATGCCTCCACACCTCAGGTATCACAGGTATCCTCTGAGGCAAAAGCCAAAATATGTTCTGAACCATGCATAGCAGCGTTTGCTTCCATTAGAGAAGCAAATGTAGCTCTAATTAATAAGAACATTGAGCTAGAACAAATAATTTCCAAAAACAAAGCTGAGTTTGAGTCTGTGCTTAAAGATAAAAATGATGAGATTTATAAACTGAATTGCCAAATAATTGATGATAAGGCTAGAGAAGAAGTACTTCTAGAGAAGTACAAAGATCTCAAAGAAACCCTTGCAGTTACCCAGGTCGAGTGTGATAGATGGGTACAATCATGCAAAGGTTTTGAAATGCTTCTTAGTAAGCAATCTGCTTCAAATGTGAAGTTTGGAATTGGTTACAATCACACTGCTCCACCTACAGATTTTACCCCAAGAGCAGAGGTAGAATCTGATAGTGAGAGTGATAACCAATCCATCACATCATGTGATCTACCTTCTGATACAGCACAATCAGAAGTAGCAGTCAGCATCAAGCCCTCTTTGAACTTATCAGCTGATGTTGATGGTTCAAATGCTGACATTCACATGATTAATGAGTTGATCAACTCAGGAGTTAATTCTGAAGGTCCTGAAAGGACTAGAGAGCAGGATCTAACACCTGAAGTTCAAACTTCAACTGCTGTCAGTACTGAAGAGAAGAAAACTGATAGTAGAAAGAGTTTGAAGACCACTAAAGAGGCAGTCAAGAAAGCAAACAATGCTTCCAAAGCATTGAAGAACAAGTCTTCAGTTGCTTCACCCTCTTTAGTTGATGATCAACCTAAGATGAAGAAGAAACCATGTGAAGTATGTGGTTTGTTCAATCATCTTACAGATGATTGTTGGTACAAAAGAGGTTCCAAACTCAAACAAAAAGAAGAAATCAAAGAGAAAATGGTAAAAATGAAAACTGAGTTTGAGACCACATTTGTATCAGCAACATCAAATCCTGTAACCCTTAAGTCCTCAAAGAAATCCAAAAAGGAAGGGGTTAAACAGGTGACAGCTGAGAGTGCTCAGAAGAAGAAGGTGCAACATAGGAACTTATCAAACTCCACTGGCAATGTGTCTGATGAGCTGAAAGCTTTATCACAAAATCAAACACAGCTGGTAATGATGGTTCAACATCTGTTGGGTAGAGTTAACCAACTAGATGCTCCTATGTTGAAACCACAGAAAAGGAGGTCCAAGCCAAAGGACTCCTCTTCTACACCATCTTCTTCCTCTCAGGCTGTTGTTTCAAATAAACCTATTAGTTTACCATCTATTGATGAGACCAGGCCCAAAACCAAAAGGTTTGGGTCTCTAAAACTAACTGATTGTTTATATTGCAGGGTTCTTCAACATGCCAAAGTAGCATCTGGTATGTAGACAGTGGGGGATCTATGCACATGACTGGGAACAGCTCTCTTCTTCATGACTACTCTCAAGGAAAGAAGGGTTTGTTTCTTTTGGCAATGATGCTAGGGGTTACATCATTGGTAAGGGCTTTGTCTCCAATGGAGAAATCAAATTTGATGATGTTAATCATGTGGAAAATCTCAAGTACAATCTCTTGAGTGTCAGTCAAATGTGTGATAAAGGCCATGTTGCCTTTTCACCAGTCAAAACTGTAGGATTCTGTCATCCAAAGTTTTGCACTTGATTGACAAGGTATTGGATGATCACACTCTCCTGAGGGAAACCAACATGACAGGAAGAGTGTATGCCTTAGATCTTTCTAAGAAAATAGATCTCAAAGGCAATCCTTGCCTATTTTCCAAAGCCTCTTCTCAAGAATCTAAACTGTGGCACAGAAGGCTTGGTCATGTTAATCTCAAAAACATGAATCAGCTTACCCAAAATAGTTTAGTCAGAGGCTTACCAATAAAGGAGTTCCACTGTGATGAAACCTGCACTGCTTGTTTAAAAGGAAAACAGCACAAAGTCTCATTCCCTCCTATTGAAGTGCCTAAGTCCACTGCCTGCTTGCAATTACTGCATATGGATCTATTTGGTCCTGTGAGAGTAATGAGCATGGCAAAGAAGAAATACTGTCTGGTAATTGTGGATGATTACTCCAGATTTGTATGGACTTTCTTTCTACATTCAAAGGATGAGGCTGCTCAGAAGATTATTCACTTTGTGTTGTATATTGAGAAGCAGTATTCCCTTCCAGTCAACTGTATTAGGAGTGACAATGGAACTGAATTCAGAAATCATACACTTGATGACTTCTATCTTTCAAAGGGAATCAAAAGGCAGTTTAGCATTCCAAGGACTCCAGAACAAAATGGAGTAGTGGAGAGAAAGAACAGGACCCTCATTGAAGCTGCAAGGTCCATGCTGGCTGACTCAGGTTTGCCACTGACCTTTTGGGCTGAAGCTGTCAACACAGCTTGCTATGTGCAAAATAGAGTTTTAGTAAATCAGAGGTTGATGAAGACTCCATATGAAGTTCTCCATCATTTGGCTCCTCTAATTTCATTCTTCAAAGCATTTGGGTGTCCCTGTTTTATACTCAACACAAAGGATCAACTCCATAAATTTGATCCTAAGGTGGATGCAGGGTATTTTGTTGGTATTCATCTACTTGCAAGGCATACAGAGTCTTCAACTGCAGAACAAAGATGGTTGAAGAAACTCTACATGTTAAGTTCAATGAATCTCCAAAGGACAAGATTCCACAAAGCCTGTGGAGTTATTTGATTTGGACATACTGCAATATGTTCCTTATCAAACTCCTGCTGTTGCTCCTGTCAACAGTTCACCACCTGGTGGTACTGCTGATGATGATGATGATTGCAGTACTCACCTCTTCAGGTTTAGTGATCAGCTGCCTGATTCAGCTAGACCTGATGCTCCTGTAGCTCCAGTAGCACCATCCACAACAAATGCTGATGAGATCTCTTCGAATTCAACTTCCTTTGAATACCATCCACTGATTGGTTTCAAGGAAATGATTCACCATCACCATCTGTTACTGCTGAGCCTGCTACAAACACTTGCACTGATCTCATTGTGTATCAAGATCTGAAGAATCACCCTATGTCTCAAATCATTGGTGATATCACTGCTGGAGTATCAACAAGAAGTCAATTGTCAAATTTCTGCTTCTATGCTCTCTTCATCAGTCAGCAAGAGCCAAAGAATTATCACATTGCTTTAAAAGACAATGGATGGGTTGATGCCATGCAGCTTGAGCTTCTTCAGTTCAAGAAACAGCAAGTGTGAGAACTGGTTCCTCTACCTCCAGGTAAGTGTGCAATAGGCACTAAATGGGTGTTTAGGAACAAAACTGATGAAAATGGGCTTATTGTTAAGAACAAGGCCAGACTGGTTGTTCAGGGGTTTGCACAAGAAGAAGGTATCGATTATGATGAAACCTTTGCCCCTGTAGCCAGACTGGAAGCAATTCGATTGTTTTTAGCTTATGCTGCTTATCAAAACCTTAAAGTTTTTCAAATGGATGTCAAAAGTGCATTTTTGTATGGAAAAATTAAAGAAGAGGTTTATGTATGTCAACCTCCAGGCTTTGAGGACAATAAACATCCTAATTGGGTGTATAAGCTTGATAAGGCTCTTTATGGGTTAAAACAAGCTCCTAGAGCCTGGTATGAGACATTATCAAACTTTCTTCTGGAAAATAATTTCACTAGAGGCTCCATAGATAAGACTTTATTCATTAAGAAAGCTGGGCAGCATAATCTACTTGTTCAAATTTATGTAGATGATATCATTTTTGCATCCTCTGATCCAAAGTTGTGTGATGCCTTTACAAAGTTGATGCAACAGAAGTTTGAAATGAGTGCCATGGGAGAATTACAATTCTTTCTGGGGTTGCAAATCAAACAAAAGGCTGATGGAATTTTCATTCATCAGTCCAAATACACAAAAGATCTTTTGCAAAAGTTTGATTTACAAAACTGTAAGCCCTGTTCTACTCCCATGTGCAGCACCACACAACTGGATACAGATCAGAAAGGTAAAGTGGTTGATGAAACACTTTACAGATGTATGATTGGGTCCTTGATGTATTTAACAGCTTCTAGACCAGATATTATGTTTGCTACATGTGTTTGTGCTAGATTTCAGGCTGCACCTAAAGAGTCTCATCTGATTGCAGTCAAGAGGATCTTTAGATATCTGCAAGGCACTCCATCTCTAGGTTTATGGTATTCTACTGGACATTCTGGTAAATTAGTTGCTTTTTTTGACACTGACTATGCAGGGTGTAAGTTGACCAGGAAATTAGCTTCTGGTGGATGTCAATTCCTAGGCAACTGCTTGATTTCTTGGCAGAGCAAGAAACAGACCTCAGTTGCTACATCAACTGCTGAAGCAGAGTACATTGCTGCTGCAAGTTGTACATCTCAGGTACTCTGGCTTCAAAACCAACTTTTGGATTATGGCATTACAGAGACTAAGACTCCATTGTTAATGGATAGTGCTTCAGCTCTGTGTATTGTCAAAAATCCAGTCCAGCACTCTAGGACCAAACATATAGAGATCAGACATCATTTTATAAGGGATTGTTTTGAAAAGGTCTGATTGATCCTAAGTTTGTGCCTAGTGCTGATGAGCTTGCAGACATTTTTACTAAGCCTTTGGATAGTTCAACTTTCCAAAACCTGGTGTTAAGGCTTGGTATGCTGCAGCTAGAATAAGTGACAACTACTGATGACTTCAGTAGAAATTACTGGTGATCATGACAACCATGTCACATATAAGTACTGATGAGTCCTTTTCCTTCAGTAGTTTTTATAACTACTGAAGGCTACATGTCTCACAAGTACTGAAGTGCTTCATCTGTATAAAACTACTGATGTAGTTACAACTACTGATGCAGTTACAACTACTGCGATCAGTAAAAACAGATAAGTACTGATGTCCTATGAAACAACTGAAATCAACCAAAAAGGCTGATGAATGTGTTGTGGACAGTATGAAACAACTGAAAAGCTAAGAATTGACGAAAACAGCTGAAGAGAACTTTCTCTTCAGTCGTTTGTACAACTGCTGTTTCATTCTAAACAACTGAAGCAAAACCATGTCTTCAGTAGTTTTATAACTACTGATGACTAATACCAAGTCTTCAGTCGTTTACAACAGCTGATGACAAAACCACTGTCTTCAGTAGTTTCATAACTACTGATGCCAAACACCATGTCTTCAGCTGTTTCATCATCTGAAGTCAAAACCACAGTCTTCAGTAGTTTTCTAACTTCTGATGCCTAACACCACGACTTCAGCTGTTTCAACGTCTGAAAGGATAATACCATGTCAACGGTCGTTTAAAACTACTGATGACTAACACCACATCCTTCAGTCGTTTTCTTACCCGTACCCTATAAATATCCCTGAACTAATCCTTCAATGCTTCATCTTCTTCAAACCTAACGTCCTCTCCAAAACTTCCCTCCTCTCAATGGCGTCCATGCAAATTAAACCGCGACACAACTGTGTTGCCTACCTTACTAAATCGCCTATCTGGACTAAGTTCGATACTGCTATCGATCTTATGGTTCAATCCCAATACAATACGGCATTTCTTCTGAATCCCATACTACATGCCGAATCCTTCACAATTTTGGATGAACGTTACTATTACCACTGGGGAGAACAACACACCATCTCTCCAGTCGGTCGTAAACAACAAAGAAGTAGTAATCACTCCTGCAATAATCCGCAAAATTCTTCATCTGAATGATGCTAGTTCTCTCTGCTGGATATCCGAAGGGCACCACAGATCTATCCTTTGCCCAACATGGATATCAAGGCGATCTTAGTGCCTCCACTATCTTGAAGAAACACTTTAATGACGCTGAGCGCCTAATCTTTCACATGGTGAATGTATGTTTGGCCCCTAAGATGTCGTCTTGGGATCAAATGTCGACAAAATGGCAGCAGGTAATGTATTCTATTCTTGAGCAACAACCACTAAACTTTTCAGAAATAATATTTTGGAGCTCAAAGACATGGCTCAAAAACTAACTGCCAACCGTTGGATACTATATCCACGGTTCATAATGGCCATCATTACAAACCAGCTTAATGCTGAGGGACTTGTTGGCTTGGGAGTCCCTGCTACGGCTGTTCTGCCGGAAGTATACTCCCGGCACAACTCTGACCGGACACTCAAATTGGCTGCAAGCTGCGAAAACCCACGCAGCTGGAACCCACAGCCACCACCTCCAAATCAAAAGTCCCCACCAAACCACCAAAAAGAAACCAAAACGGCTACTCAGGGAATTGAGTCCCCTGGGGATGCCCCTGCAACACAAACACAGGATATATCCACTAGTCCAAACCCCCTAGTGGATACAATGACTCTTCCAGCCATAGCCGCTCAGGCTTCCTCTCAACAGGAGCCTGCAGCAACCACACAAGGGGTACCTACATATCTGGGATCTTCCTCACTTGAGGGGATTGCCATTGAAGAGCACCAACCTCCCGGGTGCACACTGCTTCTATCCCTTCACCCCAAACAACCGCCCCTCACAGCCCAACTTTAATAGTTGCACAAGTGCTGACTCAACTGCACTCCTCACCCCCTCCCCAGAAACCACTCACTACTGGGAATACCTCTACAATTGAGGGGGAGGAACAAAGTGCACTTGAGAACCCACAGCACAGGGGTTTACCACTTCTATCTCCTGGTGTAGACAAGGAGCTTAGAATATCTAGTGAGGCTGCCACCTCCTCTGACTCAGCACATGATCAGAATGAGGCTGGTAATATTGCTAAGACCTCACTAGAGGCAACAGCTGATGATGGACACTGTCCTGAGGCTGGAAGTCCCCAGTACCAAGCACAAGGGGCACATGCATCAACTGGTCTACACCCAGCGCATATAAATCCTGCTCTAAGCAGGAGGTCAGGTGATTCAGCTTCGGCTGATGATGACCTGGGCTTTTTCTACGATGTTCTTGCCCAGAACACAATCCTTGAAGAGAAAGTCAGTAGGCTGCAAAACCTACTTGACCAACTCTCCCAAGGAGAAAGACCATCTGCCTCTACCACCCACAGATGGCACTTCACTTGAAGGTTCCCCAAACACTGAACCACTCCAAACTCAACCACCTGCCTCTGCTTCAGGCCCTACTTCTCAGGAACAGAACCCTCCTGAGCAAATAGGTGTTGTACTTCAAAATTCCCTCCCTCTCATCACACCCATAATCACTGATATTGTGACTAAAGCCATTGATGAGAGGCTTTCCTCCACTTTACAGCCCCTGATTGATGCTGCTGTACAAAAGACTCTTTCTACGGTACAAACCCCCTCCTCCAATGCATCCAAAAAGGGGGAGAGTACTGCAGTGAAAGAAAAGAAGAGGAAAAGATCAGAGGAAAAGAAGGAAGAAAAGCAAGCCCAAAAGGAGGAGAAAGAACAGCAACCACTGCTCACCTACAAGCAAAAGAAAGGTGCTGATGATCATATTGCTGAAGATAAAGCCTTGGAGCTACTGATAAAAGAGGCTGATGCCGAACACAGCAGATCAATGGACAACATCATTGATCAGCTGTTTAGGCAAGGCCATGACACCAATAAACTTGACTCTGAGATTCGACGACTAGAGATTGAAGAAATCCAGAATAGATGGGCAAGTTATGAAGTGTTAGAAAGAGAAAGGCTTGAGATCATGATTAGATTTATTGCAAAATATCTTGGAAGATCAATGATCGAAATTAAAGCTTGGTCCAGGGACAGTATCTTGGCAATCACCACCAAGATCTGTTCGTCTGAAGCATACACTAAGGGGCTTGTTATTGAAGCTTTAATGAAGCGGGTGCTGGGAGCAGGACTGAGCTAGCCAAGCAATCAAAAGCCACACTCACCTCAAGGATGCTAGAACAGCCTGTCAACATTCCCGCACCAAAACCACCCAAAACACAACCCACCAAACCAACTCCCTACCCTCAAAACCCATAGCCGATGATATACCCTTGAAGAAGAAGAGAAGGATATTGAGGCTAGAAGATGATGAAGAAGATGATGAAGATAGGCTGCCACTCTCAGCTGTGATTCAGTTGCCTAAGGCCACAAGTCACTCCTCAGCAATTACTCCTGAAGTCCAGAGACAAAGGTTAAAGTGAAGCTAGAAGAAGAAGAGCTTCATAAACAGCATGATGAGGAATTGCTGAAGAGAGTTGACAAAGCTTATGCAGCCACATCTTCTATCATCAATATGAAGAAGCAAGCCCTCAGACTTTACACTCTCAGGCATACCTTTCAATATCAAAAGGAAAGAGTGATGATTTGGCCTGATCCCAGGGTCTCTCACAGAATTCATAAGAAAGATATACCTCAGAGATACATTGGCCAGGTGAAAAAGATCGTAGATGAAGTGATCTCTGGTCTTTGTAGTTTCACCCTGGGAATCCTAGAAGACTTCAAGAAAGCCTACAAAGCTAATCTAACCCCTCAGAAGATGCTGGAAAACAAAATAGTGAAAAAGGGGTTAGTTTACAAGAGGCTTGAGGAAGTCAGGAAAAATGAGCTCCAGTTGTTCCTAGAGGGTAATCACCCGGATGAGTTTGCTTACAGAATAATAACAACTGTGGAGCTAAAGAATGGGAAACAGGCCAAATACCTGTCTGAGTATTATGGGCCTGAATCATTGTTTGAAGGAGGTGCTGAAGAGCTAACCATGGAAGAACAAATCACCTTCCTTGAGGCTTACACAAGAGAGTCGTACAGACTCATTATGGGGAAGTAAATCTATGAATGGGATAACAACTCTGTGTCCAGTTCCCCAAAACAGAGTTCCCATTCATACTCTGCCAAACAAATATCTGAGATTTCTTCCCGGCCGGAGCTTACTGGGTCATCTTCTCTACTGATCAAGAAGGAAAAAGACCAACACTTTGCCAACAATAAGTGGGACAGTGAATAATTTAGAGGTTTTGGCTGCATTGGTTCAGGGGGAGTTTGTTGGACCAAAAGAACCAATGAGCCAAGATCAGAAAACCTCTAAGTCCCACATGGTATCACAACAACTGCTGAAAGACTCATCAGCAGTTTGACAAGTGCTGAAGACTCAACAGCTGAAGATCAAGTGTTGAAGACTTCAACAACTGAAGAACTAAAGTACTGAAGTACAACAGCTGAAGAACACAAGTGCTGAAGCTGAAAGACCAAAGTACTGAAGTACAACAGCTGAAGAGTTTACAAGTGCTGAAGATCAACTACTGATGTACAAAGTCTGAAGACAAAGACTGAAGACATCAGCTGATGATATCTACTGAAGTCATCAGCTGATGAAACACCTGAAGGTCAAAGTCTGAAGATCAAGTACTGAAGCCTCAGTAGTTTGTCACAACTGCTAAAGAGTACTTCTTCAGTAGTTGTGATATCAGTAGTTTTATAATTCTAGTTTCAGTAGTTTTATATTTTGTACTTTAACACTCTGATATGTTCTTAGTAGTTGTGAACATTTCAGTAGTTTGTTAAGAGTTAGTTATTTTTGTATTAGATCTGCCAGTTGTCACTTTCCGTGATAACAACAGTGATTGTTGCACTCTATATAAGGAGTGACAACCTATTGTAATATGTGGATGAATGAATGGAATGAATGAATGATTTGATTAAGAACATTCCTTATCTATAAACATTCCTTGAATCAGAAATATATTCTCTCGCTATAACCGTATGTGCTCTTAATGCATACAAGCATCGACGTCTTGCTACAATTCGTCTAATTCCTGTTCTTATTCCGCTGCTTTAAACTCTAATACATCAAACTTGTGATTGCTGATCATGTCAAAGATCTTCAGAAGAGTGAACTCCAGTTGTTGCTTGAAGGCTCTCACCTGATGAATTTGCTTATAGAGATCGATACAACTATGGAGTTGAAAAATGGAAAGACAGTGAGATACCTGTCTGAGTATTATGGCCCAGAGTTCTTCTTCGAAGGAGAAGCAGAAGAACTCACCAAGGAGAAACAAGTTGTTCTCCTTGAGGCCTATGCTAGTGAGTCTTATAGACTCATTCATGGAATTAGGTTTCATGATTGGGATAAGACTCTGTGTTCAGTTTCCCCAAAACAGAGTTCCCTTCCATACTTAGCCAATCAAATGATTAGAAACCTTTTCCCGGCCTGTGCTTAACTGATTACCTCTGAAGCTGATCAAGAGGGTGTTTCTGCCAAGAATAAGTGGGATCATCAATAAGTTTAGAGGTTTTGGCTGCATTGGTTCAGGCGGAGTTTGTTGACCAAAAGAACCAATGAGCCTGATCAGAAAACCTCTAAGTCCCACAGACATTACAACTGCTGAAGAAGAACACAACAGCTAAAGACATCAGCTGATTACAAGGTCTGAAGACAAGGTCTGAAGACAAGGTCTGAAGACAAAGTCTGAAGACAAAGTCTAAAGACAAAGTCTGAAGACAAGAAATGAAGATTACTACTGAAGACAAAGTTTGAAAGTAAAGAACTGAAGACAAAGTCTGAAGCTATCAGCTGAAGACAAAGTCTGAAAGTAAAGTACTGAAGACAAAGTCTGAAGCCATCAGCTGAATACAAAGTCTCTAACTAATCAAACTTAGATCACTGATCCTAACAACATAGTTCTTGTAGTTAAGCCACATGGAAAAACCCCTTATGAGTTATGGAACAAAAGGCCACCGTTCATTGGCTTTCTAAGGTTCTTTGGTAGCAGGTGTACCATACTTAACACAAAGGACAATTTGGTAAAATTTGCTGAAAAGTTGGATGATGCTATCTTTGTTGGATACTCTTCTAGCTCTAAAGCTTATAGAGTATACAACATCAAGAATCAACAATTTGAGGAGTCATCCAATATAGTTGTTAATGAGCACACTCCTTGTGTTAGGGGGAATGGCCCTGATCATATTTTTGATTTAGAATTGTTTCAAACTATTCTAAACCTTCTTGCGAGAATGTTTCAATTGGAACAGGCACTCAAAATGATGCTGATGCTGATCAATTGTTTGAGCTACCCAGGCCTCTTCCAAGTTCTCCTATAGCCAACACAAATTAAGCTTCCACTATTGGCAGATCTGATAGTATAACTATATCAAGGGATAGTGAAGCTTCAACCAGTGAGTCACCTGCTGATCCTCAAAATTCATCAGGCGATCTTGCACAACACCAAGCTGATGGAAGTAGCATCTTGAAGGAACATGCAACTGTTAATGCTACTTCACAGCCAACAATGATGATGTTTCTCATTCATTCAATCAGTCCTCATTGAATGAGTTTGAAACAACAATTGGACAAAGTGTTCTAGTTCTTGAGCAAAATATGTCCAATCTGGATCTATCTTTGCAACTGGAAGTGATTCCTTGTCTAAGGATTCATAACACTCATCAGCTGAGAACATCATAGGGGATGTCTTTGAAGGTATGAACAAGAGAGCAAACTCATCACAGGAATGTCTGCTTGTACTCATGCTTCTTGTCCTAGATGGAACCCAAGAAGGTAGAAGATGTCTTAAAAGATAATAGCTGGGTTATGTAACTTCAGGATAATCACACTTGAATGAAATCATGAAGATTATAGATCAAAATATGATAGTCACATTTAAAACCCCTCTAATCTTCAATTAGATTGCAAAATAAGTGTTTACAAATAATCCCTCAATCTATTGGTCATGCAACCATCCATCACTAATGACAATTAACCTATTTATAGTCTAGACTAATATTCACTAATTGCACTTAACCCCCTAGACTTAGGCTAACTAATGGAAATTACATATAAAACATAAAAATGACTAAAAACAAGATCAAATAGATTTTGTTCACACAAAATATATTTATTACAATAAAACTCCTAGTCATCTAAATCTTCAACTTCTCATCTCGGTTCCTCGTCTCGAACATGTCATGTTTGACATTTTCATTGACTTTGACCATGACGTTGACTATTGTTGACTTTGATTGTGTTGATAATATAGACTATCTTGTACAGCTCCAACAGGTTGAATCGATGCAAGAGGAGCTTCTTCAATTCAAGAGACAAAAAGGGTTGGAACTTATGTCTGCTACTATCTGGTCAAGTACCTATAGGCACAAATGGGTTTTTAGAAACAAGAGAGATGACAGAGGCTTGATTATCAATAGCAAGGCAAGACTGGTGGGTCAAGGATACACTCAAGAGGAAGGAATCGATTTTACTGATGTCTTTGCACCTGTTGCAAAACTTGAGGCAGTTAGGATCTTCCTTGCTTATGCTGCATCCAAGAATTTCACTGTCTACCAACTTGATGTCAAGTGTGCCTTTCTATATGGGAACATAGATAAGGAAGTCTATGTGTGCCAGCCTCTAGGATTTGAAGACCCACAACACCCCAACTATGTGTGCAAATTGGATAAAGCTCTATATGGGCTGCACAAGCACCTAGGCTGTGGTATGAGACTTTGTCTTAGTTTCTTCTCAAGAATGGTTACACAAGAGGTGCCATGGACAAGACTCTCTTTATAAGGAAGTCTGGTGAGGATATTTTGCTTGTTCAAGTCTATGTTGATGACATCATCTTTGGTTCCTCAAATGACCAAATATGCAAGGACTTTGAAAGCATTATGAAGAAGAAGTTTGAGATGAGTTCCATGGGAAAAATGGATTGTTTCCTTGGAATTCAGGTGAAGCAATTATAGGAAGTGTTTTTCATCAATCAATCTAAGTATGTCAATGACATCTTAGAAATATTTGAAATGAAAGATTGTAAGCCAGCCAAGACACCCATACCTAGAAACCATAATCTTTGTCCTGACCTTAAGGGGGAGGATACTGATCATCATCAAGGAGCGCCTAAACTAGGTCTCTGGTATCCTAGGAACAATGATTTTAATATCTATGGATACTTTGACAGTGACTATGGTGGCTGCAACATGACAAGAAATCAACATCAAGAGGATGTCAATTTATTGGTGGAAGGATCATCTCATGGCAATGCAAGAAACAATCCTGTATCTCTACATCAACTGCTGAAGCTGAATACATTGTTGCTGCAAGTTGTTCTGCTCAGCTGCTATGGATTCAAAATCAGATGTTAGACTATGGATTCAAAATCCTGTGAAGCACTCCAAGACAAAGCATATTGATATTAGGAATCATTTCATTAGAGATATTCATGAGAAGAATTTGATTAAACTAATCAAAGTTGATTCAAATGAACAATATGTTGACTTGTTCACCAAATCTTTTGATGAATAGAGATTTAAGTATCTCATTACAGCTATGGGATGATAAATATTGATTAGTTCACCTATTTTGAAAACCTTTTAATATGTAATGTCTTATGTCAATGCAATCTAAGCCCTGTACACAAAGTTTCTCTCTTTGAAATTTTTTTACCAAGTATAAATTCTTTTGAAGAGGAATTAACATTCAGAAGATATTTTACATATCTTCCGAAGCAAAATTCCTCCAATGATAATTTTCTTCTTGGAAGAGTTTTTAGTCTCGAAGAAGCGATTGGTTACATATCATATCTACTTCCGAAGCTTATAAAACTCTCCATTCGTAAAGCAATCTTTACTCTTGGAAGTAACTCTTTACCTTCGAAAGTAAGAATTGCCTTTGGAAGATAATTACCTTCGGAATGCTTTATATTCGGAAGAGAAATTTTACCGTGTAACGGAAATCTTTTGGGCCCTACATTGTAAAAAGTAAAGATTTTGTTAATGATATCAGATTATTTAACTGAACTAAACCTTACCGCCCCTGTCACATCATCCACTAAAACATCACATCACCTTATCCAAACACATCTACCGCCATTTCACCCTCTTTTGAATAATCCCGGCTATTCACTTTCATCTTCTTATCACATTTTTACTACCCTAAAAGCTTTCTTTCTTCCTAATTTATCAAAGCTCAAACTCATCCACCTTCACCTTTCACAAATGATACTTAACCCTCAACACAATCAAGTCACACTTCTTGATCCTGAAGAGATGCCAACTTCTCTAAAATCATCTCCTTTCTCACCCAATCATCCTATTATACTACCCTGACTATTAATCCAACTGTGTACTCTAGTCACATGGTTGAATTTTGGGATAACGGTCAGATTGAAACCCTAAATGGGATTCGTGTAATTCGATCGAGCATTTATGGCCAGGAGTTGGTCATTATTAAACAACTCATCAGGGAGCATCTCGAGCTTCATAATGAGGGTGCACCCATAAAGTTCCCCAAAGCAGATTTAGATAGCACTTATATTCAAATGGGATATGGTGGAGATGTCAGCAGGTCAACTGTCTACAAATTCAACTTTTTTTACAACTGAAAGTTCCTGCTGCATGTTGTTCTTCACTGTCTGTCAAACAAATCTGGGGGATGGGATCAAAATCCATATGAACTAGGGTGCCTAATTCATGGAATGGTTAGAGGCCTCTAATTCAACATTCAAGATTTGTGCTGACAAATCTCATGGGAAATCTCCAGAAGGAAACATTCTTTATGTATCCCAGATTTCTCCAGCACATTATCAACTGTGAGATGGACCAGAGTCGGCTTGTCTGTGTAGCCACTCTACCTGTCCCTCAATGACGCCAATCATCTTCAAAACTCTAAAGAAGGTGTCCACCAACTTCACTGGAAGGTACACTCCTCTGCTTCCAGGTATGACTGAGCAAATAGCTCCTGGTGACATCCCTGTTCACCCCACAGGTGATGAACCCACACCAACAACTGCCCCCACACTGCCAACTTTACCTTCTCACACCATCACCATCACTTACCAAAGATCCCCCAAACAAACCCTTGTTCAATCTACTCTTATTGAACAAGCTCCTCCTGTTCAATCTAAAAAGACTATAATGGAACATTAGGCTCCCACTGAGTCTGAGGTCTCACCATCCTTCACCATTGATCTCAATATGGGTCTTGAGTCTCCTCAGTCTAAAACCCATGAGCCCACTACCCAAACTGAAAGCCCTTGGGGTGAGTATCTATACTCCTCTGAGCAGCCACAAAGGGAGAGCCCCACCAAAGGCTAAATGGGTGTAGGCATTGATCAAGGTTCCGGGTCATTAGGATTACCCTCTCTATCCTTCACTAACCTTCTTTTTAAAACTGATGAAGAGATTACGTCTCTTCATGGAAATGAAGTTGATCTACAACACTCTCTAAAAGATCAACAGAGCCTAGAAAGACCACTTATCTCTAGCCCCTATCAGTAAACCTTTATTGAGGGGAGTCCCACTGATGGAGGGGACTCATGCACATTCAGCTGCCATTACAGAAGATGCCTTAATGGACCTTCTGGATAGTGGTAACATTTCTGAGACTGAATTTGTGGAACCATGCCTTTTGATGACTCTAAAAGAGACATCACAAAGCAAGGGAAACAAGGGTGCCAAGAAACCACATCTAGTGGTGAGGATGAACATACTAGGTATGTTACCTCATCTCCTCGTGATTCTTCAAAAGAAGACGAGGGAAGGCTACAACTCATTATATGAGACCTACTTTCTAATGTCTCAAACCTTGAATCCAAGGTTAGGACTTTAGAGGATAGGTCCGCCACTCAGCAACTTGAGATTGACAATCTCAAGGCTCAACTAGCTGAGAAATAGATTGAGATATTTGTTAGGCATGTACACATTTAGGTCTCCTTGACCTCTTCCTCTAGCTCATCTAGTTCTTAAGATGATTCTACCAAAAAGGGGGAGAGTGTTCAGAGACAAACACCCGAGGAACCACTGAGCCAAACTTCAACTTCCAAATATTCGGCTCCCATTGCAACTACCTTCTCTGAGCCATCCAAGTGTACTGCAAATTGACCCATGGATGCTTAGAGATCTCTATAGACTCTTCTCCAAGTTTCTGTTAAGATCCTCTCCAGATCAGCCTAGCCCTCATGCGGCTATGATGTACTTTGGAGCTGAAGAGCTTCAGAGGTTAAGTGCACCTTCTACCACTATGGAAGAAGTTGGTCAACCTAAGGTCCAAATGGAACCTGAGATTCAATTTGAAGGGGAAATAAGGACTGATGGCCCAACAAATGAAATAGTTGGGACATAAACTACACTCCCTCAAACTTCTGAAGCCGAAGTCAAAGCCTCGGATGAACAAGCTGAGTCTTTGGAAGCTGAAATGGAAGCTGCGGGAGGATTGTTCTCACTATCCAAGGATCTAATCATCACGGATGCAATTCTAGAGCTGGCATTTGAGGTGAATAGTGATGACTTTCTCAATCAACCTCTAGCCCATACACCTTCACTACCTCTCTCACAATCTGAATCCTCTCTTCAAGAACCACCAAAGTCAAGTACTTCAAAAGATGATAAAGGAAAGAAGAAAATGACTGCAAAAGAGCTTGAGGTGGAGGAAAGGATTGAAAAGCTTAAAAGAAAAAGCAGACTTCCAACTGGGAAGCTGTTAGCTGCCAGTTCCAAAGTAGCTGCAGCCAACCAGGAGGCAATCAATAATAAGAAGAGGGTAGAGATCATTGATCAACTCATCAAGCTTGGAGCTGCCAATGAAGATATTCTCCTGCTACCATTAGAGGAGTTGGTAGAGTTGGAAAAGGAAACCAGGCTATGGAATGAACAATAGAAGGAAGCAGCACAGTTGGCCTTAGAGGAAGAAGAAGAAAGAGAAAAGAGGGAAGCTGACATGCAGCTTCAGAGGGAAAGGATAGCTTCCTAACCTCTCGAGGATTTTCTCTTCAAGAACTATCTCCACACAATGATAAGACGATCCTATGGCTCTTCAACAAAGAGCAAAATCAACTAGAGAAAGAGAACTACACGAGAGAAGTTAAAGGAGAAGAAGAAGAAGGAAGAAGAAGAAGCTCGGGTCACTACCACTAAGAGGACAGGTGAGAAAGCCTAGATGAAAGACTATCTCCGGCTCACGACTTCTCTGGCCGGCAAGTGTGACCCATGTCTGAAAAGACACTCCAACGAATTGTTAGTGAAATCAAGTCTGACATTCGTCTGGGCAAAAGGAAAGAGATGTATAAAAGGGTACAGGGGATGATCTTCAAGCTAACCACTCAACCCCAGCCTGAGCCAATTCCCTCACCATTCACCATCAAAACTGAACCCTACACACCTATAGCTACACCATTATCCATACCCACTTCCTCACCTCTACCATCCAAACTACCCATCCTTCAACCCAAAACACTTTCCAGAACCACTACACCACAACCTACCCAACAACCTTTCAAACCATCCCCTCAGCCTTCTAAACATCTCTTCTTAGAGGAATTCAAGGCAATCAAGACAAAGCTCTCAAACTGCACAACCCTGAGCAACATCTCTTGTGAAGAAGACTCTATCAAACTAACTTATGTTGATGGATCTTCATGTTCCTTCACAAGAGATCAATTTATTGATTTTCCTAGAGGAACACTAGACCATGCTGCTAGACTTCTTGGTCTCAACTCTGACTCCTTAAATGATGAAGAGAAAAAATTGAGAAGAAAGCTAGTGACTCTGCTGGACACAAAGAAAGGAGACAAGATTCCTAGTCAGCCTCTTGTTCCTAGAAAGAAAATCATTCAGTGGAGGTTCGATGAAGCCTCTCACAACTTTGTTGTGGAGAGAGAGAGTGGAGAAAGTAACAGGCTGAATGCCTCCTCTCTGCTACAGTCCAACAGATTTGACATTTCTGAGTTAGCAGAGAAACCATTCTCCAATCCTTCCAACTCTGAAACTACTGCTCATATCAGAAGTCACCTAAGCAGCCTTCATCTTGCTGAGCTTACCACAAAGGCAAGGTCTGAAGAATAGTTGAAACTGAGAGAGAGGGAAGACAAGGAAAGGTCAACCACCAAAAGCACTGCTTTTCTATAGATGGTGGAAGGCCTTGAATTGGAATCTATAGTTATATGGGAGTATGACTACAACTCTCATCAACTAACTCTTTTCAAAGGGACCCAACAGAGGGTGCATATCATTCAGGGTGATAGACTGAGTTCTTGTCAACTAGTGATCTATACAAACTTCTCAGCACTACTTCAGGGAAGAACAAAGAATAGATAAATATCTACTTTCCTTGGTGTTGAAAGCTTTGAGAAGTAGGAATAAGTGAAGTTTTGGTAGCATCAGCCTAGGGGGAGTTTGTGGATCAAGAGGAAGGCTGGTGCAACCAAAACCAAACCACTTAAAAAATTTGGTGCAACTTACAATGGACTTCTGAAGCTAAGTATGGGACTTCCAATGGAAATAGAGTTCTTTCGAAGACAATATAAAAGTTTTACTTCTGAAGCCAAACTCTACTTCCGAATACAAAGTGGTCACTTCTGAAGATCAAGTCATAGATGAAAAGATCACAAGTGAACTTCCGAAGCATGAAGAACAGAAGAAGTCCATCAAGCCTCAGAAGAAGTAGCCTCTTCCGAAGTATAATTGGCTTCCGAAGTACTTGTTCTTCCAAAGCCATTTAACCTTCAAAAGACAATAGTATGAACCAGTGGACATAAGTATGGTCTCTGACACTCCGCTACAGACCTCTGATACTGCATAGCATTTTCCCAAAAGGCCATGTAGTTGACCATACGTTATTCCACTATTCACCTTTTTATGTTAGTACAAGTTACCAACTTTAGTTTGTGACAAAAGGCAAGTCATGGACATGTCATGACTACCATATCTTAGATAAGACTTTATCTAAGATACCTTAAACTATAGCTTTGTAGTATTTGATTTAGTTAGAGGATTCTAGCTGGTATCAAAGTATATCCAGATATAGGTAGTATTATATATAGTTTCTCATTGTAACTCATAAGATTATGCTTGTAAGAGTCTTGTAATACTTTGAGTTAAGAAGCAATATATGCAAGTACCTTGAAAATTATCTTTGTGTTCTTTATTACTTATTATATTATTATCAACTCTTAGAATAGACTTTGCTTCATCTAATTTGAGTGTAACACAAGTGAGTTTGAGAGAAAAACCAAGTGTCAAGTGACAAAACCAATCCTGCAATCCTCTTTAGAATCTTGAATATGGCCGGCCTCATGTGAGGGATACATGTAGAATGGATGAACCTGGGGTACATGTAGAATGTCTCCCTTTAAAGGTTGCCCGTCAAATAAGTCAGCACAAATCTAGAGTAGTTAAAGCGGAGGCCTCTTACCAACCTGTGAACTAGACAACCTAGTTCATATGGGATTAGATCCCATCCCCTTGACTTGTTTGACAAGCAGTGAAGAACAATGTGCAGCAAGAACTTCCATAGGTATGAGAAGTTAAATTTGTAGATAGTGGACCTGCTGACATCACTTCCATATCCTATTAAGGAATATGTTTCATCAACCTCAGTATTGGGGAACTCTATTGGTGAACCATCATTGTGAAGCTCGAGATGCTCCCTGATGAGTTGTTCATATATGATCAACTCCTAGTCCCAAATGTTGGACCTCAAAACCCTAACCCCATTCTGGGTTATTATCTATGCATTTTCCCAAAAATCAGTCATGTGGTTTGAATACACGGTGGGGTTCACATATAGGATTGTGAAGTAAGTGGTTTGGGTCAGAAAGGAGATGATTTCAAAGAAGTCAGCATCCATGGATGAATCCAAGAATGCGACTTGATTGTGCTGGGGTTAAGCGCCATTGAGAAAAAAGAAGAGAAATGAACTCCATTTGGGTAAATTGGAGATAAAGAAAGATTTGGGTAGTGAAATTAATATGGGTAAGTCGAAATATTTAAATGGGTGAAAGTGGCGGATGGATAAGCTGAAGTGATGGTTTGGGTATGATGTAACAAGGGCTGTAAGGTTAAATCCGTTTAAAATATTCTGACATCATTAAGAAAATCTTTACCTATTAGAGTTGTGAGGCCCAAAGATTTACGTTACATAATAAGGTCTTCTACTGAGTATAAGAGATTTCAGAAGGTAACCTTCTTCCGAAGCCAACTTAACTTCCGAAGGTAATTTTTTACTTTTGAGAGTAAAGTGCTTTCCGAATGAAGAATTTATAAGCTTCGGAAGTAGATCCGATAATTATCAATCGCTTCTTCTGAGACTAAAAATTTTTCTGCTAAAAAGATATCCCTTGGAGAATTTTTTTTCGGAAGATGCATGAAATATCTTCCAAGGGTTAATTTCGCTACGGAAGAATCTATACTTAGAAAGATTTCAGAGATAATCTTTTGTATAGGGCTTAGATTGATTTGATAAATGACATTGCATATTTGAAAAGGTTTTCAAAGGAGATAGACTAATCAATGTTTATCATCCTAACAGCTGTAATGAGATACTTAAATATTTGTTTATCAAAGGCTTTGGTGAACAAATCAGCATACTATTCATTTGAATCAACTTTGATTAGCTTAATCATATTTTTCTCATGAATATATATAATGAAATAATACTTGATATCCTAATGATTTGTCTTAGAGTACTTCAGTGGATTTTCAGTAATAGAGATAGCACTATTATTGTCAATGTGGATAGGAGTGCTCATGAAGTTGAATCCATAGTCTAGCATTTGATTCTGAATCCACAACAGCTAAGTACAGCAACTTACAACAACAATGTATTCAACTTCAATAGTAGACGTAGAGACACATGATTGCTTCTTGCTTTGCCATAAGATAATCTTTCCACCAAGAAAATTGACATCATCATGATGTTGATTTCTTATTGATGTTGCAGCCACCATAGTCACTATTAGAATGGCCATAGAGATTGAAACTGCTATTCCTTGGATACCAAAGACCTAGTTTAGGTGCTCCTTTAAGGTATCTAAGGATTCTCTTGGTAGCAACTAGGTGAGACACCTTTGGAGCAGCCTGATATCTTGCACAAATGCATGTTGCAAACATGATATCAGGTCTACTTGTAGTGAGATACATCAGAAAACCAATGATTGCCCTATATTGATGCTGATTAGTATCCTCCCCCTTAGAGTCAGGACAAAGATTGTGGTTTCTGGGTATGGATGTCTTGGCTGGCTTACAATCTTTCATATCAAATATTTCTAAGATGTTAGATACATACTTAGATTGATTGATAAAGAACCCTTTCTTCATCTGTTTTACCTAAATTCCAAGGAAGAAATCCATCTTTCCCATGGAACTCATCTCAAATTTTTTCTTCATAATGCTCTAAAAGTCCTTACACATTTGGTCATTGAGGAACCAAATATGATGTCATCAACATAGACTTGGATGAGCAAAATGTCTTTCCCAGACTTCTTTATGAATAAAGTCTTATCAATGGTGCCTCTAGTGTAGCCATTTTTCAGGAGAAATTGAGACAAAGTCTTATACCACAGCCTAGGTGCTTGGTGCAACCCATATAGAGCTTTATCCAATTTACACACATAGTTGGGGTGTTGTTGATATTCAAACCCTAGAGGTTGACACATATATACTTCCCTATCTATATCCCCATATAGAAAGGTACACTTGACATCAAGTTGGCGGACAGTAAAATTCCTGGATGCAACATAAGCAAGAAAGATCATCACTGCCTCAAGTCTTGCAACTGGTACAAAGACATCAGTGTAATCAACTCCTTACTCTTGGTTGTATCATTGAACTATCACTCTTGCCTTGTTCTTGATTATCAATTCTCTATCATCTCTCTTGCTTCTGAAGACCCATTTGGTGCCTATTGGTATTTGACCAGATAATAGCGGACATACATTCCAAACCTTTTGTCATTTGAATTGAAGCAATTCCTCTTGCATTGATTCAACCCAGCTACTATCCTTTAAGGCTTCTTCTACTTTCTTAAGTTCTATCTGAGACAAAAAGCATAAGTACAGGCTGACATTCCTATTCTGAGTTTGTTCCCTTTTTCTCACGTATTTAGAGACTTCTCCTATAATGTTCTTAGTTGGATGAGTGTTGTGAATCCCGAGCCTAGGAATCACTTATAGTTGCAAAGATAGATCCTGGTTGGACATATTTTACTCAGGAGCTTGAACACTTGGACCAACTATTGTTTCCAACTCATTCAATGAGGACTAATTGAATGAATGGGAAACACCATCATTAGCTGTTGGTTGTGAAATAGCATTAACAGTTTCCTCTTCCTTCAAGATACTACTTTCATCAGCTTGGGGTTGTGTAGTGTCACCAAATGAGTTTTGAGGCTCACTAGGTGGACCACTAGTTGAAGTTCCACTATCTCTTGAAATAGTTATACTGTCATATCTTAATTTAGTGAGAGCTTGATCTTCAACTATTCTTGGAGAACTTGAACAAGGTCTGGGTAACTCGAATAGTTGATTATCATCAGAGTCACTTCGAGTACTTGTTCCAGCTGAAAAATTCTCATAAGATGGTTTAGAATAGCTGGGAAACAATTCTCAGTCAAAAATATGATCAGGGCCATTCCCCCTAACACAAGGAGTGTGCTCATTGACAACAATGTTAGATGATTCCTCAAATTGTTGAGTTTTGATGTTATAAACTCTATAAGCAATAGAGTTACAGGAATATCCAAAAAGATGACATCATCCGACTATTCAGCAAATTTTGCCACCTTTGTGTTAAGTATGGTATACTTGCTACCAAAGGACCTTAGAAAGCCAATGAACGGTGACCTCTTGTTCCATAGCTCATAAGGGGTTTTCCATATGGCTTAACTACATGAACCCTATTATGCACATAGCATGTAGTGCTGACTGCCTCTGCCTAGAATGTTAGAGGCAGCTTTGAATCAGCTAACTTAGTCCGAGTAGCCTCAATCAATGTCATGTTCCTCCTCTCAGCAACACCGTTTTGTTGAGGAGTATGCGAGTACTATATTATCTGGCAATCCCTTTTGAGTTACAGAATGAGTCAAGGACGTGATTCTTAAACTCAGTCCCTTGATCACTTCTAATTATCTTAACCTTGTGATCAATTTGATTTTCAGTTTTAAGAATAAAAGATTTTAAGGTTTCAGTAGTTTCATCCTTAGTTCTTAAAAAGAATGTTAGGATCTGGTATTTGAACGAAACACCAACTGATTAACGTGTAAAAATAAACCAAATCGTGCCGAATCCTATTTGATTGGCGATCCAATCAGTGAGAACACATGTAGACACAATAATGTATTGAATCTAACGTCAAGAATCGATTAGGTATCGATCTACAATGTTCTTTGAACTTGGAGTATGAAATAGAGGCTTCTGGGCGGCTAGGGTACGTCTGGAGTCGAAGTGTATTCAATCTTATGTTTTTCCATGAATTAAGTGGTATTTATAGGTTAGGGTTGCTCATTCGGTGACTGAACCATTAGCATGGTTCATTCGTGCGATTGAGCCATGCGGTTGATCCATTCGCACAACTGAGTGTTCAGTTGTACGACTGAGTCAGTCGCATGAAGTTGTTTAGGCGTATGAACTATTTAGGTGCATGGACACTCAGTCGCATGGCCATTCGGACGCATGACCACTGTTGTGGCGCATGGTCCAGTCGGACGCATGAGAACTTCACTTAACCAAGTTTGAATGTATTCATATTATAACATTATGTATATCAATTCAAACAATCACAATCCCATATAATCTAGTCAATATTCGTTACACAACTCATTAATGAAATATTAAACATTTATAAATCACAACCAAACATTCTCATTTAATTAAGTACCCAATAGTACATCAGTGTAAGACATTCAAGACATATTATATTGAGATCAGGATCTAGGTACATATATGTATCAACAAACTCCCCCTTGGACCTAGATCTATCTATTGTCTAACATCTTTCATAATTTCCTCAAACTTCTTGTACTTAGCTTCTTTGGTGACTCCTATATTTATCTCAAAAGCAAAACAAAGTCATATCACCTTCTGGAATTGTAAAGCTTGTACTATATCTCGTGAGTCATAGAACAGTGGCTACTTGTACAAAGTATAAACATCCTTTGCTGACAAGTTGGTAAGCCAAATTGGGTCAAACACCCTTATGGTTTCCATTGTACCATTTCTGTTCAAGACTATCACGGCCTCTCCCGTTCTCTAATCGTAGTACCACCATTTGAAGTATGGAGTGAAGTCCTGTGGCATCTCACGTAATGGGATTTTTGACATTGTACATGGTGGACTCCACTTCAACACTACTTTTGGTTTGCCAGTTATGGCGTCAACCTCAGATTGTCTGATGTACCTCGTTGGTTGTTGAGGTTTGAAGTTGACCCATCTGGTGTGGTACTCCCTCTTTAGAGCTGCTTCAAACCAGCCTGACATCTTACGAGGGTCAGCGTACAACAATTTTAACTTTGCTAACTGGTTAAGCTCAAAACCTGGAAGAGTCTTCAGATCATGTGGAAATCTGAAGTACTCAATTCCCTTCTCACATTTAACAGCGTAAACGTTGGGGTCTTCAAAATGTGCCCATGCTATGATCCTGCCTGCCACCTTTTGATGTTTCTTGACTTTATACAGCTTGGTGTAGAGAGTTGACTTTGTAGCGATGTGTTGGGCTCTTATCTCTTCAAAACACGCTGCCCATTCAGCCTTTTTGATGTTAACTTCGACGTCTGAGGCTTGGGCCTTCTCCTTATCCTTTTCGGACTCTAGCTCAATTTTATCCAGAGTCTCAAAAGTGTCACTGACAAGAGTGTCTCCCAGATTGGAATGACATTTCCCTTGTTGTCAGTGTACTCTGGATAGTGGTGTGTAGTGACATCTTCAATCTCGATCTCATCGACATCCTGAAGCTCATCGTCACTCTCTACATGCACTGTCGGAGCATCTTTCACAATCTCTTTAGCATTTAGCTTGAACATTTTGGCTATTGCTCGTCAGTGAGATCGTGAATGATTTATCCTTCTTCAGGAGTATCTATTACTGATCTCCTGACAATGCCCTATAGATCAAGAATCAACGTGAGTTGAAGGGGAGCAATATCATATTCATCTCTTTGAAAGTTTGGATCTGCTTGATTTAGACATTTAACACAGCAATCATTAGTGAGTAATCAAGACGAAAACATTTGCATTAAATATAAACATTCATTACATTAATTTGATACATGATTCAAATACATATGATGTAAATAACAAAAACATCTAAGCATTACTCTTTTCCTGGATCATCTGCTCTTCTGCTGACGGGGTAGATGTGAAGGCACCTTGATCTTGTAATCTTTTAGTCCTCCTTTCTCTGGCAGGTGTGGCACCCGCAGCAGGTGAGTCATCATCATCATCATCAACCTCATCGTCTCCAGCATCACCAACAACATGAGTATCATCATCACCATCCTCATCCTCATCATCACTGTCATCATCACTATCATCTCCATCCCCTTCCTTAATCTTCAGGGGCTCTTCTTTGGATCCCTTGAGATGTAGCATGATGGACTTGTTAGTGGTCTCCAACTCCTCAATCCTTTTTGCTGATTGGACATGCTGCTCCTGGAGTTGGGACATCTCTGCATGCTGAGCATCCATCAGCTGGGCCTGCTGAGATATCTACAGCTTGGGCAGCAGTAAGGTCTACTAGCTGTCGTAACTGAGCAGTCTTCTCTTTGTCTGCAGCCAACAACCTCAGCACCATATGATTAAGTGCTGAGAGCTGTTCCTCTACCCCACTAGGAGGCAGATGTGATCCTGATGTGTAGGAAGGGTATGATGGTGGTACAGCCTGATGGCCAGTGGAGGTGGTGGTGGCAGTGGTGTAGATTGGGGGTGGTATAGTATAACTGGTGGAGGTATGGTGGTAGTAGTGGAGGGTGGAGGTGTGGTAGTAATGGTGGGTGGTATGGTAATGGTGGTAGAGGGTGTGGTAGTGGCTGGAGTAGTGGTGGTAGATGTAGTGGTGGGAGGTGGAGTGGTGGTGGTAGATGTAGTGGTGGTGGTGGTAGTGATGAAGGTGAGTCTTCTCTTCTTCTTCTTCTTCTTCATGCCATGGGGCTGAGCCATCCTTTTCTTCCTTGATCCTGTTAAGGTGGATGCTCCCCCTAGAACATGGCTTGGCTGATCGGGAGCATATGTCGGATCAGTGTCAGCCGCTCCCGACCCGCCAGGGCGTCGCAAACCGCCCGGAGTCCTAGTTCTGTGGCAACGACTTTACTGCCCACAGTCCGAGTCAGAGGCTCCTCATCTAACTCCTCCTCCTCACCAGGTATGAAATCCTGGTAGAATCCAGTAGTCACTGCTCCATCTCCAGTGGGGGCAGATGCCGGAGATGCTATATCAGCAGTGGGGGCCCTTGGTTGAGTGGGCCCTGCATCTCCAGCATCACGCTGTCATCGTCATCGGAGTCGTTCTTCGGGAGCTGTAACTGCTCATCATCTGAGTCACTGTCTACGTGACGCCACTTACACCTGCCTGGCGCCACGTAGTTCTCCTTGGCTAGATGGCCTATAAGTCTTTTTACCGGGGGCTTGACCTACTTTCCCCGGTAAACTCTCATACGACCCAAGGTCGTATCATCCATAATCTCCAAAGCCACATCATCGTGGCTCTCCTTTGGCATTGAGGGCAGCTTGTCAAAAATCATCTGTAAGAACCTAGGGTACATGCAGAAATTCTCTTTGCCCTTCGTCTCTAAGTTCTCTATAAGGTAGGAGAAGATCATGCTCGGAAAGCTAAAGGGGTGGTTCAGCACCAGTGCCACGTAGGCATTTTGTATATGGTCTGAGTGGTCGTTGAACCCACCCCTTCTTGAAGCTATGCACTTTAGAATGACGTGTGCAAAGTACTTATACTAGGGGCACAGGTTGCTCTTGTTGAGCACACCTGAGTTTATGTCCCCAGAGTACTTAATCCTCAAAAAGCAACCTCTCACCGTCAGAGGGTGAAGTCTGGTGGGGTGGCCAGCATCATCTCCCAACCCAAGTACACGCTGAATGTCTTCAGCTGTAATCTCTATGTCCATACCACAGATGGAGCTCCGAATGCTGTATGGCTCTCGTGATCTATCAACAGATGCATTCTCCCAGAAGGCCTGTTGTATAGACCTGTAAGGAGTGCATGGAGTAGAAATAGCCTTGTGGATCCTTGATCGCTTGAGAAAAGCGATGATCTCTGCAAACTTGGCACCATTCTAGTTGTGTGGTCTAAATGAGCACATATGTTGTGCTTGGGGTTGATAGACCAATATTAGCCATCGATCTGCAACACAGGAGACAGAGACATTAGATAATCACACAATACAAGTCAGTCTTAATTAACTTGGTCGAATTCATCCTGGTTCATTCATGCGATTGAACTATGAGACTGTGTTCAGTCAGTTGTCCTATCATGCGACTGGACTCATTCGAGTGAATGAACAGGCGACTGAGTTCAATCGGTTTTCTAACCCTGCGATTGGTTCAGTCGGCCGACTAAGCTCATTGTATGATACATTCGGCCGATTGAGCTATTCGACCAGCTCAATCGTACGATTGGAGTTCATCCAAATGACCAGTCGCATGACCCACTGTTTGGTCGACTTAGGTTTGAATCTTGACCAATTTATGAAATTAAAAGTTGTGTAATAGCTTAGTAGACTCACAATCAGATATCTAATAACCTAAAACCTTCAATTTTAACATTTTACTTGGTTTAAGTAGGTCATTATCCCATTTAGTGGTTCGGTTCTTGTTTCATTCGAACATCACAAATTAGGGCACCATTTCTCCTGATTTCTGTGAGATTTCATCGTATTATACCTGTATAATCACACACAATCGTCAGAAAGTCAATAGAAGTATGAAATCGTGGTCTGATGAAAATTTGGCAGAGTAATGGTAGGTTATGCGAAATAAGGGCGATTAGGGGGTGATGAGGTGAATGCGATCGACTGGGCCCTATTTATATTGAATCTGAGTTCAATCGGCCGACCGGACCCATTCTCTCTGTTCAAGCGGGTGAAAGGACCTCAATCGTGTGATTGGCTCAATCGCTCACATTCAGTTGGCCGACTGGAGTTCAGTCGGGCAACTGACTCATTCACATACTATTATTCGGTCGAATGGATCATTCTGATAAGCCATTCGGGTGAATGGTTCATACTCATGTCCATTCGGCTGTTTAATGCCTGAGTATGGTCCATTCATATGATTGGTCCATACTCATGGTCCATTCGTGCGAATGGGTCAGACTCATGAATTTGACTTTATAATCATTTCACATTTTCTCTGTTTAACTTATGAATAAATGTTATGAGCATTTGATCATCTCAGACATGATCATTTTAAAAACATTTTGTCAACTCAGACGTGACCCATTTATTTGAAAGCATGACTGGTCACCTTAGACGTGACCTTTTAGATGATAAGGTCCCTTATCAACTTTCATGACATAGTCCGATACTCAACAAATTGAAATTTACTGACTTTGTATAGACCTAAAAGAAATAATACTGAAAACTTAAAAACTAAGACATGTTTTTGTGTTTTTATGAAGGTTAACATAATTTTTCTGAGAGAGCTACTTCAATCATTTAAACCGTACATGGACCAATTCAATTTGGAATCATACAGGATACTCAAATCATCCAGGACAGGTTATTACAAAAACTTTGATGCTCTATTCTTGTTTTTCATTTGGATTCAGTTAGCAAATCTAGGAAATCATGCTAGTACTCTTAGGTCCCAACACTGATTTGAACTTTCAAGATTTGTAGCCATAATGATTGTCAGTATACTTGTCCTCTTAAATCCAGACACAGACTTTCAACACAGTTTGGTGATGGTTTAAGGTTTTTTTATTTCAACAAGCATTTATGGATCCCACACTTATATGGTAATCAACATTCCTCAGGAGATTTTTGAGCGGTCTCAGGGTAGTATTCAAGAATAAACTATTCTTAGAACTTTCAAAGAGACCAAGCCTCAGGTCAGTGTCACCGCACAACAGAGAGGCGGCAAACAACGATGAGTTCTAAATATATAGGTTATGCTTATCCTCAGGTTAGTGTCACCGCACAACAGAGAGGCACATAACCTATCTTCTTGTTTGAGCAATTTCAATCTTTGTGCACAAATCTCACCGACAACATAAGTTATTAGTTTGATTGCATTTGCATTTTTATGTGCTTTTGCTCATGCTTTGGTCTTACGCACACATTTGTGGCGTTTATTTTGCTCGTCACCCCTTATTGGAATCTTGCTGATTGTGTTAACTAGGGATATGGTGTTACCCACAGCTAGTCAAACATTTTAGTTTAATCTTGAGATCACCAAAAAGGTCTAGTAATCTATTGTGTTGAATCTACCAACATATCTTTGTGGTCTAGCAACCTCTAGGTCTACTTTCTTTGTGTTACCTTAGTAGTAGCTAGCTTATTTATCATATTTCCTTTTCTATTGCTCAGACTACATAGACTTATACTTGAGCATTGCATCCTTTTCAATTTTCGTTTTTAAAGTCCCAAATGGTTTGTTCCTGTGTACTATCATATTCCAAAGATTGAATCAGTATTACACATACGATCTTATTTTTATCAGCTTGCCTCTCCTTCTCCCTCTTTTTTTTCTTTTTTTATATTACTACCTAAACCTATTCTCCCCCTAAAATTATAAAACCGTCACAGATTAGCGTTTTAGGATTTTAATAGGCAAGGAAATAAACTAATAGTAATTAAACTACTTAAAATTAGCAAATAAAATAAAATAAAAAAATAAAACTAAAAAAATAAAAAAATAAAAGGAACTAGACACGACGCATCGGATTATACATGGTCATCTTCAGGAATGACCTCACTTTTCTTTTTAACCCCGTTGACCTCTAACAAATATAAAAAACGTGGTTTGTCAAATGCCTTTGTATAGAGGTCAGCGCGTTGAAAATCTGTATTTATTTTTACCACATCGATTAAATTCTTTTCAAAGCAATCACGTATAAAGTGATATTTAATTCCGATGTGTTAGGTCTTAGGATGTTGGACCGGGTTTTTAGTGACTGCAATTGCAACAGAGTTATAAACAAAGATAGCAGTAAAAGAGAAATTCAAACCGTAATCCCGCATTTGCTGTTGAATCCATGATTTGAGAACAGCAGCTTGCAGTAGCAATGCATTCGGATTCACAAGTTGACAATGCAACCGAGGTCTGCTTCTTACACTGCCAGGTTACTAATCTTCTCCCAAAGAACTCACACCCTACTCATGTAGACTTGTAGTTCATCTTGCAGTCGCCGTAATCCGAGTCGCTATATGTTGTAAGCTCAAAGTCATCATCATGAGGATACCACAATACAAGTATGGGTGTACCCTTCAGATAACGAAAAATCCTTTTGACCCCAATCAGATGGTTCACTTTACGCTTTGCCTGATATCGTGAACATAGAAATGTAGCATACATGATATCAGGTCAAGAGGCAGTGAGATACATGAGAGATCCAATCATTCCTCGATACATAGTGGCATCTACCAGATCCCCATTCTCGTCGGGTGCTACATCATGGTTTGTAGCGAGTGGAGTTCTAGCTGGAGAATCATTCTCCATGTCAATCCGACTGAGAATATCACCTACATACTTGGTCTGACGTAGGAAAATACCATTTGATGTCTGATCTACCTGTAAACCGAGAAAGAATTTCATATCTCCCATTGCACTCATATCAAATTCCGCCTTCATTACTGCTTCAAACTCTTTACATAATTCTTCATTCTTGGAACCAAAAATTATATCATTGACATATATTGTACGAGTAGTAAGTCTCCATCCTTTTCTTTGATAAACAATGTACAGTCAATGACTCCCCTACAAAAACCGTGTTTCACAACATGACTCGAGAGTTTCTCATACCAGGCCCTTGGAGCTTGGTGAAGTCCATATAGCGCCTTGTCGAGTTTGTAAACTCTATCCCGATGATATGGATCCTCAAAAACCTCGGGTTGACTTACGTACACTGTCTCCCTGATCCCACCATGAAGAAACACACTCTTCACATCTAGTTGATAAACTTTGATTTTCATATAAGATGCATAGGCAAGGAAGATGTGGATGACTTCCATCCTTGCCACTGATGCAAACACTTCATTGTAGTCAATACCATCAACTTGTCAAAAAACCTGAACAACAAGCCGAGCCTTGTTTCTGATGATCAGTCCCTGATCATATTTCTTGCATTCAAGACCCATTTGGTGTCAATGACCTTAGCACCTTTAGGTCTATCCACTAGAGTCCATACACCCAACTTCTTAAACTGAAGAAGTTCTTCTTGCATGGCACTCACCCAAGCCTCATCATTCAGGGCTTCACTAACGTACTTTGGCTCAAACTGAGACACAAAGCAACGGTAGGCACTGTCGTGATGGTATCCTTTTTCCATCACAGAGGAATAATCAACTAAGTACAACTGATTCCTAGTCTGAACCCCTCATCTCACATCTCCTATAACATTATCCAAAGGATGATAGACATTTAGACGTGAGCCGGGAGTTGTTGGGACAACTACCTTAGAATCGAGATTGTGAATAGTTGGTTCTGGATCTGAGGCAATATGAGTCTGAGGTTCTGAAGGCTCAGAAGCATCACTATCAGATGCTTGTGGACTTGTGGTAGGTGCAACCTGTACATCTTGGTTGTTCTGATCATTTTCCACATTTTTTCATGAGAAGAAGAGTCACTCACATCAAGTGCTCCACCTGAGTTGATAGATGATTGACTTTGTGAACTGGATGGTGTTGAATCTTGAGATGGTGTGGTCAAGACATCATACATAATCTTATTTGTCAACTCGTCTTCTGAAGCAAAAATAGGTATGTTGAAGGGCTTGAAAAATCCATCATAGACGAAGAAATAAGCAGGCCCTTTTCCAGCAGGTGGTGTGATGTATCTCTGAACATCAACGTTACACCATACCTCTACTTGACCCGTTGAGTTGTTGTAAACTCTCTTGTTTGGTATTTTGTATCCTAGAAAGATCCCTTCATCAACCTTCTCACAGAATTTTCCCTCCTGAGTCTACTTCAGCAGGGTGCACGGAGCGCCAAACGGCTCGAGATACTCTAAGTTAGGTGTACGTCATTGTAATAAGTCATAGCACGTTTTTCCATGGTGTTTGACTACCAGATGTCGATTAAGCGTATAACACGCATTTGCCACTGCTTCATTCCAGAATTGAATAGGCAGTTTCGAGTCTACAAGCATAGTCTGTGCCGTCTCTATGAAGCTACGATTCTTCCGTTCAGCAATCGTGTCATCTGAGGAGTGTAGGCAGAGGTAAATTGATGCTCAATTACCTTTTCCTTGAAATAGGCCTCCATCCACTGATTCTTGAACTCGGTTTCATTGTCTGAGCGCACCTGTCATACCTTTAGCTTGTATAGGGATTCCAATGTAGTTACCAATTCATTGAAGGAGTCAAATGTTTCTGATTTGGATTTCAGAAACATTACCTAAGAAAATCTTGAGTAGTCATCAGTAACTACATAGCAATACAAGTCGCCTGCGATGCTTCTTGTACTGACTAAACCAAATAGATCCATGTGAAGGAGTTCAAGAGGAAGTTCTATCGAATGAACTTTCTTTTCCTTATGAGACATCTTCGTCTGTTTGCCCTTTTTGCATGCAACACAAAAATCCGGGAGTTGGAAGTTTTTGACATTTACTCCTCTCACAAGATCATTCTGGATCAAGTGATTCATTTTCCTCGGATTTATGTGTCCCATTCTCCTATGCCAGGAGATAGATTCCTTCTTAGTAGCTTTGGAAAAGAAGCATTGGACTTCACGATCCGTTGTGGAGGCCTTTGAGAGATCCAAACATAAAGATCATTATATCTTGAAGCTGACATTAGGATTTGGTCCTCCTGGATCACGTAGTCTTTCTTCACAACATAGCACTTCTTGTTCTCAAAGACTACTTTGAATCCTTTATCACATATTTGAGAAACTGAAAGTAAGTTATTTTGTAATTGTTGGATGTAATTGTTGGACGTAGTTTACTTTATCAAACTTAACTTTCTCATTTCCCACTTCCCCTTGGGCTGTGATGTACCCGCCTTTGTTTCCAGCAAATGAGACATGCCCTCCTTTAATTTGTCTGATGTTTGATAAGAGAGCTATGTTCCCTGTCATGTGCGAGGATGCTCTGCTATCTACAATCCACATGTTAGTCACAACACTATAGCGAACACCTGCACATTCAATAAAAACATTAGTGCATGTTAGGAACCCAAGCCTTCACTGGCTTGGGTTTCCCTGAGGCATCAAACATCATAAACTCAACCCATTGACCATTTGAGGTGAAGGGACGCTCAGATTTATGTTTGTTCTCATTTTCAGACACTGAGGCCGATTTTTCTTTCCATAGACCAGCTTTGTGTAAGGCCTGTTTGTGATAAACAGACGACTGTCTCATGGGTTGAACTTTGGATTCAATATCCCTTTTAGGAGGCATCACTGAGTTCCTCTTAAAAGATCTACTTTTAGACGCAGGAAGTTCAACTTTCCTCCTCGGTGTCTGATAATAAGGACAATGAGATGCAATGTGACCGTACTCTCTATAATTATATCATGATCTGCTTTCAACTTTACAATTTATATGTTTTGGTGGAGATGTAGATGTCACATGATTGACCTTATTTTGTTTAGATTAAGACACTTCTTTATTACATGTATGATCGGGTTTTACAAACTTAATTACTTTACCTGGTTTTATAACTTTTATTTCTTGTTTACCTAGACTTTGACATGATGCTTGTGATTGATTAGGTTTTATAGTCCTTTTGGGTTCTGATTTACTTTGTTTGACCCTGAATTTAAATTAACCTTTTCAAACTCAATTTCTAGGTTAACACAAGGCATCTTTCCTTTTGCCTTTGAAGTGGCCTCCTTTTGTTAGTGTCAGATTCATAGGATTTACATATGGAATCTACCAACATATCATTTGTGGTCTAGCAACCTCTAGGTCTACTTTCTTTGTGTTACCTTAGTAGTAGCTAGCTATTTATCATATTTCCTTTTCTATTGCTCAGACTACATAGACTTATACTTGAGCATTGTATCCTTTTCAATTTTCGTTTTTAAAGTCCCAAATGGTTTGTTCCTGTGTACTATCATATTCCAAAGATTGAATCAGTATCACATATACGATCTTATTTTATCAGCTTGCCTCTCCTTCTCTCTTTTTTTTATTATATTACTGCCTAAACCTATTCTCCCCCTAAAATTATAAAACTGTCATGGATTAGCATTTTAGGATTTTAGTAGGCAAGGAAATAAACTAATAGTAATTAAACTACATAAAATTAAGCAAATAAAATAAAATAAAACAAAAAAAATTGAAAAAATAAAAGGAACTAGACACGACACATCAGACTATACATCGTCATCTTCAGGAATGACCTCACTTTTCTTTTTAACTCCGTTGACCTCTAACAAATATAAAAAATGTGGTTTGTCAAATGCCTTTGTATAGAGGTCAGCGCGTTGAAAATCTGTATTTATTTTTACCACATCGATTAAGTTCTTTTCAAAGCAATCACGTATAAAGTGATATTTAATTCCGATGTGTTTGGTCTTAGGATGTTGGACCGGGTTTTTAGTGACAACAATTGCAGTAGAGTTATCAACAAAGATAGGAGTAGAAGAGAAATTCAAACCATAATCCCGCATTTGCTGTTGAATCCATATGATTTGAGAATAGCATCTTGCAGCAACAACGTATTCGGCTTCATAGGTTGACAATGCAACGAGGTTTGCTTCTTACACTGCTAGGTTACTAATCTTCTCCCAAAAAACTGACACCCTGCTGATGTAGACTTGTAGTTCATCTTGCAGCCGCCGTAATCCGAGTCGCTATACGCTGTAAGCTCAAAGTCATCATCATGAGGATACCACAACCCATGTGTGGGTGTATGTTGGACCAAAAGAACCAATGAGCCTGATCAGAGAAACC